>OX637866.1:13362044-13962044 GCA_951802705.1 Netelia virgata
CGTTATAAGAGAACTGCTGACGCAGTGGTTAGTAATTACTAGTAGACGTCTGGAATAAATTCTCGACGGCAAAACCAGGCGGAAGGAAAAGTGACGCTTCCAAATATTGTATTATAGGTACCAGACGATTCGATTGCTAGTGAAATTGTAATAGTTATCATTCCAGCTACACTCTTCAAACAAATAAAAATAACTTTTTACCCTTATTAAAATACTAAATTCTTGACAGCACGTAACTTTGGTTTCATTCGTCGTACAGGGATGAAAAAAAAACAATTTGAAGCTTGAAGTCTTTTCGGTACGGTGATTCGAGCGACTATAAGATAAAAGCCCAATTTTTTTATATAGCGTTATCGAGCCCTTCGTCCATGCATAAGCGAAATTTCCACGAGATTTGCCACATAGTTTCTGAGATATTAATTATTAAAGTCAGTGCATTTAACACACGTAGACGACAAAATGTGCCTGTCCTCTCATATATTGACTTTTTTATGGCACTTTGAGCCAAGACACACATAAAGAAAATTCATGGTTGCATTCGTTGAATTTGTATCATTAATAAGGCACCTTGAATTGGTAAGCTCACCAGAATAATAAGCAATCAATTCAGGAATAAAGTCGAGAAAAATCGAGATATTCGAAGAGCGACACGTCACGTAACGTAGCAGTAGCCATCTTAACCAAATAATTAGCCGGACGCGTGAGACCGATGACAGCCATCGATGACAAACGTCGACGATATGGCGTACTACCGAAGTCAAGTAGTAGATTATTACGTTTTTTCCATATTATAGAAATAATAGGAAACTCGAAATTCAATACCTAAAAAATATTTCTCGAAAAATCGGAAATATATATACATATAAAACGTGTCGGTAGTGCACCGCAACATAGACTCTAAGTTTACTAGCATGGTCATCACCGTGCCTCCTTAATATCTTTTTTCTTTTTTAAGTTTTCTTTAACTAAAAAATGGCGGGGTTGAGCTGTGCGGTAGAAAACTATGGCAATCAGGGTGGATAAATGGTAAACTACGTAATAAGACTGCAATTAATAGCCGAGCTGCTGATTACACACTTCATATAGGTACTACCAATACAAAAATCGTCACTGAAAAAACTTTGAAGGTTGTCGCATATCGTGAATATACATTTTCCAAAAAAAGAAAATCAGTCAACCTTACTCGGTCCAATTCAATTTTCCCAGAAATCATTTTCTTTTTTAAGACGGAAAGACAAGGTGATATACAGATACTGACGATACAGATGAAAAACAGTTGGCAGGCAAGACAGCGCGGCATAAAACCAGTCGACCAAACAATCCCAAGGTGTAACCTGTGGTACGCCTTAAGGAGGTACGGTGATGACCATGCTAGTAAACTTACAAGGGGAAGATATAAGTGCAGCAATCGACTTCGGAACGCCCTTTCAGGGTAGTGTAGGATTCAGTCCCAAGTGTCACCTCCTGCCACCATTAACCCTGGTGGGCCGTCCTTTTTCTTCTGATATTCTTTATCTACTTTGAAATTATTGCTCGTTTTTGTTGTTATTCTAATATATTTCCTTTGTTTAAAGTAACTTTCTTCTATAATTTTATATTTTCGTCTGTATTAATACAATTATTATTTTATTTGCGCTTTTCATTTTGAATTTTGGTTTTCCACGATTCCATTTTTCGTTTACACCGCGTTTAAACTCAGTTTCGACAAAACGGAACTCAACCGAGAACTTTTTGTAACGAAAAATAAATGACATACGCTTTCCCGTATAATGTGAATATAGTGTTTTGTATTTTCATTTAATCGCCAGAGCAATCATTCTTTCATGTCCTCATATTAACAATAATAGAAGTTAATAGAAACAATGCCAAAAACGAGCAATAATTTCAAACTAGATGAAGAATATAAGAAAAAAAATTATATATACAAAATTTTTGAAACGGTGATTGCCATCGCGCGGGCAAGAATTCTAAACGCAATATAAAAAAGTTGGATTTAAATTAATGAAAATAAATCAAAATAACGTTTATAAGCTTTTCGATTGAAAAAAAATAGCTTTAGTAGAACTCAAACCCAAAACCTGCAGAGTACCAGCCCAATACCTTAACCGGTAGGTTATGGCGCCGCTCTGGCAATTTGTATTATTTTCGAGGTTCAGACTTGTCACACAAATTTTGTTCCGTCGATTTCTCGAAAACGCGAGCCCACCAGGGCGAACGGTGACAGGGGGGCGACACTTGGGACCGAATCCTACACTACCCTGAAAGGGCGTCCCGAAGCCGATTGCTGCACTCATATCCTCCCCTTGTTAGAGTCTATTTTGCGCCGCAATATCGACACATTTTTAGTATTGAATTTCGAGTTTCCTATTATTTTTATAATATGGAAAGAACGTAATAATCTATTACTCGACTTCAGTAAGACGCCATATCGTCGAAGTTTGACATCGTCACAATTTCGGTGGCTGTCATCGGTCCCACGCGCCCGACTTATTATTTAGTTAAGACCGCTACTGCTCCGTTACATGACGTGTCGCTCTTCGAATACCTCGATTTTTCTCGACTTTATTTCTGAATTGATTGCTTATTATTCCGGTACCAATTCAAGGTGCCTTATTGATCATACAAATTCAACGAATGCAACCATCACTTTTTTTACGTGTGTCTTGGCTGCAAGTGCCATACAAAATCGATATACGAGGGGACAGGCACATTTTGTCATCTATATGTGTTAAATGCACTGACTTTAACCTTTTAAGGACGGGTCTGGTCGATATATTGACCATCCATGGGATACAAAGTATTTGAGGTTTTATTTAGATAATATTCTGCGCTGAATACAAAAAAAAAATAGTGGGAAAATTCCTGGAAGTTTACTTGACCTTGAAAAGTGCTATTTTAAGATCAAATTTTGTTTTCCTGCTTCCTGGCCTGAAAATCGGTATATCTATATATTCAGATGCATTCAGCTCGAAAGAAATAGTATTTTGTATTATAAAACTCATCTTGAAGGTAAATCTAAGGTGGACAATTGAAATTATCGTTAGTTGCTATCATCAGGTTAGCTTGTATCTAACAAAACTACGAAGGTGATGGTACAAAAGTTATTGTAGTACTACTCAAAATTTGATAGAACTACTAAATACTGTACTCGTTTGTTGTAGTACGACTAAGTTTATGGCCGTACTGCTAATATGTGTGGCTATGGAATTTTTTTGCCATTGACGTGATCTTGGTTTTGACAAAGCAGGCTCGAAAAAGTCATTATTTGAGAAATATTCGAGCAAAGAGACTAATTGTGTCGAACTCAGCGCATCAAAAAACGTAAAGATATCAAATTTGAGGCCAAAATAAAGAAAAATCAATTTTCAAGGTCAAGGATGCCTCCAAGACTTTTTGTACTATTTTGTTTTGTATTCAGCGCATCAAATTACGCAGAAAAGCACCTTCAAGTCGTTAGACGAAATTCCTAACATAAGCCTTTACGTTCCAGAGGGGTCTGGTCGAAATATCGACCACTAGTTTGGTCGGGCACTCCGCATGAAAAATTCATTGATACTATGCACAAACTTCATGTAAAATAAAAGGTCAATTTCAACGTAAAAATCCCCGTCCTTAAAAGGTTAATAATTGATATCTCGGAAAATGTGCGGTAAATCTCGTGGAAACTCCGCTTATGCAAGGACGAAGGGCTCGACCACGTTATACAACAAAATTTGACCTTTATGTTGGAGTCGCTACAATCACCGAATCTCCTTAATGTGAACGATGCAAGAGTTTGACCGTGGCTATCGCGGGAAAAAATATCGTATCGCGTCGATAAAAAAATCACTTTGAAAACCATTCAAAAGTTAAGTACCTATTTCTTCAAAAGTAAGCGTATTTCTTCATAAAATATTGAACTTTGAAGCAAAAAATCCAACTTTTGATTCAAGATCTCAATGAAAACAAATGGTTTTACAACAATCAACAAATAATTTTTTAGCCAAATTTCTGAAATTTTCAATTCGATTAGAAAACTTGGCCTACACATTTGTCGGAAAAAGTATCAATTAAAGTTAAACGAAGTAAATTAAAGGATTTGTGTTGCATTACTTTGTGAGATATAACTTTGTAGGGCCTGGATAAAAATATCTTTCGAAGAATATTAAAGAAACGATTTTAAGCTTCAGATTGTTTTTTTATGCCCGTACGACAAATACAACCATAGTTACCTACTGTCACATACGGACAATTTTATTACGGGCATCAAAAATTCCTTCACTTTCTTTGAGCAGCGTATAATTACTTTATATAGCAAGTGTAATACTCTTTGTACAAATTTCAATGTTTTCTCAGGACGCTGTAATATTTTCGCCCCCTAACATTTTTTCGGACACGTTTTATAACGGGAGATGTGACGTTACCACGGTTTTAATAGTCCAACCTTGAATTCGCGATCCCACATTCGCTGGCACGAGTTCGTAGGAACGCTTTTTTTCCTCACGGTCTTCATAAAGCTAAAAGGACGTGACATTCCAGCCTCCGAAAAAGTTTGTTGACTCTGTAATTTTTATGTGTAAGTTTTTCTAGTTTGCCCACCGTGGGAGACCTATTACTCACATCTACACAATGGCCTCAATCATACTGTTCCAATGAGAATTATAACAGTGAAACATAACTGAATCGAATTGCTCACTGCACATTACCTCCTTCAACAACTTTCCTAACATCGACGAAGTTTACTTTGGTACAAATTAGGCTGGGGAGGAAGTGGTCTGATAAAGGTATTTGTATTTAAACAAATTTTTAATACTTACCGTCAAACGGGGCTACTTTGAACAGGTTTTGGTAGTTATTTGTAGGTAACTTTTTTTAACATCGTAAATCCCAACTTATTTGCTCCAATAGAACAGTGTGCTATTTGGCTATCAAATGTATAAGAAAGTCAAGGGGTACCCCCTCCCCTAATATTTTTTTATATATTTGTTAAAAGTTTCAAGAGTTAACGACGGATTCTTTGACAAGGCATTAAAATGCAATTTATATCGAAGATCCAAAGCGTAATGGTTACTTTTGACATGATTTTGATAACAAATTTAATATTTTATGTATTCTACATAAAATTAAATGAAAAACACCGATTTGTTACTATCAAATTGTTATATTTAGGAAACATTTTACATGCAACCATCAAGTACCTGACGTACTATTATAGGCACTTAATCAGTCTTATATATTATCATTAAGATAGAAGAGCCGAATATTTACGTAAGTTACAATATATCGAGATTATAATGGCAATGGTCGTGTTGCGCGGGAAATTTCCGATTGTACAAAATTAGGAATTTTCGGCAAAAGACAGTCCTTTTCGGTCGAAACAAAAATGTTGACCCCCCCCCCCCAAAGTCCTGAAAATAAATAACGATTGTCGTTTGTCGGCACCTGCCGAGGGTCAAAATTTGTTTCCTCCAAAAAGGCTTTAATTGGAGGTTAGGGAATCGAAATTTTCCTGCGCAACACGAATACATCGCCATTATAATCTCGATATATCGCAATTTACGTAAATCGTCGACATTTTCACCACTTCAAGCACATTTAACCCGTAATTATATTATGGCGCTCTGGTAAAGTAACCCCGAAAACTGTCAAAGTCAAACTTAATGTCAACGTGACCCCGTTTGACGGTATGTACTATAGAAAGTGATGTAAAACTATATTTTCTATGTACATCTAATGTCTATCTGTATGTAATAATATAGCGCAAAGAAAGTTTATTAAGAGAATCACGATATGGTTGTAAGGCTTACAGTTAAACTCAACCGACTTTAGTTCCAAACTTTATGCGTCGATAACAACGTTTTTTTTCGATACGTCCCCATCGGTAAGCGAAACTCAAAGTTTCTGTGAAAGGATTCAATTTTGTAGTATAATGTAAAAAAAAACAGCGCTGACACTAGTCGTTGTTCCCATGATAATGTAATCAATGCTTTTATGTCAGTGGAAATTGTTCGGGGCCCGGAACGTTGCAAAGTAACTCTTTTCATTGCATGCAGCGTGTAACACGGGTTTCTCATCTTCTCAACGTTCGCGGTGCACCTATTCCAGTTTTGACGTAGCGAGTCCATTAGCGAATAATGATTACGATTATTTAATAATAATTTATGTTTCCCCGTCCTACTATTCTGTGTGAAAAATGCCAGCAAACTAATTGCAAGGAACTATAATTTAATTTTCCAACCCGTAATTATGGACGGCTTAAACGTACTTACAAATAACCATTGTTCGCCGTAGAACGCTGGATCAGATTACAAAGAGGAGTTTGATGGCATTTCGAGTAACCTTACAGTACGTGTGTTTAAAATGCGATCTAAACTCTGGCCTCTGCATTTTGTATACTGATTAAGTATTTAGTGTTCACGTTTCCCCGCGTGGAATATAATTCGGGATATCCAAAATATACACGGGCCCGTTAAGATTTCGAATACTACCACCAAAAGTCCTCAAAAAGCTCTCATACGTTTCCATAATACTAATTAACTGGGGCTCGATGGGTGTACTGTACCATTGGAGGGCCTGACCAGATGCTAACAAGGCAGTGGCTAATTTTTACAATAAATTTAACCGGGTCTTGATCGGGTAGACTAATGTGGGCCCAGTTTGGCTCAGCCTCGATTTCCTTAATAAAATAAATTATGGTTTCATCAGGATTTCCAGTAAAAAGCCCAATCTGATTTACTTAGGTATACTCATTACAAATATCAATAATGGTCCAAATAACAATAGGCGACATGAATGAATAGTAATTGATCAGTGGTTCCTTAACTGCCTTTTATGCAAATATGTTGCTCATTTAGCAATCCACTCACTATTCAAAATGAATATGAAAGAAAAGAATTCTTTCAAATGCTTTCGAAGACGACTTTCAAAGAAGAAAATATAACAACTTAAAAATGTATAAAATTTTATTCAAATTATCATTTATACATGAAGGAAAGTCAGGGCGTAAGTATTAAGGACAGCCGCAA
Organism: Netelia virgata; assembly: GCA_951802705.1. NCBI lineage: Eukaryota > Metazoa > Arthropoda > Insecta > Hymenoptera > Ichneumonidae > Netelia > Netelia virgata. The sequence goes on from OX637866.1 coordinate 13,369,049, forward strand.
TATTACTAACTTTCTCTCGATACTAGTCAATGTATAAACTGCATCTTTTAAAGTTTGTTCTGGAATCCCCCATACTCCAATACTGGATGATTTGCGTGAATAACTGTACATATCAACCGTTCTTTCGAAACTTTCCCTTTTATGTAGACACATTCTTCAGATTCATTTTCACCATATATTTTTTATCTCCATTACACAACCGTCACTTAGGAGCACAACATTGTTCGGCGTACTTGTCGCAATAAAAAAAGAGGAATTAATGAACGGGAATCTGTTAGTGAAATAGCAAAACAGATTACCGATTACCATAATAACAATGATAAAACAAATTATTAAAATGGAATAATTTGTTTAACTTGCACAAAACTGATAAAGTCTTCAGCTTCTATATTTGGTAAAAAAAACTTTTTTACAATTATTTTCTTTTTTGAAATGCAATGATAAAATCGTTGTCCATGAGGGGAACAGCGGTAAATAATCTTTCTACCTACTTATTGCCACTATTCGTAATTGGTTAAGCCAACTTTCCTCTCAATCTACTGCGTCATACGAGAACATAGGCGAATCATGTTACGTACCGTTTGAGGCCGATAACACTGGGTCTAAATACGTATTACACATTACGATAGTTTAAATTCGACGTTTTCAAAATCTTAACTGTATTTATCACTTACAATTAGTACGATTAAGTCTGATTCTTTATGGGGCTGTATATGAAGCAATAACCTTGGAAATTGTGGCTGTCGTGTAGGTATGTATAAATTAAAAAAGCAGACGCACACGATTTACTGAAGGTATCTCCTTGACTAAATGAACTACAAAGTCAGCTAAATTAAAGTCTTTTATCGCAGATTGCCCGAACAGCAACATTCTAGTGCAGAGGGCACCGAACTGTACGGCAAAGCGTGTATTGCGTTCAGTCGATAATTTACTTCGGGGATATTGTATGATTATCCATAACGTTGATGAATCGGTTATGCAATGTCTTATGATATTCTCGAGACTTGGAGTAAAAATTACATCAATATAATAATCAAATTCTTACAAATAGGTGCACATTTTCTTAAATCAGTAGGAAGTGGCATTACAGCCGATCGGGATCGGGACGTAGTGAACTATAATTAAATTTAAAAAAAAGATACGCGAATAGTACATAGGAAACAATTATTTCCTACAACGAAAAAGTTACCATTGGTAAATTCAATTTTGTCAAATTTCACAAAACGTTCCTATGTGAATTATGAAAAACCAACGTAAAGAGTGAAATCGAGGAGCTCTAAGTTTTAGAGCGGTAAAATGCTATTTAGAAATGTTTTTCGTTACACATCTGGCCTCTTTGGTGATTTGGTTTTGACGGATACCAATGTGCGTTCGTACGAGTTGTAGTTTACTTCCGTTTCAATCGTTCCAAGATGGAGACACGAATTTACTGCTAAGATAAGATTGCGTCCATAACTTGCAAAGCCTCCGAAAAAGTAGGTTATTTTACTATGAAAATTGTTATAATGCAATTTATAGGTTAATACCAAAGGGAATCTAATTTATGTTATAAGGTAGCGTAGGTTCTTTTTTTCGACGATTAGGGAAATTATGGTGAGTCGAAGAAGAAAAAATGTCTATTTTTCATCGTAATTTCACGAGAAAAAACATCAATAACAAAAAACCAACCAATTTAATGCACAAGTCCTACGCTACCTTTTAGATAATGCATCTAAAAGTATTGTGTACAAATGTTAGAGCAATCAGATGCAACATGTAGGTAGTAAACCTGCAGCCACATACGCTCGTGTCTGTGTGTCGCCGTTTTTTAATATTATTAACCAACCTTTGTTTCGGGCATTCTTAAAGCCGTTTGTTACCTTGTGTTAAAAAATAACAATATTTCGTCTTCTACTTTCGATTTTATGAATTTTTTAAAAACATACCCATTTTACGAGCGGCCAGGGTGGCCACCCCCCTTAAGGTGAGTATGGTGGATTTAAAATGATGATGACGATGAAACAATGAGCGAAGCATTTATTGAATGTTTGTTTAATATCTACGATACACGTTTGTTTTGATATCGTCGTGGTGTGTGAACTGTAATTATGAAAACGGAAGTAATAAAGAATAGTTGTGTGTCAGTCCGGGTTGCGAGCGGAACTCGGAGACGCGAGCGCCAAACCCGACCGACCAATAGAAGACTGAATTTCACGCGAATTTGACATCGCTTCCATAATTCGCTTCTCTTTTCATATAACACCGCAATACCGGTTATTAGCCAAGGGGTTTGCCGGGCAGTATTGTATATTATAACGAATTCCAGAAAACTGAAAGCCGACCTTTTTAATTCCTAAATGGGGATATTACCACGAGGCTGAAGTTAGTCGATGATCTTTCAAAGGGCATTTCATCAGCGCATATTGACTCCAAAAATGGTTGGATTTGAAAAAAAGGCATAGCCTCGTATTCGTTATAATGAAATTCTATCGGGGTATTTTTTCCGGTGTCCATGGTAAATTCTGAGTTTACAGAGGATTTTTGTGATTTTTTTTTTATTGAAATAAGATTAACATCGCAGAAAAATTATCGAAAAAGAAAAAAAGTACAGAAATTTCGGACTTAAAACCAATTATTCGGGGTATTTTTTTTCTCGCACCGTTAAATGAATAGATGGAATTGAATGAATAAACCTCTAGCATACAATAACTTTGAGATAGAATGTCGCAGATAAAAAAATCAAAACTGTATGGATTGGTGTTAAAATTGTCTCGATGGGGGGGGGGGGGGGGGGGGTTCACCGTGAAATCATTGTATTAACGTTTGAAAATTCACACTCAAAAAATTAAAAAAAAAGTGTTTAACATAGCATATCTTAAGAGGGAAATCTTGCAGGCGAAGAATTTAAAAACATATGGTTTCGATTTCAATTTTTTTCAACGAGATATATTTTTGTTCTTTATTATGAAAGTTAATTGTTTACATTTATACTATACATATACTACCTTAATATGAATATAATTTGCATGCGTACACACACGCGCCTAACGTTGCAAACATGCAATGTATGCGTATACCCTCCATCTCAATTATTTCAAAAATTTTCCTCTAGTTTATTGCTTAGGTATTTGAAAGAGTGTGAATATGTATAACTTCAATCTTTCTGGAATCGTCATTTTCTTCGTGATATATTAATATTGACCGGAATTATGTTGTAGTTTAACGATCCTGGCATCGCTCAACTAAATCCTATTCATATGTTATTATGAAATGACTTCTTCCTTTTAAGTCATCTCGATATTACGCTACAGTACGAGCCTAGGCGATAGTTACAGTACGCTACTAGTACGATACAGCAATTGTCAATCTACGAGTTGTTTTCGCCTAAAATTTGCTACAAAACTCGAAAAGATTATAGAACAGATTACAATAAATGAAGAGTCAGTCCAGAGCAAGATAAATCGTGCGCGTCACGACGCTACTCACATTGTGAAATAATATGTTGAAGTCTTCTTCCTGAATTCCTTCGTGCATGACCAGTGTTGTGATGGAATTAATATCATCCTTCGCGTTTTCAGACTCCGTTATTACAAACACATCCATTCTATCTAAACGCTTAGATCTTCCGTATACCTACTGTACTTTCTTATATTTCAGCATTTCGTTCCAGTGACACGATAAGCTCCTTTGTCCCAACGAGGTATGGAGGCAACCGACATTATTTCTGGTTTCTTACGTGTATTGCACGTGTTAAGCGTCGGATTATACTATATGTGGAATTTTTAAGTTAACTGAACTACGTAAAGTTAGAATTATACTTGTATAAAACATGGAAATGGCATCAAGACAGGACGAATTCGAACTTGAGACTACCATTTCGGTGGGTTGTTAAAAGTGCGTGGACAAATCACGATTGGTGGTGACAGGAATTACGTCGTGGCGACCTTTAGACTCGATTGAGAGAAAGTTTCGTAGTACGATCTTAACGGCCGAGAATATGTTGAGGCACGTTCTAAATCTATATATATCTAAATCAAAAAATGTTTGTTTGTTTGTTTGTCCCGTATGCGTTCCTGTACCATTCATTCGATTGCGATGAAAATTTGATGAGTCGTAGTGCGCTCGCCGGCAAAGAGTATTGAATTAGTCAAATAATTTTATATAAAAGAAATAAACGCACACGCGACAAAGAAAATTAGGGTAACCCCGGGGTAGATGGCCATAGTTCTTTCAAAGTTGTGCCAAAATAAAAATAAAAACAAGTCTAAACTTCGTGTATAATCAAACTTTAAACCTTTGTTTTTAAGATAATTAACAAAAATATAGCAAATTATTCCGAGCTCAACCTTAAAACTACGATTGAAAAAAAATCCCGGCTGGCCATCTCTCCCGGGATATCCGGCGATATGATTAAAAAAGAGATGGCCACACTTTGCTTCTATCGTTGGATTCCTCTTTTGGTCTATGCGTTCGTTTGCATTTATCGTTATCTATTTCCTGAAATCAATCTGTGAACTAATTAATGATAGCTATGTGTCGAATAATTATTAATAGTATTTCTTGCACATCGTATTTTTTAAGATATTTTTCAACATGGACAACTAAAATATTAAAATTGAAAAATCGAAAAAAATAGATTCCATCGTTGTCCCATTATCTAACTAGGCTTAAAAGTTGTGGAATAAATGACAGTTTTTAACAAACAAATTTCAAGAAAATCGATCAGTACGTGTTTTTTGTAAATCAACAATTTATATTTGAATCTTGAAAATCTTATAATAATACGGTTTGAAAAATGTATTTGATATTTTTTATCAAAAGCGCGTTTAAAAATAAAATAAAAAAAGTCCAATTTAGCTCATTTTTCGTAAAGTTATGGACGTTTAAAAAAAAAGTCAAAAGTAATAATTTTTGAAAAATCGATATCCTGAAAACGGTTCGACAAACGATATGAAAAAAAATCATGGAGTCCTCTTTCAACAAATACTAGAACATAAACAATTTTTTAAAAAATCGGAGATGCAAAAGCTAAATAATGTCCGATCTGGCGCGGAATGCCCCATATATATATATATATATATATATATATATATATGATACCGAGACGATTGAGTCGTTAAAACAAATGAGTGTCTTTTATTTCGCTTGTCATTTTGCTGGCACAGCCTGCCTCATTCACGGAAACAACCGCAAAACTCTCGCAAAAACAACTCTCGAGGTTTCAATTTTTGTCGAGCATTACTGACCTCCCCCCTAATCTCTGGTCGTACTTGCTTAATTCATTTGACAGCGAATATCGGATCATGCCACCAAAACGAAAAATGACTGGTCTACACCTCAATCTACACCTTAAAGATGGAGCCTAGACAAGAGGAGGCCAAACTCTGGGGTACGGGAATGGTGCCGAATTCGTGGAGAGTAGCACTTTCGTTGTTAGCCGGCAGTGGCGCTAAACACCGTAACATCTATCGCGAGAATACCACACACGCAGAAAAATTCGCTCATTACAGATATGTATATAAGTCAATATCGCGAAAAATGGCGCTTAGATTATTCTCGCGATAGATATTGCTGTGTTGTGGGCGGCCAGCCGGAAAATAGGTATTTTTTTTAACTTCATAAATTCGAAAGTATAAAAAGATGTATTTTTTATTTTTGAACACAGGGTAAGAAGCGGCTTTAAGGGCATTGTTAGGTTAATCCGGTGAAGAGCATGCCCATTTTCAACATTTTTTTAGACGATACTGGGAATGCTGAGTTATTTCGTTTATTTTTATATAATTATACAATGTCTCAACTATATTTACCGAAATTTAGTTGAAAAATATGGATAAACAAATCGTTGGCAAGAAATCTCCGCGGCCGCCTCGAAACAAAGCTGTTTTGTGGTGTAGGTACACTATAACTCGTCACTGGACCATCTGAATCGAAAAAATCAAAGAGTGTTTATTAGGTGAGATGTTTCCCGAGGGAAAAAACTCGACGGAGTTTTTTTGTATTGATTTTTCTATTTTGATAGCACTTGGAAGTCAAAAACGCAATTTTCGCCCAAAAAATCAGCACGTTTTCTTATTGTAACATAAAAAGAATGTTTAAAAAGTCGACTGCGTTACCTGGTGATTTATATGTAGAAATAGTGTACAAAATTTCAAAAGAATCGGTGCATCTTGAGTTACAATGTACACCGACATTGAAAATGGAGAGTCTCAGAAAAACGCTTAAAAGTGTTTTTATACGTATTATAAGAAAATCTTGTCAATATTTGCCAAAATTGTCATGGAAATCATAAGAAATAACGATTCACGTTTACAAAGTGTACTGACTTTTTCACAAAACTTTTGCGACCGTAGTTACAGTAGAACTTTCAACACCATGCGAGAGACGGAAATACTAATGAGCAAAGGATAGATATAGCGAGCGCCCACAAAGTACCGGGGCGGTCGAATAACTCTTTGGGGGAGCGTTTTCTGAAAAAATGTTAGATGCAAAAGCTGTCTGATTTGGGTCGATGAACCATGCTCTTAAGCTTGAACTGAGAGTTGGCCTTCAAGGCCAAACCTGGGTCAACTTCATTTTTTCAGGTAAGAACCTTTATTTTGGTTATCATGGATTTGAATTCCTTAATGAAAAGTAAATATTATATTCTTGTCATTCTTTCTTCTAAACTCTTCCTTTTTGGGGATATTTCGTTTTGAAAGAGCTGTGGGAGAGTGAAGGAAGTGAATCGACAAATAAATGTTGGAAAGGCGGGAAAAGTGGGGGACGATTAAAGATCACATTGGAAGAGAAGAAGGGGCAAATTTTACTGGGAACGAAAAAAAGGGAAAGGAGAAAGTCTAAGGCCAGAGATAGAGAAGAGACGTCGAGGTGAGGCAGTTGAAAGAAAGGGAGAAAAGGTTTACAGATTCGAACTATAATAGGATGTAAAAAGAGGTAGCGTTAAGTGAGTTACCGGATTACCAGGGGAGCAGCACAAATGGCAAGAAAATTATCAGACTCGCGAGTTTCAGGTCCGGAAATGAAATGAAGGACGTTACAGAGTGAGGAAGTGGACGAGAGAAAATGGAGAGCCTGTGGGTGGGAGAAAAAAAGCTCAGGTGGTACGCTGAAAAAATGAAGGAAGGAACTATTATGCTAGCTCTACACTCTCGGCGAGATTAGGCGAGGCGGGGTTCAACGAGGTTATGCGAGGCGAAGTAACACGAAGTGGCGCGAGGAAATGACCGTCTACACTCTCGCCTTTCTTTACTAAATTCTCGTGGAGCCACACATACGCCATTTTTTTGGCGAAAAATTTACAACTTCCGTTTACAAAATCCGGTTGCATACTGAATGAGGAGCGCGAGTGTAGTCGCTGTACCTCGCCTCGCCTCGCCTCGCCTCGCCTTGCACCTCGCGGCCTTTGACTTGCGCCCGAAAAACCGACACAAGCCCGAGCGCAGACAAGGCGAGAAGAGACTCGGTGAAGTTAGAGACACTCTAATCAGAGACTGGCCACGAAAAAGCCAGTTTTGATTGGTCCGCCATCTTTCCACTATTCCCGCTCATTTTTAAATATATAAATGACATTAACCTTAAATTGTAACACATTTTTGAAAAAGTAAATATTTTAAAATTAATAAAATGTGTACATTCACATAATTTACGCAAAATAAAACATGTGGAAGAAAAACGATTGTTTTTATTACAATAATAATAATATATTAAATACAATTTTACTGTCTTTTTCCAATAATACTTTATTAACAATCATTTATTATTATAAATAAGCTTTTTACTGCAACATAGCAGACATAAACTCAATAGAAAAAAATGAACGAAAATATCGCAATATTCGACGTAGCAAAAATCGAAATAATTACAAATCAAAATAACATGAACTTAATTTCACCTTAATATTATTGCAATTTTCTGTTTTAAATTATTTTATCATTAAAAAATTATTTAAATGCAAAATCCATTGCCATAGATTTGCTATCATACATTTTACATGTTTTATTATTATTGTATTTGTCTTTTTTATAAAAAAATCCTTAATCTAAAAATGATTTTTTATATATTAAAAATTTGAACATTGGGTCTAAAATCCCGGGTTCTAATTTTAAATACTCTAATCTTCGCCTCAATGTTCGTAAACTCGGAAGTGGTATTTTGTGGTGAATAAGTTCATCATATCCGTTAGCTCGATAAACAAATTTAAGTTGTAGAGCACGTTTAATGGTCTCGTTTGACCAATTTCGAACGTTTTGTCTTTTTGTAAATAACGCTTCAATTTGGTCGTCATTAAAAACTGTATTTAAAGGTTTTCTGTATTTATCATTACTCACGTTATTTTTCATTACTTGTATTGTATTTCTCAGGGATTTTATTTTTCTTCGTATTTTAATTAAGGATAGCTGCTGTCTCCGGATAATCTCTTCCAATCTTTCTTCTGGATCTTTTCTTCCTTTATTAGATTTATCGTCAGATATAATATATGCCGATGTTTTAGGCTCGGAAATATCATTTGTAATCCGAAAAATCACTTTACATATTACAATATGTTCAAATATATTTTGTTTCTTATAGTTTTATTATTGTAATACTAACCTGACAATTTTTATTATTAACATTACTCGTTGTTTCATTATCTTATTTCTGCTTGGATTCTATAACCTCTCTACATCTGTAGGTTCTACTGTAGATGTAGATGTATTTATCTCATAGTTATTTATTATCCTCTAAAAGATTAAAATTATGAGTACATTAGGAAACGCTGAAATGTACTTTATATATATGCGGCATGGATATTTTAATACATATTTTCATCCATTTTGAACCCAATTCTCGGGCTATATGGATTTTGTTTAATGCAAGATTCGCACCCTGTTGTTCGTCTAGAGTCTCTAGGAAACGAATTTTGTTGATTGGGTATGGGACGCTATATATCGGATAGAATATGGATCCTTTATAAGTAACCTGTACATTATGTTTCAGAGTAATGTTCAAAGTAATGATTAATAATTTAATAGCTGTATCTATTTCACATGTAAAAGATTCATGATAAAATTGTGAAGTAATTATATACATTACCAAAATTAATAAATATAATTGAAGACAATATAATACAAGTTTAATAAATATTTATATAACTTTGTAAAGCCATAATGGCTCGCGTATAGTTTTATTATATCAAATATGTTCTACGCTAACCTGGCATTATTTATCAAGAATATCAGTTGGTTGACTATTTTCATTAGTTGGCACCGTATCATTTTCAGTTGATATTTGTGCGTCGATACTTGTGTCTTTTTCAGTTCCTTGTTTTTTTAATAAAATATCCAAATATTTTTGGTACTGAATTTGGTTTTAATTTTGGCTTATGATCTGCTCTTTGTTCCCACATTTCGGGAATAAAGTGTACCTAGAATAAAAATAATTTTTATTTTATAATTTAATCGCAGGTTGTGATTTGATGCTACAAATGCTTTAAAACACAAATATCCGGAAACGGTTGGTATACTGTCCGTAAACATATACAATAGTATAGATGAATAGGAGTACCCGCGCAATTTTCGTAAACATAACTCTTAAGTGGCTTATGAAGAATGTGAATGATTTACCAGGTTCGTTGCAAATTTTTAGAGAAATGGGTCGAAAAAACGTTTAAGCCACGGCAGTTAGTCATCTTCCACCGGCATAAGGGAACTTTTTATCGTGAAATTGCAAATCTATTGAAAACGAGTAAAAGTACTGTTGCGGTCATAATAACAAAATATAAGAATGAAGATAGAATTTATTTGGTCCGCGAAGGTGGACACCCGCGAGTTTGAAATATTCACGAACGACGGGAGATTATAAGACGAAGTAAAAAGAACCAAATACAAGTGCACCAAAATTGGCCACGATACTTCGGAAAGAACGGAGTATGATTATACACCCAGAAAATGTGCGAACAGTGTTGCGAGAAGAAGGCTATACCGGATGGCCAGGAAAGCGCCGTACATTAACGCAGTAAATAGAAGGATGAGATTAGACTTTGCAGAAGATTATATTATCAAAGAGAATGAGTGGTGCAATAACGTAATTTTTGCTGATAAAAGCACATTTGACATTTATGGTGGTGATTGAAGAATACGAGTGTGGAGAAAATGAAAAGAAGAGTGAAATCCACAACATTTGCAACGCATTGTGAAGAATAGTGGCGATTCGATTAATCATACGGAGTGTATTTTGTCACACAGAGTGGGTCAATCAATATTTATAGAGGATATTCTGGATCCGTGTAAATATCCGACCATTTTACAAAAGAATTTTAAAAAAGTGCTGCTAAAATGGGGGTTGGACAACAAGTAATCAAGACAATGATACGAAGTACAACGCATGGATTTTTCGCGAATATTCAATGTATACATGTACTAATGTTGTGCACCCACCTCCACAATCTCTTAAATTGTTGCACAATGCGATAAAACGAACGTCGCGAGAGAAATCTTCCACCTGGATGTTGTTCTGCATAAGGGTGAGTAGCTCGCGCCACATTTCTGCTTGCTTCTCCATAAATAAGTACTATTTTTATTTTTTTTACTTGTATACAGAACACATCCATTTCAAATGGATATTATTGGCGGAAGAGGGAAAACACAAATTGTTATGTCGTTGATGCAATGCATCTAGATATTGATGTACGGATTTCCTGTCACCGCTTACTATATTTTGGTGACTTGACATCAAATTTAGTGTTATTCGTTATTACAAACATTGAAACATTTATCGCGCTTTAATAAAAAAAACGGTTATTATTAGAAAAAAATGTTTCAAATGAAATTTGTTTCTATTCTCACATAGAATAATAATTCGTACTGAAAAATATGGGTTCTAATTTGAAAAAAATGTTTCAAATGAAATTTTTTTCTATTCTCACATAGAATAATAATTCGTACTGAAAAATATGGGTTCTCATTTGAAAAAAATGTTTCAAATGAAATTGTTTTCTATTCTCACATAGAATAATAATTCGTACTGAAAAATATGGGTTCTCGTTCGAAAAAAATGAAATTGCCCTTCATCTGACCCTTAAGGGATCATTCTGGTTTAGCACAGGCAAACGTAACTCGTTGAAACGTTTTTATGTCGGTGGTGGCGTTGATATCTCGATAACGGCTCATCCAATATGAAAAATTCAACAATATTGATTCAGTGTGATAGTGGCTCTCTCACATCCGATGAATATTAATATTTATTGATTAATAAAAAATGGCGGAGATTAAAATAAAACGAGGTTTTTTTCATTGTTTTTGGGTAAAAAAATATAGTATCAATAAAAATGTTAATACGGTCATAGATTGCGGTGAAGCTATTAATGTGCGGAATATGTGGTTAAACTTCATAAGGATCGGTTCAGTGGTTCCGGAGAAATCACTGCCACCGACCGAAAAAAACGTTGTGTTGAGAAAAACGCGTTTAAAATTGTTCGGGCGAGCGAGCGCGCACGCTCGGGTAATAAAAGTAGCAACGTAAAGGTCACAAAATAACATAGTTATACTGCGCCGATCGTTCTCAAATTTTTACACAAAACTTTTAGATATACGAGTATATATGAGGTATTCCACGGCTAATCAGCCATCAAACTGCCGACCCCTCTTCGATTGTGATAACAAAAAATTCCCTCGTAGTACTTAATGATAAGAGCAAGTCATGAAATTTTTTGATTTTTTTCGCTATTTTTTCAGTTATGAATTTTGGAAAATTTTGAACAAAAATTCAAATGCAAATAACTCCAGAACAAGACGTTTTTAGTAATGTTTCAAGTGCGTCAAATTATGCGTTCTGAACTGTTTTTTGAGAAAAGAACAACGGCAAAATTATTTACAAATTTCTCGATGCTTTTTTTTGTTTTATAAAATCACAAAACATCAGGTATGACGTTACCGATATTTTTTTCAATTTTTTCCCGAATTCCTCTTGCGATTTCCAAAAAATCTAGACTAGTTTCATCGTGGAATTTCGATATTGAATATGTTTTCCAATTTTTTAAAAATTATGGGAAAATCGAAATTTCGGTGAAAGTCAATCAATATAGTAAGAGATTGAGTTAGAAACCATTTATTCTTGACAAGAATCATTTCATTCATGTTTTTACTCAATTTTTGGTTCAAGATTTTCAAAAAATTGTCACGAGATTTTCATTATTCATACTTCATTCGTTATATCTATACATAAAAGTTTGATGGCCGATTAGCCGTGGAATACCTCATATACTTTCGAAAAATGTAGAAAAAAATCGATTTTTTTAAAACTTCGAACCAGAATGATCCCTTAAAGAGCCATTATGAAAAAATATGCATAGCGCATTATTAAATGTGCCCCTTCATGCCAAGAAAGTTTTATCATAAACATTTGTTCAAATTCCTGTTAGTTTCCGAGATATTTTGCTGTGCTAAGATAAATGGACCACCCTGTATATGTATCTAGTTCAAGAATATAAGAAGTGATTCGATTATTGTAAAGACGCAATGGCGGAAAGTAAAAAAAACCTATAGCTCCAACTTCGCTAACGCATCATAAGGAGTGCTTGATTTTCTTTCACGTTTCATTTCAAAACGTGCCAAATGATTAATAAGAATTGGCGAATAAAATGAAGAAAAAAAGTGATAATAATTTTTAATTTTCAATTCGCTAAACAAAATAGTCAACAAAATGTTGAAAATACGTTTCCATGAAAAATGCTTGCAACGTGCCAAATGGTGTACAAATTCCATTCACAAACAAAGGAAATAGCTAAATTTTTTAAGCAATTTCACCAATAGAGCTCAGGTGTCGGTTACAAGTTAGGGGAGGCCGGGGCCACAATTAACAAAAATTGGACTTTTAGTTGTAGCTTCGAAATGATTCAACATCTAGACTTGATTTTTACGTTAGATGATCCTTTAAGTATTTAGGTACCATATTATAAACATAAATTAAACGTAAAAGAACTGATGTCTTAAATAGAACATTTTTTCCTCAAAAAGTCAGTTGTTAATTCTTACCTCATGTTCGGGGCTAGAATTAACAGCTGTGAGGTAAGTATTAACAGAAGGGGCAACAATTAACATTATGGTATGCCAAGTGATATGGAAGAAAACTAATGTATGTATAACATTATTTTTTTATTAATGACAGTAAACATAAATGACGCGTTATTTTATTAATACGGTTCAACACAAATCACGCGTTAATTTATTAATAACATGTGAACACGAATCGCGCGTTATTTTATTAATGACTATGAACACAAATCGCGCGTTTCGCGTCTTTATAATAAGTTTTGTCTTTAAACTTACACAACATGAATAAAATGTACTTTTCTATAAAATCAACCAATATACAAAAATATCAACGATTAGGAACTATATTAGGTATGGCAAAAGACTATCTATTCGTAGTCATCATCCGAATTACAATTCAGGCAAATGAATGATGGGATGTCACCTTTGATGCACCCAGCTTGAGCCTAGTCTTTGCAAGCGATACATTGTACCCACTCACCACCTGAAGTATCTTCATTATAGGAGACGCCGCAAACAATACAAAAATATTCATTTTTTTCAGACTCACTGCTTTCATTTAATATCTTTTTCTTCGCCTTTTCTACTTTCTTGTCTTTATTTATTTTTCTCTCTCCTTTAGCCTTGTCTTTACCTTTACATTTGCCCTTTCCATTATCTAAGGATGTGGTGCCTCGCGTAGTTTTTCTTTTATACGTTCTTATGCTGTAAATACAAAAAAAACATGCTAAAATAATTATACACAAACAGTCCAGTACCCTGTTAATACTAGCCCCCGCATCTGGGGTAGGTATTAACACGTTAATACTAACCCCGCCGATTTGTTAATTATAGCCCCAGAGGTACATTTTTAGTATTAAATAACATAACAAAGTGTTGGTTAATAGTTACGTCAATTATACAATGTAGCATTATCAATTATAAAATATGCTTCTAGGAGAAAAAAATTATAGTCATAACACCGTATATTTCAAGGATAAATAAAAAAATTGTGAAGTTGAAAATGTTCGTTACCTGCGTAAAAATGTCATTCGGCACACAATTTATCCGCACGACGCGCGATCCGCAACTCACTAATCTCGAGCCATGCGGCGTGATCTAGTCAGCGTGTTAAGACATGCGTTGTAGGCGTAGTGTGTATAGTTTTAGAGAAATTCACTTGTTAATACTTACCTCTGTTAATTGTAGCCCCGGCCTCCCCTAAGCTAAAAATCTTTTTCGTTGACTGCGTACCTACGTTGCGAAAATAGCCGAACTATTGCGAGTCGGGGATCGCGACGCCTATATCTTGTCGCGATCATAATTCTGTAGTAAATTAACGGCGGAGTTCGAAGGACAATTATAATTAACGATAACATTGTTCTGTCCATTCTCGTCCTTCTATCCATGGGGATGTTATCCGTGAATATGTTATCCTATGGAAATATTCTCTCGATGGGATATTAATTTTCCGTGCAGATTTAGTTTGAGGATATTATGTTAGGCTATCAGTGGGAAGGGCAAGTGTGCGATAACATCAAGATCAGATTTTACGATTCTGTCAGCGTCTGGTATGTATGAGTACGTACATACGTATGATGACTACGATAATTTGAATTTGGCTTCGAGTGTGCCTTCTCCGTGGATTAAGCACAAAAGGTACCTATTATTATAAAGTACCTTATTTTGTATATATCGTTTATTGATAAGTACCTTATTTTATATATATCTTTTATTATTAGTAAGTACCTACCTTATTTTGTGCTATATCGTTTTCCTTAAATCACTCTGTAAAATAATTAATAATCACTAGGTGTTACTAGAATAATTATTTACAGTAGCTCATGACTATAAGAATTTGTTTTCAGATATTTCGCAACACGGATAAGTCAAAACATGAAAATTGACAATTCGAAAAAATAAATTCCATCGTATGCCCATTCTAAAACTAAGCCTTAACATTTTTCAAATTAACAACAGTTTTTTTGCAAAAAGATTTAAAAAATTCAAAATAGACGATCATGGTTAAAAACAATCATTTTTTGTTCAAATAAAAAAATCTCATATCAATATTGTTTAAAAACTTTTTCGGTATTTTTTATGAAAAATACGTCGAAAACCGAAAATTGTGCAAACAACAAGGTCCAATTTGGTTGATTATTCGCGGAGTTATAAACATTTCAAAAAAGGCATTTTTTTAAAACGGAAATTTTTCAGAAATGTATATCTCGCGAATGGCTTAATAAAACAAATTGAAGAAAATCATGGACGCGAGTTTCTACTAGGACTAAAAGAAAACAAAATTAAACAAATCGGAGATGCAAAAGTTCTAAATAGGCCGATTTGGCGGGGAATGCCCCATATGTATATGAACGTTGAATTGAAAAAATGGCAATATTGCTCGATTACATGGAGATTTTCGATCGAACCGCCAAATAATACATTCGACGATACAGTTTTAAAAGGAGCGTATTGTCGCGACGATAATCCGAAATTGATGACATATGATACATGGATGTATTCCCGGGGTATCGCCGGTATATTGGGCTGTATAATACAAAGTCAACTTGTCGGCATGCCCCCACCTTCCAACGTTATCTTAAAAATATGAAAGAAAAATTCTCAATGATAAGAAATGCCGTTATCGCACGGGCTTACGGGTCTTTATTGTGTTTTATAAATGTATTCATAATATGTTCGATTAATATTAATATTATTGTTGACATTGTCACTGGTGATCGGAAACTTATTGTCAGATCGCTAGGCCGTATTACTTTCCATTAAGTCAACGGGTCAACCTACATCAAAATGAAAAAACTAGGTCGATTTTCAAGAACATTTTTCCATTACTGGTACGCTCTTATCGAAAACAAAAATAAAGTCGTGGCCAACGACTTCATTTTAACTGTAGATCAAATTTCCATATGCAATAATGAGAAATAAACAATTAAACAGATTCTTGATCTGATCGAGTGCCACTAAAAATCTCGGGCGAGCGTTTTTTCATCAAGCATTCACAGCATTCACAAGCACTCGTGTGGCAATGAAAACGCTTTTCGACCTATTGCGCGACAGTTTTTCTTTCTTTCATGCTTATCAAAAAATATAATTCTTATCCCAGAAGTAAACAGATGTGTATGGAACAAGCTTATCAAATTGCACATCGATCGACCGATACCATTTTCTTTTAATCTTCTGCGTCCGCGCTAAGAAACGCTTTCTTAGTAAACGGCTTTGAAAGTTTGAGGTCTGAATTTTTACGAGTAAAATGCATGTTTTTCATACTTATAACTTATCGGCGATCAGTAAAGAATAATTTATTTGTTTTTACCATTCGTACTTTACTGCGTCAAATATCATATACGCGTATGTCGTTTGGTATGCTTACGTACTTATTACAGACGACGAATGTTTACAGTGTCATAGCATAGCGAATGAGAACGATCGATATATCAGATGAATAATCTGATACATCGATCTCTGTTTCCTCTATGGTACTCTGCCGCCGTCGTGAGTACTTCGTGCGTTAAGGAGGTTCGAACGATTGTGTAAAAAAGGGAGAACATATTGAAATTTATATGCCACATTGCCAAAAACATATATTATCACTGCGAATTTGCCCAACTTTTCTGACTGTCCAGTTATTGAGTCAATGAAATTCAAAGTTAGTGATTGAAACATAGATATATGAGGGTTCTGCATACTAATCTGACCTCCTTTATTAACAAGTAATTCTGAAATATACAGATTTTTATATGAAAATACACCAACGATGATCAAACGCATTAGAATAATTTTCATTAGAAAATGAATAGTAGGTACTGGCGTCTATGTTGTTAGTTGTGAGCGATTAACTTGAGCAAAATGAGCATTTTTCAACCACGGATCCAAGCAGACCGTGATCACTTGGCAATATTGCTTGGGAATTATATAACTAGATTAGGGATATTTAAAATTGATATGGAAATGTAATAAGCTTTTCACTACTTATTTTTATCTCAATTGAAAGATTCGAAGAAATAGGTAGGTATACATGCATGTAAACAGGCACACTTGTGACAAGGTGATTTTTTATCACGATTACAAAAAGCTTAATGGTAAAAAGGGTCAATGTTGATAGGAATACAATAATATTAAGTATTTCCGGCATATATATATCATATAAATATATCACTTTATGCTTTTGCACATTTAAAAAATAAATTATCAGTATATTTAGGGTTGGCAGTGATCACGTGACCCCATGTATAAGCGTAGGAGATCCCCCTCGCCACCCGGTCCTCAGGAGTTCGCGTTCGACCCTCTTTAAAATAATGAGATGCTGTTTTGTGAAGGTGAGAAGGTATTCGCTATGCACGTATGCACACGAACCCAATGTCCAAAAATATATTGCTGTTGACGCGCATACTACAACCATCACCTATTTTCATGGCATGTAACTTTAACTGTCGTCGCAGTATGCAAGTACGCAAAATAAAATGTCCGACACGGTATCGGTGTTCTTCCGTACATAACAAATTAGCTTTCCTGGCTTGTATTTTCAACTATTAGAAGGAAACTTGTTGATACTTGTTACTCGTCAATGAATTTTATAGAGTTGGTACAGCGATTTTTTCCTCATATTTAGCCCTCGTCAGCTAACGATCTGTAACGGGCGTTTTATTGTCGACAGGTTTTTAAATAAGTTTAAAACACCGATCTGTTATCGCAGTATTATAGTTGAAAAGATTTTATTTGGGCGTACGTGATTTCTCCGACAAGATCTACGAGCATCAACGGTGATTACATTTCTTACTTATAATTGCTTGACTTCTGACTGACTGTCCTCTGACTGACTGTCTCTTATATACCCGTAATCATCGAATGTTCTGGATCATTCGATGGCTACGTCACAAATCATTCACGAATGTTCGAATGCCGAAAATCACACGTTCTATACACGTCTTACAGATCATTTGAACAACCGTTAACACTAACAATGGGTTATTTTTGCCCTTCGCTATTTCACAATTTTTTAATATTTATAAAAATCTGAAAACATTCATGGACCTTTTCTTTGAACCCTTAAGTAAATGACAATACTTTGTTTCATCCAAAAAAAAAAATGTTTAAACAATTTCATGCAAAATCTGACGTGAGGCATTTTTTATGACTTTTTCATGACCGATGTTTAAAAAATAATATCCCCTACGATTTTTTAAATAAATTGAAAAATCCAACAGTATTTTTTCATTGATACAAACAAGTATGAGAAATTTCCACGGTTAAAATCGGACCCTTATTTTTCATCTTGAAAGATGCCTATTTCCTGACCTCCGTATATGTGTTTAATGAAGGAAGGTCTGTACGGACAAACTTTTACGCGTATGAAATGGTATTTTTTTTATAATAAAATGAGTATTAAAAAATAAATTTTGCGGATAATATTAGGGAAATGTGTACTGTTATTTACATTTTTTTTTATTTGCAGTCTAAAAATAAGCATACAACCGTTCGATGCGTCTCGCATACGGGTATTGGTCACCCTATACAACAAAATAGTGTTTCTTCACTATCACTTTCAAAATATTCCCATTGCCAAACCATGCCCATTCCAGATGCCGGAGCGCATACATTACTTCGCTGCAGTTTAGTGTCACCATTTTGCTAAAAAAAAATCCGGGCCCAATGTAGATACACTTTTTTTTTATTAAATGAACTTATTTTATACGAAAAAAAAAAAAAAAAAAAAAATTTTTTACTTACGTCGAAGCTAACGATAGGTCATTCGTATCCTTCGGCGATTTTAACCGTACGCTGGTCGCAACCAAAATCAGGGAAAATTCCGGGACTTGG
Organism: Netelia virgata; assembly: GCA_951802705.1. NCBI lineage: Eukaryota > Metazoa > Arthropoda > Insecta > Hymenoptera > Ichneumonidae > Netelia > Netelia virgata. Next base: position 13,387,870 of record OX637866.1, read on the forward strand.
TCCTTAGGTTACCCCCTCCCGAAGCATTCTTCCCCCACTGGTTCCAAATTTTTACCTGCAAGGGTCTACGGGAAATCGTGGCGGAAATTTTTTGCCCGAACACCCGAGGGTTAAATTATCTAGATTTTCCCATATACATTCTTCCATTCTGTCATTTAATTCTATTTCTACTTTCGTTTTGCTAGTCTGTTGCAGGCTTAGCTCTTTAGACGTGCATTGATAAGTAGTCTGATTGATTAATCTACTGATGCTAATGTCATCTTCCTTTGAACGTTTAAAAGCATTATTTTTACATATCGATGGTATGGTGAAGGGATGCTAATTTCTTTCATTTATCCCTATTAGAATCAAGTCCTGGTAGATCATGCGGCATGGAAAACTGTTCATTTCAAACTGCGTTGACCTTCTTTGGAAGCCTTCCCCCAGTCGGGTGTGCGCTCTCATTCCCATTTTATGTCATTTTAATAATGAACATTTCTTACTATCTTTCGTAGTTCTGCCTTCCATTTTCCTGACACGCCGAGGAGAGTATCCCTAAGAAGATCCCATGTTGGATTTCCGATAATGTTCTGTTTATCCAAAGCAGCGAGGTATGGCTTAAGCCAAACAAAAATTTCGTGTCGATCATCATCACGATCACGTGTTCGGCCCAGAATTGATTTTGCTATTATTTTCGTTACGGTGGCGCAGAGCTAATGCCGTCTAAAAATGCGTTCAACGTCAGGTCCCACGGACTGACCCAAACGAAAAGTTCACTGTCGGTTCCCAAGAACTGATGCCGCGTTGAACGCCTTAAAGGGTTTTACCAAGATGGCAAATCAAAGCTAACGACCTTCCGTCACAATTTCTCTGCGCATCTACGTTATACACTTCGCGGCGTGCGCTATCGGGTTCGTGATAAAAACTATGGAAAAAGAGACCCCAGCTTTATTTGCTGATTTGATTAGTTCTCTTGGTGCAAGAGTCTTAATTTTTTGTTTTTTTGACATTGAAAACAAACAGTGATTCTTAATTCTGAGGAGAACGATAAAATAGCACTACGTTAACTCGGAGTTTCGAGATAGAATGCCAATCAATGACAAGCGTATGATTATACGTCGGAGAGTTTTGAAATATTATATCAATACATCCTGGTTGATTCTGTAATCGACATATCTTATCTCATCCAAACACTGAAAAGGCACCGATCGAATGACGGGTTGGGCCAAAGATTTCTGCAAATTCCGGAGACTATTACGAGATATTTCTCAAAGTGAGAATTATCGATTATACGACGAACATGGATATATCGTAAAAAGTAGGCGGCCTCGGGCGTAGGCCACTCTCACATATCAATTTGGGAATCTCATCGTACTGCGTAGAATATCATGCGCTTTTTCTTCCTTATGTAAGGAAAATACGAAGAAATCATCGGAAAAATATACAATCCGAAGCGTTGCGCGCGTAGTAGGCGCTCATCGACGTAGGTAATAAGAACTTTGAGATTTCTAAACAAAGTTGTTTCGATACCAATCTCATTATACCCCCTAATCATATATTCACGAAGTATACATTCTCATAACCAGGTTTCGAGTTGACAAATTTTATAGGTCATTTTAAAGTCCGAGAATTTTTTCAAATTACCATAGTCAAATGTCCATCGAAACAACGTGTTGAATGCTTACATGGGTGCATTGTAGGACAGTGCATGTTCTCTTCAAACATTGATTCGATCTCCAATAATTACTCTGTTGAATGAAGAATCGAATATATGATATTTGGGGTGGCACTTTCGGCTTTGGACTGATGTATATATATACGTACGGCCGAAAGTAGTACGATATATATGAGGTGTTCCACGGGCGATCGGCCATCAGAATGCAGACCCCTCTTCGATTTTGACTAACATTCTTTCCCTCACGGTACTTAATGAAAAGAGCAAGTCATGAAATTTTTTGATATGTTTCGCCGTCTTTTTTGAGTTATGAATTTTTGAAAATTCCGAGAAACAAAATTCAAATGCCAATAACTCCAGAACAAGACATTTTCAGTAATGTTAGAAGTGCGTCAAATTATGCGTCCTGAACGGCTTTTTGAGGTAAGAATAACGAAAACATTATTTACAAATTTCTCGATGTCTTTTTTTGTTTTGGATAAAATCAATAAACATCAAGTAGGACGTTACCGTTTTTTTCAATTTTTTCCCGAATTCCTCTTCCGATTTCGAAAAAATCTAGACTACACAGAGAGAATTTTTTATTAATTTTTACGGTGAAATCTCGGTAAAAATTACATTTAAAACTTGAACCCGGTGACAAATGTGCAAACAGTTCAAAATTTTCAAATATTTTACTTCGAAGCATGTAAAAATTATAGCACGTAGCATAATGTTTACATTCCTTTCAGTACAAATTCTGAAAAATTCTCATGAAGAATTTTTACGTTGTATTGTGTAAATTTCCGATATATAACGATACAAATTTCAATGGATTTATTAACATAAGTCCATTGAAATCAATTAACATATGTCCATAAGACAGCGTTATTAACATAGAATTTTGTTTTCCATTGGTGTCGGCTGCGGGGATCGAACCCTGGTCCGCTGTATGCGAAGCCAGAGCCCCTACCCACCGAGCCACTGCGCTCCTTCTTTATATACTTACTGTATTTTTTCGTAAAGAGCTAGTAAGCAATAGCAATAACAATAATAAATCATTGCTACTATTAATAATAATAAATAACATTTTATTTATAACAAAATAAAAAATTCTACAAAATCGGTCTAAAAAGTAAGAAAATTGGAAAATAATTTTACAATTCAAATGTTTTTGAAGCTAAAAAGATTTTTTTTTGATTTATTATGAATTTCGTTGTTTTCGTTCGATGTTAATATTTTGAAAAACTCATTCTTTTTCGTTGTTCAGGATGATGCGAGCCAGGAGATTTCGCACGCTATTTGTTGGGAATCCTTTATTTTTTACGTACGCTTTCAACACCCGTTTCCCATGTACCGAGGCAAGCAGCGTGGTATGAACTTCCTCAAATTAAAAGAATCACAAATATACGAATTACTAATACGAATATATACAGAATATAAATAAAAATACGAAAAAAATGGAAAAAGATATGAAATACGAAAAAAAAAAATAAAAAAACTATTAGGAATAAAGGTATGGACAACGACGTAAGGGACAACGACGTAAATTGGAACTTACATTTCGCGGATCGTCATTTCACAGTACAAATTACTTAAAAACTCTTTCCGTGTAGTTTCATCGTGGAATCTCGCTATATACTATTTTTAGGTGTAGGTGCTGCTCCAAATGGCGAAGCGGCTACCGCTGGGAAGCCACATTCTCAAACACGTCAATTTTAATATGCACAGGTTCAGTGATACATTCATGATAAAGCAAATAGAAGAAGGTGGATATGCATGGATATGGATATGTATGATATAACGAATGATGTATGAATAATGAAAATCTCGTGAAAATTTGTTCATCTTCAGAAAAATTTGAATCATTCAAAATCTTGAACCAAAAATTGAATAAAAATACGAATAAAATTATTATTGCCAAGAATAAATGGTTTCTATCTTAATATCTTCCTATATTGATTGACTTTCATTGAAATTTCGATTTTCCCATAATTTTCAAAATATTGAAAAAAATAGTCAATATCGAGATTCCACGATGAAACTAGTCTAAATTTTTTCGAAATCGCAATAGGAATTCGGGAAAAAATTGAAAAAAATATCGGTAACGTCATACTTGAGGCTTTTTTATTTTATCAAACAAAAAAACATCGAGAAATTTGTAAATCATTTTTTCGGTATTCTTTTCTTAAAAAGCCGTTCAGGACGCATAATTTGACGCACTTATAACATTACTAAAAATGTCTTGTTCCGAAGTTATTTGCATTTGAATTTTTTTTTTCGGAATTTTCAAAAATTTACAACTCAAAAAAAATGGCGAAAAAAATCTAAAAATTTCATGACTTGCTCTCTTCATTAAGTACTATGAGGGAATTTTTGTTTATCAAAATCGAAGAAGGGTCGGCAGTCTGGTGGCCGATCTCCCGTGGAATACCTCATATATAAGTTAATACAACTAATAAATCAAGTTATATAACTAACGATTTATAGTGTATAAAACATAAATACCAAATTCGTACAAAATGATTATTCTCTTTTATTAATTCTAGTATTTTATTCAGTTTACATTGAAATTTTTATAAAAGGATATAGACTCGCCAAAATCAGTTCAGAATAAGCCGTACCAGTTAATCCCAGAGTATGAATAGGTATTTATACTAGGACCGACCCGTATAACCTAGGCTCAACTGGTTTCTCCTATTGAGCTTAAGACGATACAGTTTGGCCTAGGCTATAGGTACCGATTTATCCTATCGCGTATAGCCAAATCATAAAAAACTGATTTGGCTTAGGCACAACTAGTTGGTCCTAAAATCGGGTTTGGCCAGTAACACACATAGGGGAAAGTGGGGTAATATGATCGCCCTAAGGGAAAACAGATATAAAATGTACTTAGACTACGAATTTTGTGAACTTGGTAATTTTTCTGGTAGGTCTGTCGGCCTATCAGTCAGTAAGTGCAAAATATAATTATTTAATAAGAGCATTTTTCTATATATATATTTCTAAAATGATTGCCGGGGATCATTTTAGACAATCGGGTGGGTAAAACCATTTTACCCCGTTGTTAAAGTTCGGTAAAATTTAAAAATAAAATTGTCAGTAAATGTGATTTATTTTAATTTTAGCAAAAATATAATCTTGCAAATGCAAAGGCACTTTGTTAAAAAAAACTAAATCTTCTAAAGATTAAATCTTACATAATATTTTATATAACAATCATTATAGAAATTACCTGTCAAAATTCAGTCTAAAATACAGAGGATCGTGAACTATGTAGTATCAGCATAGTATAGTAGCATAGTATGCTATGCTATTTTAACTGAAAAACAAAATCTAAAATTCTTAACTTACAACTCGTCTAAAATTCAAAATCATAGTTAAAACCTTATAAATATTTTTGGTTAATCATACTATTAGTTTTTGATTCCTAGCGTCTGAACATCTGATGTTTGAACATCTTGTTACTGCCATCGACTAATTGTCATTGACTACAAATATTTAGAGAATAAAATGTGCAACAAAATGATTTAAAAACCAAAATAAGAAATCTGCTCTTACCGTATACCACATTTTACGGACTATAAGACGCACTTTTTTCTTTACAAAAAGTCGCATGTGAAGTCATCGACGCCATCGGGATCAACTCCAGCGTATGGATCATGCCCCCATACCTGGGATCATTTTGCCCTCCTATGAGGGGATCGTTTTGCTCCCAATGCTTAAATCTAAAAAACATAAAAACATAACCTCATAGTATCAGTTACGACAATAGAGTATTGCAGATTGTATTGTTGAATCATATTGGAAACTAAACAAACACTTTTATTCAATTAAATATACATACCATAAAACTACACAACGTTGAGTTATTGCTTACCTTAGATGAAACAAGGCGATTTCCTTTTCGCTGCAATAAAATATTTTGTAACGCTCACAACGCCGTGAAACTTTGACAGAATGCTAAGGCGGCAGCACGGCGTTCACTGAAATTATTAGATAGCACTGCTAAATTCGACAAAAACAAAAGGGGATCGTTTTATACCATTCTCTCCCATGGGGCATTCCACGCCAAATCGGACAACTTGGAGCTTTTGCATCTCTGATTTTGTTGAAAATTCTTTTTCTTTTAGTCCTGTTTGAGACTAGCCACCATGATTGTTTTCATTTTTTTATCCAGCCATTCACGAGGTATATATTTTCGAAAAATGATGGTTTTTTTAAAATGAGTTTTTTGGAGACAGAGAATAAGTATTCTCTGTCTCTCTTTCTATTTAATATACAATGCCGACCGGACGAGCAGGCGAACGGCGCGGCGGCCCCGCATAAGACAGCGTACCCGCGTCGCGCCGCGTTCGCGTTGTGCTCGCTCACGTAGGACGACGTGTAACAGTGACATGACACGGTCGAGTAAAAGTTCTTCAGTGGTCGAAATTGTTTCTATTACTGGTCCTTAAATCATGCATATTCGTGAGAAATATGAATAAACAATTCTATTAACGAATATCAGTCACGCGAACATCAGCCAAGGGAAATCCTTTTTTCTTTATTTGGTTATTTTTACAGCTTAGCGTATCTCAAATATCTGTGTCAAATTCGAAAATGACCATTTACAAAATGGCCGTAATAATAAACAGTATTTATCGAATAGGCTCTCGCATCAATCAGCCACTATTTTCTTGGGCTACGGCAAATAGACATTTAAAAACAAATCCATATAGTATCTATTCTATCGGGATAAATTCGTACGATGAGTATAAAAAGTAACGTTTCTAACATTTGACCAACTTGTCTAGATCAAGTACATTGATAGTTCTTCGTGCTTTCATGCGTCAGTCAACGAATTTGAGGTACCTATTTTATCTAATTGCAGGGTACTAATATAATTCGAATAACCGACTTCTTTTAATGTGACCGTGTAGGCCAAGTACCGTCAATTCTTGTACGGAATTCTAATACGTATGATGTATCCCTGAATCGGAAAGGCGATATTCTTTTCGGCGCTGATCCATGAATATAACGGCTGCTTTTTATCATTGAATGGAACTCATGTGCGAGAATCCGTTATCGCCTCCTGTTAAAATTCCCGTCTTCTATATATTTATTTCGCGTCCGGTTTTTATTTTACTTCTCGTCCGTCTTTTTTTTTTAAGAGTCGGTGGAAACACATGCGAGCTTCGGCGATAAGTACCAATAATCTCGAGTTGACGCTATATTATAGGTCTTTATGCGATAAGAACCTAACACTTGGAAGAGTTCAGCGAGATATATATTTCGTACACGTGTTCTCATTTCAATGCATTACGAATCGTCTTATGTCGTGAGATACTATTTTAAACGATAGTTTGACATATGATATTTCAAGTCCGAGACACATAAGCGATAAAAATCGTACAGAATTCATGTTATTTAATTCGGAGCTATCGCGTATGGGAATATCAGCATACTATTGAGTGCGGCGAATATTGTAGGTAATAGGAAAATTCTTAAAACACAGCTAATTTATTTTCATTTTAAAAAGCCGCCATGTGTAATGGCACATTTTTAAATTAAGTAGATCTTGATAAGTACACGATCCGTAGTAATATAAGGGACCCGCGTGTTTCAAAGGCCCAACATCGCTATTCGCAAGGAGGATTGGCTCACGACTAGTGGCTTTTTTCGTTCCGAGACACGAGTCAAAGTTTATCAATGAACCGAATAGTGTACCGCCCCGATATATTCCATTACATACGACGCCAACGAACGATTAATTATCCATCGCTCTAACATTAATCACACAGTTCATCGCATACCTTGTGTAGTCCTAACCGTTATTTCAATCGATAACTACATGTTTCGTGTCGTGGAACGTAGCCTCATCAACCTCAATGCCGATGCGCATACGCTCAAGTAAGTATACTTATATATATAATCGAATGGAGTTATTGCCAAATTTGCCGGTTCTTCGACATTCTTCCATTTCATCTTAAGTGAAACAAAACGAATGGATTTGGCGATAACGAATATTTTAACTCTACGGACTTCTGAGAAAACTAACGTGGCACTATTTTTAGACGCGTATGGGGATATCGAATTTGATTAATCGACTTTTATTAATCAGCTTCACTGTTAAATCGCAAGCGGAAGTTCACCGACCATTTTCTACGTGGAATTATCGATTCTTCCCGAAAAAAATGATATTTCTATGCGGATGGTAATTTCTGTCGTTTGCATTGCCATTTTTGTTTATGAAAACGACTAGTTTTCGTTTCAGCTGAATGAGTGTAAAATCTATGCGCCGAGTACAGCACGCGACGGTGCAATGCTTACAATTAGATCTATAATTCGGGGCTTCCGAGTTGTCCACGAACAGTTGAAGTTTGGCTAATTGTGAATCGAAAAAACCTCGATCGATGACGATATTGGCATTTTAGAATATTTGAAAATTGCTTGATTTGTATTAGAGGGTATTAGACTACAAAGGTACTCCGATTAACGATTTCGCTCACCGCCTGTTCTCGTACTTTGACAATAGTTACGAACAGATTCTGGTCATAAAAATATCGCTCCCACAACAGCATCATCGCTAACGCAACCCATAACAAAGTACAACTTTGCTTCAAAATCCGATCAGAATTGAATAAATTAAAAAACATATCACGAGTAAAGTGATCTTCTTTTTCATTATGGCCTCCGAGCAGGGTATTTGTTTCATCAAACATTATTTGTTTCAGGTTTTCGAAGAAGAAAAGACAGGACGCTTATGCCAGGGTATATAAAAGCCATAAAGCAGTAACGATGAAAGCGACGAGCGACCAAAACCCGATCGAAAAATCACTCGATAGGTATTCAAAGTTGCGATTTTATAAGATATTTAATTCGTAGACAATTCCAATTTTATAGATAAAGCTTAAGTCATATTCCGAGCAGACATTTTTTGTAAGTCCACGGGAACAAGAATATTTGATCTTGAGGTAGACGATAATCGGCGAAGAGATCAAATTTTGGAAAATCCACTGGAAGAGAAAAGAATGTAAATGGAAAATTTTCAAAACCTTGTGAGACAAACAAAACTTGGAGAACTACAAACTTAGATTTTGAGAATGGATAATAATGAAGAAGAAACAATGCGCAAATTTTAATTCACAGATTATTATTCGGTTAATTCAAACTGTATTTCACGAGTACCTACCTACCACAGTTTTTAATTAACGATAATCGCGAACGATTCGAAAGGCTTTTTCCAATTTTCCATACTCACATTCAAGGCCTCGTTTGTTTTTACCTCATTTTAGACACATTGCATAAATGTGCAGGTTAAATAAAAATAATATATCAATTCAATCAATCCTAATGAGAATCTTCCGATTGAATCAAATCAAATATCAATTAATCTAAATCAATAGTAATAACATACAACAAATTATTAACCTTTAAGGAGTAACATTTTTTCGATAAATCGATGCTTATACAGTAGGTATTCTACCTAGGACCGTTTATGAGTTTTAATCAACCTCAATACCAAACATGGTGCACCAATCTTACTGAGACACAACTGGCCTACATAAATCGTCAATATAGAATAAAGAAATCAATACTTGTGAAAGTTTCGGTGACTCTTCACGTATCGTAAATTATTTTTCATACTTTTTTGGTATATTTATTATTCATATATTCGTTATATTTCCGTTCGGGGATACAGTTTTATTCAGTGGTAAATTTGTAGCTGTTTATTTTTAAATACTTCAAATATTTTTCAATTTATTCCGTATAGTCAGAAGTAAAATTACTTTTCAATGATTTCAAATAATTCACACATCACTACGTGCACAGAGCGCTGTAGTTTTTACAGTCAACTTTGGGAGAATTTATATTACATTTATCTACTGGGGATTGAAGGTACGTACATTTACAAAATCTATATGCTAGCGCTACACTCTCGTCGAGGTTCATCGACGCGAGGTTCAACGAGGATATGCGAGGCGCAGTAACACGAGATGGCGCAGGGAAATGACCGTTTACACTCTCGCCTTTCTCTACTAAATTCTCGTGAGTCCACACATCCACCATTTTTTTGGCGTAAAATTGACACCTTCCGTCTACAAAACCCGGTTGCATACTGAATGAGGCGCGCGAGTGTAGTCACAGCACCTCGTCTCGCCTCGCCTTGCACCTCGTCTCGCCTCACCTTGCACCTCGCGTCATTTGACTTGCGCCCGAAAAACCGACACCAGCCCGGGCGCAGACAAGGCGCGGAGCGACTCGGTGAAGTGACGCGAGGGCCCCAAATGCATTCTCGTGCTCGCGCTACCTCGCTTAACCTCGACGAGAGTGTAGAGTTAGTATTAAAGGCGCTTCCACGAACTCGCAACTTATGGAAATAATATAATATTGTAAGCATAATTCGCGATTTGCAGGCTGAACCGTTTCGATAAACACGGGCCCATGTAAATATGTGCCAATCTGCATCAATGCAGCGAGACGTACAGCTCGCGCACTTTTGTGGGAGCAGCAGAGGGGGGGGGGGGCATTACAAATTCAGGCCGTTTCCTTCACAAACTCCTTTCGAGCAATTGTCTTATTGATCCATTTTCCGAAGTGTTAAGGTTTCAAGTAATTGATATTTTTGTTTAATAAAATACAACTAGCTACGATTAAGTATTAGCTTTTATATGACATTAGAGAAATCCGTTCGATTTTTGTATTCCAAATGCTGCAGTTCTATCTTACGCTGCTCGGCGAAAACCATCTTTTTCGTTGCTCTCCGGCATTTCGCCCACAATTCAGAGAATTTTCGATATTTTTTTGACGTAAATATTTGCCTCTTATATTTAAACACGTATCATTGAAATAAAGTGTAAGGAGGGTTTTATTGTCGACAGGATCTTAAATAAGGTTAAGACACCGATCTGTTATCGCCGATTGCAAAGTTGAAAAGATTTTATTTGGGCGTGCGCGATCTCCCCGACAAGATCAAGACGCTTGAACGGTAATTACATTTCTTACTTATAACTATGTACTTGACTTCTGACTACTGTCCTCTGACTGACTGTCTCTTATGTACCCGTAGTCATCGAATGTTCTGGATCATTCGACGGCTACGTCACAAATCATTCTAGAATGTTTGAATGCCGAAAATCTCGCGTTCTATAGGCGTCTCACAAAAGCAATATTGATTTCTAAATGTATCACTCGAGGGTAGCAAAACAATCGTGAAGTAGACATTTTTCGACTTTGTTGGTACCACTTGAATGAGAGAAAAGGCATAATTTGAAATTAGTACATTGTGTGTAGGTACCTGACTTTTCCCCCTCGAAACGATACCGCGAGGAAGCCGAAATTGCAATGTTTGCATGTTTAAAATGACAATTGGCTTGCAAGGCGCAACCGACAGGTTGATACGAACCGTGAAACACGCGAACGGTCGAAGAGACATAAAAAATTCTGTAGTATGAGTGACGTTATACATTGAAAAGTTTCTCTACACGTAACGCGATAGCTCGTTCAGCTCATAACAGTGAATTCAGCACGGCGCAGCGTAACGTCAGCTCGAAATGGATATAAAAAAAACTGTGAGCGCCGAAAGTGAATCATCGAAATCGTAACGAGAACACCGACAGGTCATTGACTTTTCGTTAATTATCGAGACAGGCAAAAAGGTTTTGTCCACGAGTCGCCGTACACATCGAGAGGCTAACCCAATGATTTTTCCGTTCATTTTAATCTTGTCTACTATAAATTATATAAATTTTCATTATTTTGGGTAAACTTAAACAGTACAATTAGTTTATTAAACTTTATCCAATTGTATTGACGAAAAACCGTTCCCTAAATATAATTCAATGTCATATCCGTCACGCGTTATATGGAGTTTCATTGCAGAGAAGTTGTTATATCAATGATAATCATTTAATCGATGAAATCCTAGCGAGTAAGGTTACCCGGACTGTCGTATGGAAACAAATTAGTGCACGAAGTCAGCATTTCCGTATAGATGTGCACTTCCGATTCTCATATCTTTCCAATGTTAAAACATTGTCAATATCCGGTATTTCCGGGTTAATTTCGCGGTTAATCGTGATACTGCGATAGTATGCTAGTGACGTTAAAATATTGTGGATCGAGACGAGAGATCATGTCGTTTATCGAAAGAAAAGTTAACGATATAAGGGCAAATGGATCATGAGACAAGTATGGATGTTTTAGTTGGCGGTAAAAAACATCACGTGCAACACAATTTTCATAGATGACAGTTCAATCAGGTTATTAGCGGGTAATTAATGATCGATCTATTAATTGCATCGCATGTTCTGCTATGCCGCGTATTTCAATGTCTACATGTTTTTTAACGAATAATATAATAACAGTTTGTGAGTTCGATCACCGACAGTTTCAAATTATCATATCGACGGTTGAAAGGCGACTTGACTCAATCGCCATTTATATAATTTTACAGGAGAGCGATTTAAAGATTTTTTTTTGGGAAACAATTTTTTTTGGAAAGTGTATTAATTAAATTGAGTTAGACCAGACAAATCATAAAACTATGGAATATCATCTATTTTTTAATGATACCATTATTTACTACAGTCACTTTTTAACCGAGTTAGGTGTCAATTAAGCCATTTTGCACTATTTTCTGATTGAGGCAAAATGATTTAAAACACGGGAAATCAATAATAAAACAAGAGAAAAATGATTTAAGCGCCACAATATATAATAAATGGTTTAGGGCGAAATAACGTAAACTACAAAGTGGTTCGTCGAGGAAAGAAGTAAAAAGATTTATACTCAAAATGCATAAAATGTTGAGTGAGGCGGACCAATGTAAAAGCATAAGAAAACCTTGTTAGTAAAATGAAAAATAATTTATAACGTTTATCTTTAAAAATAGACTGTTCACAGACATTATTTACTTGAGGAATTTTTATCTTTGAGCTTTCCTTCTTCTTCTCTTATAAAAATGAAAGAATGTTTGTTTGTCCCGTATGCGTTCCCATGACATTCATCTGATTGCGGTTCGCCCCGCGTTCGCGTTGCAAGGAGGCTCAAGCGACATTGTTCCTTATAGTAATGTAGGGCAAAATGACTTAAGTGTCACAGATGCATATATCCGTACGAGGTGCAATGATTTAAATAACGTCGGGTAAAAATTGGAGTCAAAGTAAATTGCTTTATAATACAATATAACTTTCTTTAGACTAGGTAAGAAAGATTTAAATGCCGTTTTTTTTAAATACATAAAAGTCAAAAAAGCTTAGTTGACAGCCAGACAATTTATGCTGCACTGAAACTGGCTTAATTACATAATGTGGAAAAAATCGAAACAAATGTGTCGCTTGATACCGTGAATTCAAAAATGAAACCTAAATTCGTCACTGACTCAAGCGCCAAAAAAATGCACCGATTTGTGTAAAATGCAGTTTAAAATACGCAGAAAAATTTGCTGATTACAGATATGTACATAAGTCAATATCGCGAAAAATGGCGCTTAAGTCAAGTCGCCTTTCAACCGTCGATATGTTCGATATACAAAGCAATATACGCTCGAATCGTTTTGTTTATTTTAAGGATAATATAATTTATGTACTTTTTTCGTATCGTAGAAAAAAGTTAAAAACATGCCGTACTTTAGAGACTACGCTTTGCCAAGTCTATGAACCAACGCAGAGTGTAATAGTATATGATTGCTTACCGATGACTCAAACTCTTCAACTACCTATCAGATAAAAGTTTTGTAGTGTAGGCAATTTGTACGTGCCAAACACGCGCGAGTACAAGTAACACATACTAGATATAAACGGGCCAAGATGATCACCGGTCCACTCGGCCCGAGAGCGCGGAGGTGAACAGGGGGAATGACGTCGCCCGTGGCGTCAGTCACCGGGCGTCAGCCATCGCAAGTGTTCAGCACGAAGTTCTCAGACAGAAAAGCGCGTAGGGAGAATAGGGAGAGTTTGTGTGAAGAGAGTTGAACTACGTTCTCCGTGAAGAACACATATATTAAATATTAATATTAGAACGTAGGTCTGTATACATTCATTCACATTATACTCCCATGGTGAAGCAAATTATTTCTATTTCCTACAGTAGGAGATGCAGTCCTTACATGCTAACCCTTCTTTTGGAACAAAAAACATGGAGGCACTATGCCGCTCACTTATATTAGGCACATATTTGTTATTAAATGGCTACATGCTCATTTTCGAATATATGGAACTTACAAAGAAGGAACTCCCGGATATCTAAAGTAACATATTTACGTGTTCCGTGTTCAGCTTTAGGTATGAAAATGGGGTGTCGAGGGGATCGATGAGGTACCGTACACAGTATCGTTGTATGTTGAAAATTGACGGTTGATCGTTTGCAAAGTACGAAAGTCGAACAATCAGTTAAGTTTTAGGGATCCGATTGAGCATTCGGAGTATTATTAAAATATTCTACCTCGCTTATTTCTACCTTGGTATGTGTTTATATGTTGTGGAGTCACAAATAATAAATCCGCGTTCGTCAACGCGTTAAGCGTTAGATATTTGATTATTTATTATCCAGACATTTACTGATTTACATCCATCCTCATAATGCGGCGACACCGCGTCTACACTTTGAAAATATGTGTAGAACGAATTTTCAAGCTCGTGCTATTAAAACTTAATCGACGTGATGACAAGCCAGGAAGACAATGTCCGGCATTCATTTTGCGACGTGTAGGTCGCGTCGCGCCGTACAATTGCGGATTGAGTTTTTCTCGGGATAGGCGATTGAGCCGAGGACGAACCCACGATTGTTATGAGCAGTCTGGTCTGGGCTCGTGTCACCGTGGGCTTTCCGACCCACGTACTAATGCCAGCACACTCTTCATTGCGCATGCGCCCACGAATCAATGCGACACCGGTCTCGCTATCATTGAATAATATTTGCAACATTAACTTTACCCGTTCTTATTTTATAACCGATAGAAAAGCAGAAAAATCCACTTTTTTAAAATAAATATATATATTCGCAAAATATGACATATTGCGCGTCCTTCGCGGAAAAAGATCTCCTTTTATGGAAAAGAGGTGTCTCGATACTTTTTTGCCTGGTGCCCATGTGCGTTGGCATGCGAGCGCACACATGCGCGTGCGTATACAAGTGCGTGCGAATGAATGTATGCGTACTCATTATGGACTTACGATTCTCGGTCGTTCATCGAGATTGACATGTAAGTCATTCGAATCCTCAAAATCGTAATTCAAATGTTAAAGAGAAAGTTTCAAGGATTACGATACATAACACTAAAAGTTCTTCTCAGTCAAGGCAGTAGTCTCGCCAAAGCATTTTTCCACAGAATTTAACACAATTTTGAGTCCACGTTCAGGCCACCGTTCTGAAACTGCGTGCAAAGTTTCAAAAGGATTCACCGCCCCGCATTCGAGATACTGGCAATTGAAGATTGCAACAATTTAACACGTGTTTTTGTGGGAAGGTTCACATTTTACGCAATAACTCCTAAATTTTTCTACAGATTTTTTTCTTTCGTCTCTCAATTAAAGGGCAACGTATAACGAAGTTTGTCGAAAAATATCAAGTATTTTGACCATCTGTTTTCGGAGATATAATAATTTAAAGTGTACGATGTCGAACGACGCTCTGGTCACGATGCGTCTAGGGGAGACCGGGGCGGCGATCTGGCAGCGCTGCAAGGGTTCGGCGCGCAAATTATATATTTATATATTATTTCACGATCGCGTACCGTTGCCATCGTTGCCATGATCTCCGAGCTCGCTATACTGCGGTAGTGTGTGAATATCCGTATACATGAAGCGCCTACGTGTTAATGGTCGGAGCGGATAGGCTCCGACCGAATTAGAAAGAAATCTTTTCATTATTTTGTGAGTTCTTACATCCGATAAAATATAGAAACTATATTATAGGAATATTTCGCAATTTTTCGAAGCTTTGATCAATTGATCGGGCAGCAAACTTTTTGACGGGACGATGGCGAGACTACCTTGATAGAGACATGCGTCGAAAAAGCGGTAGGATATCGCGAAGTTTTAATTCAGAGTCGAGCTTCGATGTTCCTTGTATAATAACTTGTTCGCACTACACTGTAACGTAGCCTAATAATAACAAATAGCAAGAAAAAATATGATTCGCGACTAATAATTAACCACTCGTACTGATTGTAATAATCAATTACCATCGGGTATCGTCGTACACCAAGAGCTCCATTGTCTTTGGCTAGGAATCGCTTCTCGGAGCATTAATAATGCTTAGGTTCACGTATGTCATGGCATTCCCCCATTGATCGAGATAACTTTTGACGCGAACTCATAACGTCTTCTAATAATCTCTCTTCCTAACAGGCACAACTTTGACCCTTGCACCGAAAGGGTCCGAAGTCCGTCACTCGAAAAATGTGAAAGAATGAGTGGAGCGTCGTATGAGACGCTATCTATAATACGTACATATATGTAAGGAACGTTTTAAAATATTAACTATAAGAATACGCATCCACTCTATACGTACACACTAAATACTATTTCAAGAAATTGTATTGAATACAAAAATCGTATTCTCCAAGGGTTGTTCGAGACTTCGGTCTTAATAAGGAAAGGGCCCTCAGTTAATCCTTTTTTATGTTTTTATCATTATTACCGGGTTAGCTCAAGGATCGACATTTGCCAGCCAGAAACGGGAAGAGTGGAAGGAAACTGGTCCTTCTCCAACCAAAGGAGTGGGAGTGAAGTCAACAATTTTAACTGAGTTTTTGAGTCAGCTATCAGTGGACCGGCACCTTGCACACTTAAAATCACATCACTCACCACAGCTATACACTTGTAAATCCTATACTAGTCACCCAAATATATTTTTGATTCACTGAAATCCTAAGTCCAACGTTATCATTCCTTATACGCAACCAGTCACAGTTTATTAAAGTTACATTGTGACGTATCAGCCGAGTTTGTCGGTTAATACCTTGTTTTGGAGCTATCCGATCCAAACCCCTTGGTAGATTTTTCTTATTAGGCTGAAATGATTATCCGTTTGTCACGAATCGTTACGGAAAATTTTCCTCCTACAATTGTGACTTTTGAGATAGCCGTTATGACCTCGATTTGTACGAATTTGTACCCGAACTTCGTGATAGGTTAATTGTGAATCGATCATTTATATGTATTCGTGTGTTATGTATAAATAATAATATTAAGTATTAATATAATTAAATGTTTAAACGAACTTACCAAGTGAAGTTCTATCATAATTCTATGTAGCGCCTCTTTCAAGATGATCAACTGGTAGTACCTCTACTCCACAACGATGTCACCAAAATTGTTATAGTTATACTGTCCAATCTGAAATTCGGCCCCACGCGTTGCCGTTGTATTAAGGGGTCACGTACAGTTAGAATTTTCAAAAAATCGATTTTTTTTTACATTTTCTAAAAGTAGCACATTTGAAAAGTATTCTGTGAAAATTTTAGACGAATCCGACTGTTGGGTATGGAGATATGTAACTTTGAACGGAAATTTTTCTTCTGCATGTAAATCGTACTGAAAACTTTGAATGCGTTTTTCTCGAAACTATGTTTTCGAACACGGTGATCACTGTACCTCGGAAACGGCTTTACCGATCGACTTGAAATTTTGCTCACTTTTTCTAGACATAATTGTCCTCCGGATGAACGAAGGATTTTTCTATGCGATTATTATTTTTTTTTATAGCTGAAAATGTGAGCAAAATTTGGGTCGAAAACACAACTTTGACTTCCAACATCCACCATTTTGTGAAAAATCATAAAATTTTCAAATCCTTCGATCAACCGGAGCATTATGTCATTAACTAATGATCCCTACTTTTATTTTGATTTCGGACGATCCGGTGACGAGCTGCACTGATCACCGCGGAGGACCTTTTTTTTGGGACCCCTACGTTACGTGCGGTTATGGAAAAATTTCTGCATATTTTGCAATGAAAAAATTGTATTATTTACTTAAAATATATGTCTTTTGTATGGAAAAAGATTTACGATTAATTATTTAAATGTGTCCCCAAAAAAAATTCGCAAAAAACCCCTTTTTTTCGAAGTCCTAACTGTACGTGACCCCTTAAGGGCAGTAATACAACGGGTATTACTGCCCTTAATACACGGGCCGTAATACAAATAATTTTAAGGGTTTTAAAATTTTTGTGTTTCGATGTTTTTTAAATTTTAACTGAAAGCATGATATCTCAAGAATATTGTGTCTAGATTTCAAGTCGATCCGAGCATAATTGACGACGTTATGAGTATTTTTATACCTGCCTGAATTTTCTGAATGGCAAAAAGCTGCAGCTGATAATGCATTGGATTCGTTCAAACACACGTACAGTGCTCTTCCCAAGGATGTTTTGGATGCCATCAAGCCCATCTATGAAGATCTGAGCAAAGATGCCCTCCTAGAGCGATGTACCGGAGGCTTTACGCAGAACAACAATGAGAGTTTGAACCAATTTATTTGGAAAATCTCACCAAAGCACGTGGGTGGAACCTCTGCCATCGTTCAGACTGCAGCTCATGTGGCAGCCTGTGTCTTCAATGGAGGTTATTTTGCTTTACTAACCTTCATGCAAGAAATGGGAATCAGTAGTGGACCAAACGCTCATGAGTGGCCGCGATCATCTGACTCTATGCGTATCGGCCGAGCAGATCAGGAAGCCGAAAAACAGACGAAAGAAGGCACGATTCGTCGTAGACAAGAGCAAAAAGATGCTTTAGACATCCTGGATGACAGCAACATTCTTTATGGACCTGGCATCGATGATTCAGTGTGAGGTAAGCCGATAAAACTCACTTACGAATGTTTCATCTCAAATTTTTTAGTGTTCAAAATTTTAAAGCGTTTTCCCACAACTCACATTTTCAGAGTCGGTGCCCATCATAACTTCAAAACTACTGCACCGATCCTTTTGAAATTTTGCACACTATTTCTGTACATAATTTACGAGGTAACGCTGGAGAGTTTTTTTTCAAAGTCCTTATCTAACGATATAACTTTGATTTTTTTATTTCAGATGATCCAGCACGGAGTTATGATGGGCACCGCAATTCAACTTTTTCCCGTATTTTTTAATATTTCTTCGTGAAAATTGGACACAATATTCTTCGAATATCAAACTTTAATATACCATTAGTTTAAATAAATAGATTTTAACCGTTTCGTAAAAAAAAAAATCATACAAATGTGCCTTTTTCACACGAATTAACCCTGCCCTGCCCTTAAGGAGCTATCTAATTGAGTATTAGAAGGGTATTCTTGGGTGGATATTGGTCATCTCGGAAGAGGCGCTACATACAACCATGATACAACCTCACTTGGTAAGTTCGTTTAATCGTTTAATTGTATCTCGTGCATCTTCCTCGGGATCAACTGGTAGATGTTCAAAGCCATCATTGAACATTGTACCGTAATATTAATATCCTGTTACTACTAGTTTCAAATTTCTCGTGCGTAAGAATCCTTATCTCTACTGACATTTAAATGATAAAACTTTGAGAACGTAGCGGATCCCGCTGTCCAGCTTGCCGTCTTCCTTATCGTTTCAATATGAATATTGTTTCTTTTAGCTTCAGATCTTGAGGCGTGACGTGTGCTATATGCTGTAAATTGTGATGTGCCTACGCCACTATTGTTTAACGTTAATATAACCCATCGACTTGGAGTTTTCGATGATATGACTTGAAATGGTTTTTTGATTGATAAGAAAAGATACTTTGTGTTGCTGCTTGAAATTTTTGTCCTTTCCAGATAACTTTGTAAGGCTGACACCGCAACAAGTTTTTCATCTTCCGCGTAAAAAGGTATGATTAGTATCAACTGTTTTCGATTAGGGCCAGTGGTTTTGATACGATCCGGAATTCTTATCTCGAATGCAGTCTCAATTTTTTTAATGTTTTCTAGATTGATTTTAGAATATGATTGCATCCCGTGTCCCATAACGAGGGCTAGAAGGTTGATGGTTGATTTGGCCGTTTCACGGCCAAATCTTTAAGCGAGAGTTACTCATTTTTTGGCAGTGACTTGAAATAGTTCAGAACGACCTTTGGTTTCCAAATCGAATCATATTTCGGTCGGGTCGGTCTCAGGCTATGTGCTGCTTTAAAAAATCTTTCGACATGATGGTCTTCTCCAACTTCCGGCCCGATGATTAGTGTTATCGCGGATCTGAGAGTGTTCAGCGAACCGTGGGAGGCTCCCGCGTCGTATGCTTTTACGAGGCATTTTAGAACATCCGGCACCGTTGCTTCATATAGTGAAATGTTATTCTGAGAACAATATGGTCACCAACGTTTTAATGCGCCGTCGTATTGTTTTAGCGTCGATTCACTCAATGATGATATTATCATTAGCCCGATTGCCGATTTTGGGAATTCTCTCCTCTCGAATGCTCGTTCGACAGCTTATCTACCACCAGGGCGCCACCAGGTTTCGCCAAATTGGGCGAGGTTCCTGTCGAGAAAGATCATTAGGTAAATCTTATATTTTAAGACGAGGGGTTCTGCCACGAGCATCGTCTGGAATTTGGGGTACTAGGGCTGAGCTGACCATTCTGGTACCACCACAATTCCTTCCGCCCCTTCGCGTTCAAGTTTTTGCAGCGTCCGTAGAATTAATGAAAAGGGTGGGAAAGCGCCGAAAAAATATCGCTTCCACGAGATTGTAAATGGTTATAGACCCGGAATCCCTTCGCTAAGAAATGTATTTTTTGCCTTTCGCGTTTTTTCTGCTTGCCAATATGTCTATCTCTGGTTTTCCGATGTTTCAATAATTTTCCGGAAAACCGTGTTCTCCAGCTCGAATTCGGTTTCGGGTTCCAGCGTACGGGATTCCACATCCGCTGCTACGTTCATTTTTGAGCTTATCTATGACGCAAATATCCATAGGTTTCTGGTCTCGCACCAATCCCAAATACTTCTTGATATTCTATTTAAGCAAAGAAATTGAATTCCTCTTGTGAAGCATTTAAGGCCGAAGAAGGCTGCCAATAATTCGAGATAATGTATATGTGATAGACGCTCGCTTTCGTCCCAATGTCTATGACATCTTTCGTCCTTGCAAAATACTCCCCACCCCGATAGTGAGGCATCGGAAAAAATCTCAAGAGTAAAGTTCTCCGAGACTCGAGTCTCGGATTACGTTTAACGAGGACATAATTTTTGATTCCACTATATAAAGTCAGCCGATAGGTTTTTTTTTTATATATTCATGTATCCTTCATAATTTCGTCGACTGGTTGTGAGAGTTAAGTATTTTTCTCGCTCAAATGGCTTGGTATGACCCCAGCCATAGTTAACCGCAAAACATGCTGATACTAACGTTCCGAGGAATTGTGTGTATTCGAGAATTCGTATTATGTTCCGAGGCCTTAACTGAGTGGTTTTTTCCCTAATTTATTCTTTTTTCTCATTTGTTAACTCGACAATTCAGTGTATGGAATCAAAGCAAAAGCGCAGAAATTTGCACCGTTGAGCCGGCGGAACTTGACTTTTCTTTTCGTTTACAATAAATCTTAATTCCCCCGAGAGTTTGAAAGTTTCTTTAACATTATCCTGGCACGCAGTGTACAAGTTCTTAAAAAGTAGAAAATGGTCAAAATATATAATTGATAAATACGCTTGTTTTTTTAGGTGCGAAACTATTGGCTTCATTATTTTAGTGTATACCAAAGGGGTAACGCTAAGACCAAACAGTCAATATGTAAATTCAAAACATTGTTTATCATACTGAAAACGCCCATATTGCATGTGTGATTTTGCGAGTGGAATCAAATAATACGCAACTTTCAGGTCCAAGGTGGCCATAAAATAATAAGGACTTATGAGTCTTAGAGCCTGTAATGAAATTCGAGTCTCACAGTAAACGAGTATAAGCCACGGCCTATGATATGTGTCGACCAGCCATAATTATACGCGGAAATAGTGGGGAGATTCGGAAAATCTTTCTTTCCACGCCGATTAAGATGCAGACCGGTGAAAGTACCTGAGGCATCACGACGTACGAGTGCGACGAGAGCAAAGTGTTCAAGGAGCGTGAGTGGCGACCGCCGTATCGACACATCATCATACCCTCGTCTATTATCAACCATTGGGGAAGATCATCCACCATTGGGCCAAATTGCGATGAATCAACGAATCCATCGATCATTTTAGTATGCACACGCATTTATATATATATATTATATATATATATATATATATGCCAGTTCATTTGCAACTAACATTGTCTCCCTTGGTTATATTATTTATCGCATTAATGTTTAGTATATAAGACAGTTTTTCATTATTTGTATTGATTAAAATGCAAACAAGGCCGCCTTGCTGAAAGCGAGCTTGCTTAACAAATAAAATGAAAATAAAGTTTATAAAATTGTATTACAAATACGAGAAAATAAGAAACGAAAATAATTAAAAATATTAAAAGCCGTTTTTCGGTCTTACATTTTGAAATGTTCCGTTATAATCAAAGTGTTGAGCTCCTTCAAATTTATAATTAGTCTCTTCGAGTCATCGCGTTTTGGTCGTAAACAAATGTTTGAAATTAACTGATTTTGTATCGAGTTGCATTTCATTATAGCTCCTTTCCTGAGTAATTCGTCTATTAGTTTTGATACTTCTTGTTTTTATGTGGAGGACCGGGTGAGTTCAGCGGGTACTCTGTTTTGTATGACTGTGGATATAAAAGGTATCTTATACCGTTTGAACCACGAAAGGATCTTCTGAACCGATGTTATTTTTTGTGGAATGTGTGCCAATTTTTGTGGACAAATTGTAATCTACCTGCCAAGATACCTACAGCGCTTATTATCACCAGCTTTGAGAGTTGTTGCCCCTGCAACGATACGGCTTGTGATGTGAAAGGTTCTGGTACCCCCTCGGGGGTTGATATTTTTTCTGCGATTGAGATATGAATTTCTGCCCCCCCCCCCCCGGCCCCCACATCATCGATTGTATTTTCTGTGCTTGATAACGCGGCGGGGTCTTGAAGTTTTTTTTTAATTTCTTGGTGTTTGATTTCTTACTGCAGGTTTTAACTCGCCAAGTGAGCGTTGCAGATTGTTTGCCGATTTCAATCGTTCCTCGAGGTCCTTCCCACGTAGCCATTCGTCGACTGTTGAGTTTTGCAGCGCGTCCTTCACTGATATTTTCGTCAGCGGTAAGATAAGGCTTCTCCTCACCGCAGTCTCTTCTCGTTGTAGATCTACGAGGAGTCTCGTTGCGTGACCTAACGACTCTATTAATGCGATGTTTTCGGCACCGTTATATATCTTCATAATTGTCGGCAATGCTTTCCCTTGGGCTGACAGGCATGCTGCAATTCGTCCTTGTTTTGAGATAATGCGATTATCTCGTTTTAACACAGCCTCCGTCGCTATTGCTTTTAACTTCGGGTTTAATTTCGGCGGATCAATGAAAAGAAGTTTTTGGAGGGAGATACTTTTTTTATGATTTTTGCCCTTTCCACTAACGGAAGGCCCTGTATAACTATTTTCTCCCAACGTGCCGCGATGGGTTCTGGAATTCCTACTGCTGGAACTCTATCCGATAGGATTCGTTTCCTCATGGCCTTAAGAACACTTTCTGTCAATCCGCCTAAGTCATCAATCTCCGGGTTCAGTGTTGCCTCGACTTGCAGAGGTGCGAGAACAATATTTTGTGTGTGTCCCTCGTCCTGTTGTAGATTGATGACGGGTAACTCGCAAGCTGTTGTATCGTCGACTTGTGACTTCGTGGTATACCCTGCATCGGTAAATGACAGGTATTTTGTATGTGGTACATTCAATTTGTTTTAGTTAGCTACAGCTGAGCCCTTCTTGTTCACATCATGCCCTAGCTACAGCTTCCTCGATTAGGTAAAGCCTCACGAGTGGTATCAATTTCAAATTTGCTGGGTGTGAGTTACAACTACGGTTGTAGTTGCGGTCGTTTTCATTACTTATGCTTCTTTTCCGATCCATTTTTTGTATTTTTCGTACACTTTATTCTTTGTTTGATTGTGGCTTGTCGGCACAAAGAAGAAGAATGGCTAGATTCAGGGGGCGGAAGCGTGGGGCCAATTTTCAGATTGGACAGTATAGCTATAAAAATTGTGGCGACATCCGTATGGAGTAGAGGTCCAATACATTTCCAAATGTATGTAGGTAATGACTGGACTAAGCTCGCTTATTCAAAAACGTAATTCAAATGTCGCGTGGGGTGCGTTTGATCCCCAGGCATGAGGTGTACGGTTAAGTTGATGAATAATGACACATTTTTCTTAATATATAAACTCACGAAAATTAAGGGCGCAAAGAAAAATACCGATATGCCCGCGTGTATCCACCTAATAGAGAACATTTACGTGGTCCGTGATAATAAAACATTCGTTACAGAAGTAATTATTGCCCATCATCGATGTTTCATAATAATGATATATTTGAATTGATGATTTTGGATTGCCAATTTGAACTATATCGACGATGAATTATCTAAGCCAAAAATATGAGTTTGAAGTTTGGTTCGACCTTTTCAACAAACATCGTTGAAAAATTTTCCGTGTCGATGATAGATTCCGCAATATTATTGAACCGAAATTTGTTTGGACTAATTGTAAAACCTCGAGCTTGCTATTTTTGTTATTTTAAAAAACAATCTGGCGGAGCGACAAAATGGCTTAACAAATCTATCAATACAAACTGTAAAACGTACTTGAGTCTGAAGAAAATCCGAGATGGTCGGTGGAAAACTGTTAAATTTCGCGTTATGTTATTCATATATATAACTACACGCTGCACAAATGAAACACGCGCATTAACATATATGGGCGAATGCTTACGAACACACACATACGGGAGCATGCATGGAGGTACACACGTCATTATTCACTCATATACAAACGAGTGTCTGAAGTATCGTAGACGCTCGGGCCTTACATTTTGGCAAGCTAGACGGGTTCTACATACCAGGCGTGGCCGTACACTTCAGCTCAAGGGTTACCGATGCCGATAGGTCATGTCAAGGTTTAGCGTTGTCTTTTTTCTCCTCATGACTTGTCCTCACCTGTACAGTCGATCTCTCGAACAAAATGGCCGAATGACATATTGCGGGCGCGGCGAATTATATTATTGAAATAGGAAATAATTCGAGCACTGTAGATCACATTCTCGGACAGTGTTTCTTCGGTTCAATCGAAAACCTTGAGATTTTGCAGAGATTCGGATGCGTCGTTTTTACATGTCGTTCGTTTCACACGCCTTATATTATAGAAATATGATTTTCGGATACAAGGAATGTTGATAGATATATGTTGTAACATAATACGATCCTATATGACGAATGAAGGACGAACTGGTACCTACTTATAGTTGTATTTCGCACCTCTTCCTCGAGATCAACTAAAAAAAAAATTGTTTCGGACAAAAGTTATTTGTTTCAAGTCGTAGATTAAGAATCTATAATGAAATATATATGTTTACATTTGAGAAAAAAACAAGGTTATCTTGAAGTGACCTTGAAAAGATAATGCGAATCGAAAGCGGATGTGACTGCTGCTTTAGCCACTCCGCGAATTAAACTTTTTATTTGAAACATTTTTTCTCCGGGATTTAGTTTTCCAGATATTCAGCTTTCTGTTTCTCGAGCCTGTATACCCTGTATACAATCGCGAAATTTTTGTCTACAAAAAACAAAAACAATATATTGTAGGTATTCGCATGTGCTGCAAGTTTCATAATAGACATTTTTTCGATATGTATCGCGAGAAAGGAGCAAAATCGATATGTATCACGAAAAATAGCAAAAAACAACTAGCCTCGATCTCTTAATGTTTTATTTTTTCGCTCGATATCTCAACAACGATCAACGGTAAGTGAAAAATTCATGGGACCTTAATTGTAGAGCATACAAAAGCAACAAAAAGGTATATAATCGAAATTTTCATATCACGACGGAGAGTCAAGTTATCGCAAAAACGAAATTTCACCCTTTTTCAAGATGGCGGAAAATACACATAGGAAATTTCGTCGACAATTTGAAATTAAGATTTTCTAAGGCTCCCCAATATAATATAAAAAAATCAGCATTCTCGGTTCACTGCATTTCTTCACCGTTCTTTCGGATATAATGACTGGACTAGCTCTCCGGTTTTCAGTCTCCGAATGCATTTTTCATTAACTAAATGTGAATAAAATCAAATTTTTCCTACACCATTCTCTTCGTTATGAAAAAACGAAGAAAACCGTGTATCAGAAAATCTGTTTATCAGCATAGGGCCAGTTTTATAAACAACAAAAGTGTGGGGTGCGTTCGGACCCCAGTCATGAGTTTGAAGGTAGACAAATTAAGTCATGAGGTGTAGGGTTAATAAAAAACTCCCAAATGTACCTAAAAAAGGTTGAACCCTAATTTATGGAGTAATATTTATTGATATTATGGGTATCATAAGTAGATCGTACTACGAAGTGAATTCCCTAGTCTTCATTGCGAGTCTGACGGCGTGACTTACAGTTCTCCGATCAAGCGACTCAAATCTAACTGGAACCTTTGCAATTAAGAAAAAGTAGTATGTAGGCTATGATTCACAGGAATGTCACAAGTTTTGTTGAAACGAATTCGATTAGTTCTACAAGTGTTGAAAGACAGTGAAAAACATAAAATTATGTTAAACTCGCTGAACAATACCCGCTGTCGGAGTTAAGAATAGCAGAAATCACAATGTCGGCATGTCGTTAATTTTGCCAACTACTCCAGTTATGACCGAAATGTTAAATTTCGAGTGAAAATCTATGGTAAATTTCGATGGCGTAATCCGATAGAAACGCACATATTTCCCCTTTCGCTTAAGCTTTATTTTACATGAAAGAACGGCAAAAGAATGAGCAGGCGAATATTTCGACGTTTGAAAGTTGAGCTAATTTGATTCGTTAATATCGAAAACCGAATTTGTAGTAATAACGGAATCTGTCGGGCCTACATTTTGACAAAAAGATTGGTTGATGGACCAAAACATGTGCAGCAAGGAAATTAAAGATATTACTATTTTCCAATTTAGCTAAACTGGGTTTTTTTCGAAATTTCAACATTCAGGCAGTAGTAACGAAAACCAATTCTTACACTTGTTATTCGCATGAGCTATTTCTAAACGAAAACGTGCCAGAATTGCAGTGAAAAACGATATTTAGAAAAGCCTCGTTCCAGTTCAAAGTTTAAGTACATGCCTCCGCACTTTGTCGTTACGTAGTAGATATAGAAGATGTAATGTCCGCATAGCTGCACATACATCGTATTGTTGGTTTACATACAATAACAGATGCGTCTCTAGTTTACCGTTTCATAGCGCGGCATATACGGGTCGTCTGAAACGCCCCGTATAACCTATTATTTCGGAAATTGAACATTTTAGAAAAAATTGTTTCAGACAAAAGTTGCTTAATTTTCGAAGTTTCCATCTTTTGAACCCAAAACCACCCCCTCGTCCTCTCACAGGGGGGGGGGGGGGGGGGGGTGACTTTGAAATTTCAAATGGGAACCCCCAATTTTGTTCACGTATTATGATTGTACGTAAAAAGAAAACGCAAGTTTTGTCTGACAACATTGGTTAAACACTGAACCACCCCTCACACCGTCGCCCCTTTGGCGGGGTGGGGGTGACAGAAAAATAGAATATTTTAGAGAAAAATGTTTCAGACGAAAGTTGTATGGCTTTGAGGGGAACATAAGATGGTATCATTGGTTTGACCTTGAAGAGTTGCTTGCTCGTCACATGAAGGTCATATTCAATTTCTCAAATAGAACCCATTATTTCTCATTACATATTCTTGTTACTTCTCTCGAGAGCTTTGCAAAACACTATAATAAAATATCTTTTCTATAAGTAATTTTGAGCTATGAAGCTCCAAAGCCTCCTTTTTTGTTACATGCGTTCCACAGGTCAGAGTGACATCGGATAAAACAATGTCTCAGACAAAAGTTGCTTGTTTTTTTACGTACAGTCATAATCCGTGAACAAAATTGAGGGTTGACATTTGAAATTTCGGAGTCACCCCCACCCCCTGTGACGGAATAAAGGGCTTTGGGAGTGGTTTTGGGTTCAAAAGATGGACACTTCGAAATCAAGCCACTTTTGTCTGAAACATTTTTCTGTAAAATGTTCCATTTCCGAAATGAAAGGGGTCTACGGGTGGTCTGCAACACCCCGTATACAAATACTATAGGTATCCATACGTGAGTCGCAGGTGATTACAAATATAAGAGCGTACGTGGTCTTCTTCTCTTCATTTAAAAATAATCCGTTATCTATCTGCTGTTGGTCATTTGGCGACTAGGCCACTGACCGACACGTGAATCGCGACGCGCACAAAGCCTTGATCCCGAAGAACAATCGACAACCTTTTCATCGTATACTCTTCTTGCAGAGTCAATAACCGTTCGCGCATGGAAGTGAGATACCAGAAAGCTACCGCACGCTATCATTGATAATGGGTAACTTAATCATTATTCATTTCAATGACCGATCGAGACATTTACACTACGTGACATATTGTTACATATTGGGAATTTGGTTATACCACAGAAAAATGTTTATAAACTAAACAATTTTAGTAGTTTCAGTATGAGGTATTCGACCGTTCGAGCAGGGGGTGAAAATAATCTCTGCTACAAAAGAAACGTTTCTGAATTTTTTTGGACTATTATACACTGTCGTAAATAAATTCTCTTTTTTTCCGTTACCGGTAGCATTCATGAAATTAGCGGCTGATAGGGCAATATTGCTTTTGGTTTACAAAAAATAGTACGTTTACAAAAACCGGACAAACCAGCGGAGCGACGCTGCATAAGTTATACTAATAGTGACAAGATCGGCAATATCAAGGATCTATGGAGCAGAATAACGTACTGTCTGATGGTTCTGTTGACTATGAACGCGTTCAACTCAGCAGGCCGGGATCACATCTGGCACTCGCTAAGCAACATCTCCATCGTATCATTATACCTCAAAAAGATAATCGCTAATTGTTTCGGCGAACAAATTCTATGTTAGGGTGCAGGAGGTGGGCTTCAATCGTACAAAGTTACAATAGATGTCCAAAGTTACAAGAGATAGCCCAGTTTCAGGATCGCACCTGTGAAGCATCATATTTAATAAGTGTCATTAAAGTGGGGATAGAACTAGACAACGTGGAGAGCATCTTTCGTGAGTCGATTGCGGTCATTCAGCACTCCATGCAGCACTGAAAACAGCGTTATCCAGAACCATGCCCTACTTCGGGGGCCCCGGACAGTGTAGAAGTGCCTTAATGGGGTCGGTAAACTCAATAATATTGAACTCCGGTATAGGGTCAATCGCCAAGGAATGAGTCTTACCGGAAAAAGGTACCGTCAAATAGGGCTACTTTAAAATTAAGGGCAACTTTTGACAGTTTTTGAGGCTACTTTAACATAGCACCAAAATACGGTTTAAATGTGTTCGCAGCGGTGAAAAGGTCGAATATTTACGTAAATTTCTGATTCCATAACCTCCAATTGAAGTCTGCTTGGAAGAACAAAATTTGGATCTTCGGCAGGTGCCGATAGACGCCATTCGTAATTTACTTTCGGGACTTTGGGGGTTCGGCCGGGGGGGGGGGGATTTTTTTTATCATAAAGACTTTTTAGGGGGGTTACGGCCCCCCTAGAAAAATTTGCAGAACACTTCGCATTCCGTAGAATCGGAAATTTCCTGCGCAACACGAATATCGCCATTATAATCTCGATATATTACAATTTACGTAAATATTCAGTTTTTCGATGTTAACGATAATATATAAGACTGATTAAGTGCCTATAATAGTACCCTAGGTACTTCATATTTTTATGTAAAATATTTCCTTATGATGATGATCAGATCGCAAAACATCGTTATTATTCATTTAATTCTATGTACAATGCATAAAATATTAAATTTGTTATCAAAATGGTGTCAAAAGTATCCATTACGCTTTGGATCTTCGATATAAATTGCATTTTAATGGCTTCTCAAAGAAATCCCACAATCGTGGTTAATTTCACACTTTTTTGTGAATATATTAATATAATATATACAAAAAATAGTAGGCGGGGGGGGGGGGGGGGGTGGCTTTCTTATACATTTTATAGCCAATATCGTTATATTGGAACAAAAACAAGTTAGAATTTAGGGTGTTAAGAAAAAGTTGCCGACAAAAAACTTCCTAAACCTGTTTCAAAGTAGCCCCGTTTGACGGTAGTCGCCGCGTACCGTTTTGGTGCATTACGTACGACGCGCGCCTACCGAACGGTATCACACGATTCTGTCTCTGTGTTAGAAGACATCCTGCTTATCAACTTCGGGACAGACGAGCGTCATCGCATATACCGTAGAACGGAAAAATAATAACATTCGCTGCCATAATTTGCTTCGATACGATGAAATATCAAGGGAATATAACATGGAGCCACGAGTGGTAGATGTGTTGGCCCCGAAAACTTGTAATTCAAATGCTCCCATGATTAGTGCGGTTGAAGTAATGATAACAATGGAAGATAGACGAGAGGGATTAACCAAAGAGAACCTCAAGAGTCATAGGGAGATGTGTCGCATTCAATAGTCAGGGGTCAACGATGTAGAATAGAGCACCTCTGAAAACGAAAAGTTCCACTGAGGATGGGTAACGATTGTTTATTTTTTTGATGATCAATTAACTTATTTGATTCGGCTCCACAAATGAAGAAATGCATACAAATCTTATTCGACGAACAATATTTTTAGTACACTTGTCCATTATTCAAACTTGGTACGAGGCCTTTTATTTTTATAAAAGTAATGATGCCAGTGAGTACGTTTAAGAAACCAAACGTACGAATGAGACATCTCCCTCGAATATTGTTGACTGTTTGGCATTCCTTACGATAAATATCTTGGAAATGTCTTAATTGCATGCAAGCTAATTATAAGATATATAATAACGAGCTAGTTGGTTGCCTCGTTATCAAGGCCCACAATAAATTGTAAGTCCCGTTTAATAATGCAGAATCGGAGTTTCTGCTCACTTCCGCGGAACTCTGATTTTGTTATTCTATTATAATAGGAGGTATACCAATTCTTTTGAATAAAATACGTATCTGGTTCTCAAAATTAACAGAGAATATGGTAAATGCTACGTGAATGTAGCTTGGAACGGTGCGGCTGACCTAGCGCGGCAAATATCATATCCGAGTGAAGAATATTTAGTGAGAGCGGTCCCATGGATATCCGTCGGAAATTGAGCGACATTCGTATATTAATTTTCTTACTATGACAATATTTATTTGCCAACAATGCTGCGCAGAAAACTTAAAAATTGAAAAATACTCTTGCAAATACATAATACTATCGTCATTTTTTATACGAGTAGGGGAGAAATACTTCATTACCACTACTTAAATAATATAGGAAGAGATATTTGGAAATGGTGCAATATAGATATTCGCGTTGTATATTAGGTCGAAGAAGAATATTGAAGCAGATAAATAATCACAGAATCCTTGGTCGAAAACCAAATTCGAATTACACTCGAGAGCAAAATTGTCAACTCAATCCCGAAGCACACATTCACAGGCGGTTGTTTTTAATAATAAAAAAATCATTTCTCTTAGAGGTAAATCACAGTTTTTTAAACAATAATTCAAGATACTAGGAAAAAAACATCATAAATAATATTTGACTTTTTACTGGAAATATGAAGCTTTGAAGTAATTCATGAATTTGTATTATCCACGGTACGTACGCGTTGTGCGAGTGCGACAGTTCATAATAACACTTGTAATTGGAAATTTGTTATTAGTAGCTCATCTGACGTTGATATCTGGACATCTCCGCATTTTACCTCCATTTTTTAAAAACATTGGACAATATGCAAGCGGGGACCGCAACGGGGGATTAGCCAGCCTACTGTTTCCAGGCCATACAAAAAGTTCTGGCAGACTGGTGCTTTCGTCTAGAACTCAGAGTTTGCGAGGCAACGTTTCAGCTTTGTAAGGGACGATCCTTTTATCGTTTCGGCTTCGCCGCGGAATCGTCACCTGACTGGTATCGATGTGCAGTAGAAGCTGAGACAAGTTTGAGAAGTGGATGTCAGTGAGTGGATCAGACAACGGTCCCAGCAAGCCAATCTCAGTCCAAAACATCTGCCGCGGACCCTCAATTGTCCTCTAGTTACCAGCAGGCGAGACTTTAATTTGCATACAGAGGTCAGATATGCATAATGTGGGCTGGAATTACTATAAAGGGAAAAAACAGCCCTTGTTCTAATGCCTAGAAGAGGGTAAGGGGGTTTGAGCGCTCATCAGTACATCGGCGATATTCTACTGTATCACATCATTCCGTATGCCGGATTTATTGGAAATCACTTCGTGGTGGTACATAACAATGCAGCACTAGTTTCCATCCTGATAGGAATGCTCATGAGTACTTGTGAGACAAGCGCAAAATTCGGTCCCATCGAACGTCACGGAGTTCAAGACAGTGCTATTGGAGGAGTGGGAAGCGACTTCTCAAGCGACTGTCAAGAAATTTGTGAGTTATATGCAGAATCGCTTGCAAGCTGTAATTAAGGCTAGAGAAGGTACAACAAATAAAGTTTCCCCAGGTCTGATCTCGAAGGATTGAAGACAATATGAAGGTTAAGTTCAAGGGCATATATGTTCAAATTAGTTTTCTCAAGTCTGACAACTTTTGCATTTAACATTTTTTAAGGAAACTCCTTTCGGAAGAGTCATTCGACTCTTGTAAAGAAATCAATTTGTTGTTTAGTATCGTTTTAAACAGTTGTACACAGAGCACAAATTTTCGCTCTCAAAAATGGATAGGAAACATGAGAAAAGATAGCTGGCAACGTCCATCACGTGTTCATAAACGAATATTTCACGGTAATAGATTCATCATTGCTGAAATTGACAGCAGTTTCACAAGCGCGACGGCTAACAAATTGAGTGATGATTTATATGAAGAATTCATAATGTTCAACGTGGCTAGCCAATACCTACTTGTAAAAAATGCAAAAAAATGCCTTGATCCCATGAAAACAATCAAGCCGATATATGAATATTTGAGCAGCTCTGCTTTGTTGAAAAAGATGTGTTGAAGGCAATACGGAAAATTCCATCGACAGCCACAATGCTCTCACTTGCCAAATCGCTCCTAAATATGTATACAGTAGAAGCAAAATTATCAACATAGCAAGTTCATTTGGTCGCATATATTTTCAATCAAAGGGATAAAAAAAATTTAGCATATTTTGCACACCGCATCCAAAAAGAGCAGGACGATTCAAAGCATGCAAATAATACATCAAGGCGAACGTTATGAGAAAGAGGAAAGATGTTCATATGGACCAGATATTGGCGATTGACGGTAGTTATTATGTTTCACTCGTTATACACCTGAAAACATGTATTGAAACTTTAAACACGGTTTTCTCAAAACCGTATTTTGGAACGCGGTGCTCATAGCTCTAAAACTAGTAATCCGATTGACTTGAAATAAGTATTATAATGTTTCAAATAAGGGTGTCTACTGTACGAATTACGAAAACAATTGTGCGCGTACGATTTGCATTTTTTTCTCTTAATGTAAATTAAAAAATATCGCTTCCGCCTTCTTAATGTCGCAATCTTAGTAATAATTATTTGTTTATAAATTCTGTACTCCATGCAATTAACCATTAAATATGGATTATGAAAAATGTGTAGTTTTTTTCCAGCTTGATTTGTTAAAAACGTTTATGACACAACTGTGTTTTAATGAGATGTCGAACATACAAACGATATCCACTGAAAATGTGCACAGATGGCCGACTGAGCGGTCTATGTATTCTGAATGGTTAAGACAATGGATCCATATGGGATTTTCAGAAAATCAATTTTTATTTTATTTCATAAAATGTTAGTATAACATCTTAAGAATACATCAGCAAAGTTATAAAACTTAATTCAATGTATTTCTTATATTGCAACGTCTAAACGTGTCCCTCCTATACTGAGTGTGCGCGCGCCAGAACTTTAAGCGCGTTTTTCTCAAAACTATGTTTTTTAAATCAGTGGGATGGAAAACTTAAAAGTTGTTTTATCAATCACACTGAAATTATGCACACATCTTTTCTATGCCATCACTTTCTAAGTAAACCTACTTTTTTTTTAAATAAAAAAAAAATACAAATTTTCGAGGCAATACCCATTGGAAAATGCGGTAAGAATTGCACAGTTTTTTTTATAAAGTGGCTCAATCCGCAATTTTGAGTTGCATTTGTTTAGGTTCACAAACAAATTATAACATTAATAAACAATCAGATTTTTGTTTAGCTCAATACAACAAGAGCTAGAAGTCCCACCAATCAACAACTCGCGCTGTGATCTTCTCAGAAGACTGGACTCTCAGAAGAAAAACGGCCATTTTTCATTATCATCCTTCAAATTGCAAAAACATCGAATAAGTTATACGTAAAAAACAATTAATAAAAATCGACTAACGTTCACTGGTCAATATGGATGTCCTGCCTTAATATCACCTTGGACGTAAAGTTGTCATGAAAATTTCAGCGAGCCCAACTCCGCCTTTATGAGGATGTTGGCGACACTCCGGGGAACGTCTCCGTTCAACAAAAACGAAGGAAAATCGTCGTGCGCTCCGATTGCGTACACCTGTGTGCGAATTAACCAGTTTCAACTTCTCATCGGGGTTGCGCCCAGAATCCTAAAGGGTCCAACTCCCAGAATAGCAAGGCACGGCCTGGCGAGACTAAAAGGGATCATCGGACATCATACGTCGACGAATGAGATAAGTAGATATATTTGGAATACGTATGCCAACTACGCTACGAACAAGCACAAGCCGGACATGAAAACACGATAATTTCCCTCCCTAGGCATATCATAAACAAAACCGTGGTATTTCGATCTTTCATCTTGTTGCTTTTATTTAGTATCATGCCCATCCAAGTATATTATCTCATACATTATTTTGTCACTCTATGTACTATATTAGTACTCGTAATCTATATTCGTCGGGCATTTTCCTTTACATTTATTATTGAAATATGTTCTGGCCCACCCCATTACAATACAAGGTAAATACAAACAACATATATTACGAATGAGTATAATATAGAGTAATATAGAATATAAAATATAAAACAAAAAACCAACAACAAATAATCAAGCAACAACAACAAAAAAGATTATTATAGTGTGAAAGCATTCTATTTTTATCCGTCTGTAGTGATCTGCGAATATCTATAGACATATTGATGTTATTCAAAAAATGTTAATTCCCAATCCAAAAATCGTCAAACATATTCACTTTGTAGTTTACATGAAAGAAATTTCTGAAAACATTCATGCTTTTCTTTCCTGTAGACGTAGGAGAGTCTTTAATGACTATTTCATTGCTGATCCTATAACTTGAGAGCCGTTACTCGCAATCAGATTAAGATGTGACTTGGACAAAAGTTGTGGAAAACGTCACGCCGGGTGATCGTGAAACATTGATATTTTCGATCATTAATGTCAGTTTGTGGTCAACAAGTTGAAATGTGGTAGAAACATTGCCTATCTCGAGTTCTCCGATTCAACTTTCATCGTGTGAATGTCGTTTGGGTTCGCCGCATCAGTTGCAGTTGTATCGCCAGTATTGTGTCATAATGATAATATCGATTGTAAGTAACAAAATTATTTAGCAATTAATTGTATATATTCGGTCAAACTCTTCTGTCCACAACGATTCGCGATGAACCTACAGGGTCGTAAGTCCCGGCACTATTAAGCACTTTAGATGTTAAATAACGCCACCCGCCAGCTTAACCTTTTAAGGACGGGGATTTTTACGTTGAAAACGACTTTTTCGTGTAAAAACACGAAATTTGTACACAATATCAATGAATTTTTCACACGGGGTGCCGCGTGAAACTCGGACGCTTTGCTGAAAAAAATGATACACTTGGACGCCAAATGTTTTAGGCGACAATGGTTACTCGCTTGGGACCTTGAGACTTTGCGAAACCCTTGCAAGACCAGTATAGGTACCCATTTTTATGGTTTTTAGGTAGTCAATGAGAGTCATCATGGCCGAAAAAGTCATCATAGGCTGCAGTAGTGTGAGTGTAAATAATATACGTATGTATATGTGAAATAAAAAGGAATTGATCAACTATACAGTGCTACACGCAATACAAACAAATAATTAAAAAAAAAACTAAACGAAACAACTTGTTAATTGTAATTAAAATAATAAAAACTCTGAACAAAGTCGATAGAATCCCTGAAACGCGCGTAGATGCAATTGTACGTAAAGTTACAAGTAAAAAAGCATTCTTCGATCTCTAGTCGACGTCGTTAAATTCGTCATTCTTAATAAACAATTGTCCCCCACTGACCGGTATTACTTATCAATAGATAAAAGTAGAGGGCTACCGTTTTATTTGTATCATATTATACATCAAATACACGTTTGGCCGAAAAATACGCAATGTTTGTAATTCAACACTTGTTATGTTGATACACGATTATATTGATTAGAAAATAATCCATGGCCGTATATGTGTATGTGCTCATTGAACATATTAAGTTGAAATGTAAATACAAAGATGGAAATAAAGATCATCCGAAGTTAGCGGTGAATGTCCCTCATATAATCCACATACTCGCGTAGACGTAGTGCTGATTGTCGCATGCGAGCATGTGTAAATATATGCGTATACGTGTACATGTCCAGTCTAATCCACTCATTTTTATCTAGAAAAGCCTTCAGGAATGAGCAGCAGAGAGGGTTCGTAGTGGATGGGTGCGAGGAGAGAAGGCATGAGCGCGAAAGAATCACCTCACGGGGTGGGGCGCAGCAATAGTAATCCACGCGCGTCTATTTTTAAATAAAAACACGTCGTTGATTCGGTTATCGTCACCGACATATCCCCAACTGATAGATATGCATAAACTAAAGCGTGCCGAGGCATCGTGTAAAGGTAAAATACTCGACGAATATCGTCGAGTTAATTATTCGTATATAATTTATCGCGGCCGTAATATCAGGCACTGAAAAAACAAAATAATAATATGAGCCCACAACGCGTTGACCCGAGCTCACACCGAGTTTCAAAAGAGCCAAACGAGATTTTCATTTGTCCCAACCGCAGCAGAAGACTACGGAAAGATGTTTCTGAGCGAATTCCAAATGTCGTTTAGCTGAGTACGCGGGCGGCTTAGAACAATACTTGTGTCATCGAGGCAATGAATTTAATTAAATGGAAACAATCATTGGAGCTCTTTATACCCAACAAGTGATTGGGTCACCGGTACTCGAAATTCCTTAAAGGCGTCAACGCGCAATTTTTTATAGCCTGTGCGCACTTGAGTTTCCTCTAACCTCACATATAGCCAAGTCGATGAAAATGAACAAAAACCTTACTATAAGACTAATTCCGTTTACCTCAGCCTTCAAAGGTAAAGGTGAAATTTATTGCTATTTGAGTATGTTGTACCGCGTCGCATGAGTACTTCGAATTCACGTAGAGATATATTTCGGAAAAGTGATATATATCTCCACTGGTAAATCAAAGGAGTGATCTACTTTATAGAGCTAAAATAATCGACTTTTGGTTGATTTCCGAAAGTTTACGATCGTAAGAATATCTGGCAAAATTTTCTGGGTGCTTTTTAACAGCCGACTGCCTGCGGGAAAAAAGATGGGAGTTACGCGTTTCACAGCGGTTAGGGGAGGGAGGATATTTTGTGTACAAAGTGTTCTCTTAAACGGCACAATCACTTAGTCAAATGTTGCACGCCGAATTTCTGGATGGCTAACATTTCTTTTAAGCTCGCAATTATAAGACACTTTAACGATAAGCACCTTTTGAATAAAAAAAACGCCTATCGAGACGAGCAAGATGTCAAAGTGTTGCCACGCTAATGCGTGGCAACACTGTTTGACATCTTGGAGAACGGCTGACGTCTGATCGCGAATTTTGTGAACATGTACACGAATAGGCTTGCATAGTGACATAAGAAATTTAGAGCGTTAAAAGAATGTAGAAACTTTAACAATAAGTGTGGATAAGGTTGTATCATAAGGAGAAAATGTAAAAACCCACAAAGTATCCGAAATAAAGTTCTATTATTACCGACATTTGCAGATGTTTTAGGATTTTCACAATATTTTTACTTGAAAACTATAACTTTGTAAATGAAGTCGCAAGAGGCAACAAATGTTTAGAATGATTTTTGATTACTTTTTTCAACGTATGAAATTCATTTTTTAACAAAATTTTGTATTTAAAAAATATTTTCGAATAGAAACTGCTGTTTGACTTCAGCACTGAAAAGAACGAAGAATTTTACGTTTAAATCAAATAAATTATTTTTTCTTAACTAATTAAAACTTTTTTTTAATGTTCGCTATGAATCCTTACTTAAATTTAAGTACCTTTTACCTGCTTGTGATTTCTCTTAAAAGGATGTTTTCTGAAACATCCTTTCAGAAAAAAAGTAACGTAATTTAAAAAAAAATGATATCCTGAAAACGGGTGGATAAATAAAATTTAAAAAAATCATGGAGGCCTTTTTCAACCAATACTAGCACATACAAAATTTTCAAAAAAAAATCGTAGATGCAAAAACTAAATGGTGTCCGATCTGGCGTGGAATGCTCCATGTACTTATATCTATATATAGATGTATATGTATATATAGATTTTCTAGATATTTTGGTACAGTACGATAAAGTGGATCAATTGGTCGAACAATAGCACAAAAAATGCATTAATGCCAGCATTTAAATCCCATCTTCCTTACAAGTATACACAATTCTTTACATGAATTAGCTGTAACCATGGCTTTATACGTGGTGAATGCGATCTCGTAAATAGTTTTTCGTATGGAGCTCGAATACAGCTTTCTTTGATAAATACTCAATTATAATATACTCACACCTACAATCTATCTTTTATAAATTCAACAATATTTCTCAACATATTATAGATGTGCAACTTTTTTCGGCCCGCTTTTACATTGGATTCCGCTGCTCGATCTTTACCTTATTTAGCGTTACGCTCGATGATCAAAAATAGATGGGACGAAATAACCAACTTGAAGTCAGTTAGATATAATCTGGATGTATATATAATAACTGCGGGCATGCTCATTTTAAGCATGCCTTTTTATGAGCATGCATGTCCATACCTTAAAATAATTTGTGTACAATGTAATAATATCGTATAGGCTTTTGATATATTTTCATATGCAGGTTCTCCAATAACACCATAAATGATATACACGAGTGGTATTGTGGATGGGGAGGGTCATATCACAACAGCCGGTTATTATGACACAGGCGCATTTTTCAACAAGTTAAATTTGCCACTCGATGGTGGTGGGCTTGATCCACTGGTGGATGAAGTTGATCCAGACCCTCCGTTAGATAATGATTTTCCCATAGCCAACGCGGCGATCGGTCGAATTGATTGAACCATAGGATAAATAAAAGACCGACCATTGCCTAAAATATTTAGAAGAAGTAGGGTAAGGTTGCTTAAGTCGTACCTCCTAAGGAAATAACACTGTAATATTCACTGCAATTTAAATAAAACAAAATATTCTTCATCTACTGAATTTTCATTTAGTTGCCTTTCAATCAACAATCATACAAACTTGAAAATCTTTTATTCAAATAGGTATTTTAACGTTTTAAAAAAATATACCTTCCGTACGACTAAGGCGTCTAGTCGCACAATTCGTACCACCTATAGCCTTAGTCGTACGTAGAAAATAGACTTCAGTGAAGACAAAATAAAATATAGAAAAATACTTAATAACAAGAGATCACATGATCAAGTAAAAAATTACAAACAATTCAGTCTGAGATCAACTTAAAATATTGTTTGTATTATTAGTTACGAAATCGAACCTAAGTATTAAGTAAATAACACATAGAAAATAAAATGATAATCTCTTAAAAAAAGATGTAATGCTTAGAAAATTATTGCGATGGAACACATTTATTTATATTTATCACTTGAAAAAAAGATAAGTAAATTGTTAAACAATTTTATTAATAACTAAGTCGTACCAGTACGAGTAAGGAAGTTTGTACAGGTACAACTTAAGCAACGGGATCTTCTAAGTTTCAAACTAAAACGATTGACATAACTTAAAAAAATTCTAATGTTTGAGTATGCCTAAACGATTACCTGATAAGCATTACAAATAAATTTTAACAAAGAAAAAAGGTAAAGATAACATTCCTGCCATAAAAAGCTTACAAATGAGTACAAAATTTTAATGAATACTGCTTAAAGAACTTATTTTTTAATTATTTTTCTTTCACGAAGCCGGCCGGCCATCCAACTTATTTACGTTTGCTCACTCGACTAAACAGTTCACGTCAACTATACCAGATGGCGCAATATATAAGTATCAGACGAGATATTGCCGGGCTACGCCTTAGACGGGGGTACGACTTACTCGACCATACTCATTGTTATGAGGATTCGTTTAGTGTAAGAAACTTTCAAAGATAATTTATTAACAATTATCGAGGACCTATCATTAATTAATTTGGTCGGTTTTTAGCCCAGTATCTACAACAAAAATTGACATTACAGCTTGATTTTGCATAAATATTATAATATTTTCCTCAATGGTCTTATAAATATTGGGGCAGGGATCAACAATGCTCTTAATTTATTTTCGGGCGAATCTAAAGATAATTACTGGTTCCTTGAACCAAAATAAAAAGGCAAATTAATTTCAACATAATTCTAAATTGAATATTCCCTTCGAGCGACCCCTACACGACCTCTACTAGCTAACATAAATGAACATACCTACAGTCCAAGCAACCCAGCGATCATGTTTGCTCCGCGAACAATGGTTTCCGTTAAATGTTAATAACTTTAAAACCCAAACAAGTCTCGCACGATTTATTTGAAGGGCAAGGTAGAGAAATATAGTAATTGAAAATTGCATATTGCTTCTCCGTAATTTTGTTCCAATAATGAAGCGTCGTGTATAACAACGACAAAATCAAGTTTATAGTCTTAGAACAACTTTTCGAGGAGTATCTATAAAGTAATTATACCAACACAGGCCTCTCTCGACACTCGAAATTATTTATTTCCAGGTGAAAGTTGCATACAAGAAGCTAACGCCTAAAAATTATCTAGAAGATTTTAATTTCCTAGAACCTGAAGGACTTACTCGACCCCCATAAAATTCAATATAAAATATCCTTGTTGGGTCCCGTCATCTGGGAAATCTCGTTGCGATATGTCCAAATTCCCAGAAGTTACATTAACGGCAAGCCGTGTGAAATATGAAAATGAACATTATTACTAACCGACAATTTTTAATATTTTCGAGGAGTATT
Source organism: Netelia virgata (assembly GCA_951802705.1). Classification (NCBI taxonomy): domain Eukaryota; kingdom Metazoa; phylum Arthropoda; class Insecta; order Hymenoptera; family Ichneumonidae; genus Netelia; species Netelia virgata. The sequence goes on from OX637866.1 coordinate 13,428,871, forward strand.
TACGGTACCGCGTGTTAACAAATTCGGAACTTCATTATCATCGACCGAATAACTAACGACACAAGGATGCACCATAAAAACAAAATATTTGTTTCATCATAGGGATTTAAAAATTTGCCCAAATCAATGTACATGTTATATCGGCAATATATATACATTGAATAATTCTAATCCACGTGGCTGGGGCGAGTAGAGCGTGGCTTTCCTGCAGAGCGCAGTGACCTGATTTCTTGCAATATGCAAGCAAGAGTAAAAGTATTTTCCGGGAGAGTGAGAGGGCAGGCGTGAAATATAATCGAGTGAGAGCAAAAGAAATGATGAGCTGTGACGCGTGAAGCAAACGAGTGAGACGCTATGAGGCACAAGACGAGGAGCGGAGCGAGAAAAGGAAAAACAAGAAGACGAAACAGCTCACAGCGGCGAGGGGAACGGACTCGAGCCACATAATACTCGACGGTACGTTAAAAGTAGAACCGTCGCGTATCCTTCACAATATTATAGCACCGTTAATGTCATTCTCTTATGATCTAATAGCACAAGAGAGGCAAAAAAGACTCTCGAGCGTATTACTCCGTATCAACGCCTCGCGGAGGGATGACAACGATGTCATCGGATGATGAAGGGGCATTTTCGTTTGAAATCTACCCGTCCGACCGGTGTTCCCGAATTCAGCTACTTACCATATTGTTAACATTTTTTAAAGTAAATGTCGAGTGAGTCTCTGCTCCCGATGACATCTCTTGGCAAACGCATGCCCTCAACGTTCCAGGGTTTACATATTTTCATTACGAACGCCTACAAATAATTATACAAAGTATAATTTTCGCGTAATGTTTCATTGTCTCGCGCTATAAACCATCAACTCTAGGGCAGATTTTTTTTCTAGAAGTACAGTTCCTCTGGTTCTGGATTATATCACGAACAATCTGCTTTAACGAACGGCCAAACTCGACCTACTCCATACATTAGGTTGGTTTAAGCAAACGCCTTCATTTCAACATTGCGTTAACTATATACTCAATTTTGCACCTGGCGACCTGTTGCCCATTTTTTAAAATACCTATCGGTCATCGGTGAGCATCGATTACCAGTATTAATCAAAATATCCATTATTTCAAACGTATATTCTAAACGCTGCGGCAGGCAGAGAAAATGAAGAAACATAGCCTCGTAATTCTCCGAGCAAGCTCCACCTGCATGTTTTGTCAATGTTTTTGTTTTGTTTTCTTCATATTTTATACGTACTATTTTTATATTTTTGTATAGTTAATATTTTATATATATATTTTACATTATTATTATTAGTTTTATTAAAGATTGTTAAACTGCAAGAAAAATATTCATGAACATAATGTTGGTGCAAATTGATGTTTGTCCAAACAAAATATATGGGGAATTCCATACCAATTCAACAAGCCGGAAACCCTCACCATCTTAAATATGGTTGATTACTTTTTTTACATATTCAGCCGAGAAAATAAAAGTTGCTCAAATTTGGCTAGACTTTTTTAACCTCATTTCTTCGATTTATAAACTATTTTTCTTTTCTGGAGTAAAAATGATCAAATTCTCATATCTTCTAAAATATTGATCGAATCCTAATGAACTTAGGACAAAATTTTTCGGATTGGAGCACACTTTCATGTACAATTATTTTTTGAATTTAGTCAGGATTTTTTAATTTTATTAGAAAATGCAAAAAACGATTTTTCAAAACCGTGGACCCGATATTTTTTTTCAAAAAAATTGTCAAAAATACTACTCGGAAATACGAATATTTTAAGCCTAGGCAGGAAGTGGGATAATTTTATTTCGAATTGGAGAGCATTTGAAACGTAAACTCTTTTTTTTTATACTTGTCATTTTCGGATATATTTATGAAATGTTTCATAAATCCTTCCTCTCTGTAGACCAATGATAATGATAATGATAATGATAATGATAATGATAATGATAATAACACACACACACATACACATACACAAACATTTACACAAACACGCCCAGCGACAGATCGGATGATGAATGCTCGGGGACCCTATAAACGGGCTCCTTCCAAAAAAGCGCATGAAGGGAACCTCTATAAACGGGCTCTTCCCAGGAATGGAAGGGAATCCCTATAAATAGGCTCTTCCCATGTATGGTAGGAAATCCCTATAAACGGGCTGTTCCCATGAATGGATTCCGGTCTGCCGTCACGGGCACTTGCAGTCAAGCGCCCACAACATACAGGGGGGGGGGGGGGGGGGGGGGTACACCAGACAAGAACAGGGAGAGGAGGGCCTCAGGGGCCGCACGTTGTTCCAGCGCGGTACGTGGAGCCGCGCCCACGAGGAGCCACGAGCGAGACGGAACGAAAAGATGCAATGTACGACAAAAACAAAACATTACCTCAAGTGGAAACCCCCTCACAGGGGCAATCCACCCCGGGTTCCGATCGGGTGAAAGCCCCGGTGGCCACGGGCAGCGGCGAGGCTTTTGAGGGCCGCAAATCGTACGTGTCGACGAAGAAGAAGACGACCAACAGCGACAACGAGACTGACAGACGATTACTGAACGTACCGGGACGAAACAGGGCGGACAGTCTATCGAGCGGAGCCAGTGGAGAAAGTTACCTTTCTACCACTGACAACATCGCACCGACGACGCATCAGACACAAACGGGACGGACAGACGAACTGACGGAGCTACTACAGCTCATTCACCAGACAGCGACGAAAATGGCCGCGACCAGACAGAAGAACACGAATATGACGGTAAAAACGGGTATAAAGACGATCCTCGAAGCTGCGGACATGGCGTTGCAGAAACGCATGGACGCAGTTCCTCCGAGACCGGCGACGGACAACACAAAGACAATAACGAAATCGACAGACGAAGAGACACCGCGACCGAAACGGAAACAGGAACCGACCGGAACCACTCCGGAATCCTCCCAAAAGAGGATTTCGACGGTGGAACCGACCGGGGCCTGGAAGACGGTGACGAAAGGACGACCCGACAAGACGGTGAAAAAGAAAGCACCCGACAAAACGAAAACGAACACGAAACCCCGGCCGGACCGGAGCGAACGGGCCCCGCGCAAACGGAGCACGGCCGTCCTAGTCAAGCCGGGAACAGACAAGACGTATTCGGACATAGTACGGAAGATACGAACGACAATCGATCCGAAGGAGTCACGTGCAGGTGACAACACTACGGAAAACGAAAAACGGACTGTGCCTAGTGAAGATACAGGCAGATCCGAACAAACCGGACGGACGTAACGAGTTCCGACAACGGCTACAAGACGCGTTCAGGGAAGCGGGCAGTGTTCGGGCCATGAACTCCAAGATCCAATTGGAGATCATGGACCTGGACTGCGTCGCGACCGCGGCCGACGTGACAGACGCACTGAAACGCGAAACGGGACAAGGCGCGGCCTACCGGGTCCACATCTTTGGTCCGAACCGCGCCGAGCAGTACATGGCTGTGTGCGACGTTGAGTCGCACGAAGCCGATGTGCTGCTTCGGCGGGGGAGGATCGGGATTGGGTGGATGCACTGCCGCGTCCGAAAACGACTGACAGTCACGAGATGCCACAAGTGCCTTGGCTTCGGCCACGTGAAGGCAAACTGTACAGATAAGGACAGGACATAGTGCTGCCGAAGGTGCGGCACACCTGGACACTACGCGACGGACTGCAAAGACAAGCCGGTCTGTCCTCTGTGCACCGAGGCCGGTTACAAAGCCGCAGCGCACCTCGCCGGATCCGGCGGGTGCGCGATGCTCCGTGCCGCACTGGAGGAGTGCAGGAGGCAGGCAGGACGACGGACAGAATAATTCAGGGAACCTGAACAGAATTGGACAGCAGACATGCTACTACCACAGATAGCTGACGAACTCGACGCGGACATCCTGATCCTGTGCGAACCGTACAGGAGAAGGACGACTCAGACGTACATCACGAACGAGACAGAGACAACAGATTTATCGGTGAGGGGTGCTGCCCGAACTCGAATAACTGACCGCGGCTGCGGAGACGATTTCGTCTGGGCTAAGATCGGCGCTGTCACCTATGTCAGCGTCTACCTGACACCCAACTGCACCGCGGCGGAGTTCGGGAGAAAGGTAGCACTCTTCGAGGACGGAATCAGAGACCTGCCCGGGGACGTGGTAATCGGGAAGGGGGGGGGGAGACTTCAACGCCAGGCCAGTCGAGTGGGGAATGACACAAACGTACAGACGCGGACTGTTGCTGCTGGAAATGGCCGCAAGGCTGGATCTAGTGGTAGCAAATACGCGAAGTACGCCAACGTACAGACGACCCGGGTTTCGCTTCTCCATCCCGGATGTGACAATGACGTCGGACAGGACGCTGCCACGGGTGAGAGGATGGCGGGTGGTTGAGGACTACACGGCCAGCGACCAACAGTACATCGCCTTCGAAGTGACAGGACAGACAGCAACGAGACGAACAAGGACACAACACCCCCCGCGGTGCAACCTTAAGAAGCTCGACGCACAGAAATTCACCGAGGAGCTCATGGATGCATCAGCTCCTATAACGAACATTCCCCGGAGCTGACTGGCCGGCAAAGGGCGGAACGCTTGGCAGACGAGCCGGCCAAACTAACGGAACGACTGTGCAACACGACAATGCTGAAACTCCAACAGAAGCAAAACAGACAACCGCAGTACTGGTGGACAGATGAGATAGCCGAACTGCGTAGGATCTGTCTGGCGAACAAACGATGTGTAACGAGAGCTAGAGGTAGACCCGAGAGGGAAAACCTCCAAGCAACCTACAAGGCGGCACGGAAAGAATTGACGAACGCCATACGGGACAGCAAAACGCGATGCTGGAAGAAGCTCTCCGAGGAGGTGAACGAGGACCCCTGGGGTACCGGTTACAAGATTGTGACCGGTAAACTAGGAGCCCGAGTAACACCGAAACTCAAAGACGCTGCAACCGCAGGACGAATTGTTGCCGGACTGTTTCCGACGCACCCGTTACGGACGGACGTGACTGACGACACGGTTGTCCCGATAGCCCCCATATTCACCGCGGGGGAGCTTACCAAAGCGACTGCCGCGATGAAGACTGGTAAGGCACCGGGACCGGGCAGAGTACCGGCGGAGATTCTTCGACTGATGGCCGACCGGAGGCCGGGGATACTCCTTGACCTATACAACACGTGCTTGATAACAGGGGCATTCAGCGATCGGTGCAAGTTGGCATGGCTAATCCTTATCCTAAAGGTAAGGGCGACCCCGATACGCAGTCAGCCTATCGACCGCTGAGCCTACTGGACACGACAGGAAAACTATACGAACAATTACTGAGGCCAAGACTGACGGACGCGATACAGACCGGGGGAGGCCTTTCAGATCTGCAGTTCGGCGTCAGAAGGGGTCGATCAACGATTGGAGCAATCCGAAAAGTGGTCGACGCCTTCGAGGAACTTGACAGACACTGCCACACAGCGCGACCTGTCGTGCTGCTGGTGACAATCGACATCAAGAACGCCTTCAACTCGGCCAGGTGGGTGGATATCTTGGAGGCGCTTAACGGTGGCTTCGGAATTCCGCGTTATCTGGTCCGGGTTGCGGAGGACTACCTTAGGAACAGACGGATAACTTACGAGACGACCGAGGGACAGGTGACGAGACAAATCACCGCGGAAGTCGCACAGGGATCGATACTGGGACCGGATTTTTGGAACGGTTTATACGACAGTCTGCTCAGGCTGGAGATGCCGCTCGGGATTCTCCTCGTCGCGTACGCCCATGACGTAGCGGCAGTGATCACTGAGCGCTCTCCAGAACTGGCGCAGCTGAAGTTGAACCAGACAATGAGACGAATCGGACGTTGGATGACGGACCACGGACTTCAACTCGCAACACAAAAGACGGAACTGACGTTTCTTACGAGAAAACGCATACAGACGAGACTAACGATGAGGGTTGGGACGGACGAGATCCAGGCCGGAACGGAATTCAAGTATCTAGGGGTGACTCTGGATACGAAGATAACCTTCTGGCCTCACATACAGAAGACGGTTCAGAAGACGGCCGAGAGGATTGCATCCTTGAGCCGCCTGATGGCAAACACGACGGGACCAAGACCGGGGAAGAGACGACTGTTGATGGCGACAGCCCACTCGATTCTTCTTTACGGGGTGGAGATCTGGGCAGATGCTCTGAAGACAAAAAAGTACAGCAAAGCGATGACCAGAGTACAGAGACAGGGGGCGTTGCGGATCGCGAGCTCCTACCGGGCAGTCTCTGCACAGGCTGTGTTGGTGGTGGCGAGCGTAATTCCCGTAGATCTTCTTGCCGAAGAGCGCAAGAGGGCCTACGGGCGCAGCGCGGACGTGAGACGAGAGGACGCGGCAGACTGAACGCGACAGAACGATACAGGTGTGGCAACAACGATGGATGGAAGAACAAAAACGTAACTGGACAAGACGACTGATAAGTGACCTGAGACCGTGGACTGGAAGGACATTCGGGGACGTAAACTTTCAGGTTACCCAGCTTCTGACGGGACACGGCTACTTTCGACGGTTCCTCAACAACATGAACAGAGTATGAACACCGGACTGCACGTACTGTGGACACGAACGAGACGACGCGGAACACACATTTTTTATGTGCGACCAGTGGACGGCCTTGAGACGAGAACTCGAGACGACAACGGGTAACATCCCCCCGGACAACATAGTACAGGTGATGTTACGCAAACAGGAATGGTGGCTACTTGTAGCCACCTACACAGAGACGATACTGCGACGAAAAAACGCGGACGGCTGCCTGACAGACGACTAACCAGACGAAGTGACGCGACATAACAGATGATAGACAAACGAGACGAACGAACGTACACGGACAGGACCCCCCAGCCATAAGTAATATTAACATAGTTCCTGGTTGGCGGAGAGGGTGAAAGAGGTGGCGGTTTAGTGGGTAGGCCTGTTTTTTTGGGAGTCCCACATAACCTCCTTGGGCTGAAAGTCCAGTTCAGTAAGACTGGGCTGTAGGTCCAGGGTGTATCCGTCAAAAGGATTCCGCAACTCCTTATAAAAAAAAAAATAAAAAAATAATAATCCCGGGGTTCCCTTTTCCTCGTAAAGAGGTATGGGGAACAGGGGTGAGGCCGACCTGGCGCGTCCTCAGGTGGCGGATAGAGGGACGTCCAGAGCGTGAATCGACCTCTAGACGGACAGGGAAACGGGGCGTCACACGGTGACCGGGACCTTGGACGGTGGGGTCGCGGAATTTTCTGGGCAGCGGGAGCTATAAGGAAGCTGGCCGGCGTAAAACCCGGCCAAGGCGACCGAAGGCCCTGTCGCGGACCACTCCCCAAGCTAAGGTGTAAGCTATCGTGCCGAGGGCTGGATGGCACTTGTGTCAAAGTGCCTTGCCCCGTGCCTATGGGGAATGCGAAACCCCATAGTAATTAGCCTTACCCCCACAATCAGGCTCTGTGGGGGCAGACGTCTTTTTCCTGAATACTCGTGGGAACAGACATGGATATAACTAAAGCTTTCAATAAACAAAAAGGCAAACTACAACAAACAACGGAAAACACAGGAATGGCAACTTTGCGTCTACCGGGACGAAGCAGGACGGACAATGCGTCGAGCGCAAGAAGCGGAGTAAGCTCGGCGACCTCCGCCTACGACTACGAAAACAGGATGCGTATGCAGACTAGACAGACGAACAACGTAGCAACAACGGACGCTACAACACTACGACAGAACGAGCCGGAACTGATGGACCTACTAAAGCTCATACAGACGACAGCGACGAAAATGGCCAACGCAGTGGCCAAACAGAAGAATATGAATATGACGGTGAAAACCGGCATAAAAACGATTCTCGAGGCCGCAGACGTCGCTCTAAGCACGCGAATCAGGACAGACACGGAAAGACAAACAACCATAGATCTGGCGGAGACAGACACGGGAGAGACAGAAACGGAGACGGAACGGGAAGTGCGACCGACGAAACGAAAACGAGAAGCCACGAAGACCCCTCCGGAGACCGCACCGAAACGAACACTACAGAGACAAACGGAGGTGGCCGGAGTCTGGCAAACCGCGAAAAACAAAAAGACGAATACGCCGGAACAGAAAAAGGGAACGGACGGGACGAACGCGACAACTTAAGCTAACAAGAGCAGGGCAGCCCCCAAACACAGGGGGACGAGAGGGACGGCCATGCTGGTCAAGCCCGGGAATGACACCTCGTATGCCGACATACTCCGAAAAATACGGACGACAGTGGACCCGACGAAAAGCCACGTCCAGGTGACGAACTTGAGGAAGACGAAAGACGGACTGTGTCTCCTCAAAATACAGACAAACACGGACGGACGAGAGGACGTCCGACGCACGCTCCAAAAGGCGGTCGGGGACACGGGCCGTGTCAGGGCCATGATACCCTGGGCACAACTGGAGACCATGGACCTGGACTGCGCCACAATCACAGAAGAGGTGACACGGGCACTGAAACGAGAAACGGGACGGGACGCGGACTACAACGTCCATATATTCGGTCGAAACCGGGCCAAGCAGTATATGGCGGTCTGCGACCTCGAACCGCAGGAAGCCAGAGCGCTGCTGGGCCGGGGCCGGATCGCGATAGGATGGGTACGATGCCGGGTGAGACAACGACTTACAGTGACGAAATGCCACAAGTGCCTGGGATATGGACACCGAAAACCAACTGTACGAACAAGGACCGGAAAAAAGCTGCAGAAAATGTGGCGAGACAGGACACTACGCGACGTACTGTAAGAACAAACCGGTCTGCCCACTGTGCGCCGAGGCGGGACATACGGACGTAACACACCTCGCGGGAAGCGGGAGGTACTCGGTTTTCCGGGTCGCGCTGGAGGAGAGCAGGAAGCAGGCCGGGAGACGGACAGAATAATACAGGGAAACATGAACCGAAGCAGAACAGCGGACATGTTAGTGCCACAGATAGCCGTCGAACACGACGCAGACGAACTGATCCTGTGTGAACTGTATAGGAGAACGCCGACGCGGACGTGGATTACGAACGCAACAGAGACAGCGGCTATCTGGGTAAGGGGCACGGCCCGATCCCGGATGGCCGACGACGGCGCTGGTGAAGACTACGTCTGGGCCAAGGTTGGCGCTGTCACGTACGTCAGCGTCTACTTGACTCCGAACTGCGCCGTCGCGAAGTTCGGGAGAAAGGTAGCGCTCCTGGACGACAGAATTAGGAGTCTGCCCCGAGACATCGTGGTGGCGGGGGACCTCAATGCGGGGGCGATCGAGTGGGGAATGAAAGTGACGAACAAACGTGGACGGCTACTACTGGAAAAGGCCGCAAGGTTAAATCTGGTGGTAGTAAATACAGGAAGTACACCGACATACAGACGCCCAGGATTTGGCGACTTCATTTCTGACGTGACACTGACGACAGACAAAATACTGCCACGGGTGGGGCGATGGCGGGTGATTGAAGACTACACGGCCAGCGACCACCAGTACATCGCTTTCGAAGTGGCAGGATGAACAACAACGCCACGAATGAGGATCCAGCACCCCCCACGGTGTAACACGAACAAACTCGACGTACATAAACTCACAGAAGAGCTGGCGGCAGCGCCAGCTCCGATAACGAACGTCCCCCCCGAGCTGACTCGCCGGCAAAGGGCAGAAAGACTGGCAGACGAGACGGCCAATCTGACGATGTGGCTGTGCAACAGCACAATGCCGAAAAGGTAACACAGACGTAACCAACGCGTACAATACTGGTGGACGGACGAGATAGCCGAACTGCGAAAGAGCTGCCTCAAAAACCGATGACGTGCCACGAGGGCCGGCAGGAGACCTGAAAGGGAAACCCTTCAGGCCGCATACAGGACAGAACGGAAAAAGCTGACAAACGCCATACGGGACAACAAAGTGCGATGCTAGAAGAAGCTCTGCGAGGAGGTGGACCAGGACCCTTGGGGAACCGGTTACAAAATTGTAACCGGCAAACTAGGGGCCCGGATCCTACCAGAATTCAAAGACGCTGAAACCGCGGAACGTATTGTGGACAGACTATTTCCGACGCATCCCATCCGTACGGACGCAACTGACGAAGACGAGACTACGGAAGGCCCCATCTTCACCGCGGCGGAGCTCACACGAGCAGCCAATGCGGTGAAGACTGGTAAGGTGCCAGGGCCGGACGGGGTACCTGTCGAGGTTGTCCAACTGATGGCTAGCCTCAGGCCGGACATATAGCTCGAGCTGTACAATACGTGCATAACGACAGGTACATTCAGCGACCAATGGAAGACGGCGAGGGTGGTCCTTATCCCTAAGGGCAAGGGCGACCCCGACACACCGTCGGCCTACCGGCCGCTGAGCTTACTGGACACAACAGGAAAACTGTACGAATAGCTACTCAGACCAAGACTGACAGACGCAATGCAGACGGGAGGAAGCCTTTCAGACGAGCAGTTCGGCTTCCGAAGGGGCCGATCGACTATCGGGGCCATCCAGCGGGGCGTAGACTCCGTCCGGGAGACAGACAGACACTGCCAAGCAGCACGACCCATCGTACTGCTGGCGACACTAGACGTTAGAAATGCTTTCAACTCGGTCGGGTGGGTGGACATACTAGATGCGCTGAAAAGCAACTTCGGGGTTTCACCATACCTGATCCGAGTTGTGGAGGATAACCTGCGCAACAGACGGATAATATAAGAGATGACGGAAGGACAAAAAACGAGACAAATCACTGCGGGGATCGCCCAAGGATCCATACTGGGACCAGACCTCTGGAACGCAACATACGACAGCCTGCTTAGACTGGAGCTCCCGCTCGGGGCTCGCCGCGTCGCTTACGCTGACGACGTGGTAGCAGTGATTGTCGAGCGGTATCCAGAACTGGCACAGTATAAACTGAACCAGACAATGAGACGGGTCGGACGATGGGTGACAGAGCACGGACTGCAATTAGCAACGGAAAAGACTGAACTAGTGTTTCTTACACGGAAACGCATAGACACAAACCTACCGATGAAAGTGGGAACAGACGAGATCGGGGCCAGAGGGGAAGTCAAGTACCTGGGGGTGACTCTGGATACAAAGATGACCTTCTGGCTTCATATACGAAAGACAGCCCAATAGGCGGCCGAAGGGTAGCATCTTTAAGCCGCCTGATGGCAAATACGAACGGACCGAGGCCGGGAAAACGGAGACTTAATGTCAACGACCCACTCGATCCTTCTCTATGGCGCGGAGATCTGGGCGAACTCCCTAAAGACGAGAAAATACTGCCACGCAATGGTGACAGTACAAAGACGGGGGCTTTGAGGATCGCCTGCTCCTACCGGACTGCCTCGGCAGAGGCAGTGCTGGTGGTGGCGAGCGTAATGCTCATCGATCTTCTTGCGATCGAGCGCAAGAGGATCCATGACAGAGTGGAAGGCAAGACACGACATGACGCTGCAAAGAGGGAAAGGGATAGGACCATGCAAACGTGGCAACATCGATGGACAGACGGAAAAACGGGCAACTGGACGAGACGGCTGATAAAGGACCTGAGACCGTGGACCGAACGGGACTTCGGGGACGTGAATTTTTACGTAACCAAACTATTGACGGGACACGGCTACTTCAGACGGTACCTTTACAAAATGGACAAAGTGCAGACGCCAGGCTGCACCTATCGCGGACACGAACGGGACGACGCGGAGCATATGCTTTTTGAATGCATCCACTGGACAGAAGAACGACAGAGACTGGAGGCGACCTCGGGAATCCACATCACCCCCGATAACATCGTGAGGGTGATGCTCCGGGGAAAGGAGAAGTGGCAGCAGGTTGCTACATACACAAAGACGATACTTGGACGAAAAAATGCAGACGGCCTGACATGATGGACCCGACACGACAAACAAATGAAAGATGGAAATAAACAGCGCACAGAATGACGAGACGGACGCGGACCGTCGGCTAGACGCAAAATCTTCGTTATAATACCTAGACGGGGGAGCGGGGGTGCATAAGAGGTAGCGGTTTAACCGGTAGTGTGACGGGGGGAGGGGCACGCGGAAGTGGGCTGTCCGGCCAGCAGGCCAGCATCACCACCAGCCCGCATGACTGGTGGTATCCATAAATGGATTCCGCACCTCCTCGGATAAAAAATAAATAATAATAATAATAATAATATAACAGGAAGATGTTAATTTTACATGTAGGTCATTATTTAGTTATAAATTTTGCCACGAAACTTTGTACTTCGTTGGACTTCAAGTTAATGATTGAATTACCTATGACAGTATTAGATGTAATATCCATCGGATATCTATCCAATCGCGGTCTAATAGGAAGTTCATAACACGGAGGAAGGTCAAACCTTCGCGCATTATCTAGAAATGGACGGATTTTTAGCCAAATTTTGAATAGAAATGACTTAAGTTCCAAAAGGAATTTAAGCTTCGAAACATCGTTAATATACCCGAAAATGACAATTATAAAAAAAAAAGTTTACGTTTCAAATGCTCTCACAATTCGAAATAAAATTATCGCACTTCCTGTCTAGGCTTAAAATATTCGTATTTCCGAGTAGTATTTTTGACAACTTTTTTGAAAAAAATATCGGGGCTACGGTTTTGAAAAATCGTTTTTTATATTTTCTAATAAAATAAAAAAATCCTGACCAAATTGAACAAATAATTGTAGTATGCACATGAAAGTGTGCTCCAATCCGAAGAACTTCGTCATAAATCGAAGAAACGAGGTTCAAAAAATCTAAAAAAAAATTTGAGCAACTTTTATTTTCTCGGGTGAACATGTAAAAAAGAATCAACTATATTTAAGATGGTGAGGGTTTCCGGCTTGTTGAATTGGTGTGGAATGCTCCATATGTCATTTGTTTAGTAATATATTTGATTCTGTTTGTAGGCGGAGTATAGGCGATTGCGTATCAGCATACATCCATATATGGTTTTGGGCCAATATCGTTGAATATATTGGACGGGTAGTGTTCATTATAACGGCCCAGATTATCAGCACAGCTGGTTGGTTCGCCATTATCATCTAGCTATCGGGCCAACTTCTGACCGAATCTGACTGCCATTGCCGCGCCATTAGCGTTACGTTAGTAGCAGGGCCACGGTTCGGGTCGGTTGTAAATCGATATATGGACTTGCGAACGCTGCACAAAAGGTTTGCCATTTTACGTTCACGAAGATTACCGATCGAACTAACCATTATCTGTACTTTTACGGGGTATACACAAATGGTATTAAAAGAATCTTCAACCAAATATAATTGTGGATACCATTTTCCTGTAATCGATTTAACAAGGTGTCGTGCATTTATTTAAATGGCCATAGACCGCTGAAGAAAATCGTAACTGACAAGGAACATCACTTAGGTGTCCCCCTCCGATTTTATTGGAACTTTGGTATGTGGTAGAGTATCGAAAACTAATCGACACTTATTTTTTTTTATCGGCGGAAAAACGATTTTAGGGGATGAAACACACCCTAAAAAATGAGGGTGTTTTTCATTTTTCGGCGATAACTTTTTAACGGTACGAGATATTTAAAAAATTCAAATTGCAACAAGCTTTATTTTTTCACGTACGATGAAAACGATGCAGATAATAATAAATTTCATATTGTTTATTGCAAAATTCGAATTTTTTCATAGGTATCTCCGAGAATTTTTAATGGATTGAGATGTAAGTTTTCATACACGTGGAGGATGGAAAACTAAAGGATACGGGTTTTTTGTTTTTCTGCTATCTCGCAATTAAGGGGTTGTAACTGCCCTTCGATTTTTGAGGCAAGAGCATCGTATAGCCAGCTAGCATTATGCAATTCGGGGCTAAGTTCACGTCATTGTTGACGTTCGTGTGTATGTTTGTAAATACCCCCCTTCCCCCTACAAACAAGAAATTAAGGGGCGAACCACCCTTGTATTTATATTTCCCCCACCCTCTATGAGAACGAGGTGGATCTACATAATTGAAGGAAGCCTGTTCTATTTTAATGGTAACACAAACATCTAGTCGACGTATTTTTGTATTTTTTTCAAATAGCAACCTCAAGGGGGTAAACTACCCTCTACCCGACCTTTCTTACCCCAGTCGCCTTTTCCCACTTACCACGTCTTTGCTGATTCAAAATATTTCTAACAACTCCAAATCGACGTTTCCTCGTGTTGCGAACTCAATATGAAACCCTGATTGAGAGAGGGTAATCGAACCCCTCTCTATTTTCCTTTTCATTGGCGATTTAAAAAGTTGCCACGCTATTTTGATGAATATGGTTTTGGATACCTGTGCATATTTTGCATTAGTCTCTAATGGATTAATCTTTATTAATCTCTAATCGGTATTTTGCATTAATCTCAACAGGGGCCGGGGAATGGGGACGCCGAGATCTGCCTCTTACTCTTCACTTTTCTAATGTTTATAAGAAACAGTTTACCGCCTTTTATAAGAATCATCGAAATAGAGAAAATAATCCCTCGCGCTATGATATCATTTGCACCAACGCATTTAATGAACTACAACTGGGTCGGTGCGTAGATATCAAGTCATGTCACGGGATGGGTGAGCGACCGGAGTCGCGCAAATCCCACAAGAATGACGCAAACGTCTAATATAAACACCAGGAATGCACCTCTATGTGTGCATTTTTTCTTTAAATGAAAAAAATTATCGCATTAAAGAAAGTAAGTGGAAGAAGTATTTATCCGTGCGCGTATAGAAAACAAGTTTCTCATAAACATTAGAAAAGTGAGGAGTAAGAGGCAGATCTCGGCGGCCCAAAATTATTTTATAAATAATAAATAATAAATAAATTTAATTGGCCCGCATAAATTAATATGCAAATTTTCATCTCAATCCATAAAAAATTCTCGGAGATACGTATGAAATAATGCGAATTTTGTAATAAACAATATGAAATTTATTATTATCTGCATCGTCTTCATCTCCAATGTATACGTGAAAAAATAAAGCTTGTTACAATTTGAATTTTTTAAATATCTCGTACCGTTAAAAAGTTATCGCCGAAAAATGAAAAACAACCCCATTTTTAGGGTGTGTTTCATCCCCTAAAGCCGTTTTCCGCCGATAAAAAAAATACGTGTCGATTAGTTTTCGATACTCTACCACATATCAAAGTTTCAATAAAATTGGAGGGGGACACCTAAGTGATGTTCCTTGTGAGTAGTGTCCACGATTTATGGGTTTTTATGATTCTGATCAAAATCCATAGGTGTCTCGCCATTGATCGCGTATCACTTCATACCAGAGAGAACTCAAACATCAAAAGTGATGCTATTAATCACATTGTCTCTTATTAATTTTATTTTCAATCTGCGGTGTCCTTTTGATTTAACAGGTAACACCATTCTAGGATTTTGGAAAAATCGTTTTGTCGTTGCTTAAAAAATACTTTGGGGTCATAAAAACAATATGCAGTTGGTCCTGTAGCGAAACAAAATTTGAATCGTTCAATTATCGATTTTGCCGCAGCGCCTCGGAGCTCGCGCTGAGCTCGATGAATGACTCACGCGGCGCGCGATTATTTGTTGCTTTTACCTGTCAAAATAATAGGTGAGTCTGTTCCTTAGAAAGCAAAATGCCCTTACGGCTCCTCGGATATTCACCAGAGTGCCCAAATGTACACGTAATAAACATTTTCTGTGTGAGAAAGTGTGAGATTGTGTGCTTTAGTGCAGCTGCCAAGCGACAGCTGCAGACGCTTCGTTTTGCTTTTTTCGTTGATCTCTGTTATATATATAACAGAGATTATATATATATATATATATATATATATATATATATATATTTATTACATATTTCGTTGTGGTAAAAGTGAATAATATAAAGAATATGAGTAATAAAAGACCAATGTATAGTGAAATCAAATGCTTCAATTTAAAGAGACCCAAAATTTCAAAGCGGCGTCCGTTGACCCGTTACGAAATGGAGAAGCCAAGCGTCGATCAGGCTAGCACATCAGCCAGAAAATTATCAGCAACCGATTCTGACGACTTTGAAGTACAAGGAGTTTCCGGTTCTCGGCCATACCGCAAGCTGTTGTGTGTAAAAAAATACAAATGTGATGTGACATTAACCGAATCTGGAAAGCGCGGCTTGGGTTTCAAAATTGTCATTTCGTGTAAAGAATGTGGCAAGATTTCTATTCCGAGTTCTCCATTTATTGAAAGAGGATACGACATTAATCGCAGAATTATTCTTGCTATGCGGCTACTGGGAGTAAGATTGAATGGAATAATAAAATTTCGCGCGTTCATGGATCTCCCTCCGCCAATTTTACAATTATTTTACGACAAAGTTGTTGGCAGGATCGCTATTAGAGCAGAGGCGGTTTGTCAGCTTCTAATTAGTACGAAAACCGCAGCTTAAGTAGAGAAGGAAACAAATTATCAGAAAGGTAACACAAGTGGCATTACTGTATCTGGTGATCGTTCGTGGAAGAAAACGCGGCTTTTCATCACTTTTTGGATTCTCATCACTTATTGGATGGTTTCGTGGCAAAGTGGTCGATGTTTTAGTAAAATCCAAATCTTGTAAATCTTGTGCATATTGCCAGAAAAAAAGTGATACCCTAAGTTCGAGGACTGGGCCGCAACCCATAGAAAGGGTTGCGGCTCAGTCCTCCAGTTCAAGCGAATCACGAGGGCTCCGCGGGGAAGATGAAAGTGAACGCCGTTATCGATTTGTTCAACGGCTCAGAATTTTTGCACAATTTGAAATATGCATATTACGGGGGCGTCTAAAACTTTAAAATGCATTGTAGAATCACAGCCCTATGTACATTTTATAATTGAGAAGAGAGCAAAAACTAAACCTTCGAAATTTAAATAAACAAACAAAAGACCTCGGAGGAAGAGGCAATCTAACTGGCCGACTGATTAACGAGTTATCAATTTATTATGGTCTAGCAATGCGTCGTGATCCCGATTGTGTAGAAAAAATGCGTAATGAAATCTACGCAACGAGACACCTTAAATTATCGACAGACGACCGAACAATATACGAAAAATAGATCCGTAGAGAAAACTCGTGGTGCTCGTGCCGGAAGGCCACTGGAGATTTAGATTATACCCATACGCCACCTCGATCGCAAAAAGTTTTCGAAGCGATCTCTCCGATTTACAAAGAGTTGAGCAGAGACGAGCTGCTTACTTGTTGCATCGGAGGCTTTACCCACAATAGTAACTAAAGCTTAAGGTAGTGCAGCCGCGACAATCACATTAAAAAATGAACATAATTTGAGATTTTCGTATGAGCGATATTTCTAAAATTCACGAACTTATCTAGTCTCAAGTTATATATACAGTATAATGTAATATTCAGAAGTCAAAACATAACATGGTAATTGAATTGAGATAAATTATAAGAAAGCCCTTCTTGGCTGCAGTCAAAAACGTTTAGCAGCACTTGTCCAATTTGATCAGCTGCTGCTATTTCATACCATCTTATCCTTACGTATAGAAGCATCGTTGACAGCGCGACTCCTTCGGCCGGTCTTATTTCACCGTTTATGTAATACCTCAAAAATTTATAACTTAGGAAGTATGTGGTAAAAAGTGGTAATTTTTTCCCAAAATCTTCGTCAAGTGCCGGTTAATATTTTTCCAGTTTTGTATCGTTTTCTGTCTCAGCGTTTTGTACTTATTAATGAATATATTCTAAATTACATCACGTGCCATATACAGAGTATGTTAAAAATGCCATATCATGGATATCCTAAACAATATTAGTTCTGAAAATCAAAACTTTCTGTCCCAGGTGTTTTTGGCGCGTACTACCTTAACTGTGTGAGTCCCAGGGGGTATTTTAATCAGCGCGATCGCGCTGATTGGGACTCAAACGGTTAAATGCAAGTGTGTGGTCTATAGCACGGAAATCGATCTCCAGTGGCAAACACTACCTTGATACCGTAGTGTACATTGCCGTAGGTATCTATAATGATGGCCTCATCATGATCATATACTTTTAAGCATGACAATTGGGCCGAACTGCTTTAATTTCTGTGTGGAAGCGCCGAACGAGCGCCGCATAAAATTTTCCGAAATATCGTTCACCGGTGCTGCAAAACAGACCCGAGGACGATTTCAGAAATATCTCAAATCATCCAGGAAGGAAGAGGAGGAGGAAAACATTAGCGTAGATGCATAAATGTATGGTGCAGGCATCACAGATTAAAGATATACAAAAAATCAAGGATTTACGTGCTCGTACAACTTTAAACGCGTTTTTCTCAAAACAACTTTTTTCAACTGGGAGGACGGATTACTCGAACACGTTGGCATGGATCGATTTGAAATTTTGATAGTAGCTTCACACATACATTCTCCATGGGACTACGTAGTAATTTTTTTTTGTTTATTATATGTAAACTTTTTTTTATAAACAATTTACTGCTCATTATTTAGGGAAAAAATCGACTCATTTCTTCAAAAGTGCACCATTTTTTCTAAATTTGATAACCCCCCCCCTCCCACTCCCACAGCTAATAGTATATAGATTATCATTTTGTTTGCTGTTTTTGTTCCAGGATTGTACGATAAAACCATCCTCCCGTAAAACTATACACGTTTTTCAAGATGGGCTCTGCCGCCGCCATTTTGTATGAAAATTATAACAGAAAAATGTTGTTTATACTTTAATATGTGTTAAATAAACCCTCTCAAAAGAAATCCTATTCTTTTTTTCATACTTCCAAAACAAATTCTCAAAGTTAGGCCTTATTTTCTGCCGCTAGAGTGGCGTTACCCCTTAAGATTCCTCGAAAATATTGATAGACATTTAAGGAGCGCAGTGGCTCAGTGGATAGGGCTCTGGGTTCGCACCCAGGTGACCCGGGTTCGATTCGCACAACCGACACCAATGGAAACAAATTTTTCGACGTGTTTTTGCTGCAATCCTGGCGGTTCGGTTCCCACCGAAACAAATTTCCAACACACACCTCGCTATGATATGGGGGGGGGGGTACATCGTATCACAGATGAGGAGGTGCCGGCCCTAGGCGACTCTGGTGGACGTGTTTGAGTTTACTCGCATTGACACTGGGGAAGACTAGGTTTTCTGCAGTTTCCCTCCGTCCGTGGCAAATGCGATACGGGGAGATTAGGGAGAATGCGAAGCGGTTGCAGCCGGGACAGCATGAAGGAAGGAGTTTGGATTAGAGGGAAAGAAAGTGAAATGGTAGCAGAGTAACGGTATAACATTGTAAAAACCCGAAATAAAAGGGTATGCAATTTAAACTCTCACTTATCTTATTGATAGACATTATATTCTTATACGTAATGTTATATCTGCGTCGTAAGCTTCATTGTCTAAAGATTAACAATGAAAAACTTCTATTTTTGTACTCATAATGAATGTACCTTCGATTGTTTTCATAATATCTTACGTCTTTAATACATTTTATTTCGCGAGACAAGTCAGATTATGGCCTTGCAGAAAATATAAACGAAAAGTAATTTTTAAAAAATGTAAGTCATTGTCCGAGGTACCTATACCTCCGTGATGCGGTGCTACATTATCAAACGATATCATTTCGGTATCTCTCTCACACTCTAGAGATATTGAAATATTTTTATGAAAGGGCTATCTTTTAAGATTAAAAGATAATAATAATAAGATATGCCCTGTTTTCTAAATATATATATACGAAGTGCGGTCAAAAAAGGTGACTTTTTGTCTCGAAAAATATTTATTTATTCATCAATATCTATTTTATCCCCCTCAAAGTACTCCCCCTCAGATATAATACACTTGCGCCAGCGCTTTTTCCAATCCTCGAAGTACTTCTGCTATGCCCTTTTCTGTATAGCGTTGAGCTCTTCCAGCGATGCGATGTTTATGTCATCAATCGTTGCAAACTTCCGTCCTTTCGTGGATCTTTTCAGTTAGGAGAAGTGGAAAAATCCGCAAGGGGCCAAGTCCAATGACTACAGTGACTGAGGCATAATTGCGGTGTTGTTTTTGGCCAAAACCTCACGAACTCATGCGACGGTTCTTTTGGTCAAAATTTAGCAATTTCGGAACAAACTTCGCCGATACACGTTTCATGCCCAAAACATCCGAAAAAATTGCATGGCACGAGCCAACCGATATGCCGACATCCTCAGCAACTTCTTTAATAGTGATTCGACGATTCGCCATAACCATTTTCTTCACTGGTTCAACGGTTTTATCGGTTGTGTTGACGTGCTGGGGCGTCCAGGGCGAGCATCATCATTAACATCTTCTCGGGCTTTTGTGAAGAGCTTGAAAGTATGAAAAATATGCAACCCGTTTACGAAAATATCAGGTTTATTGAGATGTATCTATTAAAAGGTGGCAACGTCGGAACTATAGGATAGCAGAAACAATCGAAGACCTAACGCTGAAGACACCGACCGACATCATACGCGCGTAAGACAGCTGCCGATCTGCGATCTCACTGCATTGCCAAAGCTTGAATCTATTCCAATAGCATTTTTAATCATCGAAAATTAATTTTCTCATAATCCAAACTCCTCCAAATAAACATATATGTCAATAATAACTACGATTATCTACCGTATACTTGAAAATTTTCGCGATGTACGTTCCAACACATCATCAGTATTTTGCTACCATAAGTTGGTATTGGTGATGTCACACAATGTATTAACATACCTTCAAATTTTGTACCTTCCCCCACCCTTCAGAAATGATTTAGGAAGAACCTTAAAGAAAATGTTTGTTTCTCAAAACGATGACTGTTTCATTCGCAATGCCCAAGATTTTTGAGAAAAAATATTCTCATTCTTTGCCGTGCTTAATGAAGCTCATGAAACATTTTGACACCAAGGCCCATGACAACGACGGCGAAAATAATATTCGAAAGTTTTATCTTAATTGGTTCATCAATCTTTAAAATCTTAGCAGTGCGGATTCGACAAGCGTCGTTCGGAAAAACATCATTGATACTTAATGGCAAATAATTTAAGAAACAAATTTTGCGTGGAAGCGTTTACGAAGTTATAAACATTTGATTGCATTTCATAATAGGCACTTAAGTTAAATACTTCATTATAACGTAACAATTTTTATTGAAACCCGTATTTTTTCACCGGCCGTTGTGATATAAAATTATGATGTACATAAATATATCGTACGTAGTTCCTCTGATTTGAACTCTCGGATGGTTTGGCGCATGCTTTTACCGTCACACACGACGTTACGGCCGGCATAACAATGCATTACGTAACTATCCCAACGGCCGAATCCTCCATACCATCTCCGCGATTGCACTCACGAGCACGCGACGACGTTGCAGGAAAGTGAAACTCTTATAAACTAGGTCACACCCACATTGCGTGGCTGGTTGCTGACTACTTACCAGCTCTTAAGCTGCTCGCTCACAAAACTCCGTTAGCACTTTAAGGAGACACGCAAACAACCGGTCGTCACCCGAAACCGATAAGAGTCAACCAATCACAGTGATGAGTCGGTACCAACGAACCACAGACTTCATTTCATGTGAGAGTACCCTTACGCGAACTCGACCGTAGTATTCGGCATACTATAATAAAGACAGCCCATCTCCGGGGCAACTCGTTCGCTTTGCGGTAATTTCAATTTTCATACTGCGAACTTGGTCGTCGTTCCTCGTTTATTTTTTTGCTCGTTCATTTTTCGTAATGCATGCATAGTTTGTTACGTTTTTCCCATTCTATTCGAAAAGTAATAACCCCAATGAATGATTCTTGAACTTGTGTAACCCTTGATATCGCCGCTTTCCAATGAGCCTTCGCTCTGCTCCTTGAGTCGTTCACCTACAAGATCTTCTTTTATGTAATAAATTTATTTTAGCGTCAATAATATGTCGCGATACCAACCCGGTACTAACAATGACTGACCGGTGAGCCTACATTCCATTAAAGGCTAACATCAACGGCCTAAAAAAGCGCTTTTTGGCAATATTTGTTGGGCGGAAGGAAAGGTGTTAGAGAAATAATACTTTGAGTAGTTATTGACCAAATATTTAAGTACGTTCAAACAAAATTTCGTAGGAAAATATTATAAAATGGCGGCACTGCAGCGATTCCCCCGACGCATTTGAATATGCGGCACGCACTAGAATTGGCGCCAATTTAAATCTGGATTAAAGAACAAAAAATCGATGTAATCTACATGAGTGTAGCTAGTGAAGTACGTAGGGGATTTGAGGAAAATTTATTTTTGTGTAATTGGCGAGTGTTTGAATCAAATTATTCAATTTTTACAACAAACAAGGACAGTCATTTGTTACTAAATATTGTTTAAAATAACTAATCGAAAATCCCCTAAGTATTTCACTAGCTACACTTATTACAGCTTACATAATTTTTTTGTCTTTTTTCCAGATTGAAATTGGCACCAGTTATAGCGCCGAGGAGCGCAGTGGCTGTGTGGATAGGGCGCTGGGTTCGCACGCAGCGGGCTCGTGTTCGACCCCGCGACCGCGACTCCAATGGAAAAATAAATCTGTCTATGTGTTTTTTCTGCAATCCTGGCGGTTCAGATCCGACCAAAACAAATGTCCAACAAAAACCTCTCTGTGATGAGTGGAGGGTCGGTGTTCGGCTGCGGTGCGTGGCGGGTTTCACCCGCCACGCTCTGGTGGTCGTGCTTGAGTTTACTCGCATTGCCACAGGGGGAGGCTAGGTAGGTACCGGCCTGTCTCGGCGGAGGTTTTCCGCAGTTTCCCTTCGTCCGCAGCGAATACGATACAAATGCGAAGCAGCTGCAGCCGGGAAATTATAAATAAGAAAGTTGGAGGTTGTGGAAAAAGATAAAATGAGGTAGAAAAAGAAGAGAGTCAGAAGATGGGGAATAAGAATGAGGTAGAAATTGTAAAAACCCGGAAAAAAAGTGTGCAAATAAAACTCCCACGTAGTAGTAGTTATACTGCGTGCCGCAAATTCGTCACATGCCTCGGGAGAATTTCTGCAGTGCCGCCATTTTGTAATATTTCAAAATTGTTTATAATATACGTACAGCGGGTGGCCACCCTGGCCGCCCAGAAAATAGATATATTTTAAAAAAATTCATAACCTCGAGAGTATAAAACGAAATATTTTTATTTTTTAAGACATGGTACGGAGCAGCTTTATGAATTCCCCAACAAAATTTAGTTTGTAGCATCAAAAAATGGCGGCGCTGCAGAAATTTCCGCGGAGGACATCCGCACGACCGCGATTATGTTCCGCCACTGAAATCTCTGACAAGTTGCATCTGAAAAAAAGAAAAAATTAGGTTATTCGTGGATAATGTCGCTATAATGTCACGTAGGATTTTTTTTCGACTATTACGAAAATTATGGTGAGCCGAAGAAGAAAAAATATCTTCACCGTAATTTTACGAGAAAAAACGTCAATAAAAAAAAATAATTTAAGTTATCGCAAAAATCCTACGTTAAATTTTATATAATGCATCTACAAGTATTGTGCACAAATTGCACATTAATCGGACCGATAGTTGACGATATTTCGTTGGCTTAAGTTCGAAAATATAGTTTCGAGATAATCGCAAAAGAAAGTGAATGTGCGGTTATTAGGCGAACGGTGCGGTTTTTGTGAGTCCCGCCTTCAAATCAGCGATTCCTGGTCCATATAAGTCCCCTTCAGTAGCAACCTGGATGTCTTTTTGAAAAGATCTTCGTGATTGGCGTGCTTCTTTCGTGTTTTTCTGTGCTTTGACGTTTGTTTTACCGCAACGCTCCTGGTCGACTACCGCGCAGAAATTGGAGCAGCGTTCTCCGATGTTTAGATTCATGGCATTCATCGTCAGCAAAATATTGTTATATCCATCGTTGAAAGTGCTGGTAGCAATATAACTAGCAATTTCGACGATATTGAGTTCGATTTCCGGGACTTGAGATATTTTGTCTTTTTTTTTTTTCATTTGTATATGCATCTGGTTATGTATTAATTATTCGCATGCATTACATTGTGTTTGTATACAAATACAAATGACGACGAAAAAATATGTATATGTCAGAGACTGGACGAGTGCAATATTTCGCTCGCGCGTAACAATCTGCGTCTCCCTCACACTTATTCAGAACATGATGACAGAAAAATAATGTAATGCATGCGAATCATTAATAAGTAACCAGATACCTATACAAATTAAAAAATAAAAGAAAAAATGAGTTATGTACCGAAAACATCAAAGTAAATATAATTCTTTTATAATATTTAACTTATAGCCGCTCTTGAGATTTAATTAGACTTGGCGGCTTGTTCGATTGGTTATTCATTTAATTATTCATTTAATTCCTGACCTGTATATAAGACCGTGGTTTGGAGCCATTGACCAGATGACGGAGATAACGCTTTCGTTACTGTTTTCAGTGAATCCTCCTTCACACCATTGTAACAATTCATCTGAAGTGAGGTCCTCATAAATAGGCCGAATAGCATCTTGAACAATTTGAGATAGAGCATTCTTGTGGGTATATTCGTTTAAAGTGCCGATCGCTTTTGATATTTGCCAAGAGCACCACGAGTCATTTCCCGAAGGACAATATTTATGCTGCGGCTATTAGTCGGTCGAGCTCTTGTGCTTGAATGTCGCCCAAATGGCTTTCTTCTTTTCATCGTTGGAATGGGAGAACCTTCGAATGGCGAGACCGTAATATACCGTTAGCTCATCGATTAGCTTATCGGTTAGCTTTCCTTTGCTACCACGACCTTTGTTTTCTGTTTTGACTTTACGAAGTCATGAACCCATCCTTTTCTGCACATGACCTATGCATTCCTCTTTTATTACTTTTTCTTCGTATGGATTCGCATCGACAATTCGTTTATACGTCTTTGAATCTCCATCTCCGACGTAACTCGTGTAACAGACATTATATTTCTCTATCGACCGTGAAAATATTTCTACTATGCTATCGACTTCCATTATTCCAGCTCAGCCTTCATAATTGGCAGAACATTCTTCTTCGTGATCTTTTTTCCACAGCTCGAATTCAACTGTATCTAAAATCTTACCCCAATACTCCCAAGCTTTGTAGTAAGAAGGTATAATTATTAGATCTATCACTTTCCCTGAGTGACATCCAATAATCGTCGATACATCGTAATTTGAAGAGTAACCGCGTTTGCACCAAGTTCCATCACCAGAAACAATCAAACCTGGGCCTTCTCCAATTTCTGTTAGTAATTTTCGTTCTTCTTTCACACCATTTTCCATGCATATGGTGCATACACTTTGCGCAGCAGTATGCATGTGTTTGACAACGGTATCGTAAAATGAGTGGTGGATCGCTTTCGGTAAATCCATGATGCCACAAAACTTATCTATCCCTTTCTGACCAATTCACAAAAATCAAAATGCGAATACGATTTGTCCATTTATGTCATACGCCTTCTAGTTGATACTTGAATCAACACTGGTTGGTTCGCACCAATTACATGAAATCACTAACTTGAAACCGAGTCCACGAATATTAGATTCCGAGCGGGTGACGTCACCGTTGCATTTTTTGCACTTTACGACGTTACTAATTGCCGAAAAAATCGATCAGAAAGTTCACAATCCGATACCCAAAAAACGCACTAATCGGTACATCGATCACTGTTCGAGCCTTTAATTTGTTTGCTGTCCGACTAGTACTCGCCGCTTCCTCCTCTACTTCATATCGATTGAGCGGGCGGCTTCTTCTTCTCACACTGTTCAATCGAACCCTTCGAAGCGTCGTCCCCTTGCTATCCACATAACCTTCCATCTCTCTTTTTTTCTTCCATTTTGTTCGTAATATTACTGTCAAGAATATGATACATGCTTCTCCGTTGCTTGTCAAAACTGACGCGCTTGAAATCTAAAATAAGGGATTCGGCTTCAAAGCATTAGTTTACTTTGTAATACATCAGGTAGAACAAAGTAATATTGTATTGCATCAGGTAATACAAAGTGATATTGTATTACATCAGGTAATACAAAGTAATATTGTATCACATCAGGTAATACAAAGTAAACGTCGAATCCATCAAAAATGAAACAATTGGACAGCTAGGCGTGCTAAATCGTGTGAGTCATATACAGAGGGTGGCCAAATTATTATACTCACAAGGGGAAGACCAGATTGTTGGAATTTTCTAATTTTTGCCACTTATGGCACTGAAAGGCGAGCCCTCGAATAGCAAATCCCCAAAGCCTTTCAGACAGTTATTCATAATTTTCCGAGAAAATCGACTTTGAAATTTTCTAAGCGAAGTGTGTTCACGAGCGGTGAGATAGTTTTCAACAGCCAGCGTGGCTCACCGGGTAGCGAGCCAGTCTAGTAAGCGGAAGGTCTGGGGTTCGAATCCTGCCGTTTGTAATTTTTTAAAAAAATTTCTTTCTTTTTTTATTTTATTTTCTCCAAAACGTATACCCACTTCGTTCACGTTTAAGATTGTTGGAATTTAGGCTTGTTAACCAATAATGTGTATGAAAAATTAAATGTTGGTATAAAAACTTTTGTTTATAAAATAGCGCAAGGAAAAGTACAATAATAATAATAACAACAACAACAACAATAATAATAATAATAGTAATAATAATAATAATAATAATAATCCCGTGCGGGGTTGCTGCCCGTGCGGGGTTGCTGCTCCCCCACCGGGTGCCTCCCCAGGTGGCGGATAGGGGAACGTCCTTCATGTATGTGATACCCACACCATGAAGCACACCGGGAAGAGCCACAACATCGCAACACCAGGGGTGGACCAAAAGCAGCTATAGGACGGTACCCAGAACAACAAACAGATATGGAGAGCTATATAATCAAACAGTTTACACTCTAGTAGCGACAACTGTCAGGGGTGAGAAAGCAGGCCCCGGGTCGTCGTCATCACATGACTGCAAGAACAGAACAGACAGTGCCGGAGCACTCGCGGCAAGACCATCGCCAAACATCGCGAAGAACCAGCAGACCCCACTACCTCTACGAGGGAAACCGGGAGTCAAAAGTGCTGGTGGGACTCCACAATATGTGGATAGCGGGAACCTGAAGCACAGTGAGGATATCGCCCAACTGAGGCAGAAAGAAGAAATAAAATCGGAGAAATGCCGATAGATCATCACTAGCATGAATGCCGCGACAACCCGGCAAAAGAACATCTCGATGGACATTAAAACGGCCTAACAAAGCTAGCGGAAGCCATCGACGCCATCGCCTATTACAGGCGAATTTGCATCGAGATAGACCAAGGCCAGCGCGGACTGGCGAGGGCACCGGCCCAGGAAGCAGGGCCCCGGCTCTCTTAAATGCGACGGCACCCTGCCTCACCCCAAGACAGAAGCGTGCGGCATCCAGCCCGGCCGAAGTTGAGCGGGAAAAGAAAAAGAGGGACGCGGATCCAACCGATGGAGAGTGGTCCATGGTGCCCCCCAGGACAAGACAGCGGAAAGAGAGCACCCCCTTAAGAGAGGAGCGGCAACGCCAGCGGGGGAAAACGAGCGAAAAGGCAGATGCCCCAAACGCGCTCCCACAAAAAAAAGCGCCTTCCAAAAAAACGGCCACCAAGGCCACCGCTGGAAGCGTTACTGATCAAGCCAGCACAAGGGATATCCTATGCCAAGGTGCTCGGCCAAATCCGCAAAAAGGTCTATCCTACGGAGACAGGAACCGAGGTCAAGTCCGTACACCGGACGGGGCTAGGAGATCTGCTCGTAGAGCTCGAATCCAACACGAAAGAAAAGATAAAGCAGCCCTAGAAAACGCTATCCGAGGAATACTAGGACAAGATGCCACGGTGCGTAGGTTACACCATGCGATCACTGTGGAAATCCGGGACCTTGACGAACTCGCGACTATGGAGGAAGTAGCCGCCGCCATCAAACGAGACCTGAAGGAGCTCGCCGGGAAACCAACAATCTCAGTCACCAAAGCGAATAGCAAAGCACTGAAGATGGCAATCGTCACGATGAGTGCTACAAACGCAAACGAGCTGTTGAAGAGACAGCGGGTAAAAATCGGCTGGGTGAACTGCCGGGTACGCCAAAGGACAGACGTGCAACGCTGCTACAGGTGCTTGGGATATGGGCACACGCGCAGAGAATGCAAAGGTCTCGACAGGAGCGGCCTATGCTGGAAATGTGGCAAGGACGGACACAAGGCAGTTATCTGCGAGTCCAGCCCGCAATGCGCCCTCCGCGTCGAAGCAAACGACTCGAGGCCATTAGATCATGTACCGGGAACGGGCACATGTAAGACCTTTAGGGACGCTCTGGAGAGCAGGAGAAAACAAATACAGAGATGAGGAAAGTTTTGCAAGGCAACCTAAATAGATGTAAACTCACTGACCATTTACTGACACAACTGGCCCATGAGGAAGGAGCACATGTTGTTATCATAAGCAAGCAATACCGCAATAGAGAAAGTGCAACGTGGTACGCTGACGCATCAGCCACTGCAGCGATATGGATCCCGGACGCAAACAAACTCCGAGTTGACTCCGGCGGCGACGGCGGCGGGTATGTATGGATAAAGAGCAGGAGCAATACCTTCGTCAGCTGCTATTTCTCGCCAAATGACACCATATCGACCTTCCGAGAGAAGCTCGATGGGCTGGAGGACGCTCTACGTGAAGTAGCAGGCGACTTAGTAGTAGCAAGAGACTTTAATGCTAGAGCAGTCGAATGGGGGATGCCAGAACCCAACACTCGAGGGAAGCTGATAATGGAAATGGCAGCAAGACACGGCCTCGTGGTGCTCAACACCGGGACGACGCCAACCTACCGAAGACCTGGCTACGGTGACTCGATACCAGACATCACGCTAGTATCAGAGAACCTGGCTGCTCGAGCCGTCGAATGGAGGGTGCTGGAGAGTTATACAGGGAGCGACCATAACTACATCACCTTCCACATACAACGAGGAAGTAAGATGCAACGCAACCGGGCGCGGCAACCACTGAGTTGGAACACAGCAAAACTAGACGAAGATGAGGTCATCGCAACTTCAACCAACGGCCTTGAGGACATTCCAGAAGTCCCAAATAAGAACGAGGATAAGGAGGCAGCGGAAGCCATCGTCAATGCTACAATGAGACTCATTGAAAAGGCCTGTGACGCATCGATACCCAAGAAAAAGCGATGGAATGGGACACCCCAGGCATACTGGTGGACCGACGAAATTGCGGAACTCCGAAGGACATGACTCAAATGCAGGCGCAAGGCACAACGAACGCGGAACCGGCCCGAAGCTGCTGAAAGATCGGCAAAACATCTAGCCGCAAAAAAAGAATTGAGAAAGGCGATACGGCAGAGCAAAGACCGCAGTTAGCGTACGCTGTACAAGGAAGTTGACCAGAACCCCTGGGGAAAGGGATACAAGCTGGTAACTGGAAAAATGGGCAGATCAAGCACAACAGGGCAACTAGATGCAAAAACAATGGAGCACATTGTGCAAGCGCTTTTTACAAGCCACCCAGTAAGGGAGGATATGCGGGCCCCAGTACGAACCGAAGAGATTCCAATGTTCAGCGAAGAGGAACTGAGAACAGCGGTAGGATCGCGAAAAAACGGAAAAGCACCAGGACCGGATAACATACCTATAGAGGTGCTTAACATAGTTACGATATACTGTCCGCACCTCATGCTCAATATGTACAATGCATCTCTAAAGGCCGGAGTCTTCGCGGCGCGATGGAAGGTTGCACGACTGGTATTGGTTCACAAGGGGAAAGGTGAAACGGACGCACCATCGTCATATAGACCGCTATGTGTGCTAGACACAGCGGGAAAAGGGATAGATAAGATGCTGAAACCGCGGATTGAAGCAGCGGTTCGGGCTGCCGGAGATTTGTGTAGTCATCAACACGGATTTCGACGGGGCCACTCAACCATCAGCGCAATCACTGAGGTTATGGCTGCCGTTGACAGAACAAACTTGGCGTGCCACCAAGCCAGACCAATACTCCTACTTATCACTCTAGACGTGAAGAACGCCTTTAACTCGTCAAGGTGGAGCCACATACTACAGGCACTCGAGCAGATCTTTAAACTGCCGAGGTACCTCCTAGTAATGGTAGAAAGTTACCTGAAGGACCGATGGCTCCAGTATGAGATGGAGGAAGGACGAAGGCAAAGAATGGTCACCGCTGGAGCAGCACAGGGGTCGGTTCTCGGACCTGACCTTTGGAACGTCTCGTACGATGTGCTACTACGCACGAAAATGCCTGACGACACCTTCCTCGTGGGCTACGCCGACGACGTCGCCGCGGTTATCACCGCCCGCAATGCTGAAATGGCCCAGCTGAAACTCAACCAGATCATGCGGAAGGTCAACGAGTGGATGGGCAGACATGGGCTGCAATTGGCGATCCCAAAAACGGAAATCGTCATGCTCACGAGAAAAAGGATTTCAACCACCCTCAACATGGAAGTCGGAGCCCATGTTGTACAAACGAAGCGGGAGGCAAAGTACTTTGGGGTGACGATGGACAGGAAGCTCACGTTCTGGGAACACATCCGCAATGCTGCTGATAAGGCGGCCAAGGTGACTGCATCACTGAGCCGACTAATGGCCAACTCAGGTGGCCCTAAGTCCGGAAAACGGAGGCTACTGATGACAACGGCCCAAGCACTGCTGCTATACGGTGCCGAGATATGGGCAAATGCAATAAAAGTGAAAAAATACAGGACAAGAATGGCCTCCGTCCAACGGCGCACAGCACTACGAATCGCATGCTCTAACAGAACTGTATCAGAAGCAGCAGTCCTGGTGGTTGCGACGGTCATTCTGATAGACCTGCTAGAAATGGAAAAAAACGGATCTATGAGCGAAGACAAGTAGAGTAGATGTGGCGGGACAGGAGCGCTCCTGCACTATGCAGCTCTGGCAGCAACGCTGGGACAGCAGCCCCGACGGACGATGGACGCACCGGCTCATCAAACAGCCGAGAGTCTGGATGGAGAGGGATCACGGGGAAGTAGACTTATACATGACCCAATTCCTCACAGGGCATGAGTACTTCCGAGCCTATCTACATAAGATGGGTAGGGTTAAGTCCCCGCAGTGCCGATATTGCGGGACAAAACGAGACGACGCGCTCCATACATTCTTTGAATGGGACCACTTCGTGACAGAGAAAAGGGCAATGGAGATGACGATGGGCCAAATAACCCCTGACAATGTGATTAGCACGATGCTCTTAGATGAGGAGCATTGGAACGTGGTTGCAAGATACGCACATGCGGTACTGCGGTGGAAGAAAAACGATGGATGCCTAGAGGATCCTGACGAACCATGAGACAGACGAGAGCTCGCAAGGGCGGATCATAGCATGGCCCAAACCGAAGTAGTGTGAGAGCAGTTCCCGGTTTGAGGCACTACGTGGGGAACGAGGAGGGTTTTTTAGTCGGTATGCTAAGATGGCGAGTCCGACACACGAGGTGGCGTAAGCCCCTTAGGATGCAGAATGCATTTTTCCCCCTTCTAATAATAATAATAATAATAATAATAATAATAACGATCGCAAATTCTTACTCCGCAGTGGAGGTTCCGTAGGAGCGCGGGTGATATTCGTCGTAAAAGCAAGGAAAGCAGAAAGTGTTGCGGCATCTCGCACACTGTACAAAAGAGTCTTGCTTACAGGAATATTTTTTTTTAATATGTCGATTGGGCAACATACTTCATTAACGTTTAAAAAAAATTCCCGGTTATTGCACAATTGGGAGGCAAACCAAGCATATCGAATCATGTCATTGAAAATTGGGGAGGACAGCTGGTGATGTACGATGGATTGGATCTTCAAGCAGTCCTCTCGGGCGTTGATTTCCCGTTGTCTCTCGACCACGTACGCGTAGTTTTGCACAGTTGCTTTATGAAAATCTTTACCTGCCGATACAAATTGTTTCCCGATCGACGTATTAAGAAAAATGCTCCTGTAAGCAAGCATCTTTTGTACAGTATGCGAGATGCCGCAACACTTTCTGCTTTCCTTGCTCTTACGACGAATATCACCCGGGTTCCTGCGGAACCTCCACCGCGGAGTAAAAATTTGCGATCGTTATTATTATTATTATTATTATTTTATTTTATTTTTTATCCGAGGAGGTGCGGAATCCACTTATGGATACCACCAGTCATGCGGACTGGTGGTGATGCTGGCCTCCTGGCCGGATAGCCCACTTTCGCCCCCCCCGCCAGACTACCCGCTAAACCGCCACCACATTCTAGGTCCCCCTCCGTCTAGGTACTATAACTTACATTTTGCGTCTAGCCGGGGGTCCGCGTTCGACTCGTCGTTTTATGCGCTGTTTATTTCCGTCTTTCTTTTGTTTGTCGCGTCGGGTCCATCATGTCAGGCAGCCGTCTGTGTTTTTTCGTCGAAGCTCCTTTCCCCGGAGCATCACCCCCACGATGTTATCGGGGGTGATGTCGATTCCCGAGGTCGCCTCCAGTCTCTGTCGTTCTTCTGTCCAGTGGATGCATTCAAAAAGCGTATGCTCCGCGTCGTCCCGTTCGTGTCCGCGGTAGGTGCACCCTGGCATCTGCACTTTGTCCATTTTGTAAAGGTACCGTCTGAAGTAGCCGTGTCCCGTCAATAGTTTGGTTACGTAAAAATTCACGTCCCCGAAGTTCCGTTTGGTCCACGGTCTCAGGTCCTTTATCAGCCGTCTCGTCCAGTTGCCCGTTTTCCCGTCTGTCCATCGTTGTTGCCACGATTGCATGGTCCTGTCTCATTCCGTCTTTGCAGCGTCCTGTCGTGTCGTGCTCCCCGCTCTGTCATGGATCCACTTGTGCTCGACCGTAAGAAGATCAATGGGGATTACGCCCGCCACGACCAGCACGGCCTCCGCTGAGACAGTCCCGGTAGGAGCAGGCGATCCTCAAAGCCCCCCGTCTTTGCACTCTCCCCATTGCGTGGCAGTATTTTCTCGTCTTTAGGGAGTCCGCCCAAATCTCCGCGGTATAGAGAAGGATTGAGTGGGTCGTTGACATTAAAAGTTTCCGTTTTCCCGGTCTCGGTCGGTTCGTATTTGCCATCAGGCAGCTTAAAGGTGCTACCCTTCGGCCGCCTATTGGGCTGTCTTTCGTATATGAGGCCAGAAGGTCATCTTTGTATCCAGAGTCACCTCCAGGTACTTGCCTTCCCCTCTGGCCCCGATCTCATCTGTTCCCACTTTCATCGGTAGTCTTGTGTCTATGCGCTTCCGTGTAAGAAACACCAGTTCAGTCGTTTCCGTTGCTGATTGCAGTCCGTGCTCTGTCATCCATCGTCCGACCCGTCTTATACTCTGGTTCAGTTTGTACTGCGCCAGTTCTGGAGACCGCTCGACGATCACTGCTGCCACGTCGTCAGCGTAAGCAACGAGGCGAACCCCGAGCGGGAGCTCCAGTCTGAGCAGGCTGTCGTATGTTGCGTTCCAGAGGTCTGGTCCCAGTATGGATTCTTGGGCGACCCCCGCAGTAATTTGTCTCGTTTTTTGTCCTTCCATCGTCTCGTATATTATCCGGCTATTGCGCAGGTAATCCTCCACAACTCGGATCAGGTATGGTGAAACCCCGAAGTTGCTTTTCAGCGCCTCCAGTATATCGACGCACCCGGCCGAGTTGAAAGCATTTCTAACGTCTAGTGTCGCAAACAGTACGATAGGTCGTGCTGCGTGGCAGTGTCTGTCTCTCTCCTGGAAGGAGTCTACCACCCGCTGGACGGCCCTGATAGTTGATCGGCCCCTTCTGAAGCCCACCTGCTCGTCTGAAAGGCCTCCTCCCATCTGCATTCCGTCTCTCAGTCTTGGTCTAAGCAGCTGTTCGTACAGTTTTCCTGTCGTGTCCAGTAAGCTCAGCGGCCGGTAGGCCGACGGTGTGCTGGGGTCGCCCTTACCCTTAGGGATAAAGACCACCCTCGCCGTCTTCCATCGGTCGCTGTATGTCCCTGTCATGAGGCACGTGTTGTACAGGTTGAGATATATGTCCGGCCTCAGGCTAGACATCAGTCGGACAACCCCGACGGGCACTCTGTCCGGCCCTGGCGCCTTAGCGCCGCCCCGGTATAGATGGGGTCTTCCGTAGTCTCGTCTTCGTCAGTTGCGGATGGGATGCGTCGGAAATAGTCCGTCCACAATACGTCCCGTGGTTTCAGCGTCTTTGAGTTCTGGTGGAATCCGGGCCCCTAGTTTGCCGGTCACAATTTTGTAACCGGTTCCCCAAGGGTCCTGGTCCACCTCCTCGCAGAGCTTCCTCCAGCATCGGGCTTTGCTGTCCCGTATGGCGTTTGTCAGCTTTTTCCGTTCTGTCGTGTATGCAGCCTGAAGGGTTTCCCATTCAGGTCTCCCGCCGGCGCTCGTGGCACGTCGTCTGTGTTACCGTTTCGGCAGTGCTATTGCACAGCCTCATCGTCAGTTTGGCCGTCTCGTCTGCCAGTCTTTCTGTCCTTTGCCGACCAGTCAGCTCGGGAGGGACGTTCGTTATCGGAGCTGGCGCTGCCACCAGCTCTTCTGTGAGTTTCTGTACGTCGAGTTTGGTCGTCTTACACCGTGGGGGGTGCTGGATCCTCATTCGTGGCGTCGTTGTTCATCCTGCCACTTCGAAAGCGATGTACTGGTGGTCGCTGGCCGTGTAGTCTTCAATCACCCGCCATCGCCCCACCCGTGGCAGTATTTTGTCTGTCGTCAGTGTCACGTCAGAAATGAAGTCGCCAAATCCTGGGCGTCTGTATGTCGGTGTACTTCCTGTATTTACTACCACCAGATTTAACCTTGCGGCCTTTTCCAGTAGTAGCCGTCCACGTTTGTTCGTCACTTTCATTCCCCACTCGATCGCCCTCGCATTGAGGTCCCCCGCCACCACGATGTCTCGGGGCAGACTCCTAATTCTGTCGTCCAGGAGCGCTACCTTTCTCCCGAACTTCGCGACGGCGCAGTTCGGAGTCAAGTAGACGCTGACGTAAGTGACAGCGCCAACATTGGCCCAGACGTAGTCTTCACCCCTGTCTCTGTTGCGTTCGCAATCCACGTCGGCGTCGGCCTTCTCCTGGACGGTTCGCACAGGATCAGTATGCCTGCGTCGTGTTTGTCGGCTGTCTATGGCAGTAACATGTCCGCTGTTCAGCTTCGGGTCAGGTTTCCCTGTATTATTCTGTCCGTCTTCCGGCCTGCTTCCTGCACTCCTCCAGCGCGACCCGGAAAACCGTGCACCATTCTTCTTCTTCTTCTTCTTCTTCTTCTTCTTCTTCTTCTTCTTCTTCTTCTTCTTCTTCTTCTTCTTATTTTATTATTATTGTTATTAATATTGCACTTTTCCCTGCGCTATGTTTTATAAAATAAAGTTTTTATACCAACATTTAATTTTGCATACACCCTCTTAGTAGTACTAAGGGGGTGTACCCTTATCAAACTTGAAGTTTGAATGACTGTATCTTAGTGAAAAATGGTCATATCAAGATTTTTAAAAAAGTATTTTGAAGCTCCAAGATTCTAGTTTTGAGATTTCCTAGCGAATTTTATTTATGAGCTGCAGTTACTACGCAATCATAAGACAGCGCGAAGAAAATGTGCCAAATTTCGTCTATTTTTTTATTTGGTCCACAGGCTTAGACAATTTTTGTTAAATTAAACCAATACATGGACCAGATAGATTGTTTCAGCTTCGCTTTGCTTTTTTAAATTATCTTTTTACGTCAATTTTTGGCTGAGATATCCGACGTGTAATGAAAAAAGGTCTTTCTGCCTTTGGTCATCGATATCTCAGCAACCATTGAACGCACAGTCACGAAACACAGAACGAAAATCAAAGGGCAGTTTTGAAAACTTTGAAAACATTTCCGATCAGATTCTTTCTTAATTTTACGAACAAAATTGTTGTTTTATCTTCCACGTCGATTTAAAAAAAGTATAAAAAAGCGACTTCTTTCTAGTAAATCTACCCCGTATTGACAAATACCAATGGTGGCCAAATTATAATACTCAGAAAAAAAATTCGCCACAATCTGGGAAAGGGATGGTTATAATTAACTTATTATGGCAAGAATGTTATTGTTTTTTTTAATTTACTTGTCATTAGTATGGCAACGCATAAATGTTATGTTTTTTCAAAATGGTGGCGGATAAATACACTTACTAGTATAAAAGAAATATATAATGACCTAGAACCCATATAACTAATGTATTTGAACCATTTTTCCGGACACATTCTGTACGTTCATTGATTGCTGAGATATTGATAACCAAAAGCAAAGAGACCCTTTTTCATTACAAGTCGGATATCTCAGACAAAAATTGAGGGAAAGAGATAAATAAAAGAGCAAATTGAAGCTGAAACAATAGGCTATGTGGTCCATATATTTGTTAAATTAAAAAAAAATTGTCTAAGCCCGTGGAACAAAACAAAAAACAGACGAAATTCGGTACATTTTCTTCGCGCCTTATGATTGCGGAGTAATCGAAGCTCATAAGAAGTGTTCGCTAGAAGATGTCAAAACTAGAATTTGGAGCTTCAAAATGCTTTTTGAATATCTTGATAAGACAATTTTTCACAGAGATACAGCCTTTCAAACATCACTAACAAAATTCAAGTTTGAGTATAATAATTTAGCCACCCTCTGTACACTGATCGGATCACGTGGTCGACCATCCGCAGCGGCTCGACCTTCCTATCAAAAAATACGTGTAACTTCGACAATTTTGTCATTTTCAATACCCATCACGGCTCAAATGTCACGGTAACATTCCAAAGTTTATTATGAAAAAAAAATCAGGGTGGCCTTAAATATATGCTCAATACCTACCCCAAGTATTATTTCCCTAGCACCTGTCCTTCCGCCAAAAAAAAAAAATGGTAAAAACAGCGCTTTTCTTTAGGCCGCTACAGTGGTGTTGCCCTCAAGTATTTTTTTCAAATTCATGCGTTCGAACCGTCGCACCTCGGTACGTTTATATTTTGAACGGTTTGTTTAATTAATGCATGTTCTCCAGGCTTTATGAAGTCTCTATGCCAAAGACGATGTTTGGGAAGCGAGTGTGCGAACCCTTTAGTGGAGGGCCCGGATATTTCCATCTTTATTGTTAGTCATTATACCGACAGCAGGTAGTGGTTGGCGGCATCACTGCTGGTCACGTGTCTTTCGGTCAAGTCGGTTGTGCGTTTAGGTGGTCCTGAGAAGGACTGGTCGATGTGTTGAGAAACTACTTCCTCGATAGAAATGATCTAGAGGGGGATTGATAGTGGGGTGGTTTCTGGAGAGGAGTTATAGGTGGTAAATAGTCCAGGAATTTTAGAACCAAAAAGGGGTTCGCTCCGCAAAAATCCTGATAATTGATTTTTGGATTGGATTATGTCAGAGGATGTCCCCTAAGTATAAAACCAAGTTTGTATCGTCCGAGACCGCGAGCGTTAGCCGCCATCTTGAAAACGTCATTTTGCAAATATCTCGGAAACGGTGAGTTTTACGTTAAAAATCGCAAGTACCTTTTTTATAGAGGATACAATTTCCCATCTTTTTTATTTAAAACTTGTGTCTCTATTATTAATATTTTCGAGATATAGTCGATTAAAAAAATCAAATTTTAGTTTTTGGAAATATCTCGATAATTTTTTAAAATACGATAAAATGTGATAATCAAAGTTGTAGAGCATGAAATTTTCTACAATTTTCGTATAAAACTTTGTTTTGTTAAATCGATTGTTAAATCGAAGAAAATAGCGATTAGTGATAATATTGTGACGATGGTCTATACCCAGCCACCCTTTTTTCTTCTTTCCCACGCGCCTCTCGCATTCCTTTCCTGCCTACGTGACTTCCTACAGCTACCCCCTCGCTATCGCTGGGACATCTCTCCGTCAGAACGCAGCTGTCGTTGTTTTCCGAGAAAGGCCCAAAACCTCCTTTTTCCATTTTCCACAGTCCAGCCATAAAACACTTATCTTTATGGCCTGACCTGCCTCAAACTCGAAACACCCGCAGCCCCCGATTGTCTCCCCAGACGTTTCCATTTCCAGAGCGTTCTGACTCCCAAATTCTTGCCCCACCACACTACGACTTTCCCACGGATTAATGTTATAAGAACCACCCTCCTCCTAGGCTAGATAGTTAGTAGTTTTCCGATCCTCTGAGCAGCAACGTTACGCTGTCTGTTGAACCGCTGGAAATAAAGTCTTGTGTTTCCCGATTACGTGTCTACCGCGTTTTTCCTTGGCAACTACCGCGTTCCGTAGCCGAGTCGGCAGCTCCAATAATAACAAATAAGTAAATAAATAACCCGCGAAATCACATTGGTGCTAAGTGTGGGGTTTGCCAACTCTAAGTGCCAGGAACTTTGAGACGATCAACAACACTAAGAGGTTGCACAAGACATACATTCAACGCTGGATCATCAGGAAAAATCGGTGAGTAAAAACAACTCATTTACTCAATACCGCGACCCATTACCATCAGTCGCGTCCGATTCTGAAAGTGATACAATAGTTACTAACTCGAACTCTATCGCGAATTTCGGTGAAATAAATAACGAAATGGCTCAACAAAACGAACACGTAAATATTAAACTGAGCGAAGAATGTTTAGGACGCGACAGTGAAATGTCAGAGCAAGACATGGAGGAAATAACGCCCAAAGAGGCAATAGACCTCATTAAAGAATTCGACGGAAAAAATAGTGGTGTCGAGGCGTTTATAAGTTCTATCGAGGACACAAGGCCACAAGTCACTCGTCAAGACTACTTCCGCCGCCTTATTATAACAAAAAGAATTATCGGTGACGCGGCGCGCCTGTGAGCGTATACCGCGACAAACGTTCTCGAATGTTCTAAGGAAAGCTCAAAACCGTATCGAGATTTACGAACCGATTCTTGGAGGTTCAAAACCAAGTCCTGGCCGCACTCGCTAACTCACCCGTAGAACAGTACTTGTTAGGACTCCGTAAGGAGATATCTACCGAAGTGCGCGCGCAACTGCCAAGCAACATCCGCTCAGCAATAGCCAAGGCACAGGCCTCGGAAGCCTACGACATTACGAGGGAAATGATGACCAGAAATCTCAGTCTCTCTGAAAAAAACGTAGCAGCGGTCCCTCGACGCAGCACGCCGCCAACCCCTCGACTACCTGCGAACAAGTCCACGACCCAACGATCATTAGTGCAGTGCCGCTACTGCAATCGCATGGGTCACATAGAGAGAGACTGCCGGACGAAGAAGCGAGACACGGAAAACCGTGCCAATCCCTTCCCACAACAATCGGGTTTTCAAAAGGACAGGCCTTCACCTCGCCCCCCGCCGAGAGTGAACCACGTGCCGGAAGAGGATTGCCCAGAGTCAACGCAATCGCATCAGATAAACGAGTGTTCAGATTATCCATGCGAGGAATCTGCGGACCAGGAAGATTTCTACTAGACAGAGGGTCGGCTATTAATTTACTAAAAAACGGCATGCTAACGAAGGGAGCGCTGGTCAATAAAAACGTTTGCACCAAATTCATGATGGGCAATGAAGTACACGAATCGTTATTCATCACGGAACAAGAATTCGAAGGCCGGAAGCAGATC
The DNA here is from genome assembly GCA_951802705.1 of Netelia virgata. NCBI lineage: Eukaryota > Metazoa > Arthropoda > Insecta > Hymenoptera > Ichneumonidae > Netelia > Netelia virgata. Next base: position 13,468,374 of record OX637866.1, read on the forward strand.
TTTCATGTGATATCGGACGATTTCCCTCTTCTGGAAGACGGGCTCATCGGTATCCCATTTATGAAGCAATACCAAACCCTCATTGGTATTGGGCCGGAAGAATTCCTTGAGCTAAGTGGGCAGCGATATGCTTTTGACACTAATGAAATAACAATTCCACCTCGATCGGTCTGCTGGATTCAAACACTAACAAATATTAAAAATGGGCCTGCCTACACGGCAGAAGAAAATTCAGAATCGGTAGTACCTTGCGTTTTCGAAGCCAAGGACTACCAAGCCCGAGTGCCCGTAATAAACGACTCGGAAGAATCCAAACGGGTTGCAATAAATTTGCTACGTGGGATAACTCTCGACGAGCTCACCCCTCCACCGTCGGAGGAGCGCCAAGACGCACCGTCGGACGTTGCAAGGATGTACCACATCGAAAGCCAGAACACAGCTGACTGTATACAAAGACTACGGGAAAATGTGCGGTTGGAACACGTGCCACCGGAACAATCGGAGCAGGTATGGGATATCGTCTCCTCTTTCCTCGACGTATTTGCCCTATCTGGAGACCCTCTACCGGGCACAAAGGCGGTCAAACACCGCATAATCACGAGTGACGATCTGCCGATAAATGTTAAACAGTATAGGTACCCACCAGTACACAAAGAAGAAATTGATCGGCAGGTAAACGACATGTTGCAACAAAATCTAATCGAGGCAAGCGATTCGCCGTATAACGCCCCGCTGTGGATCGTGCCCAAGAAATCGGATGCATCGGGAAAAAAGAAGTGGAGGATCGTCATCGACTTTCGTAAACTAAACGAAAAGACTGCCCATGACGCATATCCTCTCCCGTGCATAGATGAAATATTGGACCAACTGGGACGCGCCAAATACTTCTCCGCCTTTGATCTTGCCTCCGGTTTCCATGAAATCGCCATGGACGAACGAGATAAACAAAAAACAGCGTTCTCTACACCATCGGGGCACTACCATTATAACAGAATGCCCTTCGGCCTGAAGAATGCACCGGCAACGTTCCAGAGGATGATGAACAACGCCTTGCGAGGTCTCATCGGCAACGCGTGCTTCGTTTACCTCGACGACATCATTATTTACAGCAACACACTCGAGGAACACAATAAAAAAATGATTGAAGTCTTTAAACAACTACGTGCAGCAGATCTGAAACTTCAGCCGGACAAATGCGAATTCCTCCGCCCCGAATTAGAATTTCTGGGACACGTAATATCAGAAAATGGTGTCCAACCAAACCCCATGAAAATTCAAACCGTGAAAGAATTCCCTCGTCCGAACGATCCCAAAGCAATCAAACTCTTCCTGGGACTCGTCGGATACTACAGGAAATTTATAAAAGATTTTAGTAAAGTGGCTAAGCCGTTAACAGAACTGTTAAAGGTAACATCAACCTGGGAATGGACAGAGAAGCAGGAGCAAGCATTCAACCTACTACGCACGGCACTCACGACGGCTCCGGTGCTGCAATATCCTGAGTTCTCTAAACCATTTGTATTGACCACTGACGCCAGTAATTTCGCTATTGGCGCCATGCTATCGCAGGGGACGATCGGTAAGGACCGACCCGTAGCCTACGCATCGAGAACGCTCAACAAAGCGGAGCAGCGGTACTCTACAACGGAAAAGGAGATGCTTGCTATTACCTGGGCAACAAAACATTTTCGTCAATATCTGTACGGAAAACATTTCCAAATCGTTTCCGACCATAAGCCACTCATTTGGATACTGAAAGCGACGGATCCTCCTACAAACAGTCGGCTGATGAGACTCAGACTAAAGCTTGAGGAGTACGAGTACGAGCCTATCTACAAAAAAGGTTCGCTCAACACGAACGCGGACGCGCTCTCTCGAATCCATGCCTTGACTCCCCGACGACAGAAAGGGATGTCACAAGAAGAAGCCGATACCATAGAAGACATCGGGAACGATGACTGTGAAGCAACAGAGGCACCGCAGGACGAAACTGCAGAGAGAGAGTCACCACTTTACATGAATTTCGAATTGTGCGAAAACATCCCGGCAATTACGGAAATAAGCGAGGATATCCCACCGAAAAATACTCCAGCACTAAAGATTACAGACTCACCGAGCGACGAAGCAGATTGTCTGTACATAAATTTCGACGAAGACGAAATTGACTGGTACAATCGGATCGGCACCGCTCTTATGAAATTGGATAAACCAACGAAAATCTATTTGGGTTGTGAAAATTTGTGTGCTCACCCGGGTACGAAACACCGAGTCAAACAGATAATAAATTTCGTTTGGTCATCAAAGAACGAGCGGTTCCCATTGTACCTGTATGACAGAGAACGGTACGAACCAGGTACCGAGGAGGATCGGCTACGCATCATAAAAGAACACCACGGGACTAAGGCAACGGGACACTTCGGGATAGCGAAGACCCTCGACCGCATCAAGGCTGTTGCTACCTGGCCAAACATGCAAAGGGACATCGAGGACTTCATCCGAACATGCAATACTTGCCAGAGGAATTGCTTTGGATCTCGTAGGACCTATCCCGGAATCTGACGGAGGACACAAATACATCCTCTCGGTACAGGATCAGCTCACGAAATACATTACTCTCATCCCGCTGAAGACGCAGGATGCCAAAGCAACAATCGACGCGCTCATACAGGACTTCATCTACATTCATGGGGCACCGAAGAAAATTCTCACCGACGGTGGACGGAATTTTATAAGCCAAACTTTTAAACACATGGAGAAACTTTTCAAGATTTCTCACATGACCACGACGACCTTCCACCCGCAGAGCAACGGAAGCCTTGAAAGAGCTCACGGACCGATCAAAGAACAAATAAAATCTCTTATCCACGATTACCGTGAAGACTGGGACAAGAAATTAAAATTCGTGTCCATGGCATACAACACCGCGAAACAAGAAGGCATTGGGATGACCCCTTTCGAAATGCAGTTCGGACGAAAACCAAACATCCCGAGCAGCATCCCAATTCATCGGACTAACACGACCATCGACGAATACTTCGAAGGACTTCGAGCGGACCACGACCGAATCTTGAAGAAAGGGCGTGACCATCTCATAGCAGCAAAGGAACGCTATAAGTCAACGCAGGATTCCAAGATTCATCGACCTGCACCGATCTTCGATGTGGGTGACGAAGTTCTTGCCGCTCAAGAAAGAGATAAATCCCCACTCGCGCCGAAGTGGGAAGGACCAGCCATTATACTTGACCGAACATCCGAAGTCAACTACGAAATTCTCCTCCGAAACAGAAAGAAACTCATTCATGTAAATAAGCTAAAACCTTATTATAGGAATTAACCGCTCGTTTGTTTAGATCATGCCGCTATCCCTGCTCCTCCTGATAACTACAGCCGTAGCTACCGGGACCTCCATACCTTTTCAAGTGAAACCCGTGGCGGGAGCCATCTACCTGGAACATTTGGAGAACGTGGTAATGTTTCACAGGACCTGGACTGTCGTGAACTATGTAGACCTCACGGAGATCAACGTTCAACTCGACAAACTGTTATCCATTGCCGAAAAACTGCTCATTCTCTGTAACAATGTACAAAGCAAGAAGAAATGCTTAGATCAATAACTATAGAAACTGTGCGACAAAGATTGAATAGAATAGAAGATCGTAGAGACCGACTGATGGGGATAATAAATCGTACCCCTCGGGTTAAGAGAGGAGTATTCAATTTCGTTGGCGATAAAAGTAAAGTCCTTTTCGGCACTTTATGAAATTCCGACGCGGAGTATTATAACGCCGAAATAGATAAAGTACACCAAGATAATGAGAAACTAAGTTTACTCGTCCGTAATCAGACAACAATAGTAAAAGCAACAATTTCTACCTTCGCTAACGCAATTGAAACTTTAAAGAACGAAAGTGATTACCTGCATAACGGATTATTTAGCGTAGTCTACCAAACCACAAATAACACTCGAAACTTAGTTATCAGTTCGCAAGTGGCACTGCTGGAGACCCTCATTGACGAAAATAGTGAAAATCTTAACAGCGTCCTAAACGCGGTAAATGACGGTAAACAGGGTATTGTTCACCCACAAATCATCCGACCTGTTGACTTGATTAACGGCCTTCTTAGGATCCGAGAAAACAGTGTCTCTAGTGAAGTACCTCCGGTACCAATAGAAGAGTCTGCCTTCGCCTCAATAGTTGAAATTAGCGACATCAGTGCCATGATCAGCGACAATCGCTTTTCTTATATTATAAAGGTCCCTGTTGCAGAAGAAACCACATTGCATGCTTATAGACTAATCCCAGTACTGCAAAGAAAGTCTACTGGTAGCACATTTTACTACCTGAATCCTCCCGATTCCATGATCATCGTAAACAGTGTAAGCACTCTATTCACGCCCAGTAACGAGAACGAACTCTCGCAATGTAAAAAACTAAGTTCAAAATTTCTTTGTAAACGACAAAATCCCGATTACTCAATCAATAACCCAAACAGTTGCGAAGCGGTTATCTTGCAAAGACCATCCGATATATCCGACTCGCATTGCCAGGTGCTAGTTATGAATCTAACGAAATCTTTATGGATTCAGCTAAAGGTCGGCAACGCCTAGATCGTAACATCTCCGGAACCCGAAACACTCCACTTATTATGCGACGACAACCAGATACGACAAACGACATTATACGGCACAAACAAAGTAACGATCTCGGGAAACTGCCTCGGTCAAACAGACCACATTGTCATTAGACCCCGGATCGAAGAAAAAATTGCACATACGACCGACTTGATTGTCAACAAGACCATCCTAACCCCTAAACTGGACGACCTCCTAGGTAACCATTCCGTTTCCCTCGAAGACCTAAAATTGACGACTCTAGGAAGACCAACACACATTGACATAACCCAATTGAAATCCTTGGGACAGACGTTAGACGAGATTGCAGACGAAGCTGAAAAGATCGGACGGCACAGACGCGCCAAAACACTGCTAGAGAGCGCGCGCGACGGGTTCACCTACTTCGGATATGTGTGTATCTGTGTGGTAACATTGCTAGTAGCCTGTAGAATAGGACTATGCGCTTGCTTAGGTAAATTGTTAAGCAAACTTCTTTCTTGTACCTTCTCACCTTGTATCAATATTTATAATAACTGTTTCCATACTAATAACACCGATAATACCAGTTACGCTGTACAATATCCACAAGAAGAACTACTCGCCTTGGCCGAGATAAGTCACCCTCAAGACACACGCCAAATTTCACCTTCTGTAAGACGTACCAGTAGAAGTAATGTTAGATACGCTAAGGCCTAGAAAATCCATTTAACTCTGTAAGGCTTTTCTAAATTAAGGGGGGAGGTGTGACGATGGTCTAAACCCAGCCACCCTTTTTGCTTCTTTCCCACGCGCCTCTCGCATTCCTTTCCTGCCTACGTGACTTCCTACAGCTACCCCCTCGCTATCGCTGGGACATCTCTCCGTCAGAACGCAGCTGTCGTTGTTTTCCGAGAAAGGCCCAAAACCTCCTTTTTCCATTTTCCACAGTCCAGCCATAAAACACTTATCTTTATGGCCTGACCTGCCTCAAACTCGAAACACCCGCAGCCCCCGATTGTCTCCCCAGACGTTTCCATTTCCAGAGCGTTCTGACTCCCAAATTCTTGCCCCACCACACTACGACTTTCCCACGGATTAATGTTATAAGAACCACCCTCCTCCTAGGCTAGATAGTTAGTAGTTTTCCGATCCTCTGAGCAGCAACGTTACGCTATCTGTTGAACCGCTGGAAATAAAGTCTTGTGTTTCCCGATTAAGTGTCTACCGCGTTTTTCCTTCTCAACTACCGCGTTCCGTAGCCGAGTCGGCAGCTCCAATAATAACAAATAAGTAAATAAATAACCCGCGACATCACAATATGTTACTGTAGCAATGCAAACAAAAAGTGTAAGGAGACGCCACGTCTCGGCGGCAAGTATTGCGGGAGGTAATTAGTGCACGTCGGTGCGTTGTTAACAATAAGGGTATATGGATATTCGTATATATGCAGGGCGAGTCGTATAAGGTATATCAAAACTTATTCTGAGGTAGATGGGACCATTACAAACAAAAGTTGCAAATATACATTAGGGATATTTTCAATAGTTTACGAGATATAAAATTTTAAAGTTGGGCTAATCAGAGCGCGCCGAGAAGCGTTGGAGCCGCCGGCTCTCCGCCCTAGCCGTAGAGATAGCGCATTGTATCAATCATTGGCTGCTCGCGCTCGCCGCCCCGCTCCCTCGTCACCCCGCGCCGTACCGCGCCAAAACTTTCGTCTCTATGGTCAACAAACTCGTGAATTAGTACGGGATATCTAAACTTAAGGTGAAATCACTTGAGACAGATTTTTCTTAAATTTTAACAGATTATCAATTACAATAGGATCTATATCTCTTCAAAATTTTAGAATGATCGACTCATACAATCCAGAAATAAATCCCATTAAAACTCGGTTGTTTTACATGTATCGTATATGCTATGTCGCTGTTAATGGCACATTCTCACTAATTACGCTTTTATCACGAGACAGATTTTTATGAAAAACGAATATCGTATAGATAATAAAATATTAGGAATTTTTGCGGCTAGATTCCAAAAACATCGTCTCATATATTTCCGAGATATTAACGTTCAAAGTTCAAAATTCATGATAAAATTGTACAAGTATGAGACATGGAGGGGATAGCACGACACCGCTGTAAACTCGGCACACGGACAGCCGACTCGTTTGCCCTGTATGAGTCCGTGTGGGCCATACGGAGCTGAATCGCATCATAATGTGTGTCTGTCTCTCTGTGTGTGTGTGTGTGTGTGTGTGTGTGTGTGTGTGTGTGTGTGTGTGTGTGTGTGTGTGTGTGTGTGTGTGTGTGTGTGTGTGTGTGTGTGTGTGTGTGTGTGCGTGCGTGCGCGTGCGTGCGCGCGCGCGCGCGCGCGTGTGTGTGTGTGTGTGTGTGTGTGTGTGTGTGTGTGTGTGTGTGTGTGTGTGTGTGTGTGTGCGCGTGTGTGTGTGCGCGCGCGCGCGCGCGCGCGCGTGTGTGTGTGTGTGTGTGTGTGTGTGTGTGTGTGTGTGTGTGTGTGTGTGTGTGTGTGTGTGTGTGTGTGTTTAGCCCAGGAAACGTTACAACTTTTTTTTTTCAGCAGCAAATCCAATTGTACAATCATTTATAATTGTAGAATTTATTTTTAGTATGAAAAGATATTTATTTATTTTCTCGCTTCAATTTTCCTTTATACCGCACTAATATTTCTAAATTCACGTTAGCCATTTTTCGCACCGTTCACTTGTAGGAATAGACGCATGCGCACTCTTCTGCGCATTTTCTAAGCAGCTGATACACTGCGATGTTGCCGTGATCTACTATTCGTCCAACTACACTAGTGTACTTATCTGTATATAGATTTCATTGTGCGGTCTGCCTGTACCCATCCAAAAGTTTACGCTTCTCGTAAAAATTTAATCGACTGATAATATATCAAATAAGCAATCAATTACTTCAGTATATCCCTACAAGGGTATATATGTATACGCATATACCATAATATGTAACGTGATATTAAAACAACTTATTTTACCTTATTTGAAATATAAGAAAATGGACTAACTTTTGCTCACTCCAGAATCTGGGTACTACCTTAAAAATGGCGGAGAAAATGTGGATTCAGAATGTGAATTTTTTTAATTCACACTGCAAAGTACATAGAACAAAATAAAAAAACCTCGTTTTAATATCTTTATTAATTTCTTTGTAATAAAATATTAAAGAATTAAGGAAAGAATTAACAAAAATTGTACTGATTAAATACTCTCCTATAAAAAATACATAAAGTGTGGTGGAAATCTATGTTTGTAGCGGCTAAGTATTTCACGTTGTGGTAATTCTCTAAAATCTGGTGAATACGACGTACTACTTCGTGATCCATTCGCTTTATCCTTCTGAAAAATTAGTGACCAATAAAATTGCGAACTTTCCGTAAAAGCTGCAAGTTGAATATTGCTTCATATTTATCATAATGAAAATTTTAATCGCGATTTATAGCTTCGTGACACAACACTTATTATTAGATGCTACGAAATTATTTCGTAGAAGTAGTGAATCGCATTCACAAACGATAGCATTTCCGTACCATGAAATAATTTCGTGGCATCTAATAATAAGTGTTATGTCAGGAAGCTATAAACCTCGATTCAAATTTTCATTATGAGAAATATGTAGCAATATTCAACTTGCAGCTTTTACGGAAAGGTCGCAATTTTATTGGTTACAGATTTTTCAGAACGAAAAATTGACGACGTTGTGAGTACCTGCCTGAATTTTCTGCCTACCTGATCGGAGCGCGCTATTGTTAGAATAGAAATTTGAAAACAAGTCCAAACGTGATTAGACCTGAATTATATTTTCAGTCAGTGCAGAGTATGTAATTTAGTATAGCAGCAAACGTTCTATAGAACAGACGTACACGTGCTTTCCGATTTTCGCATCATTTTAGCTCCATTTTCGTTCAGTTTTGTGTGAAATTATTAACAAAATGCCGAAAAAAGTGACAAGATCTGATAAAACATCAACTGGGTCGAGATTATATCGATCTAGAAAAATTGTGCCTCCGCAGAAACGTAAAAACGAAGACATTTAAACAAACCGCGCGTTAGCTAAAAAAAATAAAAGTGATTATTGAAGATCAAGTTACGGAGGATCTTCAAAAACACTACAGAATAATAGATTTTTTATTAGTTTTTTCAACAATTGCTACGCTAGTGAAGTGTATAAAATGTGATGGAAAAATAAATTTTCATTCCACTAAGAAAGAAGGCCTTGGATTTCACATCAAAGTGTCATGCGAAAGCTGTAAACAAATAACAAATGTTCCGTCTAGTGCAAGAATACAGTCAGGTGTTTACGAAGTTAATAATCAGTTTATTTTCACGATAAGGGTTTTAGGCCTTGGATTAGCTAGCTGTGAACAATTTTGCGGCTTGATGGATTTAACTAGCAGTTTTTTTATCAAGATCGACGTACAATGATTACATGAAAAAAATGTGCTCGACTCTAAGAGAAGTAGCGAATAGATTTTTTTTATCTGCTATAAAAGAAGAAAAAGCAGCAACATCCGAAGAGAAAAAAACTGAAGTTGAAAACGAACTCACTGTATCAGGCGATGGAACATGGAAAAAAGAGGTTTCTCATCTTTATTCGGCGTCACCTCGTTAATTGGCTTCTTCACCGGTAAAGTTGTTGACATTTTCGTCAAAAGTTCATACTGCCACGAACGTAAAACTTAGGAAAGTAGATTAAACTCTGCCGAATACGAAGACTGGCATGAAGCTCATGTAGTTACTGGAAAGTGTCAGGCAAATTATACTGGTGCAGCTGGAAATATGGAGATCGAAGCGATAAAAACCATGTTTGAACGCTCGGTAAATAATGGTGTGCGATATCGCAATTACATCGGTGACGTTGACTCCAAAGCTTACTCCGGGTTAGTGAATTCTAAACCTTAAGGTGATGACTTTTCAATAGTGAAAAAAGAATGTGTAGGACACGTTCAAAAAAGAATGGGCACTCGGCTGCGCGAAATAGTCAGAAAGACCGTTGTAGATACTGAAACTAAGGCTCGATAGACGATCAAACGAAAGAGCCTGTCTGGTAAAGGGAAGCTTACGGCTAAAATGATTGATAAATTGACGGTATCCTACGGTTTGGCTATTAGACGTCACTCCGATTCCGTGGAAAATATGAAAAATGCTATCTGGGCAACGTTCTTTCACTACAGTTCGACGGACGAGAATCCACAGCCTAAAAAATGCCCGAGCGGCACGGACTCCTGGTGCGAATGGTAAAAAGCTGCAGCTGATAATGCATTGGATTCGTTCAAACACACGTACAGTGCTCTTCCCAAGGATGTTTTGGATGCCATCAAGCCCATCTATGATCTGAGCAAAGATGTCCTCCTAGAGCGATGTGTCCGAGGCTTTACGCAGAACAACAATGAGAGTTTGAACCAACTTATTTGGAAAATCTCACCAAAGCACATGGGTGGAACCTCTCTCATCGTTCAGATTGCAGCTTATGTGGCAGCCTGTGTCTTCAATGAAGGTTCTTTTGCTTTACTAACCTTCATGCAAGAAATGGGAATCAGTAGTTGACCAAACGCTCATGAGTAGGCGCGATCATCTGACTCTATGCGTATAGGCCGAGCAGATCAGGACGCCGAAAAACAGACGAAAGAAGGCAGGATTCGTCGTAGACAAGAGCGAAAAGATGCTTTAGACATCCTGGATGACAGCAACATCCTTTATGGACCTGGCATCGATGATTCAGTGTGAGGTAAGTCGATAAAACTCACTTACGAACGTTTCATCTCAAATTTTTTAGTGTTCGAAGTTTTAAAGCGGTTTTCCCACAACTCACATTTTCAAAGTCGGTGCCCATCATAACTTCAAAACTACTGCACCGATCCTTTTGAAATTTTGCACACTATTTCTGTACATAATTTACGAGGTAACGCTGGAGAGTTTTTTTCAAATTTGTTTCTATTTTTCATTTTATAACAACAAATTAACCGATTTTTTCGTTAAAAATCGCGTTTTTCCCTTTAATTTATTCCCAAAAATTGAAAAATAAAAATTTCGACCCCCCCCCCCCCCCGCGTTACCTGGGGAAAGTCCTTTTCTAACGATATAACTTTGATTTTTTCATTTCAGATGATCCAACACGGCGTTATGATGGGCACCGCAACTCAACTTTTTTCCGAGACGCTTGACAAAAATTGCTGCCATCGCCGTATTTTTTTAATATTTCTTCGTGAAAATTGGACACAATATTCTTCGAATGTCACACTTTAATGTACCATTGGTTTAAACAAATAGATCTTAACCGTTTTAATCTATTGATGTTAAAGTTATGCGCAATATGGGACGTTAATCTGGTCAGTTCTGTTACTGTTCCGTGCCCACTTCTGAACCCAAATTGTTCCGGGATGATTATGTTTTTGTCGTTGTTGAATTTTTGAAGTCGATTTAGGATTATTTTTTTCGAAAAGTTTTCCTAGCGTTGATAGGGAACATACTTATTGGTATGTAACTTTGTGAAAGTCTTTCATCTTTTTTTGATTTAAGAATTGGTATGACTTGGGCTGTTTTCCATTTTTCTGGGAAATATGAAAGTTTTAAGCAGCTATTGAATATATTGGATATATGCATTATTATTTTGCTAGGTACATTTTTGAGTATTATATTTTGTATGCCGTATTGTCCCGGGGCTTTCTTGGGTTTAAAAGTTTTAATTATATTTGTAATTTCTCTAAAATTAGTTTGTTTGATTTCATTGCAGTCTATATTTTGTCTAAGATTTAAATATTTTCCTTGTTGATTTGTTCTATTATTTCTGTGGCACTCTAAGGTTTGTTGTTAATTTATGAATTTTTTCGAAATGTGTGGCTAGTTCTTCGAGTTTCTGTTTTAAATTTGGGGCCTTTAATCCGGGTACATTAATTACTGGTATTGTTTTCTTTTGGGGTTTTGTGAGAGTTCTCACTATTTCTCAGATGGAGTTGTCTTCGGGTTTTAGGCTAGCCAGTTTAGCGTCCCATTTTTCTTTACTATAATTATCTATTTCATTTTTTATTTTTCTATTGAGTTTATTTTGCAGATCTTTGACTCCTTTTAAGCCTGTTTTTTTTGTATATTTTTCTTGTGCGATTTCGTATTCTGATTAATGGTTTTATTTGTTGTAGTAGCGTGGGTGAGATAGTTTGAGTTTTGGATGACGGTATAGATTTATTAATTGCATATTGTATGTGTTTTATTATTTGTTCTATATTGATGTCTATTTGTTGCTTTGTTTCGGGTATTTCTAGATTTGATAGTTTGTTATTCGTTGTGTTTCTAAATTGTTTTCAATCAGATTTTTTATAATTTAGGAATTTTTTGTTAATTTTGTTGATTGATTTTTCGCCGATGGTAAGTATTATTGGTAAATGGTCTGAGCTAAGTTTATCTAGAGCTTCTGCCTTTGTTAATTTGTTTATATTTTTAATTAGCGCGAAATCAACTATACTTGGTTTACTTCCATTTGCTGGGTATAGTGTATTTTTGTCAGGAGCGCAGTGGCTGAGTGGATAGGGCGCTGGGTTCGCACTCAGCGGACCCGGGTTCGATTTTCGCAGCCGACACCAATGGGAAAAGAAATTTTTCTGTGTTTATTCTGCAATCCTGGCGGTTCGGATTCCACCAAAACAAACGTCCCAAAAAGACCTCGCTGTGATGAGTGGGGGGTCGGTGCTCGGCTTTGGTGCTCCCGCAAGGCGGTTCTCATCGCGCGGATGGTGACGCCTTGGTCGAGCATGGGCCGCCCATATTATCACAGATGAGGAGGTGCCGACCTAGGAAACTCTGGTGAACGTGCTTGAGTTTACTCGCATTGACACTGGAGGAGACTAGGTAGGCACCAACCTGTATCGACGGAGGTTTTCTGCAGTTTCCCTCCGTCCGTGGCAAATGCGATACAGGGAGGAAAGGGGAAATGCGAAACGGCTGCAGCCATGGTCGCAAGTCGGAGGAAGGAAAAAGTAGTGTCGGAGGAAGGAAAAAGTAGAGGTGTGTAAAAACCCGAAGAGGGTATACACGGTGGTAAAACTACTTTGTATTTTTGTCCGGGGCATTTATTGAGAAGGAGGATTTATTTATGAAATCATATATTGTTTTGCCATTTTTATTCTGCCTACTACAGTCCCAAAGCTGGTGCTTTGCGTTAAAGTCTCCAGCTATTATTAACGATTTTGCCATTCTATTGATTCGCTTAAGTTCTTCTATATTTATTTTATTTTCAGGTGTTGCATAAATAGATCATAATTACTAAATTATTTTTAAGCTTAATACCGATTGATTCCATTGATTTGGTATCGGTATTTATTTCGGTACATGGAATATCTTTTTTAACATATATGGCGACGCCACCTACCGCTTTTTTTGATATTCTGTCTCTTCTGAAGCAGTTGTAGCCAGGGATATTGGCTCTTATCTTTTCGTTAAATTTTGTTTCACTTACTAATAGGATATCAATTTTATTATTTGTTAAGAAGTCCATAGTCTCATGCATTTTATTTTTCAATCCATCTGCATCCCAGTGTACAATATTTATATTCTTTTTATTTTTGTTATGACTGTTCATTGGAAACATGGTTTAGAATGACATTATAAAATGCTTCGCATCTCGCGATGTGGTTTTTACAGGGTTTTAGTCTATGATTAAGTTCTTTAATCATAAGAAGCATATCTTTGAGATTACATTAATTGTGTAGCTCTTCTATTTCGTTTAATATTTCCGTGAATGTGTTGTAATTTTTGATATTAGGATTTGTATTATTATTAGCTTGACTAGTAGGTCTAACAGAATTTCTTACTTGTGCGACGTTCGCGTATAGTCTATTGACTCTTAGACTGGTGGTGTTGGTGTCCGTGTATGCTGTGTTGTCTACGTTGGTCGTGTGTTTTTCTTTCTCGTAGTTGTTGTCGTCTTCTTCGTCGCCTTTGTTGAGGTCAGATGATCTGCTTCCATTGTCCTCTTTGTTGTAGGGTGCCTCGGTGTCCGCTGCTGGGCCGTTTCTTTGATGTCGTCTTCTTGGTATTATTTGTGGGAATTGAGATTCGTTTCTCAATTCCAAGGTGTTTATTACAAGTGTGTCTTTGTTTTTGGTTTTTGTCGTATTGAATCTTTGTCTTGTTCTTTCGATGAGTTTAATGTGTGATTTATACTCTTCACAGTCCGTTGAGTTTGCTGGGTGAGATTTTTTGCAATTTGTGCATTGAGGCGTTAGATCTATGGGTTTATCACAGTCCGATGAGAGGTGAGGTTTTATGCATTTAACGCACCTTGGAGAATTTATTACAATGCGCGGTTCCGTGTCCATAATTTTGGCACCTGTAGTACTTTGTTATGTTTTTAATTTTTGTATATTTCTCATTTTACTTTAACCGCACATACGTATTTGGTATTTTTGATTTTATTCGAGTCCACTGCCGGACTGGTAGATATGAAGTAGAACGGGTTGAAATTAATATTTCCGCCCGTTTGTTTCATCACTGCTATTTTTATGATTTCAATGCCTTGTCCTTTTAAGTCATTTTTGATTTCGTCTAAATCAATGTTAGGGAGTACTTTTAGGACGTATTTTTTTATTTTTTTTTCACCTTTCGTGGCAAAGGTATGAAAATTAATTTTTTTGTTTATTAGGAAATTTGTTATTGCTTCGAAAATTTCGTTGTTTACAACTTTTATTGTAATGTTTTGGTTGAAGCCCCTTTATTTTTATTTATTATTTCACTGTATATTTCGTTTTTGGTTTCTACACTGAGGTTTTCGTTTTTTATGACAATTGAGGGTGGTTTGTCTTTTTCTTTGTTTGTAGTTTTTGTTGCTTGTATTATTGGATTTGAGCTTGCCCCTGGGCTCAGCATTATCATTTTCATTTTCTGTTTCATTATTATGTTCTACTCGAGTTTTATTAATTTTAGTTTGCACATCTTTTTTAGCACTTGTACTTAGGATAGGTATTGCATTAGCACTAATATTTGTATGTTTCAGTTTTTTAATCGATGGTTCAATTAAATTGGTATCAGTGGGAGTACCCAACTCCTCTGGTTTTTTGCCCTTTTTGGGCATTGATTGTGGGCATTTCCCCTTTTAATGTTTTTCTCTTTTTAGCACTTGTATTTTTAGTAATTTTGTTTTGACAGTTTTATTAATTGTGTAACTGGATGGTTATTATGTCTTATATTGAGATTGGTTTATGGGTTTTAGCTTTCGGTCAGAGCTTTTTGCGAATAGAACCTTCCTACGGCGCCGTCTTCTCAATACGCGTACTGACTTATAATGCCAGCGGGCGACCGGTACGTTGGCGAGAGCGCGCTTGGTCATGCGCCGCTCGTCGGTCGCCGTTGAAACTACATATAGGTATGTATAACTCTATAAGTATGTATGTACATAGTTATAATCTTAATACTAAGGACAGTAACAAGTGAAATTATGTATATGTATATCTAAAATAAATATGAAGAAATGCTTGCGAGAGTGTACGGATAACATCTGTAGAATACTTTCCATAGCCTGACGAAGCATTTCAAAACAAAATTTGACTGGTAACATTGTTGTGTTAGCAGTCGGAGGGAATTTTTTATTTTTTTATTCTATGAATTGTTATTAATTATCAAAGACGATTTTTTTCATGAAAATTTCATGCAAAACATTGGGAATTTTTGTTTTGTTATTTTTGTAAAAAAAAAAAAAGAAAAAAAACCCGACAGATTATAAATACTATATCATTCTCTTACCATGTTTTTTTTCCAGATTGGATCAATTTTCAAGCAGTTTTGATGTAGGCCATGCGGCGCCATCCTCGTCGACCGCCCGACATTATTAATTATCTACAGCGATATTTCAAAAAATATATATATTTTTTATTTTTCCCCTTACTTCATATTAGAAATAATTTTTGAAAATTGAGGCGTTCTGCGAGCGCCCAGGTATATGTGAGGCCTTAAATTTCTTGACAATGACAAAACACTATACAATGTATTCATTATCTAATGCTCTAAAAATTCCATCCCATCACTTGTCACATTTTACGCTATCAGGACGTCGCATGTTATAAACAAACAAATATCACCCTTATCTGGTATCTTTCAACAATAAAACATTATTTTGTTAAATCCTTTTTCAAAATACAAATGGTTCTGCCTGAAAAATATCTCCGTATATTTTTACTCCTCCTTTTACAAGATGATCGTTTATAAGTTTTTATTAAAATTGTATATATTATATCGTCGCTTTTGAGTGATATATGCATGTATGTATTGTTGTACACCAATCCCCCTTAGGGTTACGTGCTCTCAGTTTCCTACATTTTCTCGGTCCTCCCTATTCGTTTGTCTCTTATTCGATCCCCCCGTACCGGATCTTGTCACGTCTCGCGACCCGCTATATGCTTGTACAGGCACAGATATAGTTTCGTGTTTCGCACGTGCTATATTTGGAGCTAATCCTACGCCATTCGTCTTCATCTACACGAATACGGTACTGGATACCGAACCCGAGACACCATGTAACAGTTTTTTTTATCACCACCCAAGGCATTTGTTTTTCCTGTAGACCGACTACAATTTCTCTAAAGCTACGGCCTGAAGGGCATTCGTTTTGAACACAGCAAACGATCAGCCGGCACTCAAGACACTCATTCGCATTTGCATGTGTTTAAAACACATGCTGCACGCCCCGGCACGCCGGACGCTCGCACTCAGGTGGGCTCCGACCGTCGAAAGCACACACAAATCAAATAGAAAAAATCCATTGACGCTGGCCGGAATCGAACCCGGACCCTGTGTCTGTGAGCCGCGAATACTAACACCGTGCCATTGACTCCGTTCGATTTCGAGCGATGGTTCCTCTATATCCTGACTCCTAATTTTACCATTAAACTCGAAAAGTTAGTACAAGGTCAACATATCTTTTTTTTAACTCGAAATGGCTGACAAAAATTGCCATAAAAAAGGTGTATGAAGGTTAAATTATTTCTACGAATCGCCAAGACGATTCTTATAATAACGAAATTTTCATAATATAGTGGAACCTCGATTATCCGGTCTAATGACCGGTTGAGGGTTGCCGGATAATTCAAATGCACAGATAATTGAAAAACATATAATAATGCTGAATCGTTTATTATGAAGACAAAAGAAGATGCAGAATACATATTTATGGAATATATGAATTGAAAAAGAAGATACAAATTTAATTATTGGTTGAAAAAATCAGTTATTTGCATGTGTTTTGTCTGATTGTAGTTTCATACAGACACTGGAACGAATTTTTCGGGTTGTAAAGGGCTATATACGCGGCGAAGAAACAGGTTGATGCGGAAACGGTACAGGCTCCGTTGTGACATGAGTGGCAAATCGGCGATACATAGATGTACTAGCAATAGGAGTGATGCGTCAGCGAATCTGCCGAAAACTGGTTACCCACGGTTAACCGGGTTCAAAACATTGAAATGCACGGATATTTGAAATGAGGGCATTGCATGGATTACCGAGAAAAACGGATAATAGAGACACGGATTATCGAGGTTCCATTGTACTATTTTTTCTATCATTCTAAATTTATTAGATTTCGCTGTCCAAATGTGGGTGGTGCGTAAAATTTAGTTTTACGCATTTGACTTACTGTCTACTAAAAATGTATTCAAAAGTCACATATTTTATTGATGGCCCAAGCTAAGGTATGGCGCACTAAAATTATATGTATGAGTGAATTTTTTTTTAACTCACTACTGTACTGTCATTTATGTATTATAAGTGGTCCTCCTTAAAATAGCTAAATAATACGCTGACAGAGATCGTCGTCTTTAAAATGGTACTTGTTCGGAACTGCGGATAGCTCCGTTGAGCTCGAGCCGACGCAGGTTGTAAGTCCGTGTCTCAAGTATATTGAACCGCGAATGCCGAACTTCCTCGCGATCAACTAAGATGACGAGGGTAGTTATTTAAAATAACGACAAAATTTATTGAACACAAATAAAATAACTATATACATGAGATTACACTTGAAATGAGATTGAAATGACGGATAAGATGAAAATCGAGAAATAAAGATATGGGTTTCACGATACGAGATTCTGCGTAGAGGGTTCTGACGAGCAGACTCTCAGAGTGTCTATTCTTGTTGGAAGAGCGAGGACGACTGACTTCTCGAAAAGTCTTAAAAATTTGCAAAGCTTTGTTTAGAGTGGGGCGTAGGGTTGCTTGTGGAAAAACTCATTATTCTGATTGGTTATAGTTGTATGCTAACGTGGATTGGTGTTTTGGTGTAACTGTAAACGATCGACTGTGGATTTCCCTATGACTCATGAGGCCCTTGGCGCTGCTCGATACTCCTTTGGCTAGTCGAGAGCGACCGTCATAAAACAATTAAAGAAAATGTTACTATTTCCGAAATAATGCTTTACGTGCTAGTTCGAATGATTGCCGAATTAAGTTAGTTTTTCGATTCTCGTCTGTTTTGCAGATGTTTCAGTTGTTGAGACGAATAGGTTTACGACGTATTTTTATATTTTTTACGAAGCTAGGGAAACCCCGATTTACAATATCTATGCGAATGAATATTCTTTCCGCGACGGGAACAGTACCTACTTCTTTTAACCGACGATCTTTTTAAATGCACAGTTGTTTTTTGTTTGTTTTTAAAAATCATTTATAAGGTTTGAAAAGAATACCATAGTTGATTTAATAGTAAATGAGGTGTTTAATAGTAAATAGTGTTCTAAGATTTATATTCGTTATTAGGTACTTTTCAATATCTCTCTCAATCTATCAATTAATCGATTATAACTTTCCGGCCTTAAGAAAATGTATTTTTATCTGTTTTTATTTGAACTTGCCCACGTCACTTTCCATGGTTGTTATATGCCTGCCGAGCTTATGAAGAACATTTCTACTGATATCTCCATAATTGCAAAGTGAGTAAACGTCGATTACTCGTGCTCTTTGCTCGGAAAAGAAGATTTTTGTTTAATTGTGCACGTTATAAAATTCGCTCGCACAACTTAAACCTCCAACCCCGGGCGACGCGCACGTACGTGGGCGTCGCGCTCCTTCCGTGCGAAATCGCCCGCAGTTAGAGGGTTAATATCAAATAACGATATGACCATATTCATTTTTGTAGCAATTGTTGACGAATGAGTTGTAAATTTACGAACGTTAAAGCAATAACAGACATATTTCACAAAATTCAGAGGCGAGCAGAAAATAATTCGCGCTGTCTGACGATCCATCAGGGCCGCGGGAAGCCCTGACGCGGCGTCCTTGATTCGGGTCGCCGGATTTCAGCCGGATAAGGCACGGATAGGGTATTCACGGCGGACATAGGCACGACCTGATCTTGAGGATATGTAATATAAATCAGACCCTGATAGGACGTGCCTGGTTAGGTGGTTTCCTCCAGACACCTACAGATATCTGCGATTCGCGCGAGTCACGGTGTCGTGCCCTATCTACATGTACAGGGTGTTCCATTTTTAACTGTCCAGTCGAATATCTTTAAACAATAGCATTCTTTTTTAATGTTTCGTATAAAAGTTTCGAGGTTTGACGAGGGACACAAAATGGCGTTATGTACTTATTTGATCTTAGGTGGAGGTTTTCAAGGTTTTTCAAGGTCAACTTCTTTTTTCAGGGAACCAGTATATTTGTTTTAAAATTTGTGTTCTACAACAAAAATAAGAAACTTTAGTTTGAAACGTTTTTCCAGGAAATCTCAATTTTTAATATAATTAGCAAAATTTGCGGGAATTGTAGGATTTTTAGAAATTTTTTTTCGAAAACTAAAGCTAAGAGACGTCGCGAGAGGTAAAAATTCTTTAAATGTAGGTGAGGATTATTAAAGAATATTGAACAAAGTCCTAATTACTCTTTAAAAAATAATTTATGTTAATTAATCACAAAACTTTCCGCTCATTTCATTTCCGAAGGCGGAAATAGTAGTATGCGTTCAAAAATATTTTAATAATTAAAAATTTAATTTCAAAATAAATTAAACTCATTATAATAAAAAAAAAAATAAATAATTATTTGTTTCTACTGGAGAGTTTTAAGTGGGATCCATTGTATATAAACAAAGAAATTAGCATAAAAAAGAATCTCGAGTTCCCAAACGTCCAAACAACAGTTTAAAATTTTTTTTTAAAAAGGCTTTGTGTGAGAAATGAAAAAAAAATCATTATTTAATGAACAGAAAATCATTAGACAATTCATCAATTTTGAGGAAATAAAATTTTTAATTCAGCAAAAATATAACATAATAAACTGTAATTTCACAAGTCAAATCTCAGTCTGATTAATATTCTGCTGGGGGCATCTTACAAGGCCTTGAACGCTCCGACGTCGCCCTGAGAACCGTCACATTGTTATAGTAGTGAGAGAGGTTGCGCTTCTCGGTAACGCACAACCCTCGGAAAGGTACCCAGCGATACGACGGTCAAGTGGGTCTGCAATGCCCCTTCTAATAAAATGCTTAACCCAAAGTGTGAACCATCATATTCGAAAAGTGAACAATACTGCTTACGGTGCCTCGAGAAAACGAGATAAAATTTTAGAGCATGCAGAATTAACCTAAGCATCAGAGACCCTGCCAATGTAGACCCCAGCTTCCCTAGATACTTATGAGATAAAACCAATATATAGGAATCGACAATAAAAACAGAAACAAAACCTGGTACATCGACAAAAAACTGCGAAGGAGACAAGAAACTCCTCGCACCATTGCATAGTTATATAGTGGAAAATGGGTCCGGTGGACCGTCTTTGTGACGGGATGCTCTGGCCTCTGGCCTCTGGCAATGGCATCCCCTTGAATGATGTCGCTACGAATTGTATCATGCTGTGCTAGTAGTTTTTTGACCGTTTGGTAAAGAGATAATTTAAAAGGGCTTGAATGGGTACAGCCGCCATTAGTGGATGCTGCGGACTCTGGGAGTACAACCGGAGGACGTTGGCGCTACCTGAAAGAGAAAGAACTTAATAAAGACTACCGTACAACAAAATTGGGACGTCAGTCTATCACTTGGCCAAAAGTACGATTTTCAATTGTATCTTTTTGGGTTAGTTTTAGCATTGGGTCCATAGAGAAAAGTTTAGCACCCACTTATTTGTCAAGATATTGCAACGGCCCACATTCCTTTCTCACCGCGTTCATCTACTCCGAATCTATTTTCCTGCTAATCCTCAACTTTGCTGACTCCACAGTCCCACGGTCCCTTATCACCCTCACGCGACATCCCCTCCACTCCTAAACTCTTTCTTTCAAATCCTTTCTCATCACCTTCCTCCTTAGATAAATCAGTTCTCCTCCGACTTCCCACGCGTCAAACCGCTTTCACTCTTCAATGAAAATACGAGTCTTCATCGCCAATACGAATCAAATCATTTATTCATTTACCCCTTAGCACCCCGTCACATGGTGTCAGAAGTGGGATTCGAACCCACACGAATCACCCCGCGAAATAATTTAACAAAAGTGAAATAACAAAACATTGAAAAAATTGACAAATTCACACAAACAACGACAAAAGTGAAGACACCAAGGACAATTTAGTACAAAGTGAAAAATAAAAAAAGATAAAATACATTGGAGACAAATTACATCGGACACAGACTGCACTATACAACGTACACTATACAACGCTCACAAACGAAATATACCACACCCATACTGTCCCGTACGGAAGACGAGTTCAAGAAATATCAATATATAATAAAAAGAAAGGTCTCCGTCCGGACACCAAGCGATCGCGAGGCCTCTCATGCCCAATTGTCTTGGCTAGCAATAAAACATTTGGCAGCCAGACGAAAGGGTCGGGGCACTCCGTCCTTTATTATGGGCTGGGGATCTTTCTAATCACAGGGCATATCGTTAAGTTTTTTCCGTCGCTAATTCTTGTACGTGATTTTTACTTAGTCACACAGATTAAATAAAATAACAGCGTACACGTTTTTCCAAGCATTTATGACAAGGGTGGGGCGGTGCCGAGTCGTCGGATTTTCCGACTCTGTCCTTGTCAGTACGGGGCGTGTTTTATTCTTATTGGCAAATTTGTATCTTCATCAACCAATAGGAAAACCACCAAACATATTAAAAACTAAGAACTAAGACTGGACAAGCCAGTGTGTCTCTACATCTTCCACGACGAACAGTGTTTTTCTCGCGATATCTGTCGACTCTTTTGTACAGTCGCACAGCCGTATATATATCACTGACTTATTTTCACTGTACAAGTTCAATTCACTTATTGTTATTAAATTGTTATTCTATCTTTCAAACAGTGTGGAATATTCCTTATTATCCTCCCAACACGGATCACTCGCGGATAAATTCTTCGGGTGATCGTATCACACTAATCGAGTGCCTTACTAGTGGCGTCAGATCTTACAACCCTGACGGGTGAAGTGTTTTTAAAACCAACGTGATTAGTTGGTACAGTCAGCGTTCGTTAAAAAGAAACGGGAAGAATCTTGACCAGCGGACGTTGCACAAACACATACCAGCCCCACTACGCCATATACACAGACAAAGCAACAAAGAATAAAGGACGCACACACGCCAACGATTACCGAACCACCCATACCGCTACGTATACGACGACCACCAGCATCTCAGCCGCCACGCGCGAGTCACCACCACACCGTACAAAAGGAGAAGGCGATCAGCTGATGCTTAGGCTCACCATCGTACTTCTGGCACTTTAAGTACACTCCACTCAAAAATCGTTTGCACGATAACTTTTAAAAATCGCATTTTCGTCCACGGTGGAACTAAATAACATACACACCACAATATCTCCCCCCCCCCCGTTGCCTCCCTGGCCTCATTTTCCGATAGCGAAAAAAAAGAATTAATAATTTCACACAGAATGTCATTTTTTTTTTCTTCGATAGAGATATTTCAAAAATTTTCTACACATTGTTTTATAATTTCCTTATAACTTCAAAATATAATACAAAAAAATACGGATTCCTAAAATAATTTTTGAAATACAATTTTTGAAAAAAAAAATAATAATAATAATAAAATCGAATTTTTCAAAATATAATTTCTAACAAAATAAAAAAAATTGTTTCTTAATTATAAACAAAGAGACATAATTTTCCAAAAAATCATTTTTGACCTTTTATCATTTCCTGAAATATTAATATATGTTCGAAAAATAATTTTCTAAACAAAAAATAAAATAAAAAAGTTTCATTCAACCACCAACGAACAAAATGTATATGTATCATTTCAAATCCCCGCAACTCCTCATTAACAAACAGAACCATGTTATTCCCATGTCATTTTATCGTGCAGTTATATCAGACCCACCGACCAGACCACCCCGTAAAATAAACAGACGAAATTCAATTCCCTAATATTTCCAACCAAACACAGAGTATACAAACCAAATAATAATGGCCGAAAATAACACATTCACGTTTAGGGATGCTTTTAAAGTCGTCCCTCCATATGATGGCAAGAATATAAAAGTCGAAGATTTTTCGAAATCAGTCAAACGAGTGAGCGATGCCTCTCAGATGGCGAACGATCTAAATTATTAAAAATGATTCCGCTCAAACTAAATGGCATCGCACGTTCAGTTATCGAAGCAAACCCTCCAAATTCTCTTGAAACATTTTTTAAAACATTAAAAAAAAGCATTTAGTAAAAATAAAGATTTAGCCGACTTAGAATACGAAATAGAATCATCCCCACAAAATTACGACGAAACAGTCATCAAATACGCAGCGAGAACGCGCGATATACTTAATAATATTAGAGACAAATTGTCGGACGTATACAACACAGCCGCACAAAAAACATTTTTGGAAGCACGAATCGAAGAAGTGACAGCAAACGCGAAAAGAGCGTACGTTAGAGGATTAACACCCGCAATAGGTTCCCATTTAATTCTCCATAACGCGGAGACATTCGATAACATTATAGACAGAACCCAAACAATAGAATACGAAATCGAAAAACACAAGCGCATGCGTGGTATCCTGGATATTAGAAACACCGCAAAAGTTCATTTTATGGAACATAAAAAACCAGGAGAATTTTGCGAGTTTCACCAATCACACTCACATGACACAAAAGACTGCTTCACAATAAAAAAAATATGCGCGAAGGTAAAACTGAAACAGAAACTCTCGAAATCAATACAGAAACGACTCAAACGACAGATACAAAGATTACTCAAATGACAGATATAGAAATCATTCGAGAAATCGATTAACCGACACATACAGAAATGATTTTAATGACAGATACAGAGATTACTCGAACGACCGATACAGGCATCGATCAAACGATAGACCCAGAAACCACTCAAACGATAGATACCAGAATTACTCCAACGACAAATACGAAAATCACTCAAACGAAAGTATCAATACAGAAATTATTCAAACGACAGATGTAGGAACAACTCCAACGACAGATACAGAAATCACTCAAACGATAGATATCGAAATCACTCTCGAAACAATTCATTAGAACGACACCAAAGCGAACATCGAGAACGACCTAACACAAACTTAAACGCCGAATCGGGAAATTCTCGAAGCAATTCACCCGGTAGAAACACCCCGATAAAATAAAAAACAAACAGTATAGAAAATATTGACACAATTGTTGAAAAAGTAGACTTAAAAAACTAAGACAACGTCTCGATTGAAAGTCGAAAGTCAACAACTCGAGACAACGATCAATTAAAAGAAATTGCAATCAAATTCAAAGAAGCAACACTCAAATTGGGAATTTCATAAAATCATAAATCTCCCTCAATAGTACTGAACTC
The DNA here is from genome assembly GCA_951802705.1 of Netelia virgata. Taxonomy (NCBI): domain Eukaryota; kingdom Metazoa; phylum Arthropoda; class Insecta; order Hymenoptera; family Ichneumonidae; genus Netelia; species Netelia virgata. The sequence goes on from OX637866.1 coordinate 13,492,786, forward strand.
ACCCGATTTTACCCACAGAGAAACGAAATTATTGATTGACACGGGTTCACAAATAAACTTCATAAAAACAAGCCCACTCAATCACGCAACAGAAATTGATACACGAGAATTTTACGAATTGACAGGTATAACTGACGGTAAAACATACACTCGAGGAAAATGTTCAATCCAAATGAAATCAGTGAAAGCAGAATTTCATGTTGTCACAAACACATTTCCAATTCAGGAAAACGCGATACTTGGCGACGCATTTTTTAAACAAATACCAGCCGATATCTTATATACACAAAGATGCATAACGTTTCACGGTCATATTATACCATTTTTCGATCGCGAATATATCACAGTCCCACCAAAATCAAAAACAATAATAGGGTAGACTGGGTACAGTTGTAACAGGGTACAGTTAAAACAAAGTGAATATCTCTCGAATTATGGAAAATACGGCGAGGGGGTTCAGGGGAAAGAGAAGCAGTTTACGTGTCCGAACGTGTTCGTCAGTGTTGCCCCGGTGGTTGCGTGCTACAGTCGCTTGTAAGGGGCCCTATTGTGCGCGGTCGAGGCAAAGTAAGTATTTTCGATCGAAGATTTTTTCTAACTACGCAGCTGACATTAAAAATAGGATCATAAGTATTTTTCTGCTTAAAGATTAAACTTTAGAGAATATGATATTGTAATTAGTTTTTGTGTGAGACAGTTTGCCTCGTCACTGTAATAACAGTTGTAACAATTTTTGTGGGTACAGTTGTAACATTACTAATTCCTTCGTTTCCCTTTGTAGATGCCGAGAATACGCATAAGAAAGACAACGCAACGACAGCATGGCATATCGCAATATAAATACGCATACGAGGAAGTGAAAAATGGTATCTCTCTAAGTTTTATTTGTCATTTGTTTTTTTTTTCGTAAAGATGGTTTAAGATTTTTGTATTGATACTGTTGATTTTACCAGATCATTAAGTTTTTTGAGAACAGATGCTCTCAAACTCTCAGTTTTTGTTGACTTTATTTTAATTATAGTTATTGCGGAGTGAAAATAAAATATTTACAATAACTATTATTGTTTTAGATATCTGATATAAAAACGCCATTTCTCACTTATATAACTATAAGAATTGTGCCTTATTAGTGTTAGACACTGCAATTGACCATTATCTGTGATTTTATTCTAATAAATCTAATTAAAACAGACGAATAGTGCCGCATTTCCACGTGTTACAACTAACCCCAACTAGTGTTACAACTGACCCTGGTATGGGGGTAAGTTGTAACGATCGGAGAATTTCTTTCAAAATGCTCCTGTAGGCTAATTATTGCATTAGGCGCGCAAATGTGATGACCAATGTGAAGATTGATGAGCACTCCTTCGCTTCACGTGCTTAGTGCATAGCTCACTTCTATTATTACGATTTTATGAGCGATCAAAGCTAAATTGTTACAACTGTACCCAGTCTACCCTACACATAAGAATCAAAATCAACGAAATTTCAGAGGGTTACGTCCCAACGTATAAAACCAAAAAAGGTATACGTTATTTTTTTATGCCACCAACCAAAAGCATTAGAGAATTAGAAATTCCTGCTATTGAACTGCAACCATCGAGATACTTTCGGAAAAACCATTTAAACTTAAAACCGACTATCGTAAAAATCCTCAAAACAAAAACGCATCAATTTATACAGCTAACGTATCCGATAACAATGTGATGCGATTACAAATACTCAAATCACAACTCCATTTAGACCATCTCAATAACGAAGAAAAAGAACACGTCTTACATACCCAAAACGCCTCTGAGTACCCAGAACTCGTTTTGCTACCAAACAACGAACTTGGTCACGCTACAATAACACAACTGAAAATTCCCACGACAGACAACAACCTATTAACACAAAACAATACCGATTTCCACCTGTACACCAAAAAGAAATCCAAACGCAAGTCAATAACTCACTGGAGAAAAATATCATTCAACCTTCCCTTTCCCCCTATAACTCACCAGTTTGGGTCGTACCAAAAAAGGCAGACTCACAGGGCAAAAAGAGATGACGAATGGTTATCGACTTTCGCAAATTAAACGCGAAAACCATATCCGATGCTTATCCATTACCGAGTATCGTAGATATCCTAGACCAATTGGGCAAAGCACGATATTTCTCCATTTTCGACTTAGCGTCTGGCTTCCATCAAATCAAAATGGACCCTGATCATAAACAAAAAACCGCATTTTCAACGTTGAACAGACATTTCGAGTTCAACCGTATGCCATTTGGGTTGAGAAATGCACCCGCAAAATTGCAATGATTGATGAATGTTGTATTATCAGGACTTCAGGGTAATGACCTGTTCGTATACCTGGACGACATTGCCATTTATGCTAACACACTAGAGGAACACGCAACAAAACCTCGGCGTTTAGCAAAACGCTTAACCGAAGCAGGTTTAACTTTGCAAACCGATAAATGTCCACTTTTGCAAACTGAAGTTACATACTTCGGCTACACAATTACCGAAGAAGGCGTAAATCCTAACAATACAATAGTAAAATCCATAACATAATTCACATCTCCAACTAATAAAAAAAGGACTAAAACAATTCACAGCACTCGCAGGTTACTACGGACGATTCATTCAAGATTTTGCAAAAATCGCATCACCTCTAACAAAAGAACCTTGAAAAAAGATATAACATTTCAATGGACAGACGAATACCAAAAATCATTCGAAATACTCAAACGTAAAAGCATAGAACATCCAATTTTGCGTTATCCCGATTTCGAAAAACCATTTACACTCACCACGGGTGCCTCAAACTACGCAATAGGCGCAATCTTTTTTATAGGAAGTTTAAATCAATGACATTGCAATGAAAATTTTTTCGCATAGAGATTCAATTGTTCAGAATCTCCCCTAAAAATTTGGAAAAGATCACCTGATTACTTTCAGAGATACAATTTGTTAAAAATAGCATGTAAGCATAGCGCAACTACTCGCTAGGACCCAGGCAAGTTTCGTAAACAAATTATTGCGTCTAAAATATCATTGACAAATTCACAAAAAATTGAGGAATTACTAATAAAATATTAACAATTATTCACGCGAAGTTTGAATATGATCGTCCGATTCATTTAAGAGATAATGAACAAAATAACTGAATAAATCATGACTGTGATTGTAACTTTTAACAAAATGACGTATGACGTGGCAACGTCGCTTCTAGGGCGAGTGGCGCGCGATTCAAAATATCATTGCGTGCAAGAGTATGTTGCGAGTGGGAATTATGTGAAATTACGACATTAATAATTAACAATAAAAGAAGTTTGTATGCCACATATTAATCAATTATAAATAATTTTTATTTTTACATCTTTTTTCCGTAAGAATAACATTGCATTGCACAGATGGCACCTTTTGTCACAGCATTTTTATACTTTGAGTTCTTTTTGTTTAATTAAAATAATTATAGTTTAATCGGTCTTACGGTTTATGCATTTAAAAAATGTAAGATATCGTCTAGATATTTTTTCGATTTTATGACTGTTGCTTTTCCATTTTTTGGTTGTGTCAGAAGTTCTCTAACTTTTTTCTCTCCATCTTTCTCGAGTACTTCTGTCAATCTATCTAGCGAAATGCCAGCATTTACTAGTCTCTTCCTGATGGCGCGTGAAATTATGTCAGCCAAAGGATTCAGGCTAGACATGACATCGTCAGCGTCGAATCTCTTTTTATTTTTTTCAAATTGTGACAATGATGGATGGTGCAAAGATAGTCTCTCTAATAGACACGCATCGAAGAGAGCGTCATGTGCACCACTGACGTCAAGTGCTAATGTTTCAGTTGACAAAGTAGTCAATGTCAACGAACCTTTACTCTTACGTTCTGGAAATTTCGTTTGAAATAAAGGATAAGTTTCACAAAATCCAGAAATGACATCTTTGAATTGATCTGTCAAATTTTCGATTTTTATAATTCGAAAAAGTCGCGGAGAATCAAATGAGCACTTGTGAGCGATCAAAAGTGATGGCTTTCCGGTCTTTTGAACGCAATCCTTAAGGAATTGCAATAAATCGAGTAAACCTTGTTTTCTCGGGAAACAGAAAACTTCGTGACCATAACGGTACAATTTTCCTTTTTGACCTTTCAAGCTATGAATTTCAGTTGCTTGAGTTGCAGTGGACCCACGAAGGTTGATGTACTGGTTAAAGGCAGATTTTTGGCACTTCATTGCAATTTGCAATACATCAGCATTCATTGCAAATCCTGATGTTTCCAGATCGAAGAACACTGGAGTCGATTGGGTTTCAGAATAATCCACATCATGCTCGAAGTTTCAAAATTGTTCCGGTGGCTCTGTAGCAGGTTTCAGGAGTGATAATAAACCCATATACTTCCTAGGTACTTTCTTCATTCATTTCCTTTCTGAATTTCAATTGAGCTCGATTTTGTGCCAATCGCCTGCGGTTCAGTTTAAATTCTTTGGTGTTTCTCTTGTCGATTCTTTTTGCTTTTAAATCGTCATTTTATAATTTTTGCTTTTAAATCGTCGTTTTATAATTTTCGCCAAGATTCCGCGAGGTTTCATACCGAGACATTCTATCGTTTGAGTAACGTCACTGCTACCTTCGTTATTTTGTCCAACGGTACAAGCAAACCGAAAATCAGATGAATCCGACTGGCTATAGCATGTTGATTTTGGCGCTTTTCTAGCCATCATCGCATTCAAACTCTCATTCGCATTCGTCGATGCACCTGCTGCGAACTCCTGGACCTTCTCAGCCAATCTATCGGAAGTTTTAACCAGATGATCAAATAGCTGTTACGTCCCGATGAGAATTTTAGACCGCAGACACGGCGCGATAGGAGTTATAGCGCGAACTTTCAAAGAGATAGTGCTTTCCGCGGTAGTGAGTTTTGAATAGATCGCTCGCGCTTTCGGGACACAACTAAATATTTAATGGGATTTATTAGATGTTGATAAGGATTACGTCGGTTCTCTACTCGTGAGAGAAATAATTATTTCTCTAGTGTAATTGTAACAATAACCAATAATATAACTTTATTCACTGTTCGATGATTGAATCGGGTTTTACAGTTCGTGAGTGTTTTTACAGACTTAGAGTTTTTACAGCGTTCGAGATTTTTATATCGAGTTTTTTTTGTATTTTGACGGAGTTCGAGATTTTCGCAATGAGGTCTGCACTCGATGAGAGCGTAGAATAATCTGTGTTGAGTTTTTCCGAGCGTGGACCGTTCTGCATCTGCGGGGCAGATTACAATAAAGACGGCTGATTCTGATTGGTCGGATTCTTCGTATGGGCCTTGGTTTTTCTCTCGGAGGGGATTGTCTCAAGTGCATGGGGGTGACATGAGAACGTCGCCTCGTGGGGGAGAAAAAGGAATTTCGAGTTATAGTTCTTGGAATTCTTAGAGAGTTTCATGTTTATTTTGAAGTGTTCGAGCGACGGGGTCGCACAAGAAGTTCGTAGAAAAGAAATAAAAGTGAAAAGGAATTTTTGGGAAATTTACTGTACGAGGTGTTTATGAGTTGATGGAGTGCTTATATTAGGTTACAGTTTAGAATTCCATGGTGTGTATATGTAATGGGAGCTTGGTCTTATTTGGTTTCCAAGAACGAATGATATTATTAGTTAACTAAGAGTTGGTGATCGACGAGTGATGATAAATGGTGTAAGAAAACTGTGTTGGTACGTTATCGACTTGTTAAGAGTTTGAGGTACCGGCCGAACGCACTGTCGACTTCGACATTACCGGCTAGGACGTAACATAGCGTTGGATTTGTTAAACCATCTGGAATGGGTTTCTGATCATAGCCGTCACGGTTCTTAATGAAGTCACACCACTGTCACACACTTGTTAAGAGTTTGAGGTACCGGCCGAACGCACTGTCGACTTCGACATTACCGGCTAGGACGTAACATAGCGTTGGATTTGTTAAACCATCTGGAATGGGTTTCTGATCATAGCCGTCACGGTTCTTAATGAAGTCACACCACTGTCACACACTTGTTAAGAGTTTGAGGTACCGGCCGAACGCACTGTCGACTTCGACATTACCGGCTAGGACGTAACATAGCGTTGGATCTGTTAAACCATCTGGAATGGGTTTCTGATCATAGCCGTCACGGTTCTTAATGAAGTCACACCACTGTCCACAATTCTCGTGCTGATTGAACATATGGCAAGGAATATTTTTCAAGGCAGCTTGTAAGCTATTGAGGCAGTGGGTTTATCGCGTTGAAGTTGGCGGCACGGTGCGCGAGAAAAGTTGCGTACGAGCAGCATGTGGCGCGAGATACATGCGAGCAAGCGCGCGACCGTTGGTTCGAGCGGTGAGTCGGTAGGAAGCGCAACGGTCGACATCCGTTTTCTGGCAGTGGTTATACGTCGATCTCGATACCGCGCACATGTGTAACACGTCACGTAGATTAAATAAAAGAAAGAATATTGTGTGTATCATTAAATCCTTTATTCATCCTCGTCAATCCTTCTCCACATGGCAACCTAATTATTAGCAAAAGAGTTGATAGGTTATGGGCCCAGATCACGCTTATCTGCGTGTCTGTCTGTGAGGGAAGAGAGAGGTTGCGAACACGAGGCACGGGCGGTAGCCATTTCGGAGTGCGGTCGGATACCTGTTGCGAGAATCGGAAGCGAATGATTTGCATCTGAAATGTCTCAGGACATCTCAGCGCGGCACGTGAAGAAATTCGACGGAGCGAATTTTCAAGGTTGGAAATTTCAGCTCAACGCTTTATATGTTTTGCCGGTGGATCGGACGGCGCCTGAGGCGAAGCAGTGGGTGCGCGATAACGCCAAGGCAATGTTTTTAATCTCATCAGCGCTAGAGCCAGCTCAGCTCGAGCCGCTGCTAATGTGTGAATCCGCGAAGGATATGTGGGATAATTTGTGCCGGATTCATGAGCAAAAGTCCGCAGCGAATAAACTTTTGCTGTTCCGAAAATTCCACGAGTATCGCATGGCGCCAAGTGATTCGGTTGTAAGCCATATAGCGAAGATTCGGAATTTGGCTGCGCAAATAGTGGGCGTAGGAGAACACGTGACAGAATTGACTGTGATAGTCAAAATTCTGGGAAGCCTGTCAGCAAAGTATAGCACGCTGCAGACGGCGTGGGACAGCGTCGAGCCGGCGCGTCAAACTCTACAGAACCTGGAAGAAAGGCTGATTCGCGACGAAGCCAGATTGGGTCAGAGTGAGGATGGTGATAGTGCTTTCTCGGCTGCGAAGGACGAGAACGAGAAACGTAAGAAGAAAAGAGGAAAGCCGAAAAAGAACAATGACAATAAAAAGAACGTCAAGTGCTTCAGGTGCAACGAAATGGGACACTACGCACACCAGTGTCCGACCAAGAAAAGTGGGGAATCCGGTAGTCGAGATCGGTCACGTGACTGTGCATTCGTCGTCGAAAAATCGCAAAGTGTGAGCCGCGAGTCGGGAGATACCAAAGTGCCAAGTGGCAAGCAACTGCGAGAGTTGCTCGCGGTAAACAAAAAGGACGTGTGGTTAACAGACAGTGGTGCTTCGAGGCATATGACCTATCGAAAGGACTGGTTGACGGATTACAGACCCATCGCGAATGGCGGAACGGTATCGCTCGGTGACGGTGAAGAGTGCAGGGTAGTGGGGAAAGGTGTCGTGCTCGCGAAAAAGCTCGTTAGGGGTTTATGGAACGATGCGCGAATCGAGGATGTGCTGTACGTTCCAGGACTCAGTAAAAACCTATTTTCCGTTGGCGTGTGCACGAAGAAAGGCTTCGAGGTGATCTTCAAAAACAATTACGTGAATATTGTGCAGGGGCATGAAATCGTCGCGTCCGATGCGAGACAGGACAACGACGTATATCAAATATTTGTTCGGGTCGTGAAGTCGAGTGCGGAAGAGGCGAATTCGACGGCGTACAATCTACGAGTGTGGCACGAGAGACTCGGCCATGTGGACAAACGTGCGATACGTGAGCTCGTAGACAAAGGACTTGTTCGCGGGGTGTCAATGTGCGACACGACGGATTTTGTGTGCGAGATGTGTAAACTCGGGAAGTCGCATCGTCTGCCGTTCAATAACCGCGAGAAAGTGTCAACGAAACCGGGAGAAGTGTTTCACACTGATGTTTGCGGACCGATCACGTTTATTTCTTGCGACACAAATCGAACGTTTTTGAGAAGTTTAGAGTTTTCGAAAAGTTAGTAGCAAACAAGTTCGGGTGCTCAATGAAAATCCTGCGATCGGACAACGGGAGAGAGTTCCGAAACAGCCGAATGGACGAGTACCTTGAAGCGCGAGGCATCAAGAAAGAGAACACAGCCCCGTATACGCCGCAGCAGAACGGCAAGGCGGAGAGGGAGAACCGAACGATTGTCGAGAGCGCTCGAACAATGATCCATGCAAAAAGTCTGCCGTTATCTCTGTGGGCCGAGGCAATCAGCACCGCTGTGTACGTGTTAAATCGCACGGTGTCGACGGGCGGATCTTCTACACCGTACGAGAAGTGGGTAGGGAAGAAGCCGACAATGAATCATCTAAGGATCTTCGGCTCCGTGGCGTTTGTAAACACGCCGAAGCAATTTACAAAGAAGTTTGATCTGCGAGGTCGCAAAATGACTCTGGTCGGATACGAGGGTGATTCTCCGAATTACCGAGTTTATGATCCGGCGACGAAGCGAGTCAGCGTCACACGAGATGCGACATTTCACGAGAAAATCGGCAAGGTGGAAATCGGCGAGGACGAAGACGTAATCGAGACGGTAACGTTTCGGAAGCCTAAAGACTAGGCTCGTGGTCAAGACGTACAAGCGGTTCCGCAACGTGAAGTTCCGGAAGAGCGTGAAGCTCAACAGCAAGAGAGAGTACGAGAAATCGTAAATCAAGGTCAAGAAGATCGAGAAGTTTGCGAAGAAGACGAGCGACCAGTAGAAGATGGAAGGCGTGTTCTGCGAAGGCGAGAAACAATTCGTCGGCCTTCCAGATACGAATACGAGGTCGATGTCGCCGAGTATGTGACGCCGAATTCGTACGAGGAAGCTACTCGAAGCATTGATGCCGCGCAGTGAGCACACGCTATCGACGAAGAGCTTCAGGCACACGACATAAACAAAACATGGACAATTGTGCCAAGAACACCGGGAACGAAGACGATCGATTCCAAGTGGGTGTTTCGAGTCAAGGAGGATCCTGTGAAAGGAATTCAACGATTCAAGGCAAGGCTGTGTGCACGGGGATTCCTGCAACAGCGCGGGATTGACTACACGGAGACATTTGCACCAGTCATGTGATACGACTCACTACGTGTACTTCTGGCGGCAGTTACCGAGATGGATCTCGAGCTCCTGCAATTCGACGTCCAAACAGCATTCCTTTACGGCGAGTTGGAGGAAGACATCTTCATGGAAGTACCGGAAGGTCTGGCCGTCGAGGGAAGTGAAGTAGCGAAAGTGGTGTGCAGACTAAACAAGTCTTTGTACGGGCTCAAACAAGCACCTCGGTGCTGGAATAAGAAATTCCTTGAAATCTTGAGCCAGTTCGGTCTACAGTGCATTCAGGCCGATCAGTGTATTTTCGTCGGACAAGTAAATGGTGAAACAGTATATTTAGCTCTTTTTGTAGACGATGGTCTTGTCGCGGCGAAAACGAAATCTACGCTGAATTATATCGCGAGTAGATTGTGCGAAGCATTCAAAATTAAAATCGGAGATTCGAGCTGTTTTGTCGGGATGCAAATCGAGAGAAATCGAGAGGACAAATCACTCGTGATCCATCAGAACGCATACGTTGAGAAAATTCTAGAGAAATTCGGGATGCGAGAAGCAAAGCCGATTAGTGTACCGATCGATCCGCACGTAACTTTGTGTCTGGTTGAAGAAAACGACGAGTCGTTGAGTAACGTGCCGTATCGCGAAGCAATCGGGTCCTTAGTCTTTCTGGCGGCAGTGTCTCGTCCAGACATAATGTTTGCCGTGAGTTCCGTGAGTAAATTTGTAGATACACACAGTGTCTCGCATTGGCGAGCGGTCAATCGAATCTTTGCATATCTCAGAGGGACGAAAGATTACGGATTAGAATACAAAAACGGCGGTGGCGGAAAAAAGCTGATAGGTTTTTCTGATGCGGATCATGCGAACGACGTCGAGACGCGCAGGTCAACGACCGGGTATATTTTCTGCATGGCAAACGGGCCAGTGACATGGTCTTCTCAAAGACAAAAGCTAGTCGTGCTAAGCACAACCGGGGCAGAATATGTGGCTGCTGCGACAGCGACCAAAGAAGCCGTGTGGCTACGTAAACTAATCAGCGACTTAGGATATTCGTGCGATCGCGAATTAGTACTGAACGTCGATAACCAAAGTGCAATACGCCTGGTGAATAATCCTGTTTTTCACAAGCGTACAAGACATATCGACATACGTTACCATTACATTCGCGAGAAATTCGAAAGCAACGAGATAATGGTAATGTGTGTTCCATCGGAAATGCAGCGAGCCGATATTCTCACAAAAGCGTTGCCGCGAGATCGTTTCCGGAAGTTATGCGAGTTAATAAATATAGCTTCAATCCAACGTAAACGCTCAAACGGCGGTATTATTGAGGCAGTGGGTTTATCGCGTTCAAGTTGGCGGCACGGTCCGCAAGAAAAGTTGCGTACGAGCAGCATGTGGCGCGAGACAGATGCGAGCAAGCGCGCGACCGTTGGTTCGAGCGGTGAGTCGGTAGGAAACGCAACGGTCGGCATCCGTTTTCCGGCAATGGTTGTACGTCGATCTCGATGCCGCGCGCATGTGTAACGCGTCACGTAGATTAAATAAAAGAAAGAATATTGTGTGTATCATTAAATCGTTTATTCATCCTCGTCAATCCTTCTCCACACAGCAACCTAATTACTAGCAAAAGAGTTATATAAGCCTTTAATATTTCCTTGGTTTTGTCCAATTGTAGTACTGCAGCAGTAACAAATGCATTGTATGGCTTCTTTCGTTAACTCGTGATCTGGATCGAGTCTACGGGGGATCTCTGGGCAAAATCGATAAGCTAATCGAACGGATGCCACGAGTCGTGGACGCGGTGCTGAAAGCCAAAGGCGGATTTTTCGACGACAAAACTCGTCTAGATGAGGTGAGTGCCTTAAAACATTTTATCGACCTGAAAAAAAAATTTCACTCGTGAGTATCGAAAAAATACTAAAAAAAAAAAATTCTAAAAAAATTTTAAAAAATTCCAGGCGATTTAGTATGAAAATACACAACTTTTTGTATCCTTAACATTTTCTCTTAAACCCTATCATTCTTGGGTTATCGTGAATTTTTTAAAAATCATCGTTTTTAGCCAAAAATGAAATAACTTTCCGGAAAAAAATCGCTAACAATTTTAAAAAAATGGAAATGGAGCTTCTGCATTCCCTTTGAAGGCTTTCATAGTAAAACAAAAAATTCCTTAGATTGTGCGCCTGATTCGCGATGGCCGAAAAATGCCTAAAAATGGTCACGAACCAAAGTCCGTACCGGGTCGAAAAAAATCTAAAAAAATATTTTAGAAAGGCAAACTGAAGCCTGATCTATCTTTAAAACGCCGCTTTTAAAGATCTTTTTTTTTGCAGAGTTATCCAACTTTACGTGCGGCAAGAAATATCGACTGGTGTATCCAAACTGTTGAGCGGTAGTGTATGTGAAAACAGTGCCTCGCGCACTGTACCCCATATCCAATGCACCGCAAATGCGAACTTTATCGCCATCTTGTGCTGCTTCATTTTCCTTTTGACCACAAGATCCTCTCCCAGGTATGATGCAATCTTCTTGTGCATCCTCGGGCCTATTCAGGAGGAAGGGATTCATGAAGCGAGGACTGTCATGCATAAAGAACATTGAAATAATAGCAAAAAATACATAGAAATTTTAGAGGACCCAACGAGTTGGAAATAAAAATATGGTATAATAATAAATGATCAAACTTTTTTTCATATAGGAGAAATGTAGGTTTCCTTGGAAATTAATATTTTACACATTTATTTTCTCTCCAAAAAATGTTTATTCGATCATTTTTATATACAATATTACCACTTTTAGACTAAAAAATATCAGTAATTTCGATAATTCACTTCGTAAATATAACTATTTGTATGGGCATATCATTATGGATATTGTATTTCATTGAAACGAAGCAGAACAGCAATGATTAGTATAGTGCATTATTAAATTATCTGAATTCATGCATATTTATAATATTTAATATACAATTTGATTTTATTGTGAGCGAATTGCAGTCTACGATATAGTTATGATTCGTCTAAAAAATTCTTAATTTTATCAATTGTCTTTACTTTTTTACTCACAAAAATTTAGAAAGATTCTGACCATTTTTCATGGTCAGATCTCTCTCCACTTTTGCTTCCTGGTAGCAACTTTCTCCTGCTACCATTTCAACCACTTATCCTACTTCTCTTTCACATCTTTTGAAAGTTTTGGGCGTGAGCATAGGGGCATCCATCGTGGACAGGAACTTCTCAGCCTGTGCATGGCCAATGCCTGTATGTAAAGCACATAAAAGGAAACATCATCAACATTATATTATTCCTCGAAATTTATTGAAAATAATGATAATATATTAATAACGTACTCAATACGGCTTTGGAGTTTACATCGTAGACCATTCGGTTTGAATCTGGCGATCTATGCGTACTGTCGGTTGGCACTTTATTTACTAATAAACATTGAAAACACCGGATTTCCAATACAAATGCTAACCCTTGTCGATTTTCTCCTTCCAGATATGCCAAACTCAGTGGTGTTTTGCAAGAACAATTCTCCATGTTTTTCTTCATCACATTGGAATCAACGATTCTTCGTCCTTCAACGTGAACTTTTTCTGTGGCACAATTCCTTCGTCTTCTTCTTCGATGTTTTTTTTTCTTTTTTTTTCATTTCTGTCTGCTTTAAACGCAAATTATATGTGGCCTCGGACACCAATCTTTCTTTCCATCGTTTCATTGATTTCACTCTTTCCGCTCTGTCCATTATTGAAAAATTTCATCACAACTTTTAAGGTTAGAGAATAACATTGAATTCAAACGAGTAAACGACCGATGCTACCAACTTAGAAGCACGAAATCTACAAGCTTCAACAGTGTATGTCACACTTCCGACCTTTTTGAAATAGTTCCCGAAATATTCATAACGAGTTATACAAATAATTTGTGCTTCATGACGAATTATATAAATATATATATTAAATTTAGCAAATCAAGTAAAATCAGCGTGTTAATCAATGAGAATAAATTCATTAAACATCGGACTTTTTACATGCTTAGCAGTTGGAACCCTGCAGAAATACCATAGTTTTCCCTTACACCTCACCCCCCCCCCCCCCCTTACATTCACTATAGAAACTCCTTAAGTCAGGAACATAATAAATTCAATCACCCCATAGCATTTTACTCAAAAACACTATCGAAACCACACAAGCGTACGATACAATGAGGAAAGAATTTCTAGCCGTAGTTTATGCAGTAGAACATTTTTGCCCGTACTTATACGGCAGACAATTTACATTGATCGCCGATAATAGACCTTTGACATACCTAAATACCAAATCTTACTTGCCGCAGCAGCTTCAGCGCTGGCAAATAACACTTCATGATTACGATTTTTAAATACAACACCAATCCGGAAAATCAAACCACGTCGCAGATGCTCTATCCAGAAACCCCATCACTGTCATGCGAAGGGGCAGTTTTTCAAAGGAAGAACATGTCCCAAAGAAACCGAAACATTCACACCAACCAAACACACGACAACTCTCTGATTCAGACGAAGAATCAGGCAATCCAACACCCAAAAAGAAACAACAAAGCGAAATACACAATCTAAATCAGATCCAAAAATCGACGATGAATCCCCACAAACAGAAGAGGAAACAAATATAGAAAAAGATAGCACAGCCGTCATCACAGAAACAGAAGCAACGGAGAAGAAACTCACAAAAAATAATAACAACCCGGAAACGCACAAGGGACAATACGGCAAAGGAACTGAATACGAAAAACAAACGCAAACGACCAAGGACACGACATGAAACAACGACGGAAAAATATGCACCAACGAAGAACCAAGAAGAAACAAACGATGAAAATAAAGGTAAAGAAACAGTCAATGAATTAAACAAAAGGAATCAATGATATGCAGATATTAAACCCATTAAAAATGGAGAAAATAAAGACGAAAGCGCAAATAAGCACAGAGACCAACGAGCCCAGCAAACAGACACAAATAAAAAATATCCACAAAAACGGGAAATCGAACGCAAATCGGAAAACCAAACAGAATAACAGGCAACACCCAAGGTCTACAGCAAGGATCAACAGGATTCAAAATCAGCGACGCACGCTGAAGAAGCGACCGCTGACAACGAAACGAAGAAAGCAGTCCCGGAACGAAATTTCCGATCACCGACAAATCAACAGAAACGGACGCTGTTCAACGAAATGCACAACCGCAAGTGCAGCCAAACTTGAGATCACCATCACCACCACGAACGTCTACAAAGAAGTAAAAAACTACCACCAACATAGGCCCATATTCCCCGGAAATGACACCAGAATATTTCGATTCGCTAGTGAAATCACCTGAAAATAACAACGATTCAAATCTATCTTCTCAAGAAAATATCGGAAGTAATTTCAACCCTCCAATGGACGTGGCGCAGTTGCACACCACACAAGTAACAATCGAGCCAACATTTCGATCACCACCCGGAATTGTTGATCAAATCACCAGGCAAACTACTACACGATAAGAGCCAAACAACAATTCATGGAAATCAACATCAGGCGAAAACACCTCAAGTGGAAACAACCTAACAGAAGCCGATAGGGATACGCCATTTGTACCATCACATTATTACAGGAAGAAAATGACGCACAAAGAATCTCGTCCCGCAACTAGAAGCGCGGAAATAACGGAAGATGTAACAAACAAAAACAAAATTATCATCACACAGAAAAATATGCTAGCACCAAAATACAATATTGCATACTTCCTATCAGCAGACTATACAATGAATACGATGATATCTAAAATTCTACAGAAAAAAGGCAGAATCAACCAGTAATCACATTTGGATTGTAACCCCCAAGTTGGCGATATTCTGATTACCCGCCGAGGAATCACTTGCTACTTCGCAATAATCTGTAACCAAAAATTAACACATTCATTAACCATCACGGGAATTCGAAAATGTTTGAAAACACTGTTTGAAGTACTCAGCAAATTGCAGCTAACCGCGTGTACAATCTGAAAAGATCCGAAAATTCTGAACCCGTTCGTTTGGGAATATATTAAATCCTATGTACGAGAGAAATCAACGAACTCATGCACAACCATTATTTTATGCCACGGTCTATTATCAGTACCACCACAACGAAAATAAAAGATATCATCCAAGAATTTTACAGCTCAGCGATCCGTGCACACAACGGAATATCAAAAACATACAATCGTATCTTATCACGATACTACTGGAAAGGCCTAAAAAACGACATTCGAGAATTCATCAAATACTGTTTCGATTGTCAAAAAAACAAACCGGTACGACTGAAAAATAAAGCACCCATGATCAGCACCGACTCTCCAGCAGAACCGTTCGACAAGGTCCCAATCTATATCGTAGGACCCTTACCAAAAACCACACGACGGCACGAATATATTCTGTCCATTTTGGACCCTTTCAGCAAATTCGCCATAACAATTCCATTACAACAACAAAAGTCAACGGATATCGCTAAAGCAATACAACAGCTCCAATAACAACATTTGGTGGTCCTCGAGCGATACTATCCGACCAAGGAAGAAACTTTATGGCTGATACATTTAAACAACTCGCTGAAATTTTTCAAATTCGTCAGTACAAAAAACAGCATACCATCCTCAATCAAGTGGCTCATTAGAAATCTATCATCACAGCCTTGCGGAATTCCTAAAACATTTCATTGACGACAACCGCGATTGGGATGAACTCCTTACACTCGCAACATTCTCCCACAACACAAGCATACATGAAAGCAACGGATTCACACCATAGGAACTTGTCTTCGGAAGAACTGTCCGTACACCTTCCGAATTTCCACTGCCAGAAACAAGAATAACATACGACGACTACATGACAAACCTCACGAACAATCTAAAAAAGACACGACAAGCCGCATGGGAAAAACTAATCAAATTTAAGGAACGAACCAAGCGATATTATGATACACGAGTCACATAGCCAAATCCGAAAATGGACAATTCGTATTCCTCATAAAGGACCCAAGAAAAAGAAACCTCGACCCGCATTATGTAGGACCATTTAAAATCTTCGAAGTATTAGATAAACATAATGTCAAACGAGAAATTAAAGACAACAAAACGAAAATAGTACACATAGACACAATAAAAATGGCACATGTTACAGATGCCACACATACGCCTCAAGTGCCAACCCCTTAATAAAAATTACACAACTCACACAAAATCCAGGACTATACTCTGAAGAACACGGCATACTACGCTCATACCACACAACATGGACCCTCATCACGGGCGTCAACGCAGATGGACTCACAGTAAGCCGCGAACAACTTTCCCGCAACTTATTCGAAATTCAAAGATATTGCGACATGATCACCCCACACTGCCTAGTCAATGTCCAACTACAGACAATTGAATCGCGATTAAAAATAATCCACAAAACAGAAATCATTTTGCAAGAACTTTTACACTAGAAACGATAGTAATAATCATAGAAAAAAAGAGGACTCTTAAATTTCGCAGGAAAAATACAAAAAACATTATACGGGACGTTAGACTCACAAGATGGCGAAAGAATCTACAACGAACTTAACATGCTGGCAAACCATTCAATACAATTAGCAGAAATTGTTAAAAACCAAACACCCATATTAAAATCAAAATTTGATCTTGCCAAAGGCGCATAAAAACCATCACAAAAATGGTAGTACACAACATGGATTAAATTAACCATGTAATAATAACTCTAAAAAACAAAACAGATCTTCTTAAATATAATCAAGTTGCCCTAAAATACGCCACCCGAACGGACGAAGATCTAATGGAATTGGAACTCGATACAGACACACTTATGAACGCAATTCTTTTCGCAAAAACAGATCAAATTCATCCTCAAATACTTACCACAAGACAAATCCTAGTAAGCGCGCAGGCAATACAAAACACAATAACAAATACCGAATTCTCTGTACCACTAGATATTAAGTATATGCCGAACCTCATCTTTATATCAGATATCACAATATTGTATGCACAAGAAAGACTAATTTATGTATGCAAAGTCCCATTGTTAGACTTAACACAGCATAAATTATACCGACACTTTTCAATCCCCATTCGTCAACCAACGTTAACCAATAATTCACGTTTTGCCTTCATCAAATCAGCTTTCAGTTACACGGCAATTTCAGAAAACTATGAAAAGCATTTAATCTCGAAACTGTGGCAAATTGTAAAATCACAATGGCATATTACCTGTGCGACCAGGTCAACCCAGTCCAACAGGTAGACGAAAATACCCAATGCGAAACTCCACTCTTGTCAAATCCTCAATTCAAAAATGTGGAAATGTGCGACGTTCGACTAAAAATACTCTGTCAGACCTATTGGTCCAGAATTCCAGATACAAACGCATGGCTCTTTGCAGCACCAAAATCATAAAATCTCTACGTTAACTGCGATAACCATCAGTCATCCATTTATACAATCAAAGATACTGGCATCTTAAACGTCAGTCCGCCATGCCAAGCAAAAACCCGTACAACTTAACTGACACCGTCCATCGACATAACATCTTCTACCCGAACAAATTTCTCTACCACCCTAATACTCAATATGACAAAAATAATAGAAAATTCAATCCAGAACGACAAAACACCTACTAAATATCACTGCAATTTTACTAGAAACGGAAAAAATCGTATATTCCCTGGAATCGGACGCAATAAATAACGACTTAGCAAAAAACGAGATAGCACTGAAAACAGTTATGGCCAAAGTGAAAGAAATCACCAAATTACAATATATGAACGGTCGACTAACAGCAGTAGAATCAACATTGAGGTATTCAGGAATATCCATCATTTCAACTGTAACAATAACAGGAATTTGTTGGAAATTCTGTTTGTTTGGAAAAGTCTCAGGAATACTTAAAGTACTTTCCTGCATAAGAACCCAAAGGAAAACACGGAAAAATATAAATCACATTACAATAAAGAATAAGAACAATAGACACCCTATCTCAAGGAATCGCGATGAAAATATAACAATCGTGACAACCATAACTTTAGAAATAAAACACACAAATTCAGGATATACCATACTATAATAAGGATACACGACTATGAGCACCACTCTGACGAGCCTCATGCGTACTAACCGCTCACATACCTAACAGCATGCATACATGTGTACCCGCACCAATTCTCAACAACGCTTATTCCCACAACCTCTTGCAACTAAACACCACTGCCAATAATGGGCACACCCAACTCAATAATGGGACTTGCCCAATATGCCAAGAAGAAACCACGAAAGACAACATGGGCAAACACATTAACGATTGCCTAAAAAACCTGGCAAGAATAGCGGCAAGAACAAAAAAGGCGCACATGCACTGTTCCCTCTGCCATGGCGTTTTTCCGCCCAAGCGCCTAATCGCGCATATAAGACCTTGCTCCGCATTTGTAATGAAACAACAAAAAGATAAATTCAAATCAACAACGACAACAACGATACACACACACGAGACTAAAGTGACACCAATTATACGCACGACACAAGCACACTGAACACAACAAACACCAACACTAACTATCAGACAACATCACGTAAACGGTAAAGTACCGACGACGCGACACTACCCAGACTCGATGGAACAATTGATCCCCCACCAACAAAAATACCGAAACACGAACCGATGGTATGGGACCTACAGGAGACAAACAGCGATGACGACTTCGACGATAGCTCGATGACATCGGAAGCGTCGACAATAACAGTACCATTGATGAACATACCACACATGACAATGGAGACCCTACAGGACGCATACCAGCCATGGGAGAGGAACTATTCAAAAAGACTCCAACTGCAATAAACATACAACTAAACGACAAGACTCACAAAACACAACACACACTAATCATAGAAACATGCACACACTTTTACACTTAATCATATATACTTAAATACATGTACCTAACCACACATCCTTATTGTTAATCATACATACTTAACTACACACACTTGACCCCTTATACCTATTTTTAATTACACATACTACTTACCTATTCTTAATCATATTTTAATCATATACATTTACACTATATCTATTTTGTTTAATTATATTCATAATCACGGAACAATATATATATCGACGGTTGAAAGGCGACTTGACTCAAGCGCCATTTATATAATTTTACAGGAGAGCGATTTAAAGATTTTTTTTTGGGAAACAATTTTTTTTGGAAAATGTATTAATTAAATTGAGTTAGACCAGACAAATCATAAAACTATGGAATATCATCTATTTTTTAATGATACCATTATTTACTACAGTCACTTTTTAACCGAGTTAGGTGTCAATTAAGCCATTTTGCACTATTTTCTGATTGAGGCAAAATGATTTAAAACACGGGAAATCAATAATAAAACAAGGGAAAAATGATTTAAGCGCCACAATATATAATAAATGGTTTAGGGCGAAATAACGTAAACTACAAAGTGGTTCGTCGAGGAAAGAAGTAAAAAGATTTATACTCAAAATGCATAAAATGTTGAGTGAGGCAGACCAATGTAAAAGCATAAGAAAACCTTGTTAGTAAAATGAAAAATAATTTATAACGTTTATCTTTAAAAATAGACTGTTCACAGACATTATTTACTTGAGGAATTTTTATCTTTGAGCTTTGCTTCTTCTTCTCTTATAAAAATGAAAGAATGTTTGTTTGTCCCGTATGCGTTCCCATGACATTCATCTGATTGCGGTTCACCCCGCGTTCGCGTTGCAAGGAGGCTCAAGCGACATTGTTCGTTATAGTAATGTAGGGCAAAATGACTTAAGTGTCACAGATGCATATATCCGCACGAGGTGCAATGATTTAAATAACGTCGGGTAAAAATTGGAGTCAAAGTAAATTGCTTTATAATACAATATAACTTTCTTTAGGCTAGGTAAGAAAGATTGAAATGCCGTTTTTTTTAAATACATAAAAGTCAAAAAAGCTTAGTTGACAGCCAGACAATTTATGCTGCACTGAAACTGGCTTAATTACATAATGTGGAAAAAATCGAAACAAATGTGTCGCTTGATACCGTGAATTCAAAAATGATACCTAAATTCGTCACTGACTCAAGCGCCAAAAAAATGCACCGATTTGTGTAAAATGCAGTTTAAAATACGCAGAAAAATTTGCTGATTACAGATATGTACATAAGTCAATATCGCAAAAAATGGCGCTTAAGTCAAGTCGCCTTTCAACCGTCGATATATTTTTAATCAACTACATATACTTATAATTTATTTTCCCTTTTACAATAAAACCTTTAATCATATCCTAAATCTTGTCTTTTGCACTCACAAACCAGAACACCCACAAAATCCAACCAACATACCCTAAATAACATACCCCTTCTACTAACCAATAACTTAATAAAGGAATTAGAATGTTACAGCAGCCTCAGCAGGATAAGAAATAATATATACATAATCAGGACCAAATACAAAATATAACTTAGATTAAACACGAATGGATAATCCGGGCCAAATAATCGGTAAGAAACCAAAGAAAAAAGAAGGAAACAATCACTAATTTATACGCAATTATACACAACTAAACAACCCTACCTCTCTCATCATAACACACCGCCACCCACTAACATCAAGAATAATCCATCTTTATAGTTACAGGATAAAGCAGTAACCGCTACGGAAACCTCCACGAAAATCAACAGCAACAACCAGTATACAAACAAGAAGACACTACCACAAACAGAAAACACCACAAAACGTTTAACAATCAAATTATATCAAATCACACACACACAAATTAATATCCTTTTGTAAACAAACCAGTCAAAAATTATATAGAATCACACAATATAAAGGAAAATGTGTAAAATGGATGCAGGAGCATTTGCTCTCCTCGTAAGAAGGGGCGTGTAACGGTCCCACATTCCTTTCTCACCGCTCTCATCTACTCCTAATCTGTTTCCCGCTAATCTTCAACTTTGCTGACTCCACAGACCCATGGCCCCTTATCACCCTCACGTGACTTCCCTTCCACTCCTAAACTCTTTCTTTCAAACCCTTTCTCATTACCTTCCTCCTTAGCTAAATCAGTTCTCCTCCGACTTCCCAAGCGTCTTAACCTCTTTCACTCTTCAATAAAAATACGAGTCTTCATCGCAAATTCAAATAAAAAGATTCATTCATTTACCGCTTACCATTCCGTCACAGTATCAGCATTTTTATGACATTGCATCTCTGGAAGGACCTGAAATAAATGCAACGATATAGAACGCCCACGAGTTATCACCACCCCCCCCCCCCCCCCCCATCCCGCGCCTTTAATCTCTCCTGTCAACTTTCGAGATTTGTGGTTTATCGACAAGGACTCAAAAATGAATAGCTCATCAATCGTATATTCAATGATCTACACATAATTAAAAGAAAAAAAAAATATATATATATATATATATATATAAGAGTCTGAAATGTACAACTACATAAACATCTTCATCGATGGGCTTATATTACAAAGCTGAAGAATATATCATTTTTGAAGGCAAGTTGATTATCATAAAAATACCAAAGCCTCTCTTCACCTTATCTTGCAAAGAATATGATGTAATAGTGACACTTCGATTCGTGGTAAAAACAAGTACTAGATACACAGCTACCGTAATCGATTCAAATGCTCTCCTAGGGAAATTTTTGAAACAATTCGACTTCACCTTGATGCAACGAATAATACTCAGTACATGCAAACATCAACATACAAAAGATACCAATGATGAACCGAAATAACGAGTTTGTATCAATCTGAATGCTATCACATTTGGGCTTCAATAGGAATAAAATAATAGCCAGAATTATTGAGATGTCGTTGTTTAAATTGGATAAGTGATTCAGATGTTTATGTACTTATCCTTTTATGCAAATGAATAATGTACTCTATTTAATTCGTGCATGTTCTCGCTTTAAAAACAAGAATTTCAAGTTAAATAATACAGACGGCTGTCACTTTTGCGTTAGTAGGTCAAATATTTATACATTAGTAAGCAAATAATTCATGTAAATGAGACGAGAGGGTAGATATTTATGTTCGTGATATATGCAATAGATTACAAAAAATGGGCATTCGTATTGATCGTAATTAATCAATCACCGTGATGAGTTTGAAATGAAAAAATACAAAATTGATTGTGCGTCAACTGATGGCCCGAGAGGGGGTATCGTTGTCATAACGAGGTTCGACATATTTGAGAGTCAAAAATGCATTACAATTTTTGTTCTCTCTGAAAGTACAAGTCTTTATTGATCATTTAGTGCAAACCAAATGAAATTCTGAGCAGCGGAAGTGTGTTAAATAATTTGTTGAAGTTAGCATTTGAAATAATTTCAAGCGTTTTGACAGAAATGCACAAGTTTTTCAAACTTATTCCCCGTCTATAGAAAAAATATTTACACATATATAAATATGGATATGATTTATGATAAATGAATAAATGACCATATATACTGGATCAACAATTTATTATTTATAACTAAAAAAACATGATTAATTAGGAAAATTAATACCTAAAATGCTCCGGAAGCATAAGAGGGATGCGTTTCTCTTCTTATAAACCCTTAAGAGTATTCGATGTATTCGGAATTCCCTACTTGATTTTCTTTGCTCAAAATTAAGATTTCTCCAAAGCTATTCAACCTCTTACGCTTCTCGAGCATTTTAGTCATTAATTTTCCTATTAAATAATGTATTTTTTCAGTTTTACTCAATAAATATTGGATAAACAATGTATTGTCATTTATTCGTTTATCATAAATCATATTCATATACATACATATTTATATACGTGTTATCATTATTTAACCCTTTTGAGCCGATTGGTACTCATATGTACGGCGGTACCGCCAGTGTTTTGAAAATCCGTCTTGAAAGGGTTAACATAGTTCTACTGCTCAGAATTGCATGTGGTTTGCACCAAATGATCAAGAAATACTTGTACTTTCAGAAAAAAAAAATCATTTTTTGACTCCGAAATAGGTAGAGCTTCCTTAATGAAGGTAAAAAGATTCCAAACTGTTTACATGATCGATACAACAAACACCCCCGAGTTCATTGGAAACTCAAAATATTTCCGAAAATCGCGTTTCCTGAAATATTATGTTTTTTCACGTAAAAGCTCCCTTTTCTCGGAATCTACTCATTGTATCAGCATATTCTTATTTTTTTCGACGTAACAAGTACATCCAAATGAAGGATGTGGCGAGCCGTTTTTAAAAAAAATCGATTCAGACCCGAGAAAAATATATTTAAAGGTAAAAGAAAGTGGTGAAAATTGTTTTAAAAATTCAAAACACCGTCAAAGATTTCTGAAACAAAATATCGAAAACATCGGTTTGACACAATTTTTATAATACTTTAATATACACACACAACAAAAATGATAAAAATCAAACGTATGATTGCTGAGGAAAGGTACATAGAAAATAGGCATTTTTCGAATCAATTTTTTTCGATGTTAAATTGATCCAAAACTGAGTAGTGATCTATGTCACCACGGTGAGCATAGATCGCAACGCAGAGCATGAGCAGGAGAGAGGGAGAGAAGAAGAGAGAGAGCAAGAGAGAGTGTGCGAGACGGACACAGAAATATAGCCATCCGTCGAAAAGGCATCAATTAGAGAATTCTGCAGATATCTTACTTACTTATCAACTTAATTGTCAGTAACTTCCCTATTCTTTCATTTACTCATCCACGCAGTCACTTACTCAAAAAGACAATTACATACTCAGTCACTGGCATACTGAATTTCTAACGAAATCGCAAACTCACCAAGCTACTTACGTGCTTACTCAACGACTAAATAAAGTAATATTACAAACTAGAAATTAAATGCTGTCTTGCGACCAAGCTTTTCTGGGTATTCAAATACGTTTTAAACGATAATATTTCAAGATTTTGAAAAAAGAGCTCATCGTAAAGAATTCTTTTCTCAAAACATTTCACGCAGTTGCCTCTGATCCTGAAACGATCATATTCCCCTTCCAAAAAATTATTGTTTGCACGTTATCTATCAATATCTTAATCGGATTTATCTAGAAAAAAATATCAATGGAGTTCACCCGATAGAAAGGTCGAATGGTGTGTTTACTATGTAGGTATTATACCTGTATAATACGTGTTGAATATTACCAGTTACATAAATGGAATCATACATTCTAGATGTAATTGATACGATGATTTGATTCTCACACCCCGCGTGCCTGTAATTGTAAGTATGTATTGGTCATATTGCGAAGTCAAGGGTGTTACTGCGGCTATTAGGTACTCTCACCAAATACTGTCCCATGTTGATGGCTGTCATTTACTATTCTCGATTACCCCGCCCTGGTTCATACACCCAGTATCCCATTGCAACAATGAATATACAATAGATCATATGAGATTCATTCACCTTACCTTGGTGAATACGTTCATAGAAAATGACAGGAAACGAACCAACCAATATATTTGAATTGAAAACATTATCAACAGTCGTTATCAGGTGATAATGTCGATTTAATTATTATTTTATTATTTATAGTAACGTTTAACACGTCTCAGCAAAAATTCATGTAACATTATAATCACGTTTTATTTACATGTTATCTTCAAGTATTGACAAGAACGGGCCCAAACATGCCTCGCCAAACATGTTTTAGGTATATATGATGGTGATGCCCGATAGATCATGACATCATTATAAGGGTCACTTGTTAAGAATTTGAAGTCATATGAGGAACTAAAAAAGGTTAGGCCAGTAAGATGTCTTTAAAACTGAATATTTAATATAATCAATGTCGTAATTAACATAGAAGTGCTTTTAAGTTGGTTGACTTTTAAGTCAGGCTTCTCATTGTGTGCAGCAGGAGATGCGTAAAAAGATTGCAACAGATACATTCGTAACAAATAGCTGCGTAGCGCATAAGAAATTATACAATTCTTCCGGAAGCACGTACTAAAAAATCAACAATTATATGAGGAATTGAAATATTCACTTCGTACGATAATGTACCGTATTTTTCACCGAGACTCTTAAGCAGCAATAAGCTTCGGTTTCTTTTGTAAATCTTATATATAAAAATGGAAGAATGTTTGTTTGTTGTTTGTCCTCCACACGTTCCTATACCATTCGTCCGATTGCGATAAAACTTTGGTGATTTGTAGTCCGCACTCCCGCAAAGATTACTGAATTAGTGGAATAATTTTATTTACAAAAAAAAAGCCCGTACGAGGCAAAACAAAATTAACATTCATATACAGGGCGGTCCACGTAACTTGCTCACCTCGAATAATTCCTAAAATAGGCGTTGTATGAGAAAAATGTTTAGACAAAAGTTGCATGATTTCGAGGGGCACATTATATTATGCAAATGATTTTTTTTAATAGGTGGAGGCGTTTCGGAGATTTGAAGGTCAACTTTCTTATCTTAAATGGAATGCTATATTTTTTATACCGAAATATTAAGGGGTCACGTACAGTTAGGACTTCGAAAAAAAGGGGTTTTTTGCGAATTTTTTTTGGGGACACATTTAAATAATTAATCGTAAATCTTTTTCCATACAAAAGACATATATTTTAAGTAAATAATACAATTTTTTCATTGCAAAATATGCAGAAATTTTTCCATAACCGCACGTAACGTAGGGGTCCCAAAAAAAAGGTCCTCCGCGGTGATCAGTGCAGCTCGTCACCGGATCGTCCGAAATCAAAATAAAAGTAGGGATCATTAGTTAATGACATAATGCTCCGGTTGATCGAAGGATTTGAAAATTTTATGATTTTTCACAAAATGGTGGATGTTGGAAGTCAAAGTTGTGTTTTCGACCCAAATTTTGCTCACATTTTCAGCTATAAAAAAAAATAATAATCGCATAGAAAAATCCTTCGTTCATCCGGAGGACAATTATGTCTAGAAAAAGTGAGCAAAATTTCAAGTCGAGCGGTAAAGCCGTTTCCGAGGTACAGTGATCACCGTGTTCGAAAACATAGTTTCGAGAAAAACGCATTCAAAGTTTTCGGTACGATTTACATGCAGAAGAAAAATTTCCGTTCAAAGTTACATATCTCCATACCCAACAGTCGGATTCGTCTAAAATTTTCACAGAATACTTTTCAAATGTGCTACTTTTAGAAAATGTAAAAAAAAATCGATTTTTTGAAAATTCTAACTGTACGTGACCCCTTAATTTGCCAGGCACATCGCCACACGTTTAAACATTGAAAATTAACGTGCCCATCATTCTTCAACGAAACATAAATCCACCACGACTTTGCAAAGGTACGAGGATTTCAGTGAAAATGTAATGAACAATATCATCGAAGCTACAATTATAAATGGAAAATTCAAAGGAGCAGATGTTATATTGCCACGTATCCCAATTATACCAACAGATATACCATTCAAACTGAAACATTTGCAGTTTTCGGTGCGACTCGCATTTGAATGACCATTAACAAAGCATAGGGACAATCGCTGCACCTGTGTGCATTAAATTTAGAAAATCCATCCTTTATACATGGATAGCAATATTTGGCCTGCTCACGCATAGGAACCCCTTCTAATTAATTCGTATACGCACAAGATGGTAAACCAACAAATATTGCGTATCCAAAAGTGTTTGAATAATCATAATAGAAAAAAAAATTCTTTCAAAGTTCATTCGCTGTAAAATAAATTAGGACACTGAAACGGCATTGCAGCTCATGCCGGGTACCGGTAGTATATATATATATATAAATGTATAATAAGGCATTTTTTCAAATTGACATTCCTGTCGAGGTAGGTATAATTTTTAATCATATTAACAACGGCCGGGTAATTGGATATCTGCCATTGGCGTGGACTTAACGCCCTTGGTTAAGATTGGTAAGATAACATTAGAATAAATGTTGGGGCTGTCAGAAAAATCTTTTATAAATTTATTGTTTTTTTAAATGATGGTACATATGCAATATGCCTAGCTAGATAAAGATATGGCTGCCTAGTGTTGCAGCCATATCTTTTGTCATCTCTACCAAATTAACGGACTACGATGTAACAACATTATTACTTTACAGTGGTGTAGTTTAACAATTCTACCTCTTTATACCCTCATTGTGCAACACTGCATACCACTTTATAGTTATACCGTGTAACAACGCCATCCACAATGTTGCCATGCGCGTGCGCGATCTGGCAACCTTCCAAACCTTCAATCGTGGATCCGTCGATAATCGAACCTTCCAATAAAAAAGGGCACTCTAATGACAATATTGTGCCAAAAGTTATGATGAGGTACAGTTGTGATGCGGTGTACGTGTTCCCGTGGAGCTGTATTCTGGTACAGTCATTATGCGACAGAGATACGAAACATTCCCAATTTTGATGATTATGATTAAGAAGTCATTATTTCGTATAATTATATCGGGGCAAGCTGCTTTCAGACAACCGCTAGAGTTAGCCGTTCCTATTGGCGATATTTACACTTTTTCGTATTTGGCACTACTGTAATTGACAACGTCGAGTGAAATTACGATGAGGACAAATGATACTCGTCGCTACTCATTGTCAGCAAAAAGTCAGCTCGGTAATTACATACTACTGTACTAGGATATAGACGTATTTAGTACCGCTATGGGTCTACGAAAACACCGAATAATTTGGAAGGGTTCTCTACAAAAATAAAAAGAATTATCAATCGGCGACCAGAGTACAGATTCACTTTGAGCATTTATTGTCGGTCAATATTATAAACGCGTCGCACAAAGAAATTTCGTTAAAAAAAACTTCACATTGTTTGGACAAAAAAAAGAAAAGTGAAACATCGATACGGAGATAATGATAGGTACATATGACCAAGAGGAGGCGAAGCACGAAGATCGTGCTTCGGCACACCCTGTACCTACTATACGCGTAATTTCGATATGATGATTCGTTCGTACAACGTTTTGGCTACCCTAGTGTATATCAAGTGCACTTATGCTTATTTCAGACACGTGGCCCGATCCCCGATAGACCGCGGCTGACTATGAGACATACGAGCGACGCAAGACGTATGAGCGGTAACGTTTCAGCGCGTGCGGACGCTAGCGAGAGACAATTCTATGCATATACGTGGTTCTTCCAAAACCAGCACAGTCGTACATCTTACGAGGGCCAATTCTTACGTAACTGTAGTATAAATTAGGGTATACTGATATAATACTTGCGAATCATTTACAATATTTTTATAATTCATCGTTTGGAGGCTGCATTCCTATAAACTTGTTTTTATAAACTTTATTTTGGATCAGAATTTGTTAATTTATTTGAAATAAATTACGCAAGCTCGCCACTCACATATTCTTATGCGAGTTATTATTTATCGAATAGTAGTACTGCGGTCAAACAAAAATGAGTTTCCCCGTTTCCGACCCAAGTTCATTAGCGTTAAAATTCCTGTATGTACACTGTCAATTGCGTACGCATCAATGAGATATATTGCACTGTGTTAGGACATCTACAAAAGAAATAACAACTACTGGAGGAAGCTTGGAGAGTATTGAGCAAAGATATAATGAAAGGGAGTACGGCTTCGATTGAGAATCCGAAAAGAGTCCAGTGAAGTCCGTATTGTTTGACTCGGCCGTCCTCTCCCTTCAATCGTCTATATAGAACAATATCAAATAGGCTTATAGCTTAGAATTTGTTTTTTTATAGCCCATGCGTTTTTGAGATCTATGATTCTCTCGGAATTTGTTATCGCTTTTTGGAAGAAACCTTAAAACCTTACTAGGAACTCTGACACAAGAATGTACGTTTTGTTTTGTTTGTGTTAAAATTACTCCAGGTAAAAAAAATGAATTAAAATCTATTAGAGAAGTATTAACTACGGGATTCTTTAATCTGGGCTCACGGAATTACTGTCGTTATGAAATGTTTAAAATGTTATTCATCAACACATGAAATAACTTTTCTTCCATCTAAATAATTCCTCTTACAATAGATTTTTTTTTAAAACTCATTTTTGTATGCATGTAATGAAAGTAAATATAATGAACAAATATATATAAAATATTCCCAAATGGGTGCCATATAATATGTATGTAGTCGATCAAATGCGAATTCAGAAAAGCACAATACTAAAAATGCATATGTAAATCCCTGCAAACGTATGTTGAAATAATTTTTTTTTTCAATTCAATCGCAGTGCTTCATCTACTTGGTTCAGTTTCCAGGTTCGATTTAATCATATCTTTTTATTCAAAATAAATAAATTCTAAAACTCATAGTTTGTAAATACTAACGCTCTCCTGGAATTGAAAATGAATTCGTTTTCATAGTAAACCCGTCGCTTTTTCCGCAGAGTAACTGACTTTCTGGCCTAGTTCTGGTGTGAAAATAAAATAACTGCGTTATAGAATATATTGGTATTTAAAAGGTATACAGAGAAGAATTAATCTTCATTCACACATAAAATATGATTTATCCCAACACCGCAAATTATCAATTGAATACATCAATCCTTATTCTTGGTACGAAAAAAGTGAAATTTTAAGCAAATAAACCAACTCCAAAAGTATAATATAGAGAATTTGTCCTTGTTACACGGGAAAATACAGTTTTGCCAAATCTACAAAATCACCCAACTACGTAAAATACTACGAGAAATGTGAAAGAACCGCTTAATTTCCATATGGGATCACAAGTTCTTGTCTACATGCAGTTTTGTATGCATTTTTTCCATAATGTACAAGGTTTGTATAAACTGGTAAGAACGTTTTACGCAAGCTCGTATTTTGTAAATTTCCTATATGATTATCAATTGCAACTTAAAAAAAGATTGTGAAGACTGCTTTCGAGAAATGGTCAAAAATGACTATGGTGCAGTAGCTAAACGGGGGTGCGAAAAATCTTTAAATGAAGTGTGCGTATCTCCTCGATATATATGTAAATAAAAAGCCATAGTTGCAAACAAATCTCAGACCATGAAATCCGAACTCATATTGTTATTTAGAAGAATTGCTCGGGTATACCGATACAGGTGCTCAGAATTTACATACGAATCCACCGCAACTCACCAGCGCACAGCTAGTTCACTCTGTACTGGATCCACAGAACTATTACCATTTTGCTAGTTCACCATTGTGCTGTTTCAAGATGGATTTGATGTGTGGCAGAATTCAGTTTTTCAATCAATGTCTTTTGTTGGTAGCTAAGGTGATGTGGAATGCCTTGTACATCGTATGCAGGCTCTAGCGCGCTCAGGCTCAAGCGTCATTCGTTGCACTTGAGGCGAAAAGCCAATAGACAAGTTGCAATCGTTGAGCACACGCGCGTCTAAAAATCGCGACACAGAACTTGGAAGAGTCTTGTGAGGATGGGAACGATGTTTGCATGCACGGGTGGGTGAGAGTGAAACGATTTTGGCAGAGCTTTGGCCCTAACCCATTTTGCCATTGCCAGAATGGAGAGCTTGGCCAATATAGGATACTAGCTATAGTAAAGCCTATATATAGTTATTGCCTAGCCGTAGGTAATAAAAAAGAAAGTGATGGCTGCACCAAATTGCACCAATGAATGAAATATTGTAAACAAACTTGGAGCAAGGATTTTTCAGAATCACAAATTCGTACTTTTCTTTTTTCTATTTTCCAAAGAAACCATCTTAGTTTTACTTGTATTTATGAAACTGCCATAAATCTGCAAGTCGTCTTGCATGTGATAAGATCTAAGATTACCTGAGTTTGGAAAATGGAAATTTTTTCAAAACCATTTAGAAGTCTACTAGATCAGAGCCCTTTTGATAATTTTTTTGTTTCAAATTTCTTATAATAAATCCTCAAATATGAGGTTTTATTTCCTCTCGAGTCAAACAAAATGTACATATGATCTTCGGATAATTCCCAATTATACAAAAGAACTAACAGTCAGTCAGCTGTTCAGAATGAAGGTTCGTTTTAATGAGAAATAAAGGTCAATGAGCAATCGGTATGCTCATATGATTTGACGATGTTTTTTCCTACGGAAGCGGCCGAAAATATCTCTGTTAAATTGATCATTTAAAGCAGATTTCAAAAACGCTTCAGAGATCTTAAGAAAATTTAATCGCTTACCCGCTCTAACTAAATGGAACTTTCGACAACCATTTCATTCTGTTCAGCTTCATCACAAAATTACATAATTATAGGTCATGCTCTACTACATCAAATGTTCTCTTGAAGTAATTCACCTTAGAAACTTCAAACCTCTGTGTAATTTGAACGCCATAATCGAAATTTTCGGAATTCCATATCGAAAATGATTTATTATTACTCGATATATGTAAAAAGTCTTAGCTCTATGCCTAGATGGAGCCTTGATCGAGCTAGATTGGGTATATGCATTATTTCGCGTAAATACATTGGCGTATATACGGATAGAGGGGAGGGGGCCCACCCCAGGATGTTGGGTTACCAACCCAGAAGTCTAGGGTGGGCACTTAAATAATTTCACACAAAAGCACTTTCAAATAATGTACAACCGAGGAATTAACATATTAAATTCCTCTTACAAGGAAGGTCCCTTTGGTGTCCCCCTCCGATTTTGTTAAAACTTTTTTATGTGGAAGAGTATCAACAACTAAGAGAGCCGTATTTTTGTTATCTGCGGAAAATCGGTTTTAAAGGGTGAAACGCACCCTAAAAAATGGGGATGTTTTTCGTTTTTCATCGATAGCGTTTTAACGGTAAAATTCAAATTGCTACAACCTTTATTTTTTTCGCGTACCATACATTGGAGATGAGAACGATGCAGATAACAACAAATTTCACATTGTTGTGAACAAATTGCAAAAATGCAATTTCTTCATCCGCATCTCCGAGAGTTTTTAACCGATTGGGATGCAAATTTGCATACAGGTAGAGGATGGAAAAATAGAGTTGACGGGTTTTTTTTGTTTTTCCGATATCTCATAATTAAGACGTTAAAACTGCCCTTCGATTTTTTAGACAAGAGCTTCGTATAGTCAGCTAGCATTGTGGCATTCCGGGCTAAATTCACGTCAATATACATTCGTGTGCATATTTGTAAATTCCTCCACATACAAACAAAAAACTAAGGGGTGAACCACCCCTGTGTTTATCTTTTCCCCACCCTCTTTGAGAACGGGGTGGGCTTAATTGAAGGAAACCTGTTCTATTTTGATGGGAATACAAAAATCTAGTTGACGTGTTTTTGCATTTTTTCCAAATAGCAATCTTAAGGGGGTAAAGTACCCTCTACCTGAACGTCCTTACCGCAGTCATCTTTTCCTGTTTAACATGTCTTTGCTGATTCAAAATAATTCTAACAACTCCGAATCGACGTTTCCTCACGTTGCGAAATCAATATGAAACCCTGGCAGTGTAATCCACCCCCTCTCTATTTTCTTTTTCATTGGCGATTTACAAATTCGCCACTCTATTTTTATGAATATGGTTTTGGGTACCTGTGGATATTTGCATTAACCTCAACACGGGCGGGGGAAGGGGGACGCAGAGATCTGCCCCTTACTCCTCACTATTCTAATGTTTATGAGAAACTTGTTTTCTATACGTGCACGAATAGATACTTTTTCACTTTACTTTTTTGAAGGCGATACTTTTTTTCATTTCAAGAAAAAGATGCAGATGCAGAGATGCGATCAGGGTGTTTATATTAGATATTTGTGTCATTCTGATTGTGAGACTCGCGAAAGAAAGTCTATATTCGTAATCTCCTATGAAAGTCTGTTTCTACGTTACACGTATTTACACATAAAAAAAAACATGTGCGATTTGCACGACATTTTGAAAATCCAGTCGATTTCGGTTTCGGTCAATCAAAAACACACTGTGAAATACCTGGCTGCGATCATATAGCAGTTGTAAAATGCGCGTGGTGTAAGAAAGTCTCTATGTTTGAAGCATTTTTTCGAAGACTACCATTATTGTACGACGTATGAACCATGAGTAGTGTAAATTATCATAAAAGTTCAGTTTTCAATATCAATACCTAATAAAATCCGATTGTAAACTTTGCGAGTGTTAATTCTACTCGTTTAACCACTAACCCGCATGGAAGCTTGTATTGAATATATCATTCTACATGAGCCAGAAACACAGCGTGGAGCTTGTGTAGATCTCCCTTCCGCGTCTCTATTGAACATTAGGCAATAAAATATCTAATATAAACACTGTGATCGCATCTCTGCGTCTGTAATTTTTTCTCGAAATGAAAAAAAGTATCACCTTCAAAAAAGTAAATTGAAAGAATACCTATTCGTGCACGTACAGAAAACATTTTTCATAAATATTAGAATAGTGAGGAGTAAGGGGCAGATCTCTGCAGCCCCCTTCCCCTGCCCGTGTTGAGATTAATGCGAATATCCACAGGTATCCAAAACCATATTCATCAAAATAGGATGGTGAATTTTTAAATCGCCAATGAAAAGGAAAATAGAGAGGGGGTGGATTACTCTGTCAGGGTCTCATATTGATTTCGCAACATGAGGAAACGTCGATTCGGAGTTGTTAGAAATATTTTGAACCAGCAAAGACATGTTAAACAGGAAAATACGACTGCGGTAAAGAAGTTCAGGTAGTTTACAACTAGATTTTTGTGTTTCCATCAAAATAGAACAGGTTTCCCTCAATTAGGTCCACCCCGTGCTCATAAAGGGTGGGGAAAAGATAAACACATGGGTGGATCACCCCTTAATTTTTTGTTTGTACGTGGGGGAATTTACAAAGATGCACACGAATTTATATTGACGTGAATTTAGCCTGGAATGCCATAATGGTAGCTGACTATACGATGCTCTTGCCTAAAAAATCGAAAGGCAGTTTTAACGTCTTAATTGTGAGATATCGGAAAAATAAAAAAAAAACCGTCAACTCTATTTTTCCATCCTCTACCTGTATGCAAATTTGCATCCCAATCGGTTAAAAACTCTCGGAGATGCGGATGAAGAAATTGCATTTTTGCAATTTGTTCACAACAATGTGAAATTTGTTGTTATCTGCATCGTTCTCATCTCCAATGTATGGTACGCGAAAAAATAAAGGTTGTTGCAATTTGAATTTTTATTATATCTCGTACCGTTAAAACGTTATCGATGAAAAACGAAAAACATCCCCATTTTTTAGGGTGCGACTCACCCCTTAAAACCGTTTTTCCGCAGATAAAAAAAAATACGCGTCTCTTAGCTTTTGATACTCTTCCACATAAAAAAGTTTCAACAAAATCGGAGGGAGACACCAAAGGGACCTTCCTTGTTAGTTAAGGTAGTAACGTCGATACTGCAATAGTCAAATGTATATACAGTCATTTTCGACTTACGTAGTATTTAGAATAGGCAACGTCGCGATAGAGTGAGAGAGACAGAGATGGCGTGTTTTGGTCTGTTTCACTCGAGAGGTGCGCAAAAACTAGGTTAAGACTGACGAGTGACCGGCGAAGTTAATGACAAATTAATAATGACATCACGCGTAAAAAAAGAACAAATCTACCACTGGAAGGGCAAAAGAGTGACAGAAAAAAAATGGTCGCTGCAAATGTGATTTACGAAATACTTGTAGACGTATATAAACAAGATAAGTACAATGGCTTATCGAGAGTTTTGGGCAAAGATGAGAACGGTAGAGTTAAAGTCACCAAAAATAAAAATATATTGCAAAGAATCTTCGTTTTTTTGTTTAATTAAGAAAAAATATAACCACGAAATTATTATTATATTGAGTTGAAAAAGTATGGCTCTGTTAATAAAAGATTAATTAATAAAGAATCTTTATAAAATATATACTCCCATGTTTCATTCATTTTTTAATTTCGCGCGTAACGTCTTAGCGACGTTGCCACGCTACACTGAACTACGATAAAAAAGTACATTTGGGATATTTATTTGTTAATTACGACGATCACAGGCTCTCAACCTGTATTTTTAGGGATTTAAAATGTTCCTTATAATATTTTCTCTTATTCTACCCTTTTTTTATTGAAATTTGAACGGTACTATTTGTAAAATACAATGAAAACTGCGATCTCACATAAGACTCAATGTTAAATGTATGAAATTGTCAATGTCAATATATTTTTTCTGGTTCTCTGTAGCCTCTTAAAAATGTAACTGAATGTTGTTCTTATCATAATCTACTACTGTACCAAATTTTATTAAATTCTGAACGGTAATTCTATAACCGACAGTACTACCTTAATTTTGAAGCCTCAAAAATGTTTAAATCCGCAAATATTATAACGACATGCAACATTACGTTTTACATTAATGCGCAAACTCCCAGTGGATTTAACACGAACTGTTCTGTCGCGAGCAGAAAGATAAAGTGTAACATTGCAACTTTATTTTAATTATTTCAAATTCGTTTCTTTATAACCAACGTCAGTCTTTGCATATCTTCGTTGGGTAACACCCGTAGGGCGTCACTCGATGAGCTTTCGTCCTTTTCCGGGCCTGAGGATCCGATGCCTCCCTTTTGTTACTGATTTTGAATTGGAGTTGACGATCCCGTCATGGATTACTTGCTGGTCAGGCAAGAGAGATGATGAACTTTTGTCGATCCTTTCCCCGAAGTACCAGATTTATATTGGAGCATAATGATATACAAGTTATCTCCATGACGAACCCAGAACGAAAGAGAAGGAGAATATCTCGTTGGGAGTGAGGTGCCGGCTTTCCCCACTACCCAAATAAGAGATCCTCACCATAACGCAACCGATTTCGCAGTGCTATTCAAATCGCTCGTTATAAAAGAAAAACATTTGCCAAATCACACAAAAAATGGAGAGAGACAGAGGGAAACTCGATGGTGGAAAATTCCAGATTATTAACAACCTAATCTGCGCTTCACATTTGTTATTGTTGCTAATACATTGATCCGTTCAATCTTGTAAGTTTTTTTCAGGACCATGACTATCCTTTGCAGCTGTGGCGTTTCTGTATATTTCATTTCATAATACATTTGTCACGTGCAACGAAATTTCCAGCAATTACTAGAAATCCATTTTAAATTCCCTTTTTCTCTCTTCCCAATATTGTATCTTAGTTCGTAACAGATCATGGCAGAGTTGAACGTAATGTCGTTTCCCCGAAATATGAAAATACCCAAACAGGCCGAAATCGACTATCACACGCCAAACCAACAGTCTATATGTCTTTATACCTCCTGGGATTATACCCTTAGAAAAAAAAACTACGTCATTGTAAAATGAAAAGTTGTGTCGAGTCGTTTTTTCGAAAAAACGGTTCAGACCCGAGAAAAATTAATTTGAACGTAAAAAAAAGTGTTCAGGATTTTTTTTTAAGTTACGAAACAACGTCGAAATATACTGAAACGAAATATCGAAAAAATGACTCGACAGAATTTTTATAACACTTTAATATTCACACAAGAAAAATAGTTAAAATCGAACAGATGGTTGCTGAGAAAAGGTACCTCGATAGGCACTTTCCGAACCAATTTTTGTTTTGAGGTTAACTTGATCCCAAAACTTTTCTAATTTAAATATCCTCTAAAACCATATATAGGACTATCAATAAAGTCCGTCTGAACAAAATAAAATAAAAATCGTCAAAAAATGTTGAATAGTTTTGGAGAAATCTTAATTTAATCCAAAGGTCAGGTAGGGGCTTACGAATAAGTCGAACCCCCTTAATTATCAGCCGTCGCTTTTGAGGGGGCAGCCCCCCCCCTCTCTAGAAAATAACTCTAGATACGCCAATGGTTATACAACTCCTGTAATAAAAATAAAACTATAAATCTAACTTTGGGGATATTTATCATGTAAATTTTTAATGACATTACTGAATGTGCAAGATATTCTTCAAAGTGTATCGATTGCGACTCTAGTGATCAACATACTTTTCCGATCGATGTATGCTACCAACGGTTACGAATGAGGAATCGAGAAAAATCTCCCTCTATTTCTTGCCAAACGTAGATTCCTTCTGATAAAATCTATGCTCAAGCGGCACATGCGAAACGAACGCCGTGTGTTCTGATAATATAAGGTGAGTGTTTTACATTGATTGTGGCATATCGAAATATCTTAATTGGAACCCAATAGTTGAAAAAAGTTTTAGACGAAAGTTGTAAGGCTTTGAGGCGTCGAATAATGGTGACCTTAAACTTGACCTTGAATCCAATTTTCCAGCTCATTTCAAAGTCAACTTTGATATTTTGAATATTCACCGATATATGTTTTTGCACATTCGTATTGTCCATTAAAAAATAAGAAACTTTTCTTCGAAACATTCTTTCAGTAAATGTTAATTTCTTTACATTGTTATCAGAATATGCAGCTGTTTTTGAATTTTCACAAATATTATATCCGAAAAGTAAAGCTTTTTTTAGAGAATTCTAGTAAAAAAAACAATGGTTAGGCAACAATTCTTAAAGACTATTTTTTTCAAGTTTTAATGAAATTCAAAAAAATTATTTTATTTTATTTAAAACAACAGATTGATATTAATTAAACGTTTTTAAAAATATTTTCTGATAATCCTTGCTTACATTTGTGTATAATATTCTTTTGTAAACCTTTAATTTACGAGTAAAAGATTTATGAATGTCTAAAAAATTACGCCAATTTTCCTAATTATGGTAAAGAATAAAAATTTTTTGATAAAATGTTTCGAAGAAAAATTTCTTATTTTTTAATATAGAATACGAATCTACAAAAAAGGTACCCATTTAAAAATCAATGTTCACCTTGAAATAAGCTGACAAACTGAATTAAGGAATTGAAATTTTCTGAAACAATGGTCCAAACAAATTTTTTTTTATTTTAATAGAATCATTTTTATGGTACAAACCCAAGTCAAACCTAAACCCATACACAATCCCAGCAGCAGTAGGAACAACAGTAGCTGAAGGCGAAATAGCAGAAACAACGACAGCAATAGTAAGAGCGGGCGTGCACTGGTGATTTTGAGATTCGCATCTGCAGGGATAATCAAACCTGCGACCTTGCTCGTAGAATAAGACTGACGTGGACCGCCTCTGGAAAACGTCGCGACGTCTTGGAAATCGACTCTCCCGGCCTGATTGAAGGGCTCAGTCTTTAATCAGTTTGTTCTGCCAGTGCTGACATATGGTGTGAAAAGCTTAACATTGATGAAACAAACTGTGAAGAAAATTAGAGTGGTGCAGTACGGAATGGATTCGATCTATACTGGGATTATCTTTACGAGACCGGGTACCAAACATTGAAATCCGCAGACGAACTGCAGTGCAAGATTCTATACAAATTATAGCTACGCTGAAATAGATTGACGGACGATAGGTGGACCAAGCGCATCACCGAATGGTAGCCAAAAGAAGATGCATTACGGAGTAGAGAATGGCCTACAACCACATGGTCAGACGATCTGAAACTCATCCCAATGAACTGGATGCAGGCGGCGCAAGACCGAAATTTGTGGATAAATTTACGGGAGGCAGTCCATCAGTGGACTAGAATAGGCTGATGATGATGATGATGATGATGATGACCATAACTTACGAAAATAAAAGAATGAGATTATCTTTCCCTGCTGAAGAAAAGACTAGCTGTGGCCTTAAGGGCAGAGCTAGGTTAATTCAGTTAAAAACACGCCCATTTTCAAGAACCTTTTTAGACGACACTGGTAATGCTGGGTTATTTCATTAATTTCTATATAATAATACAATGTCTCAACTAGAGAAGCGCAGTGGCTCTGTGGATGAGGCTCTGGGTTTGCGCGCAGCGGACCCGGGTTCGATCCCCACAGCCGACGCCAATGGAAAATATTTTCTATGTGTTTTTCTGCAATCCTGGCGGTTCTGATCCCACCCCAACAAATGTCCAACAAAATCTCTCTGTGATAGGTTGGTGATCGGCGGTTCGCATCGCGCGGATGGTGACGCCTTAGCCGGGCACCGGGTGGCCCATTGTATCACAGCTGAGGAGGTGCTGAGGAGGTGCCTGCCTCTGGTGGGCATGCTTGCGTTTACTTGCATTGCCACGGAGGGAGACTACCGACCTTTATCGATGGCATTGGAGGTTTTCTGCAGTTCCCGTCCATCCGCCGTAAATGCGATACAGGAGTAGGGAGAGTGCGAAGCGACCGCAGCCGAGACAGCAAAAAAGGATGTCGGAGTGTTGTAAAAGCCCGGAAGGGTGTACAAGTAAAGCTTCCAAATAACAATACAATGTCTCAACTATAGTTTCCAAAATTTTAGTTGTAAAATATGGATAAATAAGCCGTTGGCAACAAATCTCTACGGGCGCCTCGCAACTAAGTTGTTTGGCGGTGTACACTAGAAGCCGCCACTGGATCATCCAAACGAAAAAATTAAAGTGCGTTTATTAGGTGAGTTGTTTCCCGAGGTAACGCGGTCGAGTTTTCTTTTTGATCAATTTTTCTGTTTTTGGTAGCACTTTACAGCACGCGATTTCCGCAAAAAAAAAATCGGCACGTTGTTTATTGTAAAATAAAAAATAATAAACAAAATTTCGGACGCCTTACATGGTGATTTATGTGTAGAAATAGTGTACAAAATTTCAAAGTGTTCGGTGTATTACATTTTTAACTACAGTTTGTACACCGACTTTGAAAACGGAAAGTCTCAGAAAGACGTTCTAAACTTACAATTAGACAGGTATCGGGCAACGGACGCTCAAATGCTCATAACTTCGGTAATTTTTCACGGACCGACTTGAAATTTTGACACAATAATCTTGAGACGTTATACATTCATTTAAAAAAATTTGAATGCAAAAAAATCTTAATACCTAACACTGCCATTAAGGTACGCAAATAAGACTATTATTTTATCATATACTTATTTATTAAATAGTACGTTTGAAGTTTGAACGGAGAAAGCAGTATAATAACGGTCATTTTGAGCCCTGTCGCAATGCAGCTACACAATATTTCGATTGATGTCGTACTCCTTACATATATCATATGTTTCTTCAGAATCTCTGGACTCACTGAAGTGTGAGACAAAGGATCGAATACCCTCACTATATTTAGGGGGCGGTATGATTGCCTATAACGCATTTTGAGCACTGGAAAGAAATGCTTCGGGAGATGATAAGTTTTTGTAGGTCGAATTTTGAGAGCTTGGAGGTGGCAATAATCCAGAATATTGGTCAGTACGCTGTTGATCCAGAGGGTTTGAGGATGGTAACGATAGAGAATGTGGCTGGGATTCAACGATCGCACGACCAAATGACGAAAATGAAAAAAAAATATGCCATTATGTGTAGCAGCAGATGAAGCATTTGGCCTGTCATTGTAAGACCGTATGCAAAGAAATCATTGAATGTTGTAAGGAAGATTTATAACTATCGTCATACAAGAACACGTCGTATAGTAGAATGGATATTTGGGATACTCACAAGGGGAAGGTCCTTCATCGCAATCACCGACTTCGTCCAGATTCGCAATACACGTAGGACTTGACTAGAAATGAAAGTGCGTAAGTGGGAGCATGACATGGCCAAGCGTTAGTTATGAACATTTTTGTCACGGATTGGTCGTACATAAGTTTTATATGTTTATATTGCTAAGCAGTGGTTGACCCAGCGGCAAGAGTTTGGATTCGTTACGGGAAGGTCGTGGGTTCGAATGTTCCCCCGTACGTAAACTTTTTTTTTCTTTGGCCTTTTTTCAATTTTTACCATACTTACGCTACAAATGAACCGAAATAACGCAGAATGTATTGTATTCATTTATATTTTCGTCCATTAATTTTTCTTGTAATAGTGATAGGCATTGTAGTATATATAAGACAAGCATTTTCATTTATATTTCTTGTCGCCATATCAACAAATCTGCCTTACTACATTGTGCAATCGCACGAACAAAAATAAAATAAATATGAAATTCAGAAGAATCATATAAACATAAAAGATTATTAGGAGTGGGAATAAAGTCGCAGCGTTTTTCTAAACAAAAATTTCATTTACTTTAAATGAAAATAAAAAAAGTACATTAATTAAAGTATTGCCCATCATTTTCTACTACGTTTGACCATCTTTCGGGCAGGGTACGAATACCGTGTCGGAAGAACGCATTGTCTTTAGATGCAATCCACGAATCGACCCATTTTTGACAATCTTCGTAAGAAGTGAACTTCTGCTCAGACAGGCTATGAGCCATCGAAAGAAACAAATGATAATCAGAAGGAGCAACATCTGCAGAATACGGAGAGTGGGGGAGGGCTTCCCAAATCAATGTCTCCAGGTATGTTTGTACCGGTTTTGCGAGTGCGGAAGAGCTTTGTCGTGCACCAAAATTACTTTGGCGTGTCGTTCCGAGTATTCCGGCCATTTTTCTTTCAATGCACGGCTGAAGCGCATCAATTGTAGTCGGTAGCGATCACCAGTTATGGCTTCATTTGGTTTCCGCAGTTTATAATAAATCACACCGCTCTGATCCCGCCAAATACAGAGCAGGAGTTTAGACCCATAGATATTTGGTTTTGCCACTGATGTTGATGGTTGGCCGGACTTAACCCTTTTCTGCGGCCGGACTTTCTGCGTTTCGGATTGTCGTAATGGATCCATTTTTCATCACCGATGACAATTTGATGCAAAAATCTTTTTCTTTTCTCCTGTTGAAGCAGCTCCCGCAAAAATCCTTTATTCGGCACGAAATTTGACATATTCAATCTATTATAAAGTGTTGTTATTTATTATTCAAAAAGAGGTTATGAAAAGGAAATAATGATATCGTTTCACGATGCATATATAATTTTAGGTAACAACGAAGTACTGTACTACCTACGCCATCTTTTGTAAAACGCTACGAATTAAGTCCAACTCCTAATAGTATTATTGTACAATTAACAAAATTCTTAAACTGACTGTGGAGAATGATACAGCACACTGTAGAAAAACGAGCAAGACCATGGCATAATTGTAGCAAATTATTTTCTGTATAGATGAAATTAACTATTATTAAGTAGAATGAACTGTTAGAA
Source organism: Netelia virgata (assembly GCA_951802705.1). NCBI lineage: Eukaryota > Metazoa > Arthropoda > Insecta > Hymenoptera > Ichneumonidae > Netelia > Netelia virgata. The sequence continues at coordinate 13,535,076 of OX637866.1, forward strand.
TTGTTAAGCCTAACAGTAACACCAAAGCTTAATAGTTTAACAACAGAAACAAAATTCTAAAACAAAACGATATTCGCTATAGCGAATATTTTTTTCTACGATGTTAGTGTTTTTTTATGTTTGTAGGATCCAACGCCTTTAACCAAATTTGACGGTTAAATATTTCTATCGAAAATTCGACTGTGATTATTATCGATTAATGGCCGTTCTAAATTTTATTTAAACTGAACCTGCCTGAGCCTGTCGTTGTATATATTTTGAGGACAATGGGTAATAGATACTGAATTAAGCTCGAAATGTCGGTTCGAACCATCCACGATTTGAGTAGTTGACGATACTCATAAAATGATTGATACGAAAACGGAAGAACTGCCCGAGACGCAACGAATGCGCCAAGGTACATCCGGATAGCTTCATTTTTATATAATATTTGATGAAGGAAATTGGTCAAGTTGATAAGAGGGTCGCAACAAAAATGAGTGATCTTTCTTGTTTACGAAAGTTGCCAAGAGGAATGAACAAACCTATAACCTATAGGTTATAGGTTAAACAACGAATAACATCGAGTGGGTCTAATTTGCATTCCAACAGAGGCGATAAATATCTGAAGAATTACCCACATCGCGGATACTAAGAACCGCAGGATTAAATAGTGGTAATACTTTATGACGAAGCAAAAGGTGGTAAGAGTTGAACAAAATAGATACTATTGTCTAGCATTTTCTCAAAGTTTATAGGACATTACCTACCTTATTTTATGAAGAATTATCGAACACTTCCGAAACTGTGGATTTTTGCGCGTATTGCAAATAGCTCCAAAGACAATTTCGAGTGATTCATAATATCGGGATTGCGAGCGATTCGGGTACATTTTGTTCATCTTTACAACGGCCTGAAGTTTGAGTTAGAAGTATTTAACTTAGGTAATACAGGTCATGTGGCCTGAGGTGGATATACCTGTACCAACTATTATACATTGTTTAAAGTTTCACACGTTGATAGTTTCGTCAGTATACAAATCAATCAGTGGGGTCTGAAAAACCCCCAGTGTGGCAGATATGTTATTCATATGAAGTCTGGCAGCTACGGATTAAACTGAGATAACAATTTTGTTTTGCAGTACTGTGGTTCTGCCTAAGCTTGAGCAAAAGAACTATTAAATGACAAATTCCCGTTTTTTGTTTGTTTGTTGAACTATTTTCGTGGCCGTTATTTTATACAATGTCATTCAAGTAGCCAGATAAGCATATGGAATTGTTTATTGAAACACACCAACAGTACGGGTGATGGTGGAACATCAAATGCAGCGACTCCAGAAAATCAAATTCGTGGGCAAAAGCGTACTCCTCAATGCTCACTGATTTTAATTTGCCTGGATTAACCGTAGCGGATTTAAAAACGGATATAAATGCGGATATAAAAACGATTTGAACAGCACGGCCAGTTGTCGATATAATTGAGTTCAGTTCGTCTATCAGTCCTTCTCGACCAAGAAATCCTGGCACCTAATACCACAAGTTGTCCTGGCCCCTCACATAGAATAGAAACGAAATAAGGAACAGTGCCAGTATGCGGGAAAGGTAAAACCACAGAACGCGACGAAAATATGTAAACAATGATGATTGTTCTGGATGATTTCACTCTGTGTGCTTCACTTTGGATACACATCAAAAGTGACACAGTGTAAATCCCACTTTACTATGTATATAAAATGGATGAAAAAAAATCGTTCTAAGAAATCCGGAGAGTAACTCGTATAATGTATAATATCTACTCGTAAGACTGTTTCCGCATTTATTCGGAGATATCTCAATTTCTTGTTAACTTTAGCTTAACATTAACTCTTTGCGTTTCGGAAGGTCTGTCTTCGTAAAGTTCAGAAGATCGTATTTATGAATTGGTTATTCAAGGCCATTGAAAATTCACCAGTGTGGTATCAAACTTTTTCTGAAAACAAGTTTGATATCCAGTTGCAGCTATTTGTCGCTTTTCGTTTTGTCACAATTTATATGTTTTCGGAAAACATATAAATTGAGGAAGCTGGTGCCACGAAGATTCGACATAGAAAATAACTTTAAGCGATCCTGGACTATATACGAAATTACTGGAAATCTTTACTAAATATGCAAATAATTCATCGACGTTCTGTGTAGCAGCATCTAGTCAAGCCAACGAAGCTTTAAATATGATGCCTCACAAATGTCCTAAAATGAATTGCTATTCGTGGACTGCATCAGCTGATGCTCGTATGTCCAGTACAGTTTGCAATTAGAATGATGGTGACAAATATGTGATCAATGTTGAAAAAATTCTAACTGTTTCGCCAGGAAAAAATAATGAAGCGTATGCTGCAAAAAGAGACAAATTGAAATCAGTAAAGTCGGCTAAAGCAAAATTACGTTCAACAAAATTGCGTCGAAATATACTAAAACAGCATAGAGAAAATTTGCGGAAACAATTAGGACGATCGGAAGGCGTTCGATATCAACGAAATTGTGGTCTTGAAATCGACGTCAATTTAAATTATTGAGTTGAGCCGGAAGACCAGAAATGTAATATTGCGATAACTCCCGACGTAACTAAAATAGTAATTTTTGATGTAGAAACTTCAGGGTTCAGATATTTCTCAGAAATCCTACAGCTTGCAGCTATGTGAACATAATTCGTTCAACGAATATTTGATTCCAATATACGCCGTTTCCGAAGGAGCTGAAAAAATGACCGGCTTGAAGATTATTGCAGGAGAATTATACCACAATGATATGAGAGAGGAATCCATTCCAATTCAAGATGCCTTACATGCATTCTTAGAATATTTGGGTTTGTTATCGAAACCGGTCCTGCTTGGTGCTCATAATGCTATCTTTGACTGCCCTCATCTCCTCTTAGGTGTACATAAATACAATATGATAGAGGAGTTTCGATCAACAAATGCTGGCTTTTCTGATACGCTACCAATATTGAAAAGACTATATCCCAAGCGAAAAGGAACAGGAATATTTAAACTCGCACGATTAGCTACAAATTTATTGGATATAGATGAAAACGGAAATTTCCACGATGCATTATTTGATGTAGAAATATTGCAAAGAATCGCAACAATTTGTATTCTCATGGAAAATCTATTCGAGAATGCCAAATCTTTCATGGAAATACTAAATAACTGTGTTCGTTTCAAAACTGCAGTGACAGTTAGGGAATCTTTAAAACCATTGAAAGGTGTGCTTTCGGATGGAATGATTTCAAAAATGGTGAAGAATGGAATAACTTTTCAAAACTTGATGAAAATCCACCGAGAAAGTGACGTCAAAGCAATATTGCAGTTCTTGTTAGAGAAAAGAGATAATTGTAAGAAGCCACGGATCACAAAAAAAACAAAAGAATTTTAAATAATGTCCGTGATTTTTTTGAAAAATGTTAACATAATTTCACCCACAAATTAGTCCAATTAAAAAAATCGTACAGTGAAAATTACAAATTTATTTGCACAAAGGGGGGGATACCGTGGGGATACTGGGCGGAGGAAGGAGTAAGTGGACGGAACAGGGAAATGTGGGCGAGGATGAGATGCGGAAACGTGGGAAGGGCGGGAATAGAGGGGAAAAGGATTGGCGGTGTAGAATCTGTAGAGAAAAGAATGAGACGATGGAACATTTGATAAAGTGCAAAAAAGGGTGGAGGATGGTCACGGAGAGGGCAAGAAAAGCTGCGGAAGAATGGGTGAAAGAGGTAGATAGGATGGCGTTAAGGGGAGAGATAATAAATATGCTGGGTGGAAAAATACAGGAGGAGGTGTGCGGGTATTATAGGGAGATAGAAGTAGTGTGCAGAAGGGAATGTACGGGGGAAGCGGAAAATTAGAGATAAGTGGAAATGTAAAGGATTGTAAAAATCCTTGTGAGAAGGGTATGCAAGAAAAACTCTCAAATAAATAAATAATAGTCTAATTAAAAATGAAAAATAATGAATCCAAACGAATCAAGAAAAAAGCTTTAATTTCGTTGAAAAAAATGCCTGTTCTCGATACAACCGTTTATATTATTATACGTACGTGTGTATTTAAATAAATATTTTATATTGGGTATTAGGAGTCAACGTTTCGTCTTTATCTTATCCATATATATATATATTGTATATATACACGTGTATATTAAAATACATATTTGATATTATGCACTACGAGTCAACGTTTTGTCATGAGAGTTTTGAAGACGGCTATTGAAATTCCCGCCAACTTCTGAGCTGTGCAGCGATGCATGACCCTCGCTTCCCCTTCCAAGGGGTCTCGGGACGCGTTGAATTTTACGACAAATTTTACGCTTTTAATGCTTATATTTCCAGAATGGGACGGTAGATTTTATTCTTTTTGAGCTCTAAATGTTTATAAGACGCTCTTTTATTATTGTACCAATTTTCAGCATAATCCATCGCGTAATTTGGTTAATCGATAATAAAATCCAATTTTCGCCATAAGATTACGTGTATTTGCGTGTAGTTATTTTTAACAATAAATATCTCGGCTTCCACGTGAAGGAGCTCTTGGAAATTTTACACAGTGTTTCGTATCACTTCAGTGCAGCTCCACATTAAATTTAAATGAAAGCTGGCTCAAAAAATTCTGCGAGGGTACTACCTTAAAACGAGCAGGAGGCAGGAGAATAGACAACATTTTAGAAATAGAGAAAGAAAGATAGCTAAGAAAATGCCTAATGCAAGAGACGAAAGGGTTGATAAACAACGATGTGAAATGGGGAAAAGAAATGAATGCAGTAATGGAGAAAGCTAAAGCGGGGCGGATAGCGGAGGCGATAACAAGAGAAAACTCGGAGGAATGGAAGACGAACGTCGGAAGAGCGTTGAAGAAGTTCGCTGACCAAGAAATTCAGAGATTGTGGGCAGAAATTGCTAGGTTCAACTTTTGTAAAGAGTAGGAGGAAAGAGAGGAAAAAGAGGTGGGAAGGGCGAAGTATTGAGACGGAGGAACAACAAGGGGAGAAATCTGAGAAATTTGGGGGAAAATGAGGTGTGGAACGAGTCGGGAAAGAGGTGCTCAAAGGGTTAAAAAAGACAAGTTCTAAAGTATACCGGGAAGCGGAGGAAACGCTAGCGCACATATAGAAATATAAGGAGGTTAAGAAACAAACACATGGAGGCGCAGGCCCTTATAGATTTCTGAGAGTGGGACAAGCAGCAAAGAAAGGAAACAGTGGGGGGGGGGGGGGGGGGGTTGGAAGGCTTTAGAGTGGAAAGAGATGTGTGAGATAGCAAGACAATTCGAAAGCATATAGCGAGCAAAATAGAGTTGGAGAAGGAAGATGTAAGTATGTAAATATGTAAAAAGGTAGATAAGAATGGAGTTAGAGCCATAGATATGAGAAAACTACGAAAACTAGAGCGTAAGAAAGAATGGAGAATTATCGGAATAAGCGTAGATTGTACGTAAGGAGGAAATGTAAAAACCCACAAGGATGTATATTGGAAAATAAAGTTGTACTACTGCTACTACATTATAGATCCTGAATATCATGAACGCGAATACTTTTTTACAGATTTGTATCGCATCGCACAGTGATTTGGTTCTGATCGAATAAATTTAATATTTGGGTTTTTATAAAGATCTAAATATATTTGAGTTTATATACTTTGATGATTATGATCAAAACTAATACCTATAAAATAAACAGACCATACCGTCGATGTAGAAGACCGCGATAAAGCTTTCCATCGAAAAGTGAATTTATAACTATTTTAGTCTTTCATCTTAGTTTAGACAATATACAAAAATATTTGATTGAATTGAAGGCAAATGTACTAAAAGACACTATACATTTCTTTTTTAAGTTGACAAATTTTATTTAAGAGTTCCAATAACGCATTTTTTTCAATCCTCAGTGGACTGAGAACATCGTTTTTGCGGACGCGATGAATAATTTACTACTATATATACACAAGTATATTGTGCACGGAGCAATACGTGAACGTGCATTAATCGCAACCGGCGTTGATCATAATGGTGTGATGGATAATCGACTTATCGGGCTAACAACTACTTACTCATGCTCCAATGGTTTTGCATTTCGGGTACAAATACAATATTCTTCCCGTGGCTTTACTATTGATTGTTCCTGCCGAGACTTACAGCTTTCCTTGTTCTTGCCCGACCTTTTTTTAATCACAAGTTCATGAAATGCGAACGTTCAACTGATTGCCAAGAACGATATCTATTTGAGAAAACTCAGTGACACTTTGAGATAATAATGATGAACTCTTGGTAACGAAAGAAACATCTTAAAACGTGTATGTTTCGATCGTGAGGTCACAGATATTGTTATATCTATGCTACACGTAATCAATGTGCAACGATGAAAGATAAACAAAACATTCCACCAGATCCGAAGAATCTTCCTATTTCTCAAGTTTACTTTCCATCATATCTGATGGTAATCTTGCTACTACCGAGAACTAAAACTTTGTAATTACACCGATTATAATAATAAGAATATTCGTGTATAATGAAACATCAATGTTCTAGATTTTCATAATTCATTTGACCCTATTGTATGCAGCAGTTTTCCACAGTGAATAAATATATAGGAGGTATTCCACGGATAATCGACCATCAAACTGCCAACCCCTCTTCAATTTTTGGCAAACAAAATTTCCCTCGTAGTACCTAATGAAAAAAGCAAGTCATGAAATTTTTTGATTTTTTTCGCTATTTTTTTGAGATATGAATTTTTGAAAATTGCGAAAAAAAAATTAAAATGCTAATAACTCCAGAACAAGACATTTTTTGTAATGTTATAAGTGCTTCAAATTATGCGTCCTGAACTGCTTTCTGAGAAAAGAATAACGAAAATATTATTTACAAATTTCTCGATATTTTTGTTTATAAAATTAAAAAACATCAAGTATGACGTTGCCGATTTTTTTCTATTTTTTTCCGAATTCCTCTTGCGATTTCGAAAAAATCTAGACTAGTTTCAACGTGGACTCTCGATATTCACTATTTTTGTTCAATATTTTGAAAATTATGGGAAAATCTAAATTTCAATGAAAGTCAATCAATAGAGTAAGAGATTGAGATAGAAACCATTTATTCTTGACAATAATAATTTTATTCATATTTTTATTTAATTTTTGGTTCAAGATTTTGAATGATTTAAATTTTTCTGAAGGTTATTAATACTTCATTCGTTATATCATACTCGGCCATGCATATCCACCTTCTTCTATTTGCTCTATGATCAATGAATGACTGAACCTGTGCATATTAAAATTGACGTGTTGGAAAGTGTGGCTTGCCAGCGGCAGCTGCTTCGCCATTTTGGGCAGTATCTACTGGGCGCCCGCACTTGTTCGCCAGTTCGAATGGGCATCGAAACCCAACAATGTACCAAATATCATGGTCGAGTTTTCACCTCGAGAGGATTGCGAAGCTGCCAAAGTGCGTTTGGAATCACGATTCAAACAAGCCAAAAGGATACCAGGAACGCAACAAATACATTGCATAATCCCCGCAAATAATGAAGATCTCAATGTAAAACAAATTTATCTTCCAACAATTTTGAATCTCTCAAAATCTTAAAACCATCAATTCGGGAATAACATAATTATTGTCTTGTTCTGGAGTTATTTGAATTGAATTTTGTTTTTCAGAATTTAAAAAAATTCATAACTCAACAAAAATGGCGAAAAAAATTAAAAAATTTCATGACTTGCTCTTTTCATTAAGTACTACGAGGGAAATTTTTGTTGTCAAAATCGAAGAGGGGTCGGCAGTTTGATGGCCGATTAGCCGTGGAATACCCCATATATATCGCGTGGTTATCACGGTATAATACCAACCATAAATATCATCCAGATTATATGAAATCGTATCAACTTGTAATTGGAAAATTTCTTCATTGAAAAATGTTGCTAGACCCTGGGCATGTGGCATCGGCGTAATTGGCAACCGAGCGGAACGGAATGGGAAAAGCAAAGATAATTCTGCGATTCTTATTGTTACCCTTTTTATAATAAGACAGTATAATTATTTTCTTTCTAGAGATTGCTTCGCGTAGTTAAATAAAGACCTTAGAATTATTTCCAAAAAGTTGGTGCAGCCCATCTTGAATAAAATAACCCGCATATTCACCGCAAATCATGGCACAAAACTTCGTAGGAAACGCTTTCTTTCTAATTAAATTATTACATCATTTAAGTTTTCGAATTTGCTTATGGTAAAAAGTATTTAATTTTAAATCTGAGAAAAAGTTCCAAAACTGAAAATTAAACGAAATAGAAGATTTTTCATTTTCGTTTTATTACTATTCAATCGTGTTTTTGTTTTTATAGTTAATATTCAAGTTATATATTTGTTGAAAATTGGTTCTTGGATAAAGTGAAGACCCATAGGATATCGGGAAGTAGCAACGGCAGAATAAATAACAACGGAACTCGTTCGAATATTTTATATCAAAATATATTTGTGCACAGACACGAAGACAGCCGTGACGGGTAATCTCAAACTCGGCACATGTCGTAAACATATGCGCGCGTGTGCGGTTACTTTGTTAAACGCAAGGACGCACGCACGCCCGCACGCATACACACCCATTCATTCGTACCTACATAAGTGCGATCGAAGACTACTCACTTCCTCATCGCGCGACGCGCCTCCAACTTTTCTCTAACGAGCACAAGACGAAGGTCTATGAAATGATTGGAATATTTCCAAAATATAATGTCGATGAATAAATTCATATTTGGAGATCAGTGGCATATTCGGAATCACAGAATATAATTAATAATAAAAATAATTAATTAACTAATTCATTCATTGTGTCACAATTTTTTTAAATATTTTCAATCAGATTGATCAAGCAGTGATTATCAATTTTCGTCCAATTTTTCTAAATCCATCAATTGAACGTGTAGTCTATAGTCTCGATTGACTCGCCGATCCAGCGCACGAAAAACTTCTAGACATAGTGTCATGTAATATAAAATTTGAGTAATGTCCAATTTAGTATGGAATAGTTCTCCAAAATGATAGGCGATCAAAATTGCTTCTTATCTACTGATCTCTATGTTTTGTTATCTACTGCGCGAGTTTGTCTTTACTGTATAAAACATTCTCCATTTTGAAACGATTATTTCACGTATATAATAGAAAGAAAAAGAAATCGTTATCGTTTTATTGATGTTTGTGAAATAAATTTCTCAATATGCGCAGATAGATAAATGGTTCGATGGGAACATATACAAAATTCTGGCCTGAGAGTTATATTTTTTCCCTATACATCCTTTAAATGAGGCTGGTGTTATATGCGTCATTACACACGTACAGGCACACGCGCACAGACACACTGTATGAATAACTTGCAATCGCTCGTTCATAACAATTAACAGTCGATCGAATGAGTGATGAAGCCCGCTTCAAACCTTTTTTACAGTAATCGTCGCTTAATAATTCAAGGCACTCGTTAAAATAATATCGATTTTTCGTAAAACCTTAACGACGATAGATATCTTGACTTCATCGGTACAAAGTTAGATCGTTGCTATTTTCGTGTTTTCATTTTACACCCGTATTAGGCTAAATAAAAATGTGTATATTGCACATGGTACTTGTGACGAAGCAAATTCTTCGGCACGATTTATTTTTTTCGACGACTCTTCTCCCTTACAAACGTAAAATGGTAGATTCTTCACCGAGCCCCACGAACGTCCACGTACGTACGCATTACCTTTTTCTTACATACGTGTCACATTAGCTTCACGCACTCGCACAACATCTAAACAAAAATATATATTAACTCTTACTTACAGGTTTTCTTCTTCTTATCATAATAGATTTAAATGTAGCTATAATACAAGAGGAGTGGATTTTCACGGAGAGAGAACCGCGCGCGGGGTCTATCGTTTGGATTCATTTAGATATCTATGGATCGATATCCGTCCGTTCGAACCCATAGCAGTGGTGTTTATGATGCTTGGTAACCCCGATAAAAACAATGGTGCCTCGGTTTTTCGATATAAATACCGTTATCGATGATTTCGTACTTTCTGTAAGTGTATAATTTTTGTTGTGTATCGTCGGTGTGGTATTGATAGTGCGCACGGATAATTACGGTATCTCGATATGCCACGAGGTACTTAGGTACAAGAGCGATACTAGACGTTACTTAATTAAATTATCTTGATATCTATTATAAACCGTATCTAATCACAACGCCATTCGAACGACAGATAAAATCCAATCATCGTCAAACATGGGTATAAGCTTCCTGACCCCGTATCTCACCTCTCTTACGTCTGCACACTTCCAGCTTCACCTTTTCCTTACATTATTAAAGGTATATCCATTACTTCACTTCACTTCTTATTTTATTATTTTTCGTCTAATTGCTGCATCAGTTGAGAAGCATATTTCCAGTCTTATATTATTATTTTTTTTTTTTTGGATTTTTTTTTGTTTTAATGTTATTGTGTCCATCGGAATAAAAGTTCTATGGTTTTTCGCGTTGGGTAAAGTGAAGAAGATTACAGGCGTTACAAAGCGAGAAAACAAAAATAACGCGCTCGCTCTCGGTCCACCACTTCGCTCGTAGTTCGTTGCATCGTTGCACGTGAAGAAAGAAAGAGAGAGGGAAAGAAAACGCCGATCGTGGGGAACGAAATAGATGTGACAAACCGTTTTGCAAAATGAAAAAAAAAACTGAAATCACGATCGCGTATTTGGGATAAGCTCAGCCAAGAATATTTATAAAAAAAGGTTGATTTCATGCAAGGGAGTAAGACAATTGGTTCTTTTGGTCCCTTCCTTTCTCCGTTTGGTCACGTGGCTTCTTTCGTAACTTATATATGATGTACGAAAATAAAAGAACGAAAGGAGAAGGCTATAAAAACAGTCGGCAATTTCTAAGAATTGCAAATACAGTAACGATTACAGAATGTCCTAGCATTATTGGTATAACTTTTGTTTACTCATTCTTTTTCCTACAAAAAATAGCTCATTAAACGAGTCCCAATCTTGTTTATCTGTATATTTCTTTTCTCTGTCCTCCCTCAATCTCAATGCAACACGCTTAACGATGACCGCCAATGATAAATTATACGATATTATGAACGTCTTGTACTCTTGCATTGCGAGAGTTAGATGTTTCTTAATAATTTAATACATGTATATATGTGTGTGCGTGCGTGTATATATATATATATACGCACGCCCATATACATGTATTAAATTGTCTTGTATGTACTATGCCATATGTTCGGGCCCATTACATGGTATATTAATGCTCGTTTCACCAGCTATAACGGAGCGAAGGAGAGACAGTGAGAAAGTGCGGTAGGTGGAGCGGAAGGAAGGGGGGGGGGGCTTAATATCGAGGACCAATGGAAACATCACTACCGTCAACAATCCGGAATGATCGACACGCGTAAATTCTCGAATCCGCCAAGAGCATCAATTTTCGCGTCGTTCGTTTCCTTTGTTTGTACATTAGGAACGCCCACTCGTATGGGAACGAAAAAAAACGCGTGTGATTTTTTTCACAGCCGGATATTCCTCGAAGCGTATAAAGTTTTCCCATACGTATCGATGAGCCACGGATATAATCGATATATTATGGAACTTGCCACATGTATCCCAATGAACCGTACGTCCTTCGTCTTTACTATTTCTTCTTTTTGTTTTCTTTGTTCCTCGTCTTCTCAACTTTAGCTACGACGACGCCACTGTTATTGGATGCTACATCGGTCCAACTGCGTGCTGCTGAAACTGGTCCAAGTGCCTCGATATTTCTCGATGAAGCTGCTCGGGCACGACACCAACACTGCTGAACAACGATCTCAGTACATTAAGCTCCTCGGTCAATAGTTCGATTCTTTTTTTTAGCAAATCATTGTCCTTGACCAACAATTTCACCTTTTCCTCGGTTTCTCGCGACCGTACCTTCGCCTTTTCGCGGCTTTTCCTAACCGCGATGTTGTTTCTCTCGCGTCTTCTTCTGTACTCGTCGCTCGCTTTGTCAATGGATTTGCTCTGCTTTCTGGCAACCGCGGCCGCGGCTGCTGCCGCTGCCGCCGTCGCCGCGGCTGCTTGATGCTGCTGATGCGACATGACAGGCTTCATCGGTCCGCAACGACCAGCCTGCTGCTGGTGAGTTTGTTGCTGTGGCTGTTGTTGTTGCTGTTGCTGTTGTTGTTGTTGTTGCTGTTGCTGTTGTTGCTGCTGCTGCTGCTGGGTATGCTGCTGATGATGAATACCTGGATGTCCGCCGGTTAGCGTCGTCGAGGTCAATGTGGTAAAGGTCGGTCCTCCATTGGCGAACGGTCCACCATTTGCAGGACTATAACCAGCAGGCGGATATTGCGGACAGTGGCGCCGATAATCTGCCGGGTCGAGGGGTTCTTCCTTTATACTGGGCGAATCCGAGCTCGAGCTGTTACTGTCGCTGCAACTATTGCTACCTTGATGATAACTCGCGCCACTGTGAACCGGCTGTGGCATGTACGCAAGTGTCGTTCTTGGATAACCCGTCGTTCTCGGATGTTTGATTCCACTGTTGCCACCACCGAGCATATCGAGAAGACCATCGTTGAAGTGCGAATCATCGATGAGATGCTGCAGATCCAACGATATTTCCGGCGTATTTAGATCCGTTAGTTCGCCAGCCACTGCACAATGCTCGGCATATTGCTGATGTAGGCTCGCTTTGCTCGCCGATACTTTGCTTACGCCCGTACTACCGGTCTGTTGATTGTGATTCCCTTGCAACGATGAATTGTTATTGCTGTTGCCATTGTTGTTTACATTGCTTGTATTGTTGTTGGTGTTGTTGTTGTTGTTGTTGTTGTTGTTGTTGTTGTTGTTGTTGTTGTTGCTGTTGTTGTTGTTATTGTGGCTGTGGTTGTTGTTGTTGTTGTTATTGTTGTTGTTATGGCTGGGATTATTGTTGTTGTTGTTGTTGCTGCTGGTGTTATTGTTGTTGTTTGCTAGTATGATAGGTGATTTTTTTAGATCCCCAGCGATCTGGGCCTGAGCCTGATGGGCCGCTGATTCGTACATTACTGGTGATTCCATGCTACGCACTCACTCACTCATCACAAATATCCGGAATCTCTCGTCTCTGTGAAACGATGATTAGCCGCCCTTGCGAGCTTCCGTAATATAAAAAGAAACCCGTTCGATTTTTTTCGTCGTATGGAAGTTTCTTTTTGAACGATTGCGCTTTATTGAAATAACGACTTTTACCGCACCATATCCACCACCTCCACCGGGAACACCGATGTTATTTAAATATTTCGAAACCGATCGTTCTTGGCCACGTTATTCACTTCACGCTCCTCTTTGTGATCTCACAATTATTAAAAACTTTCTTTACGAAACATCGTTAATGGATCGTTGGATACGATCTACGGCTTGACACATAGTTCTCGTAAGCAAAATCAGTGGGTTTAAAGTGGCAAAAGTAAGGTTATCGCGATTCGAACGATGGTCGTATAGTTTAGAAATAGTATGTACTTGCATGTGTTTTTGTTTCAATCTGGCACGGAACGTCCGCGAAAGATACTACAACGAGAACACGAAATAACTTTGCGTATAATTGGCGTGCGCGCGCTTTAAACTTCTTCGATGGTCGTATCTCCGTATAGACTCTCGTTCAAAGCCGCCAAACAAACTCGAATCACAACCGAACCGAGTGAGAGCTGGCGCGCGACTGACTAACGCGGCAGCATGTCGTAAGCTTTCAATGTGGCGCGCGCCAACTCCTCGGTGTGAGTTAGTACGCATGCGCTCGAACACACGGTCGATCGCCTACTCTCTCTGTGTCTTCTCGAACTCACCGCGCGTCCGCCTCGCGGAGCCCCCTCTCTCACAATTAGTTCCATATTTTCCACAGTATCCCCCGGCGGCGGCGTACCCCGTTCCGGCAATCGTCGCAGAGTTTCCGTGTACTCTCACTCTCGATCGCCTTATTTTTATACTCTTGAAGGTCTGACCGCTCATTGGTTTCCCCGAAATCTTGTGACGCGCTGTGTTAAACGCTATAATCGCCTGATCACAATCGAGCCATCGAGCTTGACGAGGAAATGGATAACGCGCCTTCTTCAATTTTTCAACCAAAATTCTAGCTGATAGACTCGGTAAACTTTCTACAAAAAGATAAAGATGAATCTCCCTTTTTTCTCCTCTTACATTTCAGGAACGGCAAAGTCTCGAAATTTCAAATGCCGATAAACTGGCTGCCGTTGTGCCGATTTAAGTAATCTTTTCATGCTCTTAAGGGCAGGATTAGGTATTACAATTTTTGTTTTGCATTTAAACAATTCATTTTTATTGAATGTATAAGATCTCAAACATATTGTGTCAAAATTTCAAGTCGATCGAAGAAAAATTACCGAAGTTATGAGCATTTGAGCGTCCGTTGCCCGATACCGGGTGCCTATACCTGTCTAACTTTAAAGCGTTTTTCTGAGATTTACGTACTTCAAAGTCGATGTACACGGTAACTCAAAATGTAATGCACCGATTCTTTTGAAATTTCGTACACTATTTATACACATAACTCACCTGGTAACGCGGTCGAGTTCTTTGTTTTAAATTATTTTTCATTTTACAATATAAAATGTGCCGATTTTGTTGACGTAGATTGCGTTTTTTTATTCCCAAGTGCTACCAAAAATAGAAAAATCGATTAAAAAAAACTCGAACGCGTTACCTCGGGAAACATTTCACCTAATAAAAGCACTTTGATTTTTTGGTCTCGGATGATCCAGTGACGAGTTATAGTGTACACCGGGAAACAACTTTTTTTCGAGACGCTCGCGGAGATTTGTTGACAATGGCTTATTTATCCATATTTTTCAACTGAAATTTCGGAAACTATACTTGAGACATTGAATTGTTATATAAAAATTAATTAAATAACGCCGCATTACCAGCATCGTCTAAAAACATTCTTGAAAATGGGCGTGTTTTTGACCGAATTAACCTAACTCTGCGCTTAAAAGGCTAAATTAGAGGTAAGTATTTCATTCTCAAAATCGAAACATAGGTACGGAAGTCGATGATCGAACTTTGATTTTCTAGTATTTTTTGTTTTTGCGCTAATTGTAAGATGGTCGGGTCAAGGAGAGTAAAAGGATCAGCAATGATGTAGAAAAATAGCGATAAGTAAATAAGTATTTATGTATATTATGAGAGAGAGAGAGAGAGAGAGAGAGAGAGAGAGAGAGAGAGAGAGAGAGAGAGAGAGAGAGGAGCCAATCGACCTTCGGGAATACATGGATTCGGTTTAATATCAATTTCTGCCTCCTTGTTCTTAAATATGAAGTAAACGAACTGGGGTAGACAATAAATGCGGCGAGACGGTCATGACCACTTTGAATTGACATCGAATCATTGAAGAATCCCGTCTTCTTTTGTTTTTTGTTTCAAATTGTTTTACGTTTTTTTACGTAGGGAATGTAATGAATGTTTCCCCTAATCGAGGTATCCAAGCGCGGTCGCAAGTATCAACAATAAAATAAGTGGTTATATGGTATCTTGATAATTCGATACCTATACTCAAATGTATCGAAATAAAATTTACCAACGAGAGACAAGCTATTACCGTATATTATTTGTGAAAAGTAAAAAACAGTTTCGCATCGGACGATAGTTTCGTTTGTGGTAAAAAATAAAATAATAGACGCAGTCCGGTTCTCTAATACTTCATAATAGACAGTTCAGCTCTGGCAAAGCTGTTTTTTTAAACTTTTGTATGTCGAGATATTTCGGCGATTCATAATTTGTTCTATTCATTCACCCAAGATCTTACTTGCTCCGTTAGTCATGAGATCGGATTAACTATACGATACGTAGATAATAAAAAAAAGAACCCCATGTCATCCGGCAAGATAGTAAATAATATTAAATATGCTTACCTATGTGTATGATGCGCAAAAATATAATACCGACGAAATAAATGAGTTGGAGGGTTCGACTATATTTTGAGAAAATGATCTTTCTCTGACATGGGTCGCAACTTCGATGAGGTAGTGTAAGCCCAAATCTACGAGATCTCGAAGAAAACGACTATTTTTTTTCGAAAGTTACAAGAATTTCAAGACCCTTAATTCCAAAAATATCACTTTTTAAACCATCGAGTACTGATATCGAAAAGAAGATTTAATATTTTCTGCTTATGTCGGCAATGATTTAATGCGAATTTTATAACAACAGAAATCGTTTGGTTTCATGTAAACAACGGAATCGAAAATGGGATGAGATATGGATGACAGGCATTTCAATGGCACGACATTACCCGATATGTAGCAATCAAACAAATATTAATGGAGACTTTTTTTCTCTCTTAAGACAAAGAAAATCGTGGTATCCAGGTCGCAACTGAGGGATATCAAGCCTAGGACCTGGAACGATTATTTGTTGCACATTTGAAATTTACCGTCGCAATGATATATTTCGAAAAAAGACAAAATGTCCTAAAAATGGAAAACCGTAAGCACCGTAAGGATATCCAGTTGAAATTTATCGGCAAGATTTTAAATTTGTTTCTCATTTCAAAGAACACAAAAGCTATATATACCGCAAATGCAACCCCCTATAAACAGATATTCAAAGATCTATTCCTGGATACCAAAAGTATTAACAAAATATTATAAGAAAAACTGCACTGCTCGAACTTGGTTTAATTTCGTGTATACCGGCTTCAAGACGGCTATTGCTGCGCGGGATATACTATACGCAGGTATATGTTTCCGTCTCTGTGTACAAAATGCAAAATACGATCCTCCATTAAAATAAAACAAAAAGAAAGTCCTTCACACTTTTGAAGAATTCGTACAAGTTCACGTCGGATGCTGTCGTCGAAACTGCATCGCGTGTAAGATATTCGTTTTTCTGAAGTTTTATCGCCCCTTGAAAACGAAGTCTTCCTGGTATGTTTGGTTGTACAGAAAGCTCTCGTTCGGCAACAGAAGCTGCAATCGATTGAACGAAAAAAGCTTGGAGATTTTTGTTAACACCGCTGTAAACTTTTCAGAAATTTTTGTTTTACTTGCTTAAAAAATACTTTGATCCTTCTAGAATATGTTACGAAAAGTTTCGGACCTGAAAACAAACATTTCCTTGACATTTCGAACTCTTTACCAAGCGCGTCGGGCCGTACTATAAAAGTGAAAAAAAACGGACAATTTGAAGAATTTGAGTTTGATTTTCGTCCTGTTTCGTGATCACATCTTTGATCGGATGGTTTACAGGCAAAATCGTCGATGTCGAAGTAAAATAAAATATTGTAAGTCTGGCGGTCACTGGAAGAATACATCAGGAGCATCCGAATCTGAAGACATCCAGGCACAATACACCCAACGATGAATGTCAAGCGACCCATGAAAGTATTCATCTGGTAAGATGGAGGTAGACGCTGTCGTCAAGATGATCGCACACTCCAAAACTTGACACGACTCAAAGGGGCATAATAGACACAAATCCGTACAAAAATTTTGAAGTGCAAAAGAAAGTAGGCATTAATCAAATACAAAAAAGAATGGGCACCCGTTTAAGAAATCTAAAAAAAAACAGTGCAAGGCCTCGGAGGAAACGGTAAATTAACAGCCAAAATTAGTTGACCAATTAACGATTTATGATGGCTTGGCAATACGTCGGAATCCAAACTCCGTGAAGGATATGAAAAATGAAACCTAGACGACCTTGTATCATAAATTATTAACCGACGAAAATCCACAGCACGAGAAGTGTTCAGAGTTCTAGTGTGACTGGAAGAAAGGACAAACAACGGATTCCATGGACGCCTTCCAACATAAGCCGCCGCTTTCTGACGAAGTTTTTAAAGCCATCAAACCAATTTATGAGGAACTGAGTCGAGATGAGTTGCTAAACCGTTGCCTGAGAGGTTACACGCCGAATAGCAACGAAAGCTTCAATGCCACCGTTTGGAATTTGGTTCCAAAATCTTATGCAAGTGACAAAAAAATCTTGGATATAGCAACGAACATTGGTGTATGCAATTTCAATGATGTTCTGACTAACATTGTAACAATAAGAACCATGAAGATGTTGGAGATAAATAATAGCGTCCAATCGTACAATTTTTGTGTTGAAGGCTATGCTAAGCGGATAAAGCACGCCGAGCTGTCGTTGACAGATGCGGCGAAAGAGGCACGCTCTAGCATGAAATCGTCGAGCAAAGTTAATGAGGAGGAATATTTCAACTTGGAAGGACAGCTTTATGGTCCTGGGATTGCAGATTAATGGTAACAAAATTTAATCAGTAGAATTCTTCATTTGTTCATGTCTATAACTCATTAAAAAACTTTAAACGCGTTTTTTTCGGAACACGATTTTTTAAAACGGCACGCAGCATATCTCCAACAATTTTCATTCTTTTCATTCAAAATTTTGACTATTATATATCTTTAGAATTACTTTTTGAAGAGAAATACATATGGCATTTTTGATCAGTTAATTTAAACATTATTTATAAACAAATGACTGCCCTTTTGTTTACGAAAACTGAACGAGTTTATTCAAATACTCGCCAATCACACAAAAATCAATATTTTAAAAATCTAAAAAAAAATTGTTTAAATCAAAAGCAAGCATTTTGTGAGTTATTGACGAACCGTCTATCAACTATAAATTCTACAGTAGGTATGTACATTTTTTACATTACATGGTCAAATATCTCGTCCGAACTTTTTTAAATTCAACTCTGTCTCTTGTTAAGGAGGTACGGTGATTCGAACGACTATAAGATAAAAGTCCAATTTGTTTATATAGCGTTATCGAGCCCTTCGTCCTTGCATAAGCGAAATTTCCACGAGATTTACCACATAGTTTCTGAGATATTAATTATTAAAGTCAGTGCATTTAACACACGTAGGCGACAAAGTTTGCCTGTCCTCTTATATATCGATTTTTTATGGCACTTCGAGCCAAGGCACACGTAAAGAAAACTGATGGTTACATTCGTCGAATTTTTATCATCAATAAGGCACCTTGAGTTGGTAAGCTCACCAGAATAATAAGCAATCAATTCAGGAATAAAGCCGAGAAAAATCGAGATATTCGAAGAGCGACACGTAACGTGACGTAGCAGTAGCCATCTTAACCAAATAATTAGCCGGGCGCGTGAGACCGATGACAGCCGTCGATGTCAAACGTCGATGATATGGCGTACTACTGAAGTCAAGTAGTAGATTATTACGTTTTTCCATATTATAACAATAATAGGAAACTTGTAATTCAATACTTAAAAAATATTTCTCGAAAAATCGGAAATATAGATATATATAAAACGTGTCAGTAATGCACCACAACATAGACTGCAAGTTTACTAGCATGGTCATCACCGTGCCTCCTTAGAGAACGACGAATATTGCGAACGGTTTCTTCCGTACGATGTAAACATGAACACAACCAGGGCTTCGAAACATGTGACCCCATCGATCTCTGTGGCGTCCATATAGCAAGATTTATAATTTTATAATTTTTAATGAACAAATTATGTCATTATGTATTCATAATTTACAATTTTTAATAAAATTAATATGCAATTTGATATTTGTGGCCGAGTACAAGTTGAACCAATCAAATAATTTTATTTCTCCCGAGAAAATGTGGCAACAAGGCTAGTCAGCCATGACAGTAGTCTCTATGGCCAACAAACTCGTGAATTAGCACAGGATATCTAAACTTAAAAATGGCGGAGAAAAAGCACAAGGAAATTTTGTTGGTTTATTGGTTTGGTCGTATCATAAATAAATTACTAAAAATCTGTCGCAATCAATAATGTATTAAAAGAAGAATCATGCTGAACATACGTCCATGGCCAAATAATTACAACGGAATCTTATTACGAGAGAAATAATAAAGCCATTAAAACGAATTTTTAAAAATTTTATTTTGTGTTTTTTTTAGTATTAACCAGCAATATCAATGTACCATATTTATAATAGTTCAACATTATTTGCGGAATGTGAAATTTTTTAATTCACACTGCAACGTGCATATAACAAAATAAAAAACCTCGTTTTAATATCTTTATTAATTTCTTTGTAATAAAATATTAAAGAATTAAAGAAAGAATTTAAAAAAAATGTAATGATTAAATACTCTCCTATAGAAAATACATAAAGTGTGATGGAAAAGTATGTTTGTAACGGCTAAGTATTTCATGTTCTCGTAATTCTCTAAAATCTCTAAGATCCATTCGCTTTTTCGTTCTGAAAAATTTGTGACCAATAAAATTGCGACCTTTCCGTAAAAGCTGCAAGTTGATTATTGCTACATATTTCTCATAATGAAAATTTGAATCGAGATTTATAGCTTCGTGACACAACACTTATTATTAGATGCTACGAAATTATTTCATAGAAGTAGTAGGGGAGACTGGGTACAGTTGTAACAATTTGGCTTTGATCGCTCATAAAATCGTAATAATAGAAGTGAGCTATGCACTAAGCACGTGAAGCGAAAGAGTGCTTATCAATCTTCACATTGGTCATCACATTTGCGCGCCTAATGCAATAATTAGCCTACAGGAGCATTTTGAAAGAAATTCTCCGATCGTTACACCTTACCCCCATACCAGGGTCAGTTGTAACACTAGTTGGGGTTAGTTGTAACACGTGGAAATGCGGCACTATTCGTCTATTTTAATTAGATTTATTAGAATAAAATCACAAATAATGGTCAATTGCAGTGTCTAACACTAATAAGGCACAATTCTTATAGTTATATAAGTGAGAAATGACGTTTTTATATCAGATATCTAAAACAATAATAGTTATTGTAAATATTTTATTTTCACTCCGCAATAACTATAATTAAAATAAAGTCAACAAAAACTGAGAATTTGAGAGCATCTGTTCTCAAAAAACTTAATAATCTGGTAAAATCAACAGTGTCAATAAAACAATCTTAAACCATCTTTACGAACAAAAAAAACAAATGACAAATAAAACTTAGAGAGATACCATTTTTCACTTCCTCGTATGCGTATTTGTATTGCGATATGCCATGCTGTCGTTGTGTTGTCTTTCTTATGCGTATTCTCGGCATCTACAAAGTGAAACGAAGGAATTAGTAATGTTACAACTGTATCCACAAAAATTGTTACAACTGTACCCACCTCCCTCCTTTATAAATAAAAATTACAGTGACGAGGCAAACTGTCTCACACAAAAACTAATTACAATATCATATTCTCTAAAGTTTAATCTTCAAGCAGAAAAATACTTATGATCCTGTTTTTAATATCAGCTGCGTAGTTAGAAAAAATCTTCGATCGAAAATACTTGCTTTGCCTCGACCGCGCACAATAGGGCCCCTTACAAGCGACTGTAGCACGCAACCACCGGGGCAACCCTGACGAACACGGTCGGACACGTAAACTGCTTCTCTTTCCCCTGAACCCCCTCGCCATATTTTCCATAATTCGAGAGATATTCAATTTGTTTCAACTGTACCCTGTTACAACTGTACCCAGTCTCCCCTACATCGCATTCACCAGATTTTAGAGAATTACGAGAACGTGAAATACTTAGCCGCTACAAACATAGTTTTCCACCACACTTTATGTATTTTCTAAGTATTTAATTATTACAATTTTTTTTAATTCTTTCTTTAATTCTTTAATATTTTATTACAAAGAAATTAATAAAGATATTAAAACGAGGTTTTTTTATTTTGTTCTATGCACTTTGCAGTGTGAATGAAAAAATTTCAAATTCCGCAAATAATGTTGAACTGTTATAAATATGGTACATTGATATTGCTGGTTAATACTAAAAAAAACACAAAATAAAATTTAAAAAAATTCGTTTTAATGGCTTTATTATTTCTCTCGTAATAAGATTCCGTTGTAATTATTTGGCCGTGGAGGTATGTCCAGCATGATTCTTCTTTTAATACATTATTGATTGCGACAGATTTTTAGTAATTTATTTATGATACGACCAAACCAAGAAACCAAAAAAATTTCCTTGTGCGTTTTCTTCGCCATTTTTAAGTTTAGATATCCTGTGCTAATTCACGAGTTTGTTGACCATAGAGACGAAAGCCTTGGCGCGGTACGGCGCGGGGAGACGAAGCGACGAGCGCGGGCAGCCAATGATTGACACATTGCGCTGTCTCTACGGCTAGGGCGGAGAGCGGGCGGATCTAACGCTTCTTGGCGCGCTCTGTTTAGCCCAACTTTAAAAAATTATATCTCGTAAACTATTGAAAATATCCCTAATGTATATTTGCAACTTTTGTTTGTAATGGTCCCATCTACCTCAGAATAAATTCTGCTATACTTAATCCGATTCGCCCTGTATATTGTCAAGTGCTGCGTTGCCGCATTTACGTGTCCAATATGGTGGACGTACTAAGTTGAACAGCAGGTCACAGAATGCTACTGAAACGTCAAAAGTTAACCACGAATATCTCCACAACGACATCGGGAACAGTGTTTTGTTTTTCGTGTAAAAATTCAAAATGTATGAAGTTTCTGAAAATTCGTTTTTTGGCCGTGCATATACATATACTTTTTTTTTATCATTTTAGTTAGATTTTGTCAACTTTTGGGGTACAAATAACACGGAGTTAAATGAGGCTTTAATTCTTAAATATTTCTTTCAAATCATCGGCCAAGTGCCTTTTTCTTTTTTTCAATCGATGCAGCGTGATCAACTCTATCATATATTTCAAATTTATGGAAAGTTGCACGAGTTGATATATTTTACATACATACTTAAGCCGAGCCTCCACATGGGAGGGTCTATTGAAAAAACCGTTTACGGAAAACTCTACAAACTTCTATAATAAACGTGTAAAGATTTCAATACGATTCACCACATAGTTTTTATGTGAATCTAATCGTAAGATGAAGTTTAACCATTGCCAACCTCCGCCGCCTTGTTGTATCTAACCGAGTACCTACGCTATATCCGTGAATATAACCTTGAATTGTACGGTTTCACAATTCTCATAGAGTCTAAGCAACTGAAAGTCATTAACTTTTTCCCCCGTGACACTTCGCTTTATTATCAACTAAGTATGGATTAATGCAATCATTTTCAAAGTTTAAATTGAACAATCGAACGTTTAAAAATTGGAGTTGAGTCACTGCACGTCAAAACGCATAGTAGAGATTGACAGTATACCTACCTTACAAATTCGTCAAAAGAACAAATATTTGTTCTTTGGTAAAAACAAGAGCTTACCATTTTACGAAAGGGTACGATTATTTAATAATGTATATAGTTAACGAAGAGCGCAACATATCTGATGGCCGAATAAGTTGAATGGAGTCAGATAATCGTTCATTCGCTTATGTACTAGCATGTATATAATATTTATTAGTGTTGTCACAAATTTAAAACTCAAGATTTTGTCTCGAAATATGTCGCGCCATGCGGGAAAGCAATATTTAACAATAAGTGAAATAAAATAAGGTTTATGTTCCTATGAAACATATCGGAAACGTTCAGTGATTCGATAATTTTTCACCGGATCAAATAAGGTCAAACGACACCCGGGCTGGGCCAACTTTGTCTGTGGGTAAAAATCCTGTTGCTCTATTTTTTCTATCTCATTGTATCTAGCCCTTTACTCCCAACAAAAAAAGTTCCGTTTTTTGCCGGAAACGTCAGTCGTTTTGGAGAAAATAAGGAAAGACTAGAACCGACAATATCCCTGCTTCTACCCATCAGCCTCTCAGAGTTTCAGGGGTTATATCATTCGGCCTTAGGTTCATACGAGTACTGCAGAGGAGTGGCAAGCGGGGCAGGGTCTCATATGTTTATAAAGACGGTCACGTGATCGCTATCAACCTAAAATATACTTATAAATTTTTCTTTAAGATTTACAAAACGATAAAACGATGATATCAGCATTGTGATTTCAGCACAAATATGCTGAAAATACTTAATATTAAGTATTCATATCGAAATTGAGCCTTTTTACATATAATTATTATTTATAATTGTGATAAAAAAATCAATGTGAAGAACGGTAACAAGCGCCAGTAATTCAAACGTCGGTGCAGATTCCCCGCTATAAGTGTGCTGGTATACATGCATGTATGCCATAACCAATTTCGTCACATTTTTCGGTACCTAATGATATTTGGTATCCGAATGATGTTCCGTGGAATGTATTATATATATAGATATATATATATATATATATATATATATATCCATGGTGGTACTACAATACAGAAGAATGGGGGGATGGCGTGGGTCCTTCTCCGCGCTGATAGGAGTCAGTCGCACGAATATATTTGAGATATTAAGATCCTAAACTCAACGGAGGGTCCTGCGATACTATATTAGAGTGATATAATAGAGCTATCCACCTACATATATATACATATATATATATATATATAATTGTTTCATGGTCTCATCCTACGTTTATAACAAATTAACTCCCAAGATAAGTAACTCAATGAATAAGATTTTAAAATAATAAAACGCATATATAATAAAAATAAGAACGTCTCTAATATATGCGCAAATATTGAGTATTTATGATATATATTTCTGTGGATATATATCTACATAATACAAACCTATTACATCACCATTAGTTGTTTGTCTGATTTATTATTTCAATTTGTTCCCTCTGTTAAGCCAACTGCCTAAAATTGCCTTAATTAAAGCAAATCCTTTATTTTCATATCCGTAGAATAATAGTATACATAAGAAATGCCATACTCTTTTATCGATAGATTAATAGTATACATAGAAAATTCCATACGCCTCATAGAACAACGGACGCATAGACTCTATATATTATAAACATCGAGTGTTTAGTCTGCACCGCCTAATCTCATGTCGCCTATGGCGTGAGACGTTCACTCTGGATACCCGTGAGAAGTAAACATACCAACGAGCCTTAGTTTCACGAATTCAGATAAGAGTTATTTCAACCGCTGCCCCACCATCGCTTTTCAATAAACTAATTAAGCCCCCACCATCACTCTCCAACAAAATAATTGAGCATCGACGACTCATAGAGCGACTTCGAAGTTAGATTCGGTAACTGTAACCCGTGCATAGAGGTCATCTCTCTGGAACTCTGTATAATTAGTTACTACGCTAGTTGTAGTCCGCGCGTTACAAACGGGATAATAGTCTCAAAACGAAGAACTATTATTCGCATCCAGTGACAAACGCTGTAATTGAATTAAATAAATAATTACGTGCCAACACTCGCGATCATCTCCTTTGTGTTAACCCGAAGACACCTTGTTCCATCTAAGCAAGCTCTGAATCTTCGACTGTGAACATCGTACTCATCAAGGTTCGCCCTCGTTCTTCAAAGACATCAACAGCTGCTGCGAAGGAAGTCTAAAGAAGAGAGACGCTCCTTATCTGTGAGTGATCAACATATCGATAAGTATCCTCACACACACAATATTCGCTTCACTCCTCATATTGGTCCTGATACTGACTACAGTTGACTGACAGTTAATAATAACACCGTTGGGCAACAGACCTATTGTTACGCGTATTACTATTTTGACACGTAATACAGCCCTGGAAAGGCGTCGCCAAAAAATTGAACCTGGCGATTCGAAAACCATGGGTTCTTTATAAGACGAGTTACCTTGTGATGTATACATTGCACAAGGGCAGAATCAATAAAGAACGCCAGTTGGATTCGAGTCATTTTTCAAGCCATTTGCGTAACACCTCTTTATATTTATATTATGCCAGTGCGTCTTTATTGCACAGTCCCACCATTAATAGTTTTATTGATTACAATCTTCCTGATAATATACATACGTCTGGCTTTTGCATGCCCGATAAAATGAAATTCAAAGTGCAACTAAAAAACGAAAAAACACAAAGTCAAAGAGAATTAAAACATGTCAGGAATGGTAGAATCAAACCAGACAATGGAAACATTACATTTGTATCACAAGTAAAGATGAAAAAAAGGTATAATTCCCAAGCTAGTAAAGATGAAAAAAATTATAATTCCCAAGCTGATATATCATAGCAGACACAGAAATCATTGATATCCAACGTTGCCAAGTGTTCACGGTCTGCTTGGACCCCTACTTGAAAAAGGCTCATTTTGCTCGAGTTAACCGTTCATAATCAACGAAATAGACGGTAAGTAGTATTTTTTAATCAAAATCACTCTGATGCATTTAATCGTCGTTATTGCGTGCGCGCGCGTGCGTGTGTGTGTGGGTGTGCGTGTACTCTTAAAATCAACGAAGGACACAAATGACCCATCGTTAGCTTCAACGTAAGAAAAATGAATTTTGTTTTGTTTTGTTTTTTCGTGTAAAATACGTTTATTTTATAAGAAAAAGTGTATCTACATTGGACCTGGATTTTTTTTTAGCAAAATGGCGACGCGAGGCGGCCGCGAAGTAATATATGCGCTCCAGCGTCAGGAAAAAGTCGAATAATTCGACGGAGAAGCCTCAGAAGATGAAGATAATATAGAGGAAGAGGAAGTCATGAGTTCCGAAGAAGAATGAAAACATTTTGAAACCGATAATGAAGAAACACTATTTTGTTGTATAGGGTGCGCTATACCCGTATGTGAGGAGCATCGAACGGTTGTATGCTCAGGCTGTGAATAAAACAAATGTAAATAACAGTACATTCTATAATATTATACGCAAAGTTCATGTTTTAATAAAAATTTAATAAATGTTATGAAAAAATAGCATTTCATACGCGGAAAAGTTTTTCCGGATATCGCTTTCTTCGTTAATACATGTACGGAGGTCAGGAAATAGGCATTTTCCAGGTTGAAAAATAAGGATCCGATTTTAACCTTCGAAATTTCTCATATTTTTTTCCTAAAAGGGTGTTGTTTCAATGAAAAAACACCGTTGGATTTTTCAATTTATTTAAAAAAATCATAGGAGATATGATTTTTTAAACATAGTCATGAAAAATGCCTGCACCTCTCCATATTTTGCATGAAATTGTTATGAATTTTGTTTTCGGATAGGACAAAGTATTATCATTCAGTTAAGGGTTCAAAGAAGGTTCATGAATTTTTTCAGAATTTTCAAAAATTCAAACATTGTGAAATAAGCGTAGGACACAAATGACCCATCGTCAGGTTTAACGGTCGCTCAAAAGATCGTTAGCTGACGAGGGTCAAATTGACTAACTTTGAATTTGATTTACTCAATGACTAAACGGTCGAAAAATTTGCAAAAATTCCTAGCGGCGGTATAAGTTTTCAGCAAGGTGACATACAAATTGAAATGGTTTCGCTATTATTTTCAACAGTCATATGAACCTCATCGAGATGTTTAATTCTATACCTACCTACATCCCAAATAATATAGAAAGGTTTTCCATTCTCCTCGTTGGATACACGAAAACACGAGCACCCTGAGCGGCGGTGCTATATCGAGACCTCAGAGTCATCTGTATGAGTATTAACTCGACACAAATTTGTACATATGGGGTTGTATCGATGAAGCTGAAGTTACAAGTACTCAAACCTTCCGATATTCTTCAACTATAGGGTACATCATCAGTGAATAAGCGTTTACCGGTAGCTGTTTTAGTCCTGCACGCGTCCGCCAGATGGGGACAGTATTCGAGTCTGACGAACACAAAACTGTTTCGTACGACGCACACCGGTGACGCGAGTGTCCACGGAAAGTCTCGAGATCAGCCGAATTGTCTTACCGTGGCACTAGCCACAACAACAAAATTTGTACCTCACAGTAAAAAGTTTTATTCGGTATATATACAGCGCAATTAAACAGATCATATCCCTCTATTTTAATCACCTTACTTCAATCGAGTGCCGTGAAAGAGTAAGACGATTAATAACTATCGTGAGGTGAGTTGTGATCGAATATCATAACTTTGATGACGCGGCAAAGCTCCCTTGGCACTTGGGTCCGTTTTGTTGGGGTCCCAGTGTCTGTCGTCGACCATAACTCACGAGGCAACAAGGATACGGACGCACACGTATTGTTGTCATAATATATTTCCGAAACGCCGTTTTCGAGCAGCATCCATTACAAGATTACTGAAAAAAATCATATATACATTGTTTGGCGGGAAATGAAGTCACGTGGATTTTTAATATATTCGTATCTCCGGGTTGCATTTTTCTTTTGGTCCATTCCATGTTTCGAAAAAGATTTTTGTGGCCCCAACTAACCTCTATTTTTATTATCTATATTTATTATCATTTTTTGTTTTTTTTTTTTTCATTCGTCTCGATATACACTCTTTCTTTCCGGGACAATATTTCTACCGTAGCCGCCATATGCCTCAAAATTTTTGCAACGAAGCTTGCCTTAGTATTGTTGCGTCGGGCACATTCAATTATTTCATTGTTATGCGAAGAATGTTTTTCCTGTAGTTGATCCGGGCTTTGTCACATATAGCGGAATTATATCTTGATATCTTGCAAGTTTGTTAGCTTAACCTAATATTGTGCATCTGGCCGTCTCCTGTTCTTTTTTTTACATCTAACTCTGTACAGTAGCAGATTGTTTTCTGTTATATATGATATGTATAATTTGTACAACACGCTTGTATAATGCTTATAATTTGATTGATATTAAAAAGCAATGGTATACATAATCTTTTTTGTCAATTCTGACAGTTGAAAGTTCAGGTATGAATAATTCGTCTCCATCGGTCTTTTAGACTATCCGCAAAACAAAATCCACCTGAATAAATAGTAATAATGATATTAATAGATTATTTTTCGAAAGCAGGATTGCGATCTAGTAATTTGTCACTCGCTTACGTTCTTTACATGTGTCATAATTATGTCTCATAATTATGTCTCATACCTCTTAATAATTTATCGAATAAATGATATATCCGATAAACTGTAATTGGCATAACTATAATATGAATTTTGTCTTCTGACATTAAATTATGATCGTAGTTTGTGATAATGGACAACTTCTGACTTATAAAATTAAACGAATAACATGAATTTTTCATGCGCAGTTGAAAGAACTTTTATTGTGCACTTAACAACTTCCCCAGTGTCGTCAATTTACCACTTTCATAAATATATATTGGGTCCCAGAATCTTGCATCATAGATAATAACTTCCAATTTGTTTGCATCAAGTTCACAAAATGGGTACCAATTGATCAATAAAACTGAGTCCAATTGCAGAAAAATCAACTCTCATTTGAAAAACAAATTATTTGGCTGGCCTCCGCATATTATTTCAACTGCTTTATCAATATTTTAGTAATTATCATTATCTTAGTAATTATGTCATATTGTACATCAAGGAATATTGGGAGGATTATACAAGTATCTAATTTTAAGCTCAAGAAGTACATTATAATTGCTTTTTACAAGTTTCAGCTGGATCGTGCGGGCAATCTCAATTCAGGTTAAAATAAAAAATATAATCCAAAATGGCTGGGGAACAGCAGCAATTTTTCCTCAAATGGAATGACTTCCAAACGAATATGGTAACATCGTTTAAACATTTGAGGGATGAAAAGAGTTTTACAGATGTAACCTTGGCATGCGATGGTCAGACATGCAAAGCACATAAGATGGTACTGTCCGCTTGTAGCCCATACTTTAAATCTTTGTTAGAGGTACGTATTTGTATATGCCACTGCAATTTATAATCGTCATATGTTCGTATAAGGTTGTAATATGTAATATTACTTTGCATTCTAGGAAAACCCATCCAAACATCCAATTATAATTCTCAAGGATGTAGCTTATAGTCATCTTCAAGCAATATTGGAATTCATGTACGCAGGTGAAGTCAATGTATCGCAAGATCAACTGCCAGCATTTTTGAAAACAGCCGATCGGCTCAAAGTAAAAGGATTGGCCGAAGCGCCTGGTGCGATTAAAAGAGAGGGTTAATTCATTACACTTTTAGTTATGGTATGTTTCATCATTCTCGTTACTCCGGGTTCTTAGACAAAGATGGCATTAAATTAAGGACGCATAACTATTGGTACATTAAGTAGTAGTGTTTCCTGACACAAAAGCTTTGTTTTCATGAAAAATATATTTTGTTCGATAGACTCTCGCTAGAGACCTTAAGGTAATGTGAAACTTCGTCGACGGTACGAAAATGACAGTTGCATTTTCTTCTCCTAAATTCTCGTCCAACCATTAATATTACAGGCAAAGTATGATTGTACCAAACTATACCGACAAGTATGACTGCACCATCGTTTGCCAGTGTTGACCCATACTTTTCTTTTACCTGAAAGATCAATCCCCTTGCAGGCAATGAATTATACGGGTTTTAACCGTCTGTGGAGTTTTTCATTGCCTTAACATCATGTGAAACATCGTATCGTTGTTCGAGTTCGAGAGAAATAATGCTATCGCTAACTATGAAAAGAAGCTTAAAAAAACTATATAGAGTATGTCTCTTATCAAGCGCTAAAGAGTTTTAGTACTTTTAAACTTTTAAACTTCTTTTACTGAACATCTTTTTTGTTCTATCGGATTGCTTTGATTCGGAGGTATTTCCAAATGAGTATCGTATCATGCCTCAATGATCCAAGTTCATTTTCGTAATTCGTATTCTTAAACAAATGTATTGCACGTTGTTTTTGGAGTCGTATGAACCTTTAGACTTCCAGTAAAATTTTCCAAATTGTCAAAACATCACACTGTGGAGAGTCTCTAGATAACAAAAATATCCGTTGTGAGCGAATGTTTTTGTTTTTGTTTTTACGAACATTGTTTTACAGTACTTCTTTTAGAAAACCGTATGATTTATTGTTTATAATTTTCATGATTTATTAATTGAGCTGTTACGCACAAGGTACTGATTGAAATGTGCCCATTGTTCCTCACAACTTTTGAACGTTCACAAAAAGCTCTATGAGGAAGTAACTTTTTCAAGAGTCACGTTTCCATAGATACATTTTTTTAGTTACATTTTTATCTTATCTATTCTTACCCTCATTGTTATAGTTTTTCGTGAATTTGGTGGTTTGCTTATGGAAACAATGTGCGAAGTGAAATTTGCAATTTTGTTTATTTCTTCAATAATGATTCGTGCAACGAAAGTAACATAAGCGTTCGTTCGAACCCCAACAACAAACCCTTCCCTAATTTCGACTTGCTCATAAGCGAAACTTCGTAATAAAATTAAAAGTATGAAAGAGTAATAGACAAATGTGGATTCGTAAAATTTCTATCCTTTGTTTAAGGTGGAAAATAAAAGTCCGGTGAGAATGTCTTTGAATTTATGTTATACAATTATCCAACTGACTCTAAATTTCATGCAATCGGAACTTGTCCATTTTTCTTTACGAAAATAAGTACAATTCGTCGTCGAGTATTGATTTAATAGTTGTAGAGGAGTCTTTCATTAATTCGTTGCCGATAATTCGAATTATAGAATTTCATGGTCTTTCATGTTGGTTAAAACCAAATGGGCATTTTTGTTTTGTGTAACACGTTTCTTTCTCAAGCTATGTAAATGTTCGGAAGGAAAAAAAATAAAAATATTGGCATCTACAAAATAGAAAACGAGCGGTGCATAAACGATTGGCTACGAGCAGTGTGAAAGAATTGAATGGTCTCAAGCAAAAATTTCTTATACGAGAAAATCCTGCTCAATTATTCCATAATTACATGTTATATTTGATAGAATCAAAGAATCCATTTGTTGATAAAAATACGTCTTATATCTATGAATTAAAACGATCCAATCTATTAATACGATATTCAAAAAGTTTTTTGAAAAGTGTTACCAGAAACCTCCGCGAAGAAAAAATATTTCCATTCATGTTGAGAGAATCTCGTTTTAAGGCCCCTTGACCTTTTCTCGCAAACTTTTCTCTTATTTAGAATGGATGTTTAACGACATTCTCGCCAGGCCTTGAGCCGAGGCCTGTGGGTGCTAAGACTTATTACGCCATGTCGAATTTATTAATATTTATTATGTATAAACAGGATGTGTTAACGCCGTTATTTCTTTATTTCAGATTTTTTGGATGGGTGCAGACTGTGAACTGCATAATGATTGAGTAGAGAAGGTAGAGTGGTTGGCTAAAACTGAAATGGAA
The DNA here is from genome assembly GCA_951802705.1 of Netelia virgata. Taxonomy (NCBI): domain Eukaryota; kingdom Metazoa; phylum Arthropoda; class Insecta; order Hymenoptera; family Ichneumonidae; genus Netelia; species Netelia virgata. The sequence continues at coordinate 13,567,115 of OX637866.1, forward strand.
ATCTGACATGCTAGGCCATATGCGTGTGCGTCCTTGCGTGCACGCCCATCCATTCACGCGAACACGCACCCACACCCACATTCACACCAATCATACAAGCTAGATGTACAAGAGAGCGGATAACACGGCAAGTCACCTCTCGATCATGACGAAGATCAACGTGGCCGAATAGTGAAATACAGATTTTTTTAAAGCCTACGATTATTGTTGACATTTTATCAATGATCTGCGAAAAGCGAAGCGAGCAAAAAGAAAGTACGATCACTAAAGAGTAAATGTTAGCCATCAGTCTTGATCCTAAGGCAAAACAAACAAAAATAATTGCGCGCCACTATGGTCACACACATACACCGAACATATTTTTTGATGATGAGAGTGCCACAGGTTAAAAGACAATTAAGCAGGTTACAAAAGTTTTATAACCCACATTGACCGTAGACGTATTGTAGATCAGTGCGAATATACGTCATCGACACAACAATTTTAGTTATTCGCATTAATTAAGGAAAAAAAGATCATATGCTACGAGTAAAAGTCTCGTTTGTCCGTCGCCTCGCGAATGCCCGAAAGACCGATTTATCAGGCCATTTGGCTCAGCTAGTAGATGTTATTTCATGTTTCTATTATTCGTGGGTTCCTAAAGAACTTTATCCGTTACAATAGTAAACAAAAGTAATCATAAACGGATCATCATCTTGTATGGTCGATAGATTGACAAACGCCCCGGCCATCCGTTTCAAGGGTCCAGTCAAGTCTGCCGGAGGCGGTATACTATACAATTATTGACATTTTGTTTTCAATACAACGTAACAACCGATCATGGTCGCCACGAGATAACATTATAATATCTGAACCTGATCTAACAACGGTTGTCATCCCGATAACCTGGATTTGCCCCAATCAAACTGCCACCATTTGATCGGCGTATTGACATTATTACCGATAGATCAAATTTATTTATGATAATAATATATTGAGGATCGTTGTCTTAAGCAGAGGAAAGATTGATGACCGAGAAACATGGAGGACAATTTTTTTAATTCCGAGCTCTTAGTTCCTTTGTTCCTTTCGTTTTTAATTTCTTCAACATCACTGCACAAGTAACGAAAGAATACGTTGGGCCCTACTAACGGCAATGCAAAATAACGTCATATCATTATACGTATAATGATTTGACGATTATGTATAATCAATACAATATGAGACTCAAAATTGGTTATAATCGAGAGTAACCGTAATTTGACATGTTTATTTTCGATACTATCGACCAGTCAGAGGTTCTTGGACTTGTGATATTAACTGCCTCATTTCAGCATTTGAGTCGCCAGCACTATCAAACAAATCAAACAAGTGCAAGTCCAGGTCAAAATTATTATTGATTTTTTCGATTATCGACCGATGATTTGTGAATGATGTTTTATTTTTCCCACTCAAGTCCCCTGCTAATACTCTCGTTGCTAAATCTCCCGCTACGAAAACAAAATATTGTTGATTTGAAACGAAGATTGAATAGAGAGACAATCCTGTTCGTTTGTTATACTCAATGGTTAAATTATTGAGAAAAGTATGATATTATTTTATTATTTGAACGCCGTACATAAACCTCGTATCCGATTATCATTGACAAAAAAGGCCTCGACAGTAAATCCTCTGCATAAGAGAATTTATTTCAACAGTAACAGTAAACGCTAAATCGTCCATATTTTTTACCAACCCCATCGACTCTCGTAATGTTGATACGCATTTATTGTCGATCGAAAATACGTTCAATCTTTCGTGAGTACTCGGACAACCCTGAAGGTGCAATTGGTTTTATATGTTGTCACTCTTTACTTGGTTATGTGTGTAAAGTATATAACCGATCCGTATTTCGATTTTTCAAATAATATTTATTTTATTTGCGTCGGAAAGCGCGATATCCAAAGAATGACCGGCGGATCGTTACCGATAGAAAACAAAGATTATACTGAGTCGAACGATGATCTTCCTTTAAATCTTGTTTGCTATTCTGTCTTCTTTGTATCTTAATCGAACGCATTTTATGGATTTTTCTTTCCTGCAGCCCCAGGTCCTTACTCTCTTCTAGCCGCTTAGTGATATTTTCGATATTGACATACTTTGGATGATGATAACAATTATAACATGACTATGTTGAGATATAAAATAAATTGTGTAAATATGTGAGACCTTTCTTGACACCTGCCATCTCTTCGATATACACGAATACGATATTCCAATGGATCCTTAAATATCGCGGCGTTATATTTTTGGTGCATCTATTTTTCAACAAATGTGTTTTAATGAAAACATTCTGTACGAGATAAAGTCTCGGTGTAAAGAAGGGGATAACTGATTTGCAATTATACGAAGGTTCAGTTTTTAATCAGAATAAATTAATGGATTCTTTAATTTTTATTTAAGGAAAAGCATGAATATGTAGGGGAGTCAAATAAAGGATTTTTCGAAAATGTTATTTTTTAATAATAGTATTATATACCGAACTCTATCTGAAAATTCCATTGATATATTTTCGAAATTGATAACGTTATTATCCCTAACAGCTACGGGGACGAACGGGTCAACATGCGAAGGTGATATGATCGTTGTTGCGTTTAACGTAGTCCAAGCGGCTGCCGCAAAAAAGCTGAGAATGTGTGAAACCTTGAAATTGTTAGAAAAGCTGGGTTTCATCGTGATTATGAAGAAACGCTATGGTTGCCTAATCAGAACCTGATTGGGAGGGGGAGGGGGCGGTCGAGGAAGCTGAGTGCAATCTCGACCTCGTTGAAGCGTGCGGACGCGGCATTATGCCGGGCTTGGCTTGCGTACAGAGGCAAGCATGACGAGGCAAATTCCTTTTGATTTGTGACAACAAACGACACTCGATCGGATGGGCTACAAGAGCTTGCAAACCTACGCAAACCAAGCCAAACACTCTATCCGCACGTTTGAATTTGTGAAGGTCTGTCTGAGATTTGCCAAGCGTGCGGACGCGGCATCAGCTTATGATGCAAGTTCCCATGTTACGTCTTAGCCGGTAATATCAAAGTTGACAGTGTGTTCGGCCGGTACCCCAAATTCTTGACAGTCGATAATGTACCAACACAGTTTTCTTACACCATTTACCATCACTCGTCGATCATTAACTCTTAGTTAACTAACAATATCATTCGCTCTTGGAAACCAAATAAGACCACGCTCTCATTACATATACACGGCGCAGAATTCTAAACTGTAATTTAATATAAGCGCTCTATCAACTTATAAACACCTCGTACAGTAAACTTCTTGAAAATTCCTTTTCACTTTTATTTCTTTTCAACGAACCTCTTGTGCGACTCCGTCGCTCGAACACTTCGATATAAACATAAACTCTGTAAGCATTCCGAGAATTATAATTCAAAACTCCTTTTTTCTTTCCCACGAGGCGACGTTCTCACGGCACCTCCGTGCGCTCGAGATAATCCACTCCGCGAGAAAAACAAAGGTCCATACGAAAAATCCGACCAATCAAAATCAGCCGTCTTTATTGTAATCTGCCTCGCAGAGGCAGAACGGTCCACGCTCTGTAAAACTTAGGCAGATCTTTTTCTACCTTCATCGAGTCTAATTCTAATATACCAAATCTCAATATCTTCGAACTCTGTAAAACTCGAACTCCGAAAAACTCGAACACTGTAAAACTCGAACTCCGAAAAACTCGAACACTGTAAAACTCGAACTCCGAAAAACTCGAACACTGTAAAACTCGAACTCCGAAAAACTCGAACTGTACAACCCGATTCAGTCATTGAACAGTGAATAAAGTTACGTTATTGGTTATTGTTATAATTAAACCAGGAAAACAATTATTTCTCTCACGAGTAGAGAACCAACGTAACCCTCATCAACATCCAATCGATCCCATTAAATATTTAGTTGGGTTCCGAAAGCGCGAGCGATCCATTGAAAGACTCACTTCCGCGGAAAGCACTATCTGTTTGAAAGTTCGCGCCATAACTCCGATCGCGCTGCGTCTCCCAGGTAGCACAATGTTATCCGGAAGGTATCCGAAAGATGTCCCGAAATGGATACGGATAACTTTTTGGTTATCCAAAAAGACATCCGTTTGGATTACAAATAGTAACACTAATGACCGGTTGGCGGATAACTTATTCACGTCAAATTAGTTATCTATTCGGTAACTTTTAATGGTTGACAAATTGTTAACAAGAGGTTATCTTTTATCGGTCGTCGGTACATTATCGTTACGTTGTCAAATCGATATGTCTGAAAGATATCTTTTTAAAGGCATGAAAATGGTGAGATCTCACAGATATCTAAAATTTGTCCACAAGGCATCCATAAAGATGACAAAACGACGTCCAAACGGTATCAAAAAGCGCTATCGAATGAATACCTCTTTCTTGACGATATATATATATATATATATATATCCATTTCTTTATCAAAATCAACTTATTAATAGTCTAGAATATATAATATTCCTCAAGGTTACCTTTCTTCGTTGTTACATGGTAAATATAATTACTAAAAGTTTCTATTTAAATGCGCATTTATAGACACATAAATACGTGTTCAAATAGAAACTTTTATTAATAATAGTCACTGTATAACAACGAAGAAAAGGTAACCTTAGGGAATATTATATATTCTAGACTATTATGAAATTGATTTTGATAAAGAGATAGATAAGAGAATTTTATGTCGGATTTTAATGGGATTGTAAATAAACAAATTTCTATATCAGTAAACGTCAAATTAAATTTAATAAGCCTGCAAAAAATATTGTATTATATCGAAGTACGCGAAATGCTGTTTTCGACTATTGTTTTGCACATTTCAGACGGTCGCCCCCACGGCGAAGCCAGTCCGCGATGCGATTTTGGACATCTTTAATGGTCGTATTCCGAACGGAGCTTCGTATGACCTCTGAAAAGGAAAAGGAACAAATAATATTAGAAAATTTCATTTACACCATACATCAAATTGATGTCAGCATTCAATGCAGCAGTTACTCGTCGCATTCGCTGCCTTTCTGTCAGATCATAAATAGGTTTCGGCCGGCGACGCATAATTAATTGAGATAGGTTTCGACCTTTTCCTATATGTTGGGATGAATTAAAATAAAATCAGAAAAAAATGTACTTACTTCAACTTCTCAGTCCGCTGGACAAAAACCGGTGTTTCCGGACGACCTCTCGAATGATCTACGAAGTGTTAGGACAAAGTATATTAAGTATTCGTGGATGATTCCACAGGGATTTCACCGATAAAAAAGAATGGTGTACTCACTGAAATATTCACGTCCCCTCGAACAAACTATTTCTGGAATGCCAAGTTCTCTGTACAACCTAAAAAATAAACGTATGCTTTCAGAATACACGAAACCTATATGGATACATATATGTCACATTACCCACGGAGGTAAATGTGAAAGTATAAGGCATTTATACTCACGTGCGCTTGATGTTTAATTTTTCTCGTTTGTTCTGTATATAAATATTTCACGCGTATATATCTGTCGCAGATATCACAATGGAATAGTGGGTGGCGTCAGTACGCGAGTCGGTGAGCGTCTTATCCGTTGTGTGTCATCTGTCAGACAACTTTTGGATGCCTTTTCCCGCGTTTACGAGACGACAAGAAACAGCATATTACCGATGTCAGAAAGATATCATAAAAAAGACATCTAATGGGATTAGTCTTTAGGATATCCTTCGGACAACTTCTTATTAGATTGAATAGATGACAGCAGATGGATAACTGTTTGATACCTAGAAATAGTCATCAATTCGATAATAGTTAATGATACCTTACAGACGTCCGTTTATTATGTCAAAAGATATCCTAAAAAAAGATAGCTTAACGATAACATTAAACAGGATGACGTTGGAAGGATGTCGAATAGTTATCTTACGGTAATGTCTTAAAGATAACCTGAAAACGGTAACTTATCGGCATCAATTGGACATGTGTGCTACCTGGGCTGCGGTCTAAATTTTCCATCGGGACGTAACACCCATACACACCTTGATTCCCCCTGCTTCGTTTGGCTCGAGAAATGGGGTACCCCATTGTAGTTTGGTACCCCACTGTTTGGCGTCGCTACATCAATGCGTAGGTCACACAGGCACCTTCACGTATACCTCACTCAACTTCATGGCGTAGCTCCGTCTCCTCTCTCACCAATCACGTTCGAGCAAGCGCGTCTTCTCACTTTCTCCAATGCAAGGTATACACTGGGGTACTCATGCTGACTCTCTCTTTTTCTGAGCTGCTACTGCTGTACCCCACTGTTTCGACATATATAATATAGACTTTAAGAATATTAATAACCGTATAATATAATACGAGATACCTGCAAACAATAGATTATCTTTAATTCTTGAATTATGAAGTAATAGGCCATAAAAATGAATTTTTTTCATCATAGAAAATTTAAAAAAATGAAAGAGAAAAAGATATTATCGTCCGATCTTGCGATTTCAAATGCAGAAAGTCTACCAACTCGATCGAATGTCTTATAATGATTTTTGTTAGACACTTCTTATAAAATGAAACAAGAATGCTCGAGTTGGTACTCAGTCACCAGCGTCCCTGCAAGTGTTACGTCCCAGCATGGGTGACGCACATCTCCGGTCGATAAATCTTCTAATCTCTATTATCTTGCCTACCTCCAAAACAATGCAGTCTGCCGGTATAATTCAAATACTATGTACATCTTTTTCGCTTATTATCATCTTATTATTTCATTTATAAAGCTATATTTAAGAAACAACAATTATTCCCGATTCAGATACGAAACTATGATATCCCAGAACATTTGTCTGTTAAATCCGCGACAATGTCTGCTTCTTCGATGTACTAGCGTACTTTCGCGTGGCTTCGCATTTTACAATGAATTTTAGTAATCCGCACGTTTCATCGATACCGTCGAATTCTGGCAAGCTTTTCTTGAAATCGCGGTATTTTTGTTCGTTATATGTTCGCGTGTTATCTAATGCTATCATTCTCGAGGTTTCCATTGCAGCTGGGTCATAGGCGCCTACTCCCGCATTGTTATTCATCGTAATATTGTTGAGGACTTACTCGATGATGACTAATTAAAGATTACTACTGGAACCGTGTGTAGACTGCTATAGTCGCCTCGGATGTCGGATGGATGAATTCGTGCCGTCGGGTTGAAGGAACTCGAGTTGTTGAGTTGAGATCTCGTGTCGCCGGATCCGTGGACCTCGTATTGTTGAATCGGAGAATCTCGTGCCGTCAGATGAATGAAGTTGGTTTTTTTTATTGTTAAATTTGAGAGTTTGTTGTTTTTTTGTGTTGATTCTGATCGCGAGCGATGTTTTATTATACTCTTCTCTTTTTTTCCAGTTTTATTGGTGTATTGAGCGTGTTGGCGTGTTGTTGCTGAATTTGTCGACGTCGCTGAAGATGTTTGCGTGTTTCGCTGCCACCAGTTTTATTGGTGTACAGAGCTGTAACGCCCCAAGGTAGGGAGAGAATACAGCCATGCCGAGAATCCGATGTGCGCGCGAAATTTGAAATTTGGAATTTGCTATTCGGGTGGACGCGAGCTTCCCGCCTTTGACTTACTTGAACTTTATTGTACCAATTCAACGATTTTGGATAAATCGTCGAGGTAAATTCCTCTCCGAAGACGTTTCCGTTGATGATTGTTTCCCGGATTTTTGATGATGATCGATGATCGATGATCGAAATTATAAAGTTGAAAACCAACAGCTGACGATCACTCAATACAACACAGACGTTTATTTAAACATGAAGGTACAACACAAACTCTATACTTGTTATAAGATTGGTTTTACAAAAGACTGCGATTTTGCTCCCTTAAAATACTTGAGCCTGTGGTAAGTTAGCCGGACAACTTTAACTTTTTCAAGTTTTTACTTTAGTGATCGTTTGGTGGTGTTTGGTAGTCTAATTAGCACGTTTGGTGATTAATAGTATTGGATATATATAATAATTATTTAGAGTAAGATATATATTTACTCATACATAAGATTAGAGAGTACAAAACCAAATCGACACACGAACCCGTTGTAAACATAAATATTGACTGGCTATTCGATAGCCGCCAAATGCATACAAAGAGACGCATAGAAATACGTTCACCATAAAACGCACAAGACGTTTGGGTAACGGTTGAGAGACTGTTCCTTTATTTCATGTGACAAATAGTTAGTCTCGTAGAGATCTTTGTAGAGAGTAGACGGACCTTGCCTCAAATAAAGAATAAGTTTCAAAAGTACAACGAACATCGACTAAAGATTATAGTTAACCCTAAACCAATTTTCAATAAATAGTTTTTGTTTTTAATTAAAAACAAATTTCGGGCTTAAGTTCGCCGGACAAATTTTATTTATTAAGGTAATTCTCCAGCTAGCTTCAATACTGCAGAATAATTTGGAATTCAGGATTTCAATAAATAAAACGATACCCGATCTATTTTTTAAAAAAATCGAGGGGTATCACCGATGTTATTTATGAAAAAAATTAATTGGAAAATGTGGTTTTTAACCCGTAAAGATATCCCAAAGTGGCACTACTATACGGTTATTTCAATTTGTTATATTCTTAAAGACTGCAGATTCTAATAAAAAAAAACCTCTTTTTTTTATCGTTGATGACAATTACGCAAAAATTACTTAAATTAAGGGCACCATGCCGAGCTTTCTGATGAGAAAAAATACTTTAAGGTAGTAACGTCGATACTGGAATAGTCAAATGTATATGCAGTCATTTTCGACTTACGTAGTATTTAGAATAGGCAACGTCGCGATAGAGTGAGAGAGACAGAGATGGCCTGTTTTGGTCTGTTTCACTCGAGAGGTGCGCAAAAGCTAGATTAAGAATGACGGCTGACGGGCGCAGTTAATGACAAATTAATTATGACATCACGCGTAAAAAAAGAAAAAAATCTACCACTGGAAGGGCAAAAGAGTGACAGAAAAAAAATGGTCGCTGCAAATGTGACTTACGAAATGCTTGTAGACGTATATAAACAAGATAAGTACAATGGATTATCGAGAGTTTTGGGCAAAGATGATAACGGCAGTGTTAAAGTCACCAAAAATAAACATATTGTAACGACTCGCATTTGCTATCGAATGCTTTTTGAATTTACGAGCGACTCTGTCGTAAGTCATCTGACTCTCCCGTTTGATCGGTGGATCATTGCGCACGTCCATCGATCAAACGTGGATTTGGGATGTACGGGAAATACGTCGTCCTCTTTCGTTCCGGGGCCGTCGGCGCAAACACACCTATACAATCGCTCTCATTAGGACAGGAAACCAGTCAAATCTGCATATAATATCATCGGATTGGCCATCCGATCTGCTGCAATCATGGATTTCGTCCGAGCTACGAGGTAACCCCGGAACAAATGAAAGAGCCAACGAGGGACTACGCTACGAAAAGATAAGAAAATCATATTGTCATTCAAGATAGAGTTACTTCATAATTTCCCAATGAAATGAAATGGGGCTCAAACTTTGTACGAATTATAATCTAATGAAAAGTGAATACATGAAGCGTGCGAATGAACATTAATTGTATAAGTGTCTGGAGAAAGAAAATTACTCTATTAAACCCGAATCATTATGAAAATAAAAAATGTTATGTTAAAAATAAATGCATAATATAATAGTGAAATTGTTGCAAATATTGTTTGCAATATATTGTATATTCGTTTTTTTCGAAAATCAAGAAAAAAAGTAACCACGAAATTATTATTATATTGAGTTGAAAAAGTATGGCTCTGTTAATAAAAGATTAATTAATAAAGAATCTTTATAAAATACATACTCCCATGTTTCATTCATTTTTTAATTTCGCGCGCATTGTAACCTCTTCGCGACGTTGCCACGCTACACGGAACTACGATATAAAAGTACATTTGGGATATTTATTTGTTAATTTCGACGATTACAGGGTTTCAACCTGTATTTTTAAGGATTTAAAATGTTCCTTATAATATTTTCTCTTAGTCTACCCTTTTTTTTTATTTAAATCTGAACGGTACTTTTTATAAAATACAATGAAAACTGTGATTTCACATAAGACTCAATGTTAAATGTATGAAATTGTCAATGTCAATATATTTTTTCTGGTTCTCTGTAGCCTCTTAAAAATTTTACTGGATGTTGTTCTGCCAATTGCTGTGAGGATTCGGGGGACAGCAGCTCTCATTGGTCGAGAAATAAATACAGCGGCAAGCTGTATTTATTTATTGATCGTGAATGAATTGACGGTTTCATGAACGCACACGAGTTTATTCTTTGAACGCTTTTTTCAATAGTGAAATTAAAATGAAATGATTACGACAGTTTTATAGTGCCGTGTAAACGAGTTATTTCTTTTTTCTTATACAGGGGAATCGACGTTGAAAGTTTAATTTTGTAAAGACAGGAAACCTTGCCGTCTTGACGGGGTCGTGCTCCGATCACAATCTTGCTCCCATTCGGTGTACTCTTATTTTACTAAAGTTTCTATATTTCGTTCACTTATGAAGCTCGTTTGAAAGAAAGCGAAGCCTGCACCAATATTCTTTGTTTTTATCGTGATATTTCGACTGTCAAAATTTTCATCTTTCATCTAGCAATCGTGGTTTGATGATTGGTTTCGTGAACCACGATCGATGTCGTGAAGATATAAACTCGAGGTCAATACCGTGGTGAATACCTACACAAAATTAGCAAACAAATTTAACGATCTGATTGTATTCTTTTTGTAATCGTTAGGGAATCATTTGGGAATATGACGTGAGGGATATTAATCTTAATGTTTGTTACCAACCGATCTGCCTACTAACAATTTACCAGAAGGGATCCGCAAAAACACCTTGCCATGCCACGCGCCGCGGAGTCAGGTGATTCCCAACGGAACACGCTGACGATTCCCCGAAACCACGACCGTAGACTAAGAAATGCAAACGATCAATTCCTCAAAATCACGACCATGGATTGGGAAATCGCCGGAAATGCAAACAAGCGATTCCTCGAAAGAGATTGAGAAATCATCCAAATTGCAAACGATCGATTGCTCGAAATAGATTGAGAAATCGTCAAAAATGCAAACGATCGATTTCCCAATCGGTAACCCGATACTTCCCGATTGCCCCCAGGAGACTTCAATAGCACCTTCGTATTAGGGTATCGAGGGTTCCGCTCGATCAATTATTCTCCAGTCTTAATTGATATCCTCGTCTTAACAGACGCATCAGACGGTCTACCGGCACTCGTTCTCTAGTCGCAAGTTCACTCGCGTACTTAGAGTCTCGTGAGTGTAACAGTGGGTTCGGGAAAGCCAGTAAAGAACTGATTACGAACTCTTCGCGTTAAACTTATCCTTAGTGGCTCTTAACGCAACCCAATATACCTCGGTACCGCGATAATTACCGTAGCGGCATTACGCGTCCGAATATATTGGGATCATTTGTAATTTCCCGAAAATATCAAAATAATTATACGTGCCGAGCGATACATTATCATACTGTGAGTAATCGTCTCGCGCTGACTCACAATCAGTGAAACGCCGATCGTCACGGTGTGCGCGTATAAACCTGTAATCACACATACAACAATAAAACCATACCAACCAACCAACCTGACTAACTGGTGAGTTGTCTCCAACCCCATCGCGGAAGTTCTCATTCTACCTTCCAGAAGCACCGAGCAAACCAACGGCGTCAGCGATATACATATACACATCCAACACCAGGTGAGGTGCGCAACCCCGCTTTAACTAGGACAGAGACCCGCGTGTCGAGGCCCTGACTCGCTCGACCGCAACAATATTAACTACTAATAAATCAATAAATAATTTTACGCTAAGACCAAAAATCGGGCCTTAACATGTTTAAGGTTATGGAATAGACATCATTGATCGTTGAAATTATTGAACATTATTACAAAATTATAAAACGAATTATAAATTATAAAAATTAAAAAATTTATCATTTATTTATCCTTGCCGAATATACACTGCGAGATGCACTTCAATCTCGCTTTCTGCGTTCCCCATCTGTGTCTTCGCTTTTATATCATCGTATATTCCCCAATTTCCGCTCAACCGTCGACAGTAGTATGCAACGAAATGCCCTGGTATATATCCCACTACTCCAGATAGCCTAAACAGAGATTCTTCGTCAGCAATAAATCATGGAAAAAATGCTTTCGTCTAATTTCTATAATACCATGTTAAAAGAAATTATCTAAAGATAATATCGGAATTATTTTCTTGACGAAAAGAGATTGTGGGTGGAAGCTGATTACCTGCGGAGCGCATTCCTCTATCCGCCACTCTATTATTTGTTGTATCACGAATGTCAAGCTCTATGTACAAATTGCAATTCAGTTTACTGTGAAGTGTGTATTTTCCTTTGCACGTATGACACGTAAGGTCATAAGTTATTGGCCAGAAATCCAGCGCTTTTTTCAAATCTTTGAAACCATGTTCCGTGATGATTCGATGATTTGGTATCATGACAAGACATGTATCTTCGAAGCGAGGGCAAACGGAACATTTTCTCGTTCTAAAAATACTCGGCGCAGACGTTATTGCATTATTTACGGTATTTCTGATACTATCCCATCCGTCGATCTCGTATGATAGTACCCTTTTTTCGGTTTTCATTGCAACTTTTTAAGGGTGCCATGATTTTAATATGAATGCTCTGCTTTTGAGCACCTCCTAGGTCGCTCCCGATCAAATCAATTCTTGGGATCGTCCAAAACGCTGGTGATTAAAATATTCAATTTGTCCATATGCGTTAGGCTTAGCAGTCCATGGCCCTTATCAATTAAAGCAGTGTGCTGGTCTAGAATTTTTGCGATGCGGTAGGGGCCATTGTAGTGCGGATCGACTTTGCCTTGTTTCGGCTCACGCAGGGTATAGACGAGATCTTCTGGTCGATAAGTTACGGCATTTAATTTTTTATCATGCCGTGCTGTGGCTGCGATTTTACTGTCGTTCAGATTGTTCCCTCCTACCTCGGCCAACTCGTTGAGTCTTTTCACTATCTTGTCCAAGTAATTTATAGCCGTCGCCGACAGGTGTTTTCATTAGTTTCCCGTATGCCATCTCGTAGGGCGTGAATTTGGTGGATTCGTGGACAGCGGCGTTATGTGATTGTATGGCATAAGGCAAGATGTCGCCCCACTCTCTCTCTTGGCTGATATAGTGTTTCACGTAGTCAGCAATTCCTTGGTGACTTCGCGCTAGAGACCCGTTGCTTTGTGGGTGGTATGTCGTGGCCTTCACGTGGTGTATTTTCTTTTCCTTGAGGAAATTCTCCATGCCAGTGCTGATGAAGCATTTGCCGTTATCGCTGAGAATGTACAGTGGAGTACCGTGTACTGTAAAGTATTCTTGGTCGAGAATTTTGATTATGGTGTGCGACTTCATATCGGGTAACGCGAAGGCTCGAGCGAATTTTGTCAATAGGTCGATGGTCGTTATGACGAATCGGTTTCCACGTTTGGTTAGGGGTAGTGGGCCGAGCATATCTACTGCGGTTTTTTCCCATGCGGCCACCGATGTATCCGTAATTATCATTGGTTCTCGTGTTTTGATTCGCACCAGTTTGTGTTGTTGGCAGCTGTGGCAGCAGCGTACGATGTTCTGCACGTCCTTTTTCATTCCCTTCTAATAATATCGTTGTCGTAGTCGTTCGTAGGGTTTTCTTGCTCGTTTGTGGCTCCCGATGTGATCGCTGTGCCATTCCTTGATGATTGCGCTGCGTTCTGGTTCTGACGGTGTTTTGATCGCGTTGGTGCAGATGATTATTTCGTAGCTGATTGCGGAGAGGGCGTTCCTGAGTATCCGTTGGAACACTACTATCGGCAGGTCGTCGGGTCCGTCTTCGTTGGCGGCGATACGCAACTTGTGGTTGCCGTATTCGGTGAGCGACCATTTCAAGGTTTCGACGGCTGTTTCGAGGTCTGCGAGGGTCATTTTGTCAAAGTAGTATTTGGTGGCCGTAAGGCTTATTATTTTCCGATTCTTGTTTTGTGATCCTATTGCGTCTTCTAATTTTGACCGTCGCATGAGATCATCAGCGTCGATGTAGCTATGGCCGGTCGTGCCTTGGCCGGTTGTTAACTGATCGGATTTCATCTCAATCCGACATAATTTGGCGGGACGGTCTTCAAGGTTGGAATTGTCCTCTTCAGAGTCGCTGCTGGAATTGGCGAGCTCGTTCTCGTTGAAGATGTGCCCCAGGTAATTAACCTCCTTGCGCAGAAATTCGCATTTATCAACTTGGAGAGTCAATCCGTTCACTCGCAGCCGTTGGAAAAGCCGGTTAACTTTGGTACGGTGTTCTTGGAGGGATGACGAGAAGATCACTATGTCGTCGAGGTACACGAATAATTCTGTGCCGGTGAGCCCCGACAGAACACTGTCCATGAGCCGTTGGAATGTCGCCGGTGCGCTTTTCAACCCGAAAGGCATTCGCGCAAATTCGTAATGGCCTCGAGGGGTCGTGAATGCCGTTTTCGGTTGATCCTTCTCGGCTACCTTTATTTGGTGAAATCCGCTGGCTAGATCGAATACTGAGAAATATTTTGCTCCTCCGAGCCGGTTCAAAATTTCGGTAATGTTAGGCAGCGGATAGCTGTCGCCGATCGTTTTCTCATTAAGTTGTCGGTAATCGATTACCATTCTCCACCGTTGATTACCGTGTGCATCCGCCTTTTTGGGAACTTTATTTGGTTTTCGATCTCGGTTTGGTGAATTACCGGATATCGATATTATTTTGTATGGACTGGTTTGTTGTCGAGGGTCGGAATTTCGTACTCGACAGTCGTAGAGCAATTCAAAATATCCCCCGGGAGGTGAAGCAGATCCGATTTACGTTTTACTAGATCGCGCACGTGTTGACGCTCGATATGATTAAAATGGTCAAAGTGCAGCGTCTGCAAAATCGTACTCACTCGGTCACGGGGCGGCCTTGCCGGTGCGTCGCGCGCGGCCAGCCGTTCGTCGTCGCCGTCGGAGAGCGGCCCGGATCCGATTACATACGGCTCGAGTTCCTGCGCCGGCACGTCGAGGTCTACCGCATCGGCGTGTGTGTTGGTGGCGATAGCGTAGCAGACGCCCTCATGGTTTTTCACCACCGCTTCACCGATGTGTACGTGTGATCCGAGGTCGATGCGCTTCAGATATCCGTCGTAAACGTTACTGTTGCGTAATTTTATTGCGACCTGTTTCCTGCTACGTCCTTCCAGATGGATTTGGACGGATTCTAATTCGTCTAGGACGGGTTCTATTTCCTCCCGGTTTGAGAACGGAATGGGTGTAATTGGTTCTTTTGCCGTAACGAGCGTCCGATGTTGATAAGAAATCTCGGCTTGCTGATCGTGAAGAAAGGGCGCTCCGAGAAGTCCGTCGGCTCGTGATAGTCGTTCGCCATCGAAGACGTGGAAAGCCACGTCGGCCTTCCGAATGGCAAGAGCGACCGTTCCGAGCGTGCGAATCGTCGTAGGAATTAGCCTCGATTTTTTCGCGTGTCGGTAGTGTCGATTTTGTCGGGTTCGCTTAAGGGTGGCACCTCGCGCTCTTTTTTATTAATTTCGCCGTCCGCGCGATATATTCTCGGGGGGATTCGGTTTTTTAAATATTAAGCCGGTTTATCTCAGTTAAATAGGAACTCGCGTTCCTGCCCGGCGCGAATTTATTTTTTAAATGTTTTATGAACGCGTGGACAGTGTCTATTGCCCTGCCGTCGAGCGCGTCCCAGGCAGCTCCGGTTAGCTTGTCTTTAACCCCTTTTAAAAAAATTGGCTCGTCGGCACCGTCGAGCAGCTCGAACTCGTCAACGACCCTCCGAAGGAAAGTTGTGAGGGATTTTGATGCACTGTCGTATTCCGGGAGGGAACGCACCGCCTCTCGGATTTCCTTACGACGGTTGTCGAGCGTGGTTTGCTCGAGGAGTGACGTTAGCAGTTCAGTCATTTTTGGTTAATTTGTAAATTTTATGTTACGAAACAAGGTGAGTTAGCGGACAGAAGATCCCACTTCTGACACCAGTTGTTAAGTCCGTGTTTGCGGGCTTAAATATTCATATGTTAATAATTATGATGATCGCGCTCGAGTATGTCAGCCCTCGGCGCATGGATCTCTGTCTTATTTTAAGCGGCATGACGCACCTCACCTTGTGGTTGCAGTCGTCAGTGACTTGCTGCTGATGTTGTTGAGCCTGGAGGGTCGGGATGTCAAAGAAATAACGTCCTTGCTGATCTTGGTCTCGACTCGCCGGGTGTTAGGCGCTTTATCTTTATTTTGTTCTAGTGATACACTTATGATATACTTATACACTTGCGGTGGTTTCGTGTGTGTGTTACGCGCACAACGTATGTCGCGGGGCTAGCGTCTCGCGTCGTGCTGAGTCGGCTTGTAAGGTGATATAGAGTTCTGGCGCCGACTCTATAGCGTATGAATAATATTTATAATTATTATTTCGGGATTTAGCAGTTATTCTCGATATATTCCGTCGCGTAACGTCACTCGATATAACCGCGTAACGAGATTATATCGAGTGACGTTAAGCGCCGCTAAGGTTTGCTTAATCGTATAGAGTTCTTAACCGGTGCGTTAGGATTGTTCAAGGGCCCTGACACTCACTATCACACTCGCGAGACTCTAAGTGCGCGAGTAGACTTGCCGCTAAGGAACGAGTTGCGGGTAGGCCGATTGATACGTCTGTTAGGACGAAGCTATCAGTTAAGACCAAAGAATCATCGGTCTGCCGGCGCCCTTGATACCGTAAGGCGAAGGTATTACGGGAGTCTCGTGGGGGTAGTTACAGAGTGGTGGTGATTGGGAAATTGGGTTAATTTCCCAATCGGTAGTCGGGGTTTTCGGAATAATGCTGATGGCGCAGCTCGTGCGAGGTGGCCGAGTTGTGTCGCGAGTTGAAGCGCCTCTGTGGAATTTGGCGCTTCCTTGAATTCAATGCGCAGGTTGAAAAGCCTCCGAGGAATTTGATGATCGTGAAGAGGTCACCAGCGAGTTGAAGCGCCTTTACGGAATTTGATGATTGTGAAGGTATGATGTGGGTCGGTCCGTAACAGACCACTGAATCAAAACTGCACGTGGACTTGACAAAAAAAACTTATTGCCATCGATTGTCAAAGGACGCGATAACATATTGCCATTAGGAAATAGGAAGACTTTACTTGGCTTTATAAGGTAACGATTGCGTAGACGAATTTCCGGACACGATTGAAAGAATTTGCCGGTCTTGGACTTTTTTGTATTTTCCTCCTGAATTGCAGAGGGTTTTTTTTGTCTCTGAAAGCGTTGGTACAGTATGTCCGATATGAAGAGTTTCTGCATTATGGACGGTTGGGTTGATTTCACGAGAAGATTTTCCTTCGTCTGAATCCAGATGCCGTTCAAATTGTCCGCGCGCATCTTAACAAACAAATCGGCACGCATCGGTGGTTTCACTTTTTTGGCAAAAATCTTGTTTTAAGTTCGTTGAAGTATCCTTCCATGAAACTTGGCGATGCACGAGGCGTTCGATAAGGGAGAGCCACGCTCATCCACAATGGAAACTTTTTCGCTAGCTTCGTAAGATTTTGAACGAATTCGGGAAGAAAAAATGCATTTAAATTTCTACCAGAATCTGTCGTGTTTTTTGCTTTCACAAGCTGGTGTCTGAGCCATCAACGGGAGTGCCGTTGTTAGGATCTTTAACCCATTCTGAAATAAAATTCTTTTTCAAGCGCTTCGCTTCGATTGTTTCGTACGTTTCGTCTGTGTTATGTACATCTTTTATCTTTGCATCATCGATTTGGACTTCCTGAACTTTTTGTACTGTTTCCTCAATCCCTTCGAACGCCATGTAGTTTTTCAATTTTTCCCTTGCTTCCTTCGTCGTTCCTGCCGACGAAATATCGATTCGAGCGTCGTCATGCATTTACAGTCGCAAGTCAACACGCACGCCACGACGCAAGTCAACACCAATATTTATTCGAAATCAGAAAGTGTCTGATAATAGACGAGCAACGTAACATAAAAATCATCGAACATAAAAATCTTTGATGCACGGGGGTATTACTTTTTTTAAACACTTTCATCGACAGACCATGTGCATCAAATGAGCTACATCGATCCTTATAATCGTTGCAGGTCTTTTTAACTCGCTATCTCCGGCAGCTATCAAAAAATACAAGTTCACATACGACTTTATTGTCTGGTTGTTAAAAGCCAAGCAGAGAGTAGACAAGAGAGCACGAGCATTATCTCAAACTGCTTGCTTTGGCTTGGATGCTCCCTTACGTAAAAACTGTTTTAACCAGTACTCAATGAACTCTGTGTCATGTTTCTCCGAGATCATTTGGCAAACTGGCAGTGTAACTCCCTCGAAGTTTATAACAATGACATATAAAAATATATGACCAGATTTTCCTTTGTGACGTTCGACACCTTTCACTAGACTCCCAGTCGAATCGAGACAAATGACCGAACGATCTTTCATTACTCGTAAATTTTCTTTGTAGGCGTGCAGTTGAGCCGCAGTACCGTAAAATGAGTAAAATGGCCTTGAACTAACGGAGTGGATGAAAGCTCGATATTTGGGATGCGTGTTTATGTTTTCGATTGTTTTAATAATATCACGTTCGCCTTTGCCTTCAATGTCATATTCTGCATCAATAGCTTCCTTTTTAGCCTTCCGCAAGATATTTCCGCAGGCCAGATCAGGAGGTTCTGTGTCCCCAAGCTTCATATTCTCACGTGCTTGGCGATTCTTCCATCCGGAGTAGCCCTCCGATACTAACACTTTACACGCTTCCTTTCTAAATTTACCGTTAAAATGACGCTTAACTTCCGCATGATCTGTGTATCGTGTATCACATGCTTGCACTTCAATGATGAATCCATTATGCTACAGTCGAAGTGGAATATTTTCCACTTCGACTGGAATATTTTCCACTTCGACTGTAGCATTCCCTTTGAAAATATTTTGGCAAGTAGAATCTGTGCACTTTCCGACTATTCTCAATTTGTACGTCGTTTCGTCAACGCACACGTACAAGGCATTTTATATTGCATATGGAATACAATTGCTACTATATTTGTCCAAACTCTCGGTTGTAATTTTTGTTTCGTTTTCCATAAATAACTGCGTCGCTTGGCTTTATGTCGTTCCATTGTTCGCGCGTTATGAACACATCAAACTTTTCTATTTCGTTAGCATCTTGATCATCCGGGATGCATTCTCGTTCGAACAATCGAAATTCCCAATCGTGGAATCATCATAAACGCTGGAATCAAAGTTCTGTGGTTCCACAGTTTTGACCACGATACCCTCATCGGATCTGGCTGTGCTGAGTATGCGCCGACGATTTTTGCGTAATTTTGCTGGATTTTTTTGGCGAAGAAAAGCGCTCATCTCTTGCCATACATGAGATGAGTAAGACGGTAGATTATCAGAGCGGAAGTGGTCAATGAAGTGCTTCACGACTGCAATTGCATCCTCTCGCAGCACCGCCGCCACACGGGGCATCGTGTACAAAATCCTGTAACAGGACATAAAACATATGTTGAAAGTAGACCAAGTATCTCTAGCGGGTTAGAAAATATATACATATTAGTACAGTGGCTTATTTTTGCACTTTTTTAAAATTTATTTTTCAGGTGCTATTTGAAATGGTTGTGGAAAAGATTGAGAAAAAACGTCCTTAATCCTGAATGAGTTAGGAAAATATGTAGAAACCAACGATTGATATCTTTCAGGATTCAAGATTTTTCAAAATGAATTAAATTGGAAAACCGATGGCATATCATTGTCGGAATATTTAAGTTAATCCAAATTTTAACAAATAATATCGAAAATTGTAAGTGGTGATCTACAGTTTGACATCGGCTGTCGCATTTTGTTACCTGATATTGGAATTCTGTATTTTTTTAAAACCATATTTGACTGTATTTGAAAAAAATGAGCCAATAGCACAGCAATGAAACAATAGCATTTATTTTCACTAGTTTAAAAGATATGAATATAATTAAAAAATGGAATCTCTTAAATGTACAACATTTGCATGCTATAGGACCAGATTTCGTAAATGCTGTTGTAAAATTGAATAATCTTTTGGGAATGAAAGTACTGGCTCATTATGGAAAATAAATTAAAGGAAAACATTTATCAACTGATTCGAAAAAGTGCAATGTATTTAATTTTTGTTATTGTATGTAACGAAAATATTTCAATTGTTGCTACTGACCCTTAAGGCCTTACATACGTCCAGCAGTGTCTAAAACGCGCTAAAAGAAAAACTGTTTTTAGGAGAGATAGCAATAGAAAATAGTCAAAATAATTTTTACACATTGTTTATTAGTATTTAAACTTTGTAAACAAAATTTATTCCATTTTTTTTTTCAAAAATTACAACATAAAAAATCACGTTTTCCGAAGCTCTGTGAAAAAAAAGTTGCTCCACGGTCTGCATCATTCCTTCTTGAAATGTTGATAGATCTGTAAAACGTAAAGAGATTCTTCTAAAATAAAGTTGTAGTTATAGTCTGTCGAGCCGGATTTTCGAAATTCGAACAATTTTGCAATTCACGGCAGTTTTAAAAAAAAGTGTCTATTTTGTGACACACATGTCATACTTTAATTATGTTTATAAATTTTTTAAATTGCAATATAAAAAATCCGACTCGACAGACTATAGAGAAAACAATTTCGAATATTAAAAAAAAAAGCATTGAAAAATATTAAAAACTGTATGAGTTATCATGCAGACCGTGCCAGAAAAAGTAGTTTTGAGAAAAATGCATTTTAAGTTTCAAGTGCGTTTCGCTCGAGGTCGCGCGCAGCTAAAGCAAGACCTTTATGAATTTTTAAATTTATTTTGTTTACTTACGTCTAATCTCCCATTCCAGCTTCATATTGTATGCCTTCCTTGTCAGTAAACAATTGTTGCTGTTTATTTGTTATACATTTATTTATTTTTTGCTGTTTATAGTTTGAGGCCAGCTGCCTCAAACAAGCCTGCGCAGGTAGGGGCGCATCAGGCCCTTTCCATGGGCGGTCGGGTTTTCTATAGTAACTTTCGATCTATGGGGAATTTTTACAATCAAGTTTCACAGAAATACGCCTAAAACTATAGAGAATAATAATCTGTAAAAAAAATGAATTTTTTGAAAATTCTGAACGTATGTAAGGCCTGAAATATTTTGCTCACTCGTTCAGGTTAAACCCAGATATTTTTCAAGTGTTTTTCGCAATTATTTCCAGTCTGCACGGAAACAAATTAAAAATTAACCAGCCTAATATATGAATAAGGATGTGCGCAAGTCTGTATGAGCGATTCATATGCTTTCAACAACAAAAACAAATTCTTTCCCAGTAAATACTAGGATTTTTTTCAAATATCGATATATACACATATATTTGCATATCCCGGTATTGCAGGTAAAGAAACCACTTTGACAATGTAGTGATCACCTGCGAGTGTAAAATACAAATAAAAGATTTTTTGTCAGCTTCTTGATACTCAACTTTTTGATACTCAACGTGTCATTTAAAAACAAAACATAATCTCTTTATAACTTAATAGTTGTATGAACAATTATTTGTACTTTGGTCGACTGACTATTTATGCAAAAAACATTTGCATAACATTTGTTTCTCGAAGTTCAATGTTACGCACAGAGATCACTGCAATTCCGCACTGCAATTTTAAATTGTGGAACATTGGGCATAGTTGCAGAAATTCAAACGCACTGGAAAGTGGTTCTTATATGCGAAAAATATTGACACAGTTATTAATCCACGACCTATTTTTTTTATTTTTTTAAAATTAAATAAATCATTTTATTTATAACATGTGGTTTCTAGTGAGTGTGCGTTTTCCTGTCATTATTTTAAAATATCGTTTAGCGACAACGACATAAATTATGAAATGATCTCAAAATTTGTATGTTAATAGAATATTGGATATGTATGCAAAATTACATTAATTGAAAAAAAAAACGAAAAAATGGTTTTTCATTCCACATTCCACGATAATACTACGTTTCCATTCACATCCGTGCTCTGTGTCTGAATTTCATTGACTAATTTATTTGTTCCAAGGCGATAAAGTAATTTGACCAGTAATTAATTTAGTCCGAAGCATTCGTAAAATTGTGTATTTCTGAGTCAAAATATTGAAAAAAAGTGTGAACACAATTCTTCGAAGAAAAATGAATGGCTGAAACACGTGCTGGGCGTCGAAGATGCGCGAAAACTGCATTGGGATCTAAAGAAATATTGATCATTCTAAGTCCTTATTTTGAAGGGTTAAAATTCGTTAAAAGTACTATATTTATTTGGAATAAATAACGCGGTGATTACTTATAGAATTTTCACAATAAACCGCGAAATATAGAACGTCGTTTTATTTACGAGAACAAAATACACACGCGGGACAAAGAATGCAACAATGTTGTGGATACGGGTGATTATACATGTATAGGTAACTAAGCAGACGACAATAAACTTTTCTGAAAACAAGCGCTATTGTGTAATAATGGGTTCTTATGTTAATGGCGAGAATTCAACAACTTCTTTTGAATTCTTTTCAGATTCTGTCGAAATACCAAACAAACGCAGTTGATGAAACATTAATGAGAGAAAATAAATAATGGATTTTGGGAATTTCCTGAAGAATCTACTTGTGAAATCAATTAATAATTTTGCGGTTTTGCAAGTGCAATACAGAGTGTCTCCAAAGAATGTGAAAATATTCACCTTTCTCAATTTTTGTTTCATTTACCCTGAAGCAAGGTTCTAGATGGATGTACGCAAAACAAACTAAAAATGTTGTAGCAATTACACTACAATTACAAAAACACGATCATCAGGCAGATGAATAATCGTGTTCAGAACTCTCCTGAAATTATTTTTTTTTATTCAAGGCAATAAATTACTTTTTTTACGAAGAAAAATTATTTCCCTTTGCCATTAATCATAATATTTTGTGAAGTACGCATCATAATTTTATCAGTGTTGTTTCTTCAGTAAAATCCAAGTACTTTGAACTCGTCAAATAAACTTTGCATTTTATGAAAAATTTGTGCATAGTTTCACAATAACCTTAAATAAATGATCGCTACCTTAAAATAGTACCGTCAAGTCAATCCGTTACTGTGATTTCGAAAATTATTTCTACGAATTCTGAAGGATTAATTAATGCATAATAAGGTTGATCGGTATTGAAGTGTTTCTAGTTAATGTAGAGAAAAATGTATAATAACAACTTTACAGAAAAATAACTCAGTTTCCTTTATTAAATCTACAGGCATATTTTTACGCAGAGAAGTATTTTTTGAGAACTAAAATTCGTAATTTTACTTCAATCTACATGAGTGAGGGCTCATTTTGGGTCCCGATAGATACTCTGAATTCACCGGACGTTAAAATCACCATTTATAAATTAACCATTTGTTTATGAAAGAAAAACTGAAGTCTCACATTGACTAAGCATTCCTTTTCATTGTTGAGTCTAAACTTAAGAAATTATTCGGTGAATTCGTAAAACATTGTTTAATAAACAAAGTGAGCTCTCGGTTATTAGAATTGAACTGAAATTACAAATTAAACTTCATAGTTTAATTTGTAATTTGTAGAACTTTGATGCAGTTCGATCGTGTGTCGTACTAATTTTTCCTCTAAAATAGGTGCAATTTTCCAAATATTTGTACTTCATCAAATTGACTACACTGCACGAACTATCTCAAGGGAAACACATAATTTCATTACGCATAAAAGAACTTTTTTTCTATACTGACCTGAGGTAGCTTGAAAAAAGCAGATATGACAGTCGGTATACTGAGAGAAACACTCGAAAAAATCTTGTATTTCCCATACAGGTAACCCGTACACCTATGTCCCATTGTATGCCAACATATTAAAAATCTTTTAACAAGATTTTTCTGTTTGAACACTATGCTGCCGATGGGCCAATAAAGCTGACAATTAGGCATCATAGCATTAGACTGACACTTGCTGTAAATATTACGTGACCACGTCTGATGATCCTTGCAACCAAGGAAATTCGAAATACGTTTTATAGGACAACTAATGACGTCGAGTTGTAGGAACTTTAATCTGCAAAGGGTGTTCAACGTACAAGTTAAAATTTTGAAATTATCTTCCCAATACTTTTCTTTTTATTTACGAAATTTACAAAAATCTATTGCAAGCAATATCCACAAATATTTATTACCAGGTACTATAAATATACATGTATACAACCACAGCCTCGAAGAGTGTACCTCGAAGAACCGCGTGGGATAGACCCATCGTTAGCATGGTGGGCTGCGCAGAACACAAT
Organism: Netelia virgata; assembly: GCA_951802705.1. Classification (NCBI taxonomy): domain Eukaryota; kingdom Metazoa; phylum Arthropoda; class Insecta; order Hymenoptera; family Ichneumonidae; genus Netelia; species Netelia virgata. The sequence goes on from OX637866.1 coordinate 13,591,477, forward strand.
TTGGCTACTAGAATGATTATCCCCGTTGTAAGGTTTCCGTTGATTTTTACTGTTTAAAACTGTCTCATGCAGAGTTTCTGTACATATATGGATACATTCACGTGCTATTCATGCTAGAGATATGTCTCTAGCATGGCTCACTCTTCGAGACACACTTAGAGACACGGAGTCGTGTGAGTTCCCACAACCTTAAGATGTATCACCAATGATTCCAAAGGTAAGGAATGGGCACAGCACCCGTTGATCTCCTATGTCTTGTTACGTCCCAGCATGGGCGATGCACATCTCCTGTCGATAAGTTAGATTATTATCTTGCCTACCTCCGAAACGATGCAGCTGTTACCTCCCAAAGTGGAGAGACAGTGTAGCTCCGTTGATAATTCGATGTGCGCGGGATTTTTTAATTGATTTGCGCTATTCGGCTGAACGTGAGCTCGTTGCCTGGGACTTACTTGTGCTCAATATACTAACTCAACGATTTTGGATTAATCGTCGGGGTCGATTCCTCTTTGAAGACGTTTAGTTTGATGATTGTTTTCCCAAACTTCTCGATGTTGATCCGTGAGGGTGAGTTTATTGTGAAACATATTAATTGCAACACCAACAACGCAATTACACTTAACAAAAACTAATACTTTATTTGACTTTTGAAATTACAACTCAGAAATTTGTACTTAGAATAATTTTGTAATGAGACTGGGATTTTACTCCCTTGAGATACTGTGTGATTCGAGGTTGAGGATATTCTGCTTTTCCTCTCTAAAAGGGGTGACCATGTCACCTCGGTTCGGGAGGAGTTACAAAAATTGGGTTGATTTGATTGATCTGATTCCTAGCGAGATTGTTCGATTTTCTGTGGAGGGGTTTATTTTGGTCACATGGGGGTGACGTGAGATCATTGCTTTGTGGACGGCATTTGTGAGAAAGAAAATACAGTTTCAAATTATAATTCGAAGAATGTACAGAGTTTGTTTATAGCTAACGAACGCCTTGTGCGATATCACCACTCGTAATCTTAGTTATAAACAAACTCTGTACCATTCTCCGGATTATAATTTAAAACTGTATTTTCTTTCTCACGAATGCCGTCCACAAAGCAATGATCTCACGTCATCCCCGTGCGACCAAAATAACCCCCGCCATAGAAAATCGAACAGTCTCGCTAGGAATCAGACCAATCAAATCAACCCAATTTTTGTAACTCCTCCCGAACCAAGGTGAAATGGTTAACCTTTTTAGAGAAGAAGAGGAGAATTTCATCAACCTCGAATCAGATAGTATCTGAAAGGAGTAAACTCCCAGTCTGTTTACTAAACTACTCTAAGTACAAATTTTTGTGTTGTAATTTTAAAGTCAAATAAAGTATCAGTTTTTGTTAAGGGCAGGGTAGGGTTAATTCGTGTGAAAAAGGCACATTTTTATGATTTTTTTTTGACGAAACGGTTAAAATTTATTTATTTAAACTAATGGTACATTAAAGTTCGACATTCGAAGAATATTGTGTCCAATTTTCACGAAGAATTATTAAAAAATACGGCGATGGCAGCAACTTTTGTCAAGCGTCTCGGAAAAAAGTTGAATTGCGGTGCCCATCATAACTCCGTGCTGGATCATCTGAAATAAAAAAAACAAAGTTATATCGTTAGATAAGGACTTTCCCCAGGTAACGCTGGGGGGGGGGGGGGGTCGAAATTTAATTTGTTGTTATAAAATGAAAAATATAAACAAATTTGAAAAAAAACTCTCCAGCGTTACCTCGTAAATTATGTACAGAAATAGTGTGCAAAATTTCAAAAGGATCGGTGCAGTAGTTTTGAAGTTATGATGGGCACCGACTTTGAAAATGTGAGTTGTGGGAAAAACGCTTTAAAGTTTTGAACACTAAAAAATTTGAGACGAAACGTTCGTACGTGAGTTTTATCGGCTTACCTCACACTGAATCATCGATGCCAGGTCCATAAAGGATGTTGCTGTCATCCAGAATGTCTGAAGCATCTTTTTGCTCTTGTCTACGACGAATCCTGCCTTCTTTCGTCTCTTTTTCGGCTTCCTGATCTGCTCGGCCTATACGCATAGGGTCAGATGATCGCGCCCACTCATGAGCGTTCGGTCCACTACTGATTCCCATTTCTTGCATGAAAGTTAGCAAAAGAACCTTCATTAAAGACACAGGCTGCCACATAAGCTGCAATCTGAACGATGACAGAGGTTCCACCCACGTGCTTTGGTGAGATTTTCCAAATAAGTTGGTTCAAACTCTCATTGTTGTTCTGCATAAAGCCTCCGACACATCGCTCTAGGAGGGCATCTTTGCTCAGATCTTCATAGATGGGCTTGATGGCATCCAAAACATCCTTGGGAAGAGCACTGTACGTGTGTTTGAACGAATCCAATGCATTATCAGCTGCAGCTTTTTGTCATTCGCACCAGGAGTCCGCGCCGCTCGGGCATTTTTTATGCTGTGGATACTCATAACGTCGTCAATTTTGCTCCGATCGACTTGAAATTTAGACACAATATTCTTGAGATATTATGCTTTCAGATTAAAATTAAAACAAAATCGCAAACAAAACATTTTAAAACCCTACCCTGCCCTTAAGTGTACTTGTGTTGTTAGTGTTGCAATTAATAATTTTCCCAATAAACTCACTCTCACGGATCAACATCGAGAAGTTTGGGAAAACAATCATCAAACGAAACGCCTACGAAGAGGAATCAACCTCGACGATTAATAAAATATCGTTGAGTTAGTATATTGAGCACAAGTAAGCCCCAGGCAGCGACCTTACGTTCAGCCGAATAGCGCAAATCAATTCAAAAATCCCGTGCACATCGAATTATCAACGGAGCTACTCTGTCTCTCTACCTTGGGACATAACAGTGTAACAAACGATGAAAAAATGTATGAAAATTTTGACAGTCGAAATATCATGATAAAAACAACAATGTTGATGCAGGCTTCGATTTCTTTCAAAAGAGCTTCATAAGTGAATAAAATACAGAACTTTAGTAAAATAAGGGTACACCGAAGCGGAGCAAGACTGTGATCGGAACACGATTCCGGCAAGTCGACAAGTTTTCCTGTTTAACAAAATTAAACTTTCAACCTCGATTCCTCTGTGTAAGAAAAAAGAAAGAACTCGTTTACAAGGCACTATAAAACTGTCGTAATCACTTTATTTTAATTTCACTATTGAAAAAAGCGTTCAACCAACAAACTCGTGTGCGTTCATGAAACCGTCAATTCATTCGCGATCAATAAATACAGCTTGCCGCTGTGTCCCCCGAATCCTCGCAGCATTTGGATGCTCTCAGTCATCGTCCATTGACGTACCCCCACTGAGGGAATGGCTCAATTAAAGGCTTTTTGTTTTTAATGTTTTAACTATAACTAATTACCACCAAACCTTTTAACCCGGCAATTCGTGACCACCAAACGTTTCCCGATCGATTACCCCCCTTATCGAGCCGAATCAATTAGTAAATAAAATTTGTCCGGCTAACTTAACTCCGAAATTTATTTTTAATTTAAAACAAAAACTATTAACCACCAAATGTGCTAATTAGATTACCAAACACTACCCAACGACCACCAAACGATTAGTAAAGTAAACACTTAAAAAAGTTAAAGTTGTCCGGCTAACTTACTACAGGTGGATCTGACGGGTATAGAAATGACAGATAACCTAAGAAGGTAATTCCGAAGAACAGCTATGAAGCAGAGAAAGAACGAGTGAGCACAAGTACTTCAGCAAATGAGTCGAAACGCGCCCATGGTGACACCACTCCCTGAAGAGGAAATCATTTTTACCGAATTCATAATTTTTTTACGGTTTTCACGGACATTTCGCAGCATGTGATATATAAAATGTGTGATGGTGATGTAAGATTTAAGCGTTAGAGTACTTGTGTAGTTTTTTTCGAAACAGTAATGGTGTATTCTTTGTGTGCGACGTAAGGCTAGAGCAGCAGAGCTCGACTTTCCCGGTCATTCCGCTAATCCGCGTTTCAGCCCATTATTCGGATTATTATTCGTTTAAAATAATACCCGATTAACAAACAATTTGATATTTTATTGACAGAAGAGAATACCCCTCGTAAACCCTCGCTTAACGCAGCAATTCATTCCAAAAGAAGAGAGTTATCAGTCCGACAAAGTTATCCATCGGACAAATAAAAATTCGTTTTCCTCATTGATGCGTCCAGTTTCTTCACCTTCTGATAAGTTCCGAATAACTTTATCCGGAAAATGTCTGCCAGAATATTGGTCTCCACCTGTGGTTAGTTGCTATCTGACGGACAAAGTTATTCAGCTATCCAGATATGTCCGTCAGTCTTCTCCTGTGTTATTATATAAAAGTAACAGCTTCATACCAATATTCTGAAACTATTTCGCCATAAGCTAATATATTTGTACGTGGTTTGTGCTATTTTCGTAAAAGTGCAAAGATGGCAGTGGATTGGTTGCTTCGGGATATTAATATTTTTGAATCGGACGGTTCTGCCGATGAATTTTTCGAAAAAAGACCCTATAAAATACTAATGAATTTGAACGATTTACAATTATGGGCTGGTACGGAATTTTTCGAGTTGGTATTCTTTCGTATTCCTTTAAACAATTCCATAGATGGGAACCTTAACATAATTACAGATCAAGATCCTAGACGCCGTTGATTTAAAAGAAGAGCCGAAGTGAAATACGAAATACGAATGCGTCCTGGTACGTAATAAATTGTTTTCTTTTTCATAGTGCTTCAGAAATGCGTTTAAAAATCTCCCGAAATTTTTGACTAAGGCTACGATGAGTTATAATGAAATTCTACTGTCTTTTGTGTGAAACTTGGGTAGTAGAAGAATAGCCGTTAGATATGTTACGTCCCGGATCCGCTGTGGCGCTAGGCACTAGGTGCCAAGCGAAAACGAACAAATAGGATAGGTGATCATCCTAAGTTCATCAAAGTCCACACAGCCACCAAAGTCCATCCTTTCTTCACTTGGTAGACACGCTAACCCTACGGACACACTATATTCCTCACGCTGCTCCTCGCGCTGCCGCGATGTTGCTGTAGGCGGCCACACACTGCTCTACTCGCGCTACTCCTCACCATACTCCGCATTCTGTTTTCGCCTTTCGACAAAGGATGACAGCGTTGCGACAGCGTGTACAGTATACCTTTACAGTATGGCAGATTATATGAATGTGTATAATCTCTAAAATATAGCTTGACATCTGCGATAGCTGTCATCGACGTGGACAACACTTGAAGAAACTTCTCGAGAATAATTTGAATTACTTATTATTTATTTTATTTAATTCATATTAAACAAATTTTACTACGAAAAAGTAAACTAAACAACTAAGAATAATATTAGATTGCATATTTAAAGTGGTGTCAGATTTGATGACGGCTAGCGCAGATATCGAGCTATATTTTTTATGGATTGTGGCTAAAGTAGAGGAGAGATGAGATGACATAACTTGTAACAATTCAACAAGTTTAAATGTTTGTTCGTTATGCTAGCTCTACACTCTTGTCGGGGTTGCGAGGTAGCGCGAGCACGAGAATGTAGATGAGGCCCTCGGGTCACTTCACCGAGTCTTTCCTCGCCTTGTCTGCGCTCGGGCTGGTGTTGGTTTTTCAGGCGTGAGTCAAAGGACGCGAGGTGCAAGGCGAGGCGAGGTGCAGCGACTACACTCGCGCTCCTCATTCGCTATGCAACCGGATTGTGTAGACGGAAATTGTCAATTTTACGCCAACAGTATGGCTGATGGATGGACCCACGAAAATTTAGTAAAGAATGGTACTTCCCTTGCTCCTTGCCATAAACTCGCCGAGTGGCGTGGCAAGTAGCGAGGGAAGTAAGGCATACGCCGTGTGGGCATACGCTAGTCATCATGCCCACTGCTCCCTTTTTTGTCGGTTGTTCGTGCGCGAGTCAAAGGACCGGCAATACAATGGCGAATATGCTGGCCACATACTCGCGTAACCACACACTGCTTCGAGCTCTCGGCGTGACAGCACGTACGGGACATTGTGGGTTAGCTGTCATGCCGCCGGTTGACGAATGGGGTAATGAGAAATCATTGAAGTTGATGGAATTATTAGCTGCTGAACCAGCAATTTGGACACCAAGAAATAAGCAACATAAATTAAAACAGATGGTAAGTAAGTACAACCCGTGATTCTAACAAAATGCTACACGTACGTAAATAACTGATATGTAGCAGTGACTAGGGGGGGGGGGGGGGATATCAGCAACGCTCGACAAAAGTGGAAACCTCGAGAGTTGGTCCGGTGGGGCGATATCCGAGCGGACCAATGTCGAACTGTGGGTACTTTTGTATCCATGTTTCTTTTATCGCTGCCACCCTTGATAACTTGGTAATTATCGACGTGGGCATTGGACATTGGGCCCTATTGACAGTTCCAGTGCTCTCATATAATATGAAAGTGTTGTTGTACCTTCGTTTAACGTACCGGCTGCGATGGAAGCTGTTATTTCCACTATCTGTGAGCCAGAAGGAATGGTTTTCGGACTTATCTTCCATATCAGCTGATCCTAGCTTTCGTTGTTGTTTTGTGCGAAGCCCCCAACACATCATTCTAATAATTTTGTATTGCCGAAATCTGTGTAGTTTCGAAATAGAGCTTCAGCAACATCATGTGATAATGACTGATATTCATGTTTATAATTTGATAATCTACTCGAAACTCGCGCTCGCTGCCAACAACACCATGACTCAGCTCCGACCGAGCACCTCTCGTGTTGAGGATTTTCATCCGTTGAACAGTAATGGTAATATGTTGCCCATATTGCATTACACATATTAGCAACGTGATCTAAAGAGTGCCGATTACGTGTTCGATTCAAAAGAAATTACAAGCGATTCCAAGAATGATGTTACTATATTAAGACAGGCTTGTATCGTTTTTCGAAAGATGTTCATGAACAGTGGGCGTATCTGCCCGTTTAGCGAAAATAAAACAATAGCGTCAGCGTGTTTTCAAATTTTTCAAAAAAACTTCTTGAAAAGTAATATTATTGGGATTATACCAACAGGCGGTCACAGGTGGGCTCATAATCAATCAAAAAAAGCGATTTCGTAGCTCATGTGGATGGAGCACTTTTTAGGTTATCATATTATTCACCCAGCACGCGCGCGCGAATTTAAATTACCCAAAATTAAAATTTTGGGTAATTTAAAAATTACCCACGTATTACCGTTTCACGGTTGTTATTGATACGGGTGCCCTACTTATTTCGCCGTAAATAGGGACAGTAAACAAAGTGACGGCACGACAATGGACGAGCGCCTCAAACGAACAAACATCATACCGTACAGAATCCGCTCAAGCGGTTATACGTTAACCGAGATTTGAGAGTGCGCGTATGACCGCTTGGTAAAAGCAGATATAGCAATGAGTAATTTTGTACGTAACCACGCTCTAGTCAAGTTAGACCCTATCGATCCGCGCGATGCATTTTTCGGTGGTCGCACAGAAAACATGGTCACGTTGTACGACGTAAAAGACGGGGAGCAAATACGGGATGTTGACGTCTGCTCATTGTACCCGTATGTCTGCAGATATGGCAAATATCCCGTAGGGCATCCTACGGTATATGTAGGTGAGGAGGGTGTGGAATTAACAGGATCCGAAAACACTGATCTTTCGCGCGTCGCGGGCCTTGTTAAATGCACGGTGCTGTCAACGCGAAATTTTTACTACCCTGTGCTACCACTGCGCATGCATCACCGTTTATTATTCGGACTGTGTCGTAGCTGTTGCGAAACAATGAATCAAGCCGCATGCTCCCACGAAGACCCTGCTGAGCGGTCATTAACAGGTACCTGGGTAATAGATAAACTACGAAAAGCCGTCATGTGTGGTTATAAAGTATTAAACGTAAGCGAGATCTGGCAGTATAAGATAACACAGTATAACCGCGATACACAGGAGGGTGGCCTTTTTGTCGAGTACATCAACACATTTCTTAAAATCAAACAAGAGGCCAGCAGCTGGCCCGATAACTGTCTAGAAGACACAGTTCTCGGGCCAGAAGCCTCCTTCAAGGCCTCCGAAGGAATTGAGCTATGTCGTAGCGCTATAGCAAAAAAAAACCGGTCTGCGCTCAGTAGCTAAACTGTGTCTTAATTCATTTTGGGGCAAATTTAGACAGCGCGAAAATTTACCCAAAACAAAAATAGTATCGACACGTAAAAAGCTTTTGGAGCTGTTGAATAGCCCTGAGCACGATATCACAGGTATACTGCCTGTTAATAATAAAGTATTGTATGTTCACTATACAAAAAAAGAAGACGCCGTGGTACCATTTAATATTGCAAATGCTGTAATTGCTGCGTATACCACAGCTCAGGCCCGTTTGAAACGTTACACCTATCTCGTGCTGCTCGGTGAACGCGCCTTGTACTGCGATACAGATTCAGTTATTTACACGACGAAAAAAGGCCCTAAAGAGTACGAGTCGCGTACGGCTCAGCTTCTGGGGGATCTAACGGCTCCGGTAGCTGTATTGAATCTTTCGTTTCAGGAGGTCCCAAATTTATTCTTTCATAGTTCAAACCTCTGGTGGTGTAGAAAGCGAGGTTTGTAAAGTTAAAGACATAACGCTTAATTATGCAAACACCTCTCTAATCAATTACAGATCGATACGCTCGTTCATAATAGGTGAGAGAGAGGAGCCGATTGTGCTACGATTTGCTTCAATACGGCGCACGCCATTCCACCAGGTTGTTACACGACCCGAAACGAAATCATGTATGCCGTTGAGCGTTAAGCGGAGACGTAATGACAAATACGGCTCATTCCCCTACGGCTACAGGGTATAATGCTGTAAAATATTATTATTATTGTAAAATATTTATGTTATTATTGTAAAATATTTATGTTATTATTGTAAAATATTTATGTTATTATTGTAAAATATTTATGTTATCATTGTAAAATATTTATGTTATTATTGTAAAATATTTATGCTGGTACTGTAAAATAAACAAAACACGTATACATATGACAAATGCTTTAAATTACGCAGTCGTATGGAAAACACACTCATTCGTACAGATGGACACACGGTGGAAGCATCCCAGGACCTCGATGATCTGTGGTCCCACAGGCTGCGGTAAAACCTACTGTGTAAAAAAGTTGTTGAAGTTCATAGCGTTCATGAACAGTGAGCCATACGAGAAAATTATTTTCTATTATTCCGAGTGGCAGCCCGCATACACAGAATATGGTACATCGATAGAGTTTCATGAAAGCCTGCCTCAGAGTGCTGATTACACGAGCGATCCTCGTGCAAAACTCATAATAATCGACGATTTGATGCGCGAGGCGTCGAACAATAGCGTTATAGGTCTTTTCACCAAAGGCAGCCATCTTAAAAACCTGAGTGTTATTTTATTACCCAAAACTTGTTCCATCAAGGACACGGTCAGCGCGGTATTTCATTGAATGCCAAGTATACCGTAATTTTCAAAAACCCTCGTGACCGTGCTCAAATTCAACACCTCGCACGCCAGGTATACCCTAAAAACCCGCAATTTCTACAAGAGGCCTATCACGACGCAACATCCAAACCACATGGTTATTTGTTACTCGATTTGAAACAATCAACACCTGATAACTGTAGACTCCGTACTTGTATTTTCCATCAGCATCATCGTGCCGCGAAACATGTATAGCTATATTGAGTACGTTTCAACAAGCCAACACAGCACAGAGTACATCTAATACGCACAAAAAAACAAACGAGAGCTAGGCATTCTGTTTGTCAGTGTGTGTGGTACATTCTTAAGAGCAGCACAGCCCCAAAGACATGTAGCTCAAAGGGGTTTAAAAAGGCGTGATACATCAGAACAGTCGGCAGTTCATCAGACGTAATGGCGCGGGGTGGTTCACCGCTCTGCAAAAAACACGCTGCAATATTGCGTGTTCTTCAAGTTCTCAATAAGGAACAGAGTGAGGCTATTTTACGTAATTCCAAGCAGATCCAAGCATTATCCGCTGTATTTGTGAGTGTGCACTGAACGTTCTTTGCGGCAATGTACCACTGAAGACTGACCAGAGAAAAAAATTATGTCGGTACGCACCGGTTCTCCGATGTTTAGCCTAAAAAAAGGCTGTTGGAAGAGTAAAAAATGATTTGTTGTTCAAAGGGATGGATTTCTACCTCTTTTATTAGCACCAATACTAGGTAGTGTTCCATTGAGTGTGATCGGTGGCCGAGGATAATGGAGCACGCAAAAAAATGGTACTAGTGCCGGAGGAACATCTAGCGGAGCTGAACACACAAAGTCATACGCAGTCCGTTTTAAACGTGGCTGCATCTCAGACACAACCAGAGCGGGGTATTGATGCTACGCTGGCTCGATTACATGCGGAAATGAATGCAATTTTGCATTCCAATGCGTACAAGGACGAGAGGGAAAAATCGTCGGCGTCCTTGGTTGTACTACAACGTTATCACCACTTCATCGATGATGAGAGAGCTCAGCAGTACCGCGGGCTTATGAAGAATAAGCACTATGTAGAATCTGAGCATGATAAAAAAAAAGAAGAAGAAGAAACCGGTGACGGCATGAACGATAACGGTCATTATTGAGAGTGTACCAGATAAATTTCACGTGAAAGCAAAATTACTGTTTCGCCGTTTGCGTGGTGCTCCACGATTTAATTTTTTTTGCGAATCTGACGGAGTCGTATCGGTCAGCAGAAAAACAATAAAGGATTCAAATATTGTTAATCTCATGAACGATGCTAACCCTGCTGGACGCAGTGCCTTTAAACTCCCAAGACACCTTGGGAGTTTATCGGCAACGAGGAGTTGTCGGCGGAGTCTGGAGTTCACACGCCACAGCGTCAATCACAGACTGGTGATAGCAGTACTAGCAGCGAGGAATCGCCCTATACGGAACAGTTAGCTCTTTTCAGTGGTCCTGAGAATAGATCACCGGCCCGGCAGATACAGGGAGTCAAGCAGAAAGGCGATGGCTATCATAATAAGAAAAGACGTGTAACCTGGGCCAATCTAAAATTATAATCATGAAAATCTTAGAATATGTGTACTTTAACCCTGCCCATGAAGCATCGTTTTCAGGTGCTATCAAATGGTTACGCCTGGCGCGTCGGAAAAAAAATTCCCGTGTAAAGACGCTGCAGTGGCTTGAAGCATAGGATACTTATACAAAACACAGACCAGTGCGACGTCATTATCCACGTCGCTTTTATAATGTCCGAAACATTTATGACTTTTGGGAGGCTGATCTCGTAGATCTTCGCTCGATTAAAGATTATAATGATGGTTATGTTTATCTCTTAGTCGTTACAGATATTCTTAGTAAATTTGCATGGGTTCAGCCTTTACGTGCCAAGTCTACTGCATCTGTAGCTAAAGCGTTTGATCTTATTTTATCATATCCATATTATGATGGAGCAGCCAGTTATTTAACCCTTATGTGTGTAACCAAATTTTCCTACGTCGATGTGCGACCGGGGCACCCGGGTACCCACCTCTAGTTTTAATTACTTTTTGAGTTCAAATGTGAACAAAATCATTATAAATCGATTCACTTAATTGAATAAACATATTTGAAAAGTAACTACGCTATATTTAGGTATAATTTCATAATAAATTGTATTATAATGGATCACAAAGTGGTGCGCCGCTGCCGTAAAAAGCGATCGAGAAGGGGATTTCGGGGATTCCACAGGCATTTATTGGTTTTACCGAGCGGCAGATGTTTCAAAATATTCTTGTAAGTGGTAGGTATATAACCTCCCCCCTTTTGGGGGACCCAAGGGCACGGCAACAACGCATTCGTTTAGTTAGCAATCGACCGTTGCAGTGTAAACACGTATACCTGTCCGGAAACTACATCGTGTCTACGGAGCGTCAAGCCTTATACGTTATTATATCAAAATTCATTTGTTATAGTTGTTGTTAGTTGTGTATGTTTTTTTTATTTGTGATATAATATTCATCCAGTGATATTATTGAACTATCATCATGAACAATATATTAACACGAGCTGAATTTGCGAGGTAAGCATGACTTCGTATCATAATTTTTCGTTTCAAATTTTCACGATATTTTCCAATCTTATTATGTGTTGCTTCAATTATAATATTACATTAACAATAATTCATTATGAGGATCTGTTTGGGCAATCGAGAAGAGAGCACGCGTGGTGTGGACCGTAACGGCGAATAACAGATTTTAGTGAGAAAAAGAAGTAAAAAAAAGTAAGACGTGGGAGGAAAGAAGGAGGGAGAGGAGAGGAAGCAGTTGTGATAATAGAAATAGTGAAAGGAAGTGAGATGAGTGAGGTGGAAGGTGTTAAAGATAGAGCAGGCGGAAAGGAGGTTAGGAGCGACAGCGAGGCGAGGCGGCGGGGAACACGGAACCCGGGCGGGCGAAAGAGTACTGAGGTGCCGCGGCGGAAGGTGGAACTGCGTGGCGAAGCCGGATGGTAAGGAAGAGCAGGCGGACGGGGCGAGTGATAAGGAAGATGCCGAGGAAAGAGAGATGGCGGGAAGGAAGAGAGGGCGCCCGAAGAAGAAGGAAACGAACAGAGACGTGAGAGAGTTTTTTGGCGTGATCGAATCGCCGGGCTGGGGAAGTGTGGTGCAGTCGCCACCAGAAAAGAAGGGGAGGAGAGAAGAAAGAAACAAAGACGAAGGAATTGAGGAGTTGGACAGTGAGGAAGAGGAGGACGAAGAGGAAGAGGTCAGCGAGGAAGGAAGTGTCGTGGAGGGGGAAGGAATGTAGGTGGCGGAGAGGAAGGATAATCCAGGGGAGGTGTACACGTGGATGAGAGGAGTGCACGAAGCTGAGATAAGAATGAGAAGAGTGATGAAGAATAGTCTCGAAGGAACCGAGAGGAGACTAAAAGACTGGTGGCGCGGAGAAATGAATACAGTAAAGGAGGAATGCGAGGCGGAGGGCGCGGACAGGTGCGAGGAGTGCAAAAGCAGATGGAAAGAAATCGAGGAATATAAAAGCAAAATAAAGGAAGAGAGAGAAAGTGCGGAAAAGGAGAGGAGGGAGTGGAGGGAGGAGAGGCGGCGACTTCTGGACACAATTGTCAGGATGGAGCTAAGAAGAGAGCAAAAAGAAAAGGAGGACGAGAAGAGGATCAGGATGGAGGCGAAGGAGAGCAGGAGAGTGGAGAAAAATTTGTCGGTGTCAAGGCCAACAGAAGAAAGACAGGGGAGATATAGAAGTGGAGCACCAGGAGGACAGGGAGCAGATGGTGGAAGATACGAGGAGGAGGATGGAGGGCGAGGAAAGGCCAGATCTGAATGGAGAATATCGGGAGGAGAGAGACGAAGGGCGGAGGAAATAGATGGGAACAATAACAGTTTGAAGGACGAGGAGATGGAGATACAACGGAAAATCCTGGGCAGAGAGCCGATAACGATGAACGAGCGGGAATGGAGAGAGGAAAAAAACAGACGGGAGAACCGTCGGCATAATGTACAAATCAAAGCCAAGGAGGGGGAGGGTATTAAGAAGGGAGGAGTCGTGAGGGTGATGGAAGAAAAATTAAGGCAGGAAATAAGGAAACAGGCAACAACAAGGCATGAGAGAGAAGGGATAACGGTACTAAAATTCAGAAATTGGAGTGAAAAAATGGAGGCGTTGAAGAAAAGAAGAGAGTTAAGAGGCACAAGGCTGTGGATCGGAGATGATTTAACAAAAAGACAAGTGGAGGCGCAGCGGTGGCTAGAGGATGTGGGCGGAGCATGAAAGGAGATACGGAAGGCAGGCGGAGACGAAGTATATGAAGATATGGCTGGAAGGAGAATGGTGGGGATGGAGCGAGAGGAGAGGGGACATAGAAAGATGGAGGGCAGAGGAGGGATGGAGGCAGTCCTTTTGGACAGAGAGAAGAGGATTTCGTGCCGGATGAGGACCAAAGTCGAGAGGAGGGAAGAGAGAAGAGGAGCGAAGAGGAGTGGAGCAGAGCAGAAGAGGATTACGCGAACGATAAGGACCAAAACCGAGAGGAAGGAAGAGCGAAGAGGAGCGAAGAGGAGTGGAGAAGACCAGAAGAATGTGATCAGCCGGGGGAAGAGAGGGGGAATTCTGACTTCAAAATAATAGTGTGGAATTTGGCAGGAATATACAAAATTGGGGATGCGTGGGAGTTGTTAGAAGAGGAGGATATGGTTATCTTACAGAAGACGTGGGTGGAGAAAAAGGATGAGGGAAACGCGAATGAGCACATGAGCAAAAAATTCAGGTGGGGGTTTAAGGCAGCATTTAAGGATAAACAGGTAAGGAAGGGGAGAGCGAAGGGAGGGCAGGCCGTAGGGATAAGAATGGAGTATGAGAAAGGGTGGGAAATAAAAGAATGGGAATTTGGGCTGATAGTAAGTAATGGAAATATGGAGAAAAGAACTGCAGTTATAACAGTGTATAATAATGTCGGAATGAGAAAAGTAGAGAAAGAGTTGGCGGGTAGAATAATGGAAGAGGCGAGAAAGAAAGAGAGAGTATTAATTGTTGGGGATTTAAATGCAAGGATAGGAGAGGAGCAGGCAGTGAATGAGGGTGGGGGAGAGGCAGACGAAAAAGAAAGAAGAAAGTCACAGGATAAAGTAATAAATGCGGAGGGCAGAAGATTATTATGCATGTGCGAGGATATGGGATTGAAGGTGATGAACGGGAGAATTAAAGGGGATGGAGAGGGTGGGATAACATTTTGCGGAGGGGGAGAGGAGTGTGGCGGATCGGTGATTGACTATGTGATAGTACTGGACAGGGGGGGGGGGGGGAGGGGATGAGATAAAATGGATGCAAGTAAGAGAGAGGATCGAATCGGATCACCTTCCGATAATATTTGCAATTGAAGAGGTCGAGAAGGAAAATGGGAAAGAGGAGGACGAAGAGGATGAAGGGGGGCAGGAAGGAAGAAGGTTGATTTGGAATGAGGAGAATTCGGAGAAATTTGCGGAGGAAATTAAAAAGGAAAGTGCAAAAGGAAAAGGGTGGGAAGGGTGGGAGGGGGTAAAAGAAAAAATACTGACGGCGGCGGAGAAAGCAGGGATGAGGAAAAGGGGTAAAAGTAGAAAGAGGCGGAGAAAGCTGCCAGGGTGGTACAATGAGAGATGTAAAAGACAGAAGCGAATAGTATGGGAGAAGTTAAAAATATTTGTAAAGAAAAGAAGGGTAGGGGATAAAAAAGAACTGGTGGAAGAAAGGAGAAAGCTAAGGAGAGTATATAGAGAGGCAAAGCACGAGTGGAGGTATAACATATGGAAGGACGTGGGGAAGGCAAAAGATATGGCAGGGTGGTGGAAAGCAATTAGTAAGTTCAGAGGTAAAAGGCGGAAACAGGGGGATAGTGCAATAACGAGCGAAGGGTGGAGGGACCATTTCGATAGGTTGTTGAATGGGGAGGAGAAAGCAAGAGTGAAGGGGGGAGAGGAAGAATCGGAAAAAGATGGAAGAGAAGGCGGGGGGAAGAGAAAAGGGAAGGGGAAAAAGGAGGAAGTAGACGCAGGGAAAAGAGATTTCTACGAGGAATTCAGAAAGACAGAGTTAGAAAAAGCGTTAAGGGGTTTGAAAAATGGGAAAGCGGCAGGAGAGGATGGGATAAGTGTAGAGTTCTTGAAGGCGCTACCGGAGGAAGAAAGGGAAGAGTTGAGAAGGGCGCTAAACGAGATATGGATGGGGGGAGGTTTAGCAAAAGGATGGGAAACTGCTAGGATAGTGCCAATTCACAAGAATGGGGATAGGGATAGGGCTGAGAATTATAGGCGGGTGTCATAATTAATAAGAGACTGAATGTGAAAGGGGGGAAGGCGTATGTATTATTTATAGATTTTAAGGCGGCGTTTGACAGGGTGTGCAGAGAAATATTGGTAAGAAAGCTAGAGGGGAAAGGGATAGAGGGAAGAATGTTAGAAACAATTAAGGAGATTTATAATGGGAGAAGGGCAGAGGTGCAGATAGACGGAAAAGTGACAGAAGGATTTGGAACGAAGCTGGGAGTGAGGCAGGGATGTGCATTAAGTTCGGTGCTGTTTGACTTGTATATAGACGATTTAGAGGACAAGTGGGTAAAAAAAATGAGGGTGGGATAATAATAGGAAGGGAAAAGATATTTGCGATAAAATATGCGGATGATGTGGCGGCGGTACCGGATTCGGCGGTGGGGTCGAAGAGTATAGTAGGAGATCTGGAGGATTT
Organism: Netelia virgata; assembly: GCA_951802705.1. NCBI lineage: Eukaryota > Metazoa > Arthropoda > Insecta > Hymenoptera > Ichneumonidae > Netelia > Netelia virgata. Next base: position 13,607,698 of record OX637866.1, read on the forward strand.
GGCAAGGGAAAACAGAATGGAGATAAATGTAAAAAAGACGAAGGTACATATATTCGCAATACCGACCTGCATAAATGTAAAAGAATAAGCGATACATACATGTGCAAACCCACCCACCCATCCCTCACAATTACAAATTCCGCACCCTGCGAAATATTAACATTTGCAATAACGAATCCTGAAAAGCAGGATGCACAACAAAATTAATAATGCTCAAAAATACATTGATATCTGGTGGCATTGATCCCATTGCAACAACCAAGTCGATGGATCTTCGTAGCTCCAACGGAAGAGCGAATAACGATATCATGTAATAAGAAAATTAGAGAGAATGCAAAATTAAAAGGAACAGGTATACTGGCTTTGATAGGGAAATGCGTTGTGACCGCCACTAATTTTAAGATAAAAACTGAGAAAAAAACCGTTCAGGAAAAATATGAAACATATTTACCATCGTTCAATTTAACCCATTTGGGAGAAAAAATCGATATCGAATCAAAAACGATAATCGAAAATAGAAAGATTAATTTAAAAAATATAATAAGTAATCCAAAAGAATTAAATAATTTAGGCATAAAATTACATACCCTGCAGAAAGAAATAGAAACAGGAGACAGTCAAACTTTACATTACCGCCATACTATAGGCACATATTCAATTAGCACTATAGCAATAGTCTTAATAGCAGCATACATAATATACATGTATCTGAAGAAACGAAGAGGAAAAACAACGATAATACAGCCAACGCAGAAAATCGAAATGCTAGGACTACCAACAGAAACCATTGAGATGGAGGAAGCCAAACCAAAACCTAGGAAAAGGAAAGCATCCGCTGGCAAACTACACGTTTTCTTTCAGCATAATACGCCAACCACGAGCACAAAATAATTTTGGGAAATAAAATAAGAAAATTGTAAAAGAGAAACGAAAATAAATAAATCCGTTTCTTTTTCTTAGGGGGGAGGGATGTTGTACCCCACAGTACAACGAAAGAATATTCCAATGAAATATTCCAGTAGACTAAGCGAATGGGATATAAAATGCATACTAATCACTTATAAAAATAAAGCATAAGAATCACGCCACCAGAAATTCGCTGTGACCATATATGATCACAAAACCAAGTATTCCCCAACTGCACAATAGGCAGTTTAGTCTAAAGGCGAATCACGCCATCGATATCATCGTTGTGACCATATATGGTCATAGCGACCAAATGCCGAATTGGCACTTTCGCATAGCGACTCGCGGGCGATCCGAGATCGCCCCGACAATTAATTCAGTCTTAATTGACGAGCGGAGCTAATCAGTTGGTCTTTGATTAAAGCTCATATCCTATAACTTCGCCTAACTTTGTAAATTACCAATCCAAATTTTACAATAAATTGTTATTTCTTTTTACTTCATAAACTCGAGTTCTACTCCTTATTGGCTGATATCCCAAAATAATATCTTATCGCGCAATACTAACATTTTGCCGATATAACACTCGGCGAGACTCGCGATCGCAAGCATCGCGGGTCCTCAACCTCTGCATCTACTTCTGCCATTAGAGAAACTGAAACTCGCGATAGTTCTGAGCGAAAAGCAGTTACCGGCTCATGTCATATTTGTTATAAGTTAACCATTAAAAGGCGCAGAAAAACTTGCAAAAGTTGCAAAAATTGCGAGAAACCCGTGTGCGATGAGCATTCAGTGACTCAAATTACATGTACAGATTGCGAAAAATGAATAAATTTTGATTGTATTCATACTATAAATGATTGTATTTGTTTATGTATAAACCTATATGACCCCAATAAAACTTTTATTAACATTAACTTTGATTTACGGGTGAATATATCATATTTGTCGCTAGTGGGTACCCGGGTACCCTGGTTACACCCTGGGACTACCCGTACTGCGAGGTCATTTTACTGACGCAAAAATTGTTTTTTCAAAATCTAGCGATGTCAATCTCTTCGTAAAGATTTGAACTTCCTAGATTCGGAGGCTTAGGCCGAAACAAAATTTTTTGAAAAAATTACGAGCAGAAATGTGACGAGGTGGGTACCCGGTCGCACACATAAGGGTTAAGATCGTTCGTGTGCCGCATAGTATTTACCCCGTCTTATACATCCTGCGTGATCTCCACGGTGAGGATATCGATGGTATATTTTACGAGACTAAGTTATCGAGAGTCCAAATGAAGGAGGCTAAGTAGTAGGCGGTCAAAATGAAGGAGGAATTTTACATGATTTTACCCAGTAATAGTAGCATGAATTATTACCCTGATAATGTGATAACAAGGTATACCACTCATTTACGCCAATGTATGTCTTTTCGCGGCAGCTGGGCTGTTTCTCTAGCTGAAATACACATACCCACGACAATTTTGCATGTACCACCCGAGGGTGAGCGGAACTTTATGTATGTCATAACGAACGCAGTAGTTCCCGGTAGCATGTCAAGCACTGACTTTAAGGAAGAGCGTGTCTGCGTGCCGCCAGGTGTATACCTCAGCATATACACATTACTCGAGGCTATTAACGAAACATCGTGTATTGTGGGTTATCTGAAATTTAAACACTGTCGCAACGGGCATGTGGCGGTCACGGGTATCTGTGAATCGTGCAAGAATGTAGAACACTCATTCTACTTCCCCGACGTGTTGAACAAGATTTTAGGATTGACCGAGACTAAAGATGTGGTAGTCCAGAGCGAGTACACTGCTGAGAGACCGGCCAACCTAGTTCATGGGACATCAAATATGATGTACGTTTATACGCATATCTGCAAGTCCTATATCACAGGAGATGTGCATACACCGCTGCTATGCGTCGTGCCAATCTTTGCCGCTGATAATCGTAATTACGGGTCGGTGAAGATAAGAAGCTTTTCACCACCATGCTATATTCCCCCATTGCGTGCTAGTTTTCAAACAATAACGATTGATATAAGGGCTGAATTTGACACGCCGATACCATTCGAGTACGAGGCGTTGACAGTGACGTTACAGTTAAAACGTACAGATTGACCTGAACAGATCTAAAATGGCTTATTATGACGAATACTTTGATATGCAAACGGGTGGCGGTTGAATCGGTTATGGTGGTATCAGTCATGTGTATATAGGCTCACCGAATCAAAGGGGTCACGGTATTGATAGTTTCCTCGGAGGTCTCATCCTACGAATAATACCTTTCTTGACACAAGGCGCTCGGGCTGTTGGTAAAGAAGCGCTTCGTTCGGGCATCAACGTGGCTACGGATATCATGGATTCCGATATTCATCTGCGAGAAGCATTCAAAATGCGTCTGCGCGAATCAGCGGAGAATCTGAAGCATAAGGTTGAAGAAAAAATTAGTACGCTCATGAAGTGCTCGGGCTATAAAGTCGGTAAAATTAATAAATTGCTGCATTCTCTTGCCGGGATCGCATAACGACGTACCGGTGTGAAAAAACGAAAGAAGCCCGTGAAGTCGCAAAGACGTTCGGGCTCTCTGAAAAAGAGACAGGGGAAGAAGAAGGCTGTGAAAAGAAGAAGAAGAGCAGCCACACAGATAACTAAGAACCGTTACAAGAAGTCAAGAATCGTGGCAGATATTTTTGCCTAACCAGATCTCGGAAAAAATTGCTTTCTTACACGCACACTCGTGTGAGTGCCTTAAGTCGGAGCTTGAGCTATTTACACTACCACCGACCTAGACAACAATTGAGGGAACGCATACAGTGTGTTACAAGCCAATCTCATCATTGACGGATGATTCACCGATAGAGTTTGTCATACCAGGCCAGGGTGGCGAGTACATTGATCTTGCACACACTATGCTGAGCATGCGTGTTAAGATAGAGACCCCTGTCAAAGCGGATGTTCCGGCTCCGAAAGTAGGACCTGCGAATAATCTATTACGCTCAATGTTCAATCAGATCGATGTATTTTTAAATCAGAAACTTGTATCACCTCCTAACAATGTTTATGCGTATAGGACATACATTAAAACGTTCCTGAATTACGGACCTGCTGCTAAGACCTCGCATCTCACGAGTACTCTGTGGTATAATGATTCGCCTGGTAAAATGGATGATACAGAAGATAATAATAGTGGGCTTCCAAACCGGTGGACCGTATTAGGTAGGGATCGAACGATCGATCTCCTTGGTCATTTGCATTGCGATATCTTCAATCAAGAGAGGTTTTTGCTAAACGGTGTTGAGATGCGTCTGCGTCTCGTACGGACCAATAACGCTTTTTGTCTCATGAGCTCTTCGAAAGATTGTATCATACGTATTACGGAGGCATCGCTACTGGCACGGCGTGTTAAGAGTCAGTGTAACACGGAGAAAAATTTCGACGAGTTCCCTTTCCCAGCGGTAGTGCAGAGCTCGCAGCATTTGGCTACGAGCCGCTGAGCACTACCGCTAGATGTCACGGCGCGCGTCTGCTACGAAGCCCCGGTACACGAGGTGGACCGACGGCCGAGGCCTAGTAGCAGGGCCAGCCATGACCAGCCCCGTTCGAAAATCTAATGCTCGGCTATGTACATGTAACATACACTAGTGTGCATGTTACATGTACGCTGCAAGAATTTCTTTCTCGCTACAATATATAGCCGAGCGTACCAAACATTCAAGTTTGTTTTTGCTGCAACCACAGCAATAAATAACAGAATTATAATAATTCTGAGTATGCAACGACAAACGTCGTTGGCAGCTCGCTCTTTAGCAGAGCAGTTTTTATTAATTAACATATTTGTTAATTATAAATTCTTACGAATTAGAATTATGTCCGTCTATTTTAGCAGACGGAGATAAACAACGACGAACCTCGTTGGCATCTCACTCTTCAACAGAGCGGTTGTTAATAATTAACATATTTGTTAATAAACATTTATAAACAATTAAAATTCTCTCTGTCCACTTTAGCGGACAGACTTACAGCGTCGGACGTCGCTGACATCTCGCTCGTTAGCAGACCGAGTTTATTAATTAACATATTTGTTAATTCATTATTTTTAGAAATTAAAAATATCTCTGTCCATTGTTAGGACAGATTCACAGCGATAGGCGTCACTGGCACCTCACTGTTTAACAGAACGGTTATTAATCTTTAACATATTTGTTAATAAACATTTATTAACAATTAAAATTTTCTCTGTCCAATTAAGCGGACAGACTTACGGCGACAGACGTCGCTGACATTTCGCTCTTTAGCAGAGCGAGTTTATTAATTAACATATTTGTTTATTCATTATTTTGAGAAATTGAAAATATCATTTTTTCATCATTTAGTAGGTATTGAAGAAACTGCGCTGAGATTTTTTCATCATTGTGTATGTATTAAAGAAACTGCGCTGATATTTTTTATCATTCAGTGTATATCGGAGAAGCTTTGCTAACATTTTTTCATCATTTATTATGTATTGAATAAACTGCGCTGACGTTTTTTCATCATTTAGTATGTATTGAAGAATCTGCGCTGACATTTTTTCACCGAATCTGCAAAATTTTTTTCAAAATTTCGGAAAAAAACGAGTCTCATGTACAAGGTGACGTAATTCTCTATGTACCCGACAAATACACTGACTCTTAAGAGTCAGTGTAACAGGCGACGAGCGCTGCGAAAACGGCATCCTCATTTGTATGAGCACTGAGCAACCGATCAGATTCAAATTTGGCGAGTACATAGAGAATTACGTCACCTTGTACATAAGGCCGATTTTTTTCCGAAATTGTGAATTTTTTTTTGCAGATTCAGTTTATCACTAGAGAAATGAGACACTTCATTATGTTGCACCGATTCTAGCGAAATATTCGGACTCTTAGGCAACGTAGCATTAAAAAAAACACATTTTAAACTTTGTTTCATTTAATTTGATGCAAAATTGGCTGCAAAAATGAGGATGGGCTTTTATGGAAAAAAACACCGAGAATATTATCGGCACAGCGTGAAAATAGTGAGACGAAATTCCGTGTGGAGCGCTGGCGTATTTGTCTCACGAGATAGGTGCTGGAACTGGCAGAGGAGGGGACGTACGCCTGAAAAGTTACGCCTAATAAATCGCATATAGCCACGCCTCCTATGCCAGAATATGGAGATCCTATTCCCACTATATGTATATCTACTTATACTGCAGAGTCCGGCCCTCTCCGAAGCCGACTGGGACACGTGCCTCGTGAAATAACGCCAGCCCGCTTTCCACACAAACGTAAATCGTCATAATTCGGTCTTTTTTCATGAAATCATATGAACGACAAAATATTGACTGACGAAACTATGCTATTTCACGATTACTCTCTAACTAACACCACAATACAGCACAATACGACCAACAATAAGAGCAATGCCATTCAGACCGATTGCTCTGTATAGTCAAATTCAGGCATAATATGGTTTATCTTTCTCGCCCTAAGAAGCTGCCTATAGTTCGATCGGGCGAGCCATATACTTTCGGCGACAGTATATATATATATATATATATTGTGACGAGCTCTCTTCGACTAAATTTCGCCAAAGTCGAGAAGAGCTACCAGCCCAAAATCTGTAATGACGCCCCAACAATTTTCTTCTACCATTCACTTCCTTCACCAATTTGCGATTGGGCGCCAGGTGTTTGTATCAACCCCGTAACACCAAGGGTCTATTATTTGTTCGTTGTCTTTCTTACTCAATACTCAGGGAAATGATAGGGTTCGGAGGGCGAGCATCGATTACAATAATTATGTCAAGTATACGAACTTAACGTGTGAGTAGATTTTTCTAAATTATTAACAATGACTTATTTATTACTTCGGTCCACTGGTTGGACCTTACTCATAATTTACAATCTTGCGATACAATATTTATCTGCGTGCCAATCACGCTCAACAAACAATTTATTGTACCGTAACGTCTCAGAGTTAGACAGCCCTATCCTCCGGAGACGCCGGTAGGGACGGCTATGCGAGTGTAGCAAGACGCGTTGCGAGATAGGCACGACCTACTCCCACGCGCTCGACGGTACGCTAGGCCCGTACCGGCAAAGAAAGTATTGCACCAACGTGCGCCTACCTTTTCTATTCGCCGATACCCTATTCCACGTCGCACGGCGTTCTTCGGTGGTCCTTCTCTCGCTCGTCTCTCTCGCACTCGCTTCACTCAGCGGCCCGCTCTCACATTCACTCTTGCACTCTACAATTCTCTTACTCTACCTACGCGCTTTACGCTATTCTAATTATCGGTTTCGGCTCGTGGTCGAGATCTCACTGCCCCTCAGCTCGTCACTCTCGCTCGCCAGCTTCGTCGTGGTCCTATCGGGGGGAAAAGGGAATGAGGTCCTAGCGACGATCGTCTCTCGATCGTCGGCACAGCCATCCCTCTCTCTCTCTCTCTTTCGCCGGGCGTCGTCTCTCGCGTACGGCCGGCAATGTTTACTTCCCACGACCTCGTGTCTCTGTAAATCACGAAGTTTCTCGGCAGCGTATGTTCTAGAGCACAATTTTGGTTGACCACGGGTGCGAGACGATGCGACTCTGCTTTCTCTATCTCGCTTTAATATTCTTCCGAATACTTCGATTTCCGCGATTGCGAGGAGTATAACGCCTCGTCACAATATATTGTGACGTTGCACAATTTTATCCTCCCCCGCTGCACCAGCTCGTCCCAAAGGCAGCCGTTTCACCGATCTAAAACATAAGTTATCAGTAAGTATTATTATTCCCTTCCCGTATATTATTGTTGTAAATCGTGCAAACCCTTACGCGTCGCCCCGAAGAAAAATCACCACCGAGAAGAGTCACAGCAATCCCCAGGATAACCGCCGGCCTCGCATCTACAATAACCTAAAACAAATTAACCAAGTAAAGAAAAAGGAAAAGAAGAAATTAACAATTCAAACACTCACCATCCACCGGAGAGAAATACATCGCGGAAACCCGAAAGGAACATCACCCACCGCGCACTCACAAAAGACATAAAATTATCACCACAGAACTTGAAGAAAAATATAAACCCGCACTCTCCAAACAACACCGGCACGTGTCATCGCCACATCCCATCAGCTGTCCCCGAGCCATCAATCGGCGAAGGTGACGTCACAACCGAGGAGATGGCAGCAGCGTCCGGCGACATCGATAGCCTTCCCACCCGTCGTACTTACCCGACATCTTATCCTACCATATCGATAAATCCTCGTTACGCCTAGTTCCCGATAGAGCCTGCCCCCAACATTGTCCCCAGAAATATCGACCCGAGTGTCGCCTCATCGATTGACCCGTGACCCGCGCGGCCAATCATGGATCAAGGATCTCCCGTGTCTCGTCAAATCAGAGGCACGGGAGAAATTTAAGAACCCGGAAAATTCGCAAGTTCCGGCACGCCATGTGCCGGACACTTTGCGACGAGCGATCGGTGAGAATAGACGAGGAGTAGTAAAGCGAAATTTTGGAGTTAGCGAACGGATATTTTTTTTTTAGTTAGACAGTGCGAGTGAGTAAGAGAGGGTGAGAGTGATTGAGGAGTGAGAGGAAAAGGTGGCAAGGCGGCGAGAAATAGAAGAAAGACGCATTTTTTTGACAATACGATGACCAGGCAAACCACCACGGAACGAGAGAGCGAGAGAACACACGAGAGGATTGAGGAAACGTAAGTGTTTGCACCATAGAAATGTGGCACCGATTTTCTTCCAATTTTGTATTCCGGCCCTTCGCGAAAAAAATTGTATCCGAGTTCCTCCCCCATTCTGGTTCCCAATTTAGATTTTCCTTGCAAAATTTATTATCTCCGTGATTTTTCACGGAGAAGTAGTCATAATTTTAATTAGCCCGTGGAACGGCTGTGTAGTATTAAGACGCGTTAGATTTAAGATTTTCCCGACGGCCTTCGACTGTCCTCGCCCGTCAGAGTTCGCGTTACCCGTGTTTACGTTTTTTTTTTGTATCGAGTCCCGAGTTATCTCGTTTCAGTTTCCGCACTTGGCGAAATATTATTTTAAACTTTCAAAATTGTGGCCAGTGGTAATTATAAAGAGGCCGTAGAGTCGTAGGACCCCCACCCTGAGCTACCCCTAATATTCCATTCTCCCCTAGTCTCCTAATAGATTGTTTGCACCCCCAAATAATTGTGCGATAAAAGTTCTTTTTGTTATTTTTTTTTGTAATAAAAATAACTGGCGCCCATATACATTATTCCTTTTTGCGTCGTTATCTATTTGAGACATTGCCCCCGAGATCGTCCGCCGTTATATTGACGTGATTGCTACTATCAGTTTTAGGATTAATCTTGTTAACTATTAGATAAATAAAATAATTGTTATTTTGTGAATTCGTGTTGCCCTATCAAATTATTTTTTGTTGTCCCCCACAATTCCCCCAGTTCTTCCTTCCCCAACGGCGTGACAATATATTGTAACGGTTCTCGACTATACGAGACGGCTGACATATACGGGCCAACCCAAACGCCCCTCTACTTGCTATCAACAGCCCCCACCAGGTCATACGATCGTCGGGAGACTAAGCGATAATGACTCGCCAAATATGAATTTAGTAAAAGACAAGAGATTCTGATAGATAGTCGAGTTATTAAGATCGGAGAGTACTCGGTCGAGTTTATCATCTACCACTACGATCAATTAACGAATTGAGACGACAAAGTCTCCTCCAACGGAGGAGCCAAGGATAAAGGCATCTATCGCCCGGCTCCCACCAGAGGATCGACAGGAAGCAAGAAGGACCATACACCGTAGAAGAATCCACCGACCGGGACCACCGAAGCGTACTTAGCGAGACGGAAGTATCAAGACACCACCAGTCGTAACAAGAACGCAAGTCACCCCGGCAATAATTTATAATCTACTGGTATGAGTTATTCTCAATTATAATAATCGGCCAATTATTCGTTAGTAATGTTAAATTAGTATTAAGAGTGAATGGAGTGAATGCGTAATCGTGGTCTGCTGAATGATGAGAGTGAAAAGTAGAGTCGTTTGAGCTAACAAGATTAATAAACGAAGAGAGAAGTCTGTACCATTACGTATAATTATCTTCGCTTTAATTAAATACATTTCTTATTTAACGAAAATCGCAACACCCGTTATAAATTGGCGCCCAACGTGGGGCCACGATTAGCACGTCATACACTCCAACAATAACAATAAAAAAAAAAAAAAAATCCGAATTTAGAACAATAGGCAGTAGAGGCTAACCGAGCCTCACACAAATTTCTTCATGCCGTTAGAACATACACCGCCTAACACCGCGGATACATCACAATCGCCACAGAATACTCCTGCGACAGTTATAAATAAAAGACAAGTACCTCTAACCAGTCTAGAAAAAACACGTCGTAGTTTGGATGAAATTCTAGGAATGGATGAAGATCGTGAACGGCTTATGCGTGAAAGAGAGAGAATGATGGGAGAGAGAGCCGAGCTCGAACGGTTACGGGAAGAGCTGCGGAATGGTAATTTGATGTTAGAGGAACTAAGGCACTTAAGAGCAGTGTCTGAACGACAGCAAAGAGCAATAGAGACCTTACAAGCCGCCGCCGCTACAGTACCGGCTACCTTAACTCTACCCAAGAATGATCACGAGTCAGGTATTTAGGTATAATTAACTCAGGTATAATTAGTAAACTTGAGGGGGCACGCCCCAAATTTGGTAGTGAAAAAGATATGCATCCTAAGGAATTTTTGGAAAAAATAGAGAGATATTGTGTCACTAATAAAATAACTGAAGAAACGATAATGTTTATCGTGGAGAATGCCTTATACGGGAGGGCAAAAATTTGGTTTGAGGCTAATGGAATGGGAGCTCGCAAATACGAAATATTCAAAATCGAATTTTTGGATGAATTTTACTCCATTCCCATACGCGTTAGAATGAAAGACCAATGGGCAAGTAAACGATATTTCCCTCAATCGGGGACACTGCACGAATATTTTCTCAAGCAGGTCACGGCAGCACGATACATATTACCGGAAATTTCGCCATATGAAATAAACTATACCATTATGCGACAAATGCCCCTTCGCGTTCAAGAATCGATGGTAAATTCCAATTTTCATTGTTCGGGTGACCTGTCTAATTCCCTCGCGTCCCTAGATATAATCACCGAAGAACGTAGTAGGATATGACGGGGTGAAACACCCAATTCTTCGTATTTTGGTCACACAGCTAACGGATCTCCACAAAATCAACACCAGAATGTTGAAACGAGAGTGTCCTCTAACACAATTCCCAGACGGATGGCAAACGAACGTCGCTCGGCAAATGGCCCCCCACCCAGAACATATAATACCTCAATTATTCAGGCTGGGGCGAATTCTGTCCAGTGGAACCGTTTAACAGTCCGACAGATCAATCACCAATAACAAATTCTCTGCCTTATATGGGAATACCTCCACCATCCATTCCCCCCCAAAGTGCATCAATGACCCAGGAGATAAATTTAAACTAAAAATGGGCGCGTTAACGATCGGTCCGCCTACGCAATCAGGCCCATTTGATATTTTTGATGATCTCAGAGCGGACGTCATCAAAGAGTCTACACAAACTACTTGTCCTCCCCTGATTAGACATTGTCCGCAAATAATTGTCTCCACGTTTAATATTCCGGTCCCTGCTCTAGTGGACACGGGCAGCCAAGTTACTTGTATTTCCGAAAAATTCTTTGCATACCTTAAGCAACAATTTGAACTATCGGAACTCCCGGTGGCCAATATAGTCATTACCACAGCGGTGGGTAAAAACCCAACAAAAATTAATAAGCAAGTACAACTCGATCTTTTAATTGGGGAGGCCCACATACAAACTACCCTGCTTGTTATCCCCTATTTATCATCACCAATAATACTGGGGAACCGGCAGTAATTAGGCAGGATCAATTCGGGAATCCGCATATATTACATCCTACTCTTACACCCGTACCTTATCACCGCTTTTGTAAGGCGGTTCATCAAAGTGATATATACTGTGTAGATCGGACTAATGAGTTCGCCTACCTCGACAGCTCGAACTTCCAAATGAGACAATTATACGTTGAAGGGGAGGAGGAAAGATTTTTAAAGGATATAAAACTCCTGGCTTAACAAGTTCCGAATTTATTACCCTACCAGAGCGAGGCCCTTTATGAAATGTTAACCAAATATCAACGTCTTTTCTCCCTAAAGAACATAGGCGCGGGAACATATGAACATGAAATTCATTTAACCAAGCCTCAGACCATTGTACGACGATCATACCCCGTCCCGTTATCGTTACGACCGGCAGTCGAGCGAGAATTGCAAGAAATGTTGAGCACCGGCATTATTGAGCGGTCTACGAGTGCATATTGCAATCCCTTGCGCATAGTGAGAAAGAAGGACGGACGATTACGTATTTGTTTAGACGCGCGTTTCCTTAATCAGATTATTGATTCCGATCAAGAATCACCTCCGTTAATTGAAGATCTCGTTCAAAAATATCACGGCATCAAATTCATGACAACATCCGATCTCGCAAATGGATATTGGCAGATTCCCCTTAAGCGATCGTCACGGCCTTATACGGCTCAACTTTGTATCAATTTTGTAGGATTCCCTTTGGATTGAAAACAGCCGGGAGCGGATTTATTCGGGGGGTATCGCACGTCCTGGGTCATCAGTTCGACGAATTTCTTACTGTTTATATCGACGACTTATTAGTAACCTCACAATCGTTTTCACAACATCTTCAACATTTAGACCGTATATTCGCTCGCTTGCAGGAGACTAACTTCACATTGAGACTCGATAAATCATATTTTTGCCGAACATCTGTTAATTTTCTCGGTTTTGAATTATCCATCAATGGCCTCCGCCCCGCTCCGGATAAACTCGATATTATCCGTAATTTTGCCGAACCTAAGAATATTAAACAACTTCAACAAATTATAGGCGTTTGTACATATTACCGGAAATTCAGCATCCGCCATGCCAACCTCATCGACCCTTTTCGACCGTTATTAAAAAGTAAAAAGGAATGGAAGTGGACGGAAGATCATAGTAAAGCATTTATCGCACTGAAACATAATTTCGCTAATGCGGTCACTCTGCGCCATATTCTTCCAGCTCGCACTTTTAAATTACAAACCGACGCATCAGATAAAGGGATTAGTGGTATACTTTATCAAACGGATACCAAGAATCAACATCACATTATTTCCCTAATTAGTCGATGTCTCTCTGCCGCGGAGAAGAATTACGGAACTACGGAAAAAGAACTTTTAGCTATTGTTTACTCGGTAGAAAAATGTCGGCGCTATCTAATCGGCCAGTATTTCGAGATCATTACCGACCACAAAGGTCTTAGCTTCCTAAATTCAACGGTTTATCATACCGCTAGACTAATACGTTGGTGCACCATATTACAACAGTACGACTTCACTGTTTCATATTGTCAAGGAAGAGATAACATAGTCGCTGATTTTTTTAGTCGAAATCCCGTAGGACAATTTGAAGACAACGAAACAAAATCATATCAGATCGGAGCTTTGTTATCACATATACCTGTACAATGGTCTGGCGGGGAAGAAGGAGTTAAATTGCGCCAACTGGTCGCCTCCTTGGATTCGATTCCGTCCCCTCTGAGATCCGAATTTAGGTTGTTGACAACACTTCAAAAGGAAGATCCCGACATCGCACGGCTTAGGGACAAAGTCGAAAATAATTTCTCTCCCGAGATCTATAGAATTTATAACAACTTATTATTCCGTTACCATGCTGTTCCAGAGCGATGGGCAATAGTCGTGCCACGTATCCTAACAGCAACAGTTATGGAATTTATACATGTTCAACTCGGCCATCCCGGAATTGCGAAAACGATTTCGAGCATCCGCGAATACTTTCGTTGGGATCATATGGGCCGAGATATTAAGCGATTTGTACAAACATGTGACCTTTGTCAGCGAGTGAAATGCGTTAATTACACCATGGAAGGCGCATACCAGATGGTAAAATCGAAAAAACCCGGTGAACTGCTAACCGTCGATTTTTATGGGCCTTTACCCCGTTCCACTGGGGGTGTAAAATATATTTTTGTCGTACTCGATAGTTTTTCTAAATATACTAAATTATACGCCATTCAAAAGGCCACGACCAAAATTGTGCTAGGGAGACTCTTAAACCACTATTTTCCTACAATGGGTAAACCGACAGCCATTTTAGCCGATAATGGAACACAATTTACATCATCCCAATGGAAGGATACCCTAAAAAACAACCAAGTCCACACTGTATTTTGTTCAATTAGGCATCCACAAAGTAACCCAACCGAAAGGGTCATGAGGGAATTGGGCAGGATGTTCCGTACTCTCTGTGCGGACGCTCATACGACTTGGGCTCGCCATCTTCCGAAAATCGAATTATTAATGAATATTACTACTCATTCAAGTACCGGTTTCACCCCATACGAGATTCAAATGGGTCATCCTCCGACCAATGAAATCGAAACTCTAGTTAGTTTTCCACCGTCCACAAGAACTCCAATTGAGACAAAAATCGTACTTGCACGGGAGCGATTATCGCGAAATTTCCATCAACGCAAGAAAGCTCAACGATCCATTTCCAAAGTCAAAATGAACATAGGCGATTTGGTTCTTTTGCGACAGCCTATTCCATCTAGCTCCAGCGATCACCTCACCGCCAAATTTGTTCATTTATATCATGGACCCTATCGAATCCATAAGGCCTGAATCTGAAAATATTAAAGGGACGTATAATCGACTGAGTCTACGGCCCTACCGAGAGCCTGTTTAACATTAAAATCTCGTTATCCTCTATTATTATGGTCGTTATATTTATCATTATTTCGTGGTAAGCTCAATGTTCGAATATTTCTATATTGCCTTAGTTTCTTTAGTTATTAAGTTGATTATGTATTATGCTATCTCCTTATTCCCTCACAAAGTCGCTTCATAGTTTATCTTCGCATCATTTACATTAACTATGTCGGCCTCGCGTCCTTCTCTATCTCTGTATTAATATAACGTCTTATCCGTTAAGCTCGTTAATTGTTATGATGTGTCGATTACCTATTCTATTAGTTCTACATATTTATCTACTTCATCCCCATTTAATTATCTATACTCATCATCATCCTTTATCGTCCACCATTCGGGCCTCTCGTATGTCTGTGAATGTGTAAAAATGGGACAGCGATCTATTGTATTTATTTCTATCCCACGTACTCGTACCAGTATACGTTAAAACTATCTCGATGTAACTCGCGCTTGTTTAAAAGGCGGGCAATTGTAACGGTTCTCGACTATACGAGACAGCTGACATATACGGGCCAACCCAAACGCCCCTCTACTTGCTATCAGCAGCCGCCACCAGGTCATACGATGGTCGGGAGACTAAGCGATAATGACTCGCCAAATATGAATTTAGTAAAAGACAAGAGATTCTGATAGATAGTCGAGTTATTAAGATCGGAGAGTACTCGGTCGAGTTTATCATCTACCACTACGATCAATTAACGAATTGAGACGACAAAATCTCCTCCATCGGAGGAGCCAAGGATAAAGGCATCTATCGCCCGGCTCCCACCAGAGGATCGACAGGAAGCAAGGAGGAACATACACCATAGAAGAATCCACCGACCGGGACCACCGAAGCGTACTTAGCAAGACGGAAATATCAAGACACCGCCAGTCGTAACAAGAACGCAAGACACCCCGGCAATAATTTATAATCTACTGGTATGAGTTATTCTCCATTATAATAATCGGCCAATTATTCGTTAGTAATGTTAAATTAGTATTAAGAATGAATGGAGTGAATGCGTAATCGTGGTCTGCTGAATGATGAGAGTGAAAAGTAGAGTCGTTTGAGCTAACAAGATTAATAAACGAAGAGAGAAGTCTGTACCATTACGTCAAAATGAAGATAGCGTTTTCTCGTTGCCGCTGAGTTGTTCGGTGTCAGCGAGTATAGAAGAAGCGAACCCTCCACAACGGATAGCGAATGCCTTACCTACGTTTCCCACTGCACCTAATTCCAATGAATGACGGTGGCTCAGTGGGCTAAGGCGTTGTATACTCGTCGTGTATCACGTGGAGAATGATGTTTCGAATCTATCTTTGCATTTTTTTTCTTTCACGTCAAGAATTTAATAAATTTTTGCTTCAAAAACGGCAAAATATTGACTGACAAAATTATATTTTTGTGATCACTTTGCTAGCACGGGAGTGCAAAATAATGTTCCTAAGACAAACTGCGTGTTGATCCTTAGTAGTAGTAGTAGTAGTAGTATCACTTTATTTTTCCATGCTTACCCCTCACGGGTTTTTACATTTGCTCCTCCCTTATATCTATGCTGAATTCCTAATCGTCTTCCTTATGCTCTATTTCCCCTCTTCCCCTTCTGCCCTTCTTTATCTACATCCTTCTCTCCCTTTTTACATTTTTCTTTTTTTCCTCAAATATTTACATTCTCCTTCGCCCACTCCTTTTTCCTCGCCATGTTTTCAAATTGTCTGACTACCTCACACATTTCCTCTACTATTACTTCCCCCTCTAACGCCTTCGTCCATCTCTCTCCCGATTCCATCCTCTGCCGTTCTTCCCGCTCCTCATACTTTCTGCGGGCTTCCTCTCCCATCATTCTCCTGGTCTCCTCGCACTCCCATATGTGTGCCAGCGTCTCTTCTTCCTTCTCGCACACCCTGCATCTTGTTTCTTTGAAACCTTTTTCTGCCTCCCTGCCCACACTGCCGCACCGCATTTTTGCCCAAATCTCTCTGATCTCTCCCCTGGTTGTTCCTCCGTCCCAATATTTCTCCCTTCCCACCACTTTTTTTCTCTGCTTGCATTCCTTACAGAAGTTTGATCTATTTATTTTCTCCCACATCCCCTGGATTTCTTGCTCCGTCAGCTTCTGGACCGCTCGTCCGGCCTTCGTCTCCCATTCCTTCTTGTTTCCTCTTCTTATTGCCTCACCTATCTGCCCCTCTCTTGATCCTTAGTATATATCAATAATCAAATCATAATCTTATTTGATTATTTTCTACGATTTTTTTCACACGGGCAATATTATTATTTTATTTTATTTTGTACGAAAAGATTTCTTTTTCTGCGAAATATTCTGATTTTTCATTTTTATGTTTGTTAATATTTTTCATTAGCGTAATATTATAGTTGAATTTTATTGTGTTCCATTACATTTTTTTGTATAATATTATAATTTTATTTTATCATATATTTCTGGGGTTTGCTGTCGACGATTTGCTACTACTCTTTGTGACGTATCCACGACGCGATGTAACACGTCGAGAACAAGGGACTTCAAAAAAGTAAGCATTGGACGCTCTCGACTGTCGCCCAATATACATATACAGTACTGGACAAAAAAAAGTACGCACCGTTCAAATTTCCATATATGTACTACTCTCGTTCGAAATATCATGAATAAACCAGACCTTGAGCAGTCTCTACGATAGTTTTTCGGTTTGACTTTACCCGTCCATTAAAGCAATGTTACAAATAGTCGAAACCAGAAGAAGAACGATTTTAGCACGTAGAGTGACCGTTCTATGCTGGACAAAAAAAAGTACGCTCTCCAATGTTTACATATTGTCATCATGATAACAACACGATTGTCCCTCAACGAAGCTTGGGAAGGCAAACGGAATGTAAATATATTGGTTCGACGGATTTTTTGTCAGTTATCGTTTGCCTGTAATCGAGCACAGTAATAACAAATACGCGATGCCGAAACTTTCAATTCAAGTGCGAGAACTCGTAATTAAAGACCATAAAAGGGTGTTTCTAAAAGAGAAATCGGTCGAAAATATACAATAAGTGAAGGTCCAGTAAGACAAATATGTAAAAAGTTTACGGAGCTTGGTGTAGTCACTGATAAGGTCGGACGCGGTAGGAAAAGAAAAACAAATGTATTGGACAATCGCCGAATTATCAGGGAAGTAAAGAAAAATTCGACGATTACTAGCCGTGTAATTATAGAAAACACAGGACTAAACATTTCTGACCGAACAGTTCGAAGGACACTTCGAGAAGCAGGCTTGAAGAATAGTTTTGCACAATGTCGCCCTTTAATTAGGAAAGCAAATAAAATGAAGCGCCTTGAGTTCGCAAAAAAGTACGTCCATAAGCCGATTGCATTCTGGAAAAAGGTAATTTGGGGTGACGACAGTAAGTTTGGCATATTTGGTCAAAAACAACGATCCCGTATTTGGTTCAAGCCGGGCGAACAGCTTCTTGAAAAAAATGTACAGAAATCTGTGAAACACGGAGAAGGAAGTGTATTAGTGTGGGGGTATTTCGCGTGGTCGGGAGTGCCAAATTTAGCTCGATTCAACGGTACTATGACAGCAGATGTGTACATTGACATTATCAAATAAAAACTGGAAGAATCACTGCTGAAGGTCGGTCTGCAGGATGAATTTATTTTTCAACAAGATAATGACCCGAGCATACGGCTCGCAAATCGTCAGCTTGTTTCGTTCTTCGAAGATTAAACTTCTGGATTGGTCAGCACAATCGCCAGATTTAAATCCTATTGAGAATCTGTGGTGTATTTTGGACCGAAATGTTAATAAGGGCGAAGTAACGAACAAAGAAAAACTTTTTGAAGCTTTGCGGGAGACCTGGGACAAAATCGATGAACAGCATATTCACAACCTTGTCGAAAGTATGCCTCGGCGTTTACAAGCTGTTATTCAAGCAAAAGGTGGTCGCACAAAATATTAGGTGGGATACACGATCACATATTTTCTTTTTTTATGGCGTGCGTACTTTTTTTTGTCCAGCATAAAATTGACACCCCACGCGCTAAAATTGTTTTTGTTCAGATTTCCAATAATTGTGACGATGTTTCCGTGAAAATGTAAGACTGAATTACTAAATCTTCGTTGAGACTGCTTTGAAAATACTTCATTAACGAGTTTTGTAACTATAATAGCACCAATATCTAAATTGGAACGATGCGTACTTTTTTTGTCCGGTACTGTATATATAGATCGTCGCAGCGCTCAAGAGCCGCGTGACGTCGGACAAGGTTAGTCGCTCAGCTCACCGGGCACGCCAATATATTTTGAGGTAGCCGCAACGTATATTATTTTTAATTCGCCGCGAGTTTTAACGTTTTTTCTTTGATTTATTGAGCCGCGTTTGTGTGATTATTGAAACAGGAGATTTGTGAGAGGAAAGTGACGTGACTCGAGGTTTGTCGCTCAACGCGTCTGATACGTGGAAAAATATACGAATGGATATCAGTGATGGTGCATAGAGGATACTAGTGAGAGTGTGGTGAGTAAGTGAAAAAGGAGTGAAACGTGACAAGGAGTTGACAAACAAGAAACTCAAGTACACAATTTATTGTTTATTCTTTCCGATTTTCATTCATCGTCATTCTGCTTTTATCAACCTTTTTGAGCTCGTCAACTATACCTTACAAGAAAATTAAGAGATAGTTTTTTATACCTAATAAAATACAAAATTTTGAACAGCCTGTATCTGTGATTGTATTTCTCGTACGGAGATTTAAAATAATGCCCGTACGACAAATGCAATGAAAGTTGCACGGGCTCTTACAAAGTATTAATTTATGAGGTATACAAAATTATTGCTTAATTTGTTTGCAAAGTATAATTGAGGAGACCTAATTGAAAATAAAATGATGGGAGAAAAGAAAGCAGATCGGGCGAGTACCGTCTACATGCTCGGTGCCTAGCCCGCGAAAAGCACAGTTGTCGGCGTTCTGGCAGACGGAGCAGGAAGGCTGTGGAGAGCGTGAGCGAGCAAGAAAAGGACGGCTGGAGAACAGAACCGGCGCTGCACTGTGCTTTTACGCACTCGGGGTACAAGCGATAGCCGTTTCGATAGAGTTGGGAAACTAGGGTGAGTAATAGTTGTCTGGAGCAGCTAAATTTAATTTTGATATTTAATGTTGTAAATCACGTGCTGTGATCGCCGTTGCTCTGTTTATGTATTTGCGATACAGGTCCGAACACGGCGCAGTGCGCGGTGACTGCCGCGCCCTATTCTTTTGTCCGTCTTTCGATAACCGAGTGCGTCACGCGTCTTAACGTCAGTTATACGAAAACCACCGCACGAGCGCGTCGCATACGTTTATAATAAAACTACATATAATAAAGATATTGTTACGGAAAGTCACCATCATTCCTTATCCTGATATACATATACACTGCTATTCTACAATATTTAACTATAATTTAATTATTTTTTAAATATACATTAATTGTTATGGGAATGCTTTTTGAAAGAAAGAAAACAAATCTGAAAAAAGGCTCGTTAACTCAATTAGAAGTAATACAACTTTTTACCGTCTTGTAGTTTTGTTGTACACCTCATCATCTTCGTAATTCGGAGCATTTTCCAAATTATCTATTTTTTCTCAAAAAACGAAATATGTTTGGAAAAAAATCCTAGAAAATTTTCTAAAAAATGAAATTGAAGCTTAGACGTCCCCTTTATGATATCGGTGAAAGAAATGCGTTAACAAAAATTTGCCACAAACGGGGTCCACTCATAAAAGAACAAAAATTGGTCGTTGCCTAAACTGGGTGCTAATTGTAAACAAAATCGTAAATATTTGTTGAAAAAGCCAAAATGAAGGTAAGTTCTTCCTCTTTAAAATGGCATTGGTTAAATTGGCTTAAGCCAAATACCGGCGAAATGGCATACAATACCGTTCTGGCGCTCTTTTCAACTTTTGTTCGGAAACTTTTCGCCGGTAGTGTATATAGGTATCGGGTCGAAAAGAGAACACAAGCAGTGGCGTGAACAGATACCAATGTTTCCACCGTATATATATATATGACCGAAGCATTGGGGTCGGTCAGGAGACTACTGGTGTTTTCTCATTCTTTCTTTACATGCTAGGCGCGCCTTCTCTGAGTCTTCCGAGCGTCGGCACTCCCAGATTTTTTCCAATTGCCGGCGTGGACAAACATTATTGTAAGACAAAAATATATTTCTATCGTTTCATTGATATTTAGCAGTAATAATTATGTGAACAATATGTCATCGAATAAAATTGTAATCGAAACTGCACTCATTTTTCCGAATAAAAAATCGGCGAAAATATTGTATTCTATCTACAATTTTTTAAACAGCAATTATAAAATCCCTCTTCGAAAATTGTAACAACGTAATAAAAAAAAAGTTTTGCATATTTTCTATAACTGAAAAATCGACGGAATTCAATGAAGAATTTATTCTCCAAGTTACCGCCAACATAATTATTATTGCTAAATAGCAATTCTATATATTGGAATAAATTCATTTTATAATAATTTTGATCCGTGGCGACCCTCATGTTAGGTAAAATCCCGAGCGCTTCAAGGTTTTATAGGCCGGTTAAACCAGAAGTTCGGATCTCAAACCTCAAATTTTCGGAGCTACAGATAGAAATTTAGAGGGTGTACGTAATTTTTAATTCTAAACAAGTTTTTTGTCCTAGTAATTTTCGAGAAAATTGTGCGTTCGCGAGAAAAAAATTAAAAACTAAAAAAGGGGGGGGGGTCGGGAGTGGTTTTTGACCTCCCACGGCTGCAATTTTTCGATTTTCCGAAAAAATCAATTGCACGATGCTAGATAATTTTATTTCGCACAAAAAAGTCCGCGGTAGCACTAATCTATCTGTAAAAGGGGGGTGGTAAAAATTGTGCAAAGTTTTTTTTTCGGCGCGCGGTTTTTTTGTCAAGTCGCGTCTCATTAAAAAATCATAGAAAATCAAATAAATTGAAAATAATTTGTTTAACACGACAGTTATCTGCAGAATCGTTTGTTTTATAGTTTTCGTGAAACAACAAAATTCTATGATTCTTTATACCCGTTGTATCACAGTTTCAATATTTGAAACGGCTTTTTTCGGGTGTTCCCATGAACGAAAAAATTGTTAGCCTAAATATTTAATAAACCTACTTTATAACGAAAAATAAAGTTCTTTGAAAGTTTATCGTCACTATCACCCTTTACGCGGTAATAATTATTCTAACACGCGACGCGAGAGACAAAATTTTTAAACCCGCGACGCTGTGTAGACAGAGAAAAACTATCGGCTATCTCTTTCTCTTACTCACAGCGCATATGGAGCATTCGCTGGCTCAATGCCGCTGCTCACGGACACACTCGCACACATTTATGCTCTGACTATGTCGCACGACGAAGCTCGTCGCTATGGCAACCGCGCGACATTCCTCGAGTCCGATGCGACAGAGAGGTACTTATCCAACGAAAAGATCAACAGACGCATCAGCTGTGACACTTCGGTTGACTGTTCGCGCGCTGCCGTAAATTTTAATTTTCAGCCGATAAAAATCATCAAACAGTAGAAAAATTTCGAAAAATCGATGTTAATACTTATAGCTTATTCAACTCAAAATTTTATGAATATAATTATCGTAACGCGCAAATACATTTTTTTTATCGAAATCTTTTTTTTTCTATATGAAATAATGTACATGTAGTTTTTATATGAAGCGTTTCTTTTTTGCTCAGTGCTTTTGCGTACCGAGCACAGTAGTACCCACAATAGCAGTTGTAGTTCTGCAATGTTTATTGCTCAAGAGACTCTTGACTATTATTTGGAAAATTTGTTGCATTTGATTGTTCCCAAATTCTCCATTTATTGTCTTTTTTTTACTCCACTCAATTAATATTTCCATTTCTCGGCGTGCCAGAGTAATGACTCTATTATTATCACATTCCAACGTCTCATCGCAAGTATAACACAAATTACTTGAAGCCATTATAGGCGTCACGCGAACGCGGTTTGGCGCGTTCGCTTGTTTTATTTTATATATATTTCTCTCCGCCTCTCAAATCGCGTCCAACTCATTGTCAGTCTAATAATAATGTCGGACCGGCGAAAACGTATAGTGTGACGCCTTACACTCTCAACAGCGTTGGGTTAGGTACATCTTTGTCGCACACATCATTAATGCCTAATACTTCTCTCTCTGTCGCATCGGACTCGAGGAACGTCGCGCGGTTGCTATAGCGACGAGTTTCCTTGTGCGACACAGTACAGAGCATAAATGTTGCGAGTGTGTCCGTGAGCGCCGGCACTGAGCCAGCGAAGGCTCCATATGCGCTGTGAGTAAGAGAGAGATAGGCGATAGTCTTTCTCTGTCTACACAGCGTAGCGGGTTTAAAAATTTTGTCTCTCGCGTCGCGTGTTAGAATAATTATTACCGCGTAAAGGGTGATAGTGACGAGAAACTTTCAAAGAACTTTATTTTTCGTTATAAAGTAGGTTTATTAAATATTTAGGCTAACAATTTTTTCGTTCATGGGAACACCCGAAAAAAGCCGTTTCTAATATTGCAACTGTGATACAACGGGTATAAATAATCATAGAATTTTTTTGTTTCACGAAAATTATAAAACAAACGATTCTTCAGATAACTGTCATGTTAAAAAAATTATTTTCAAGTTATTTGATTTTTTATGAATTTTTTAATGAGACGCGACTTGACAAAAAAGCCGCGCGCCGACAAAAAAACTTTGAACAATTTTCACCACCCCCTTTTACAGATAGACTAGTGCTACCGCGGACTTTTTTGTGCGAAATTTAATTATCTAACATCGTGCAGTTGAATTTTTCGGAAAATCGAAAAATTACAGCCGTGGGAGGTCAAAAACTACTCCCGACCCCTTCTTTTTTTTAGTTTTTATAATAATTTTTGGCTCGCGAACGCACAATTGTCTCGAAAATTACTAACATGAAAAACTTATTTAGAATTAAAAATTACGTATACCCTCTACATTTCAATCTGTAGCTCCGAAAATTTGAGGTTTGAGATCCGAACTTCTGGTTTAACTGGCCTATAAAACTTTGAAGCGCTCGGGATTTTACCTAACATGAGTGTCAGTGCGCGCCATTTTGGACCAGCTCCCACTCTACGGCTCGCTCAACCGCTCGGTCGCCAACTGCACAGTGCCGCGTACGCGACGTGTCGCCTTCGCGTCAGTGCGCGCCATCTTGGGATTGCTCCCACTCTCCGCCCCGCTCAACCTCGTGTTCGCGACCGCGTAGTGCCTTGAACGCGACGAGACACTCTCGCGTCAGTGCACGCCATTCTTCGGCGAAACTCCCACTCTCAGCTCGACGCGCCGCGCGTCTCTCAGTTTGCGCCATCTTTGACTTCTCCCAGTCAGTCTCTCTGGACTGCTCGCGGTGGGGACCGCCTTGTGTGTCGCGCGAAGTGACTCGTGGAGCTCAGTGCTCGCCATTTTTGACCGGCTCATTCTCCGGCTCGCTTACGCTCGGCTACTTATCCGTACACCGGCTCTCACAGTGGTCGCCTTGGAGTGTTGCCTCGGGACGGTAGCATTGACAGCTCGTTCTCTCGATTGAACTACTTGGACTCATCATGTCTCAGCTCGAGGCTACCCTTTCGCTACAGCTATCACGGGCTGAATTCATCCAGTCCACGGTTCAGTACGCCCGGGAGGTTAAAGTGTCAGCTTCTCGAGGATGTGCGGCGCTCGAAGCTCGACTACAAATGCTCGAAAATTATTGGACGAAGTTCGAGCCTACACATGAGAAGCTCGTCGCCGCAGGCGGTAAGCACGAGAACCTTAGAGCGCTGCCATATTTTGTTGAAAAGCGCTTCGATACTACTCTGGACGATTTCGTTGACGCTCGTGACCGGCTCATGCGTTGCATTGAAGAGACCGGAGGCAGCGCCGGCCTCTCAAGCACGCGTCATCCATCCATCGGAGGAAGAACGGCTTCCCGCTCAACTCGTCGGGCGCTCCCCGAGATCGAACTTCCCCGGTATGACGGCTCGTACGGTGAGTGGAGGTCTTTTCGAGATATGTTCTCGTCGATGGTTCTCGACAACCCAGACATCTCCTACGTCGAGCGCATGCACTACCTTCGTAGCACTCTGCGAGGCGAAGCTCTCCAACTCGTCTCCAACCTCAAGATCTCGGAGGACTCGTTCACCACTGCCTGGGATATTCTCATTGCCCAGTATGAGAACACTCGACTGCTCGCTACCTCTCACTTCGATCGGCTCCTCAGCCCTGTCGCTATGGGCACACCCACCGCCAGGGAGCTTCAGCGCTTTGTCGCCACCGCGGTTGAGGCCTTCGGTGCACTCGAAGCGCTCGGTCTTAACCCGCGCCCATGGGGCCCCGTCATCGTTCATCTCCACGTCAGACGGCTCAGCCCAGAGCTCAGGGAGGCGTGGGAAAACAAGCTTGGTGATTCATCGGAACTACCAACGTTCGACCAGCTCCAGGAGTTCCTCAAGGGACGTGCTCGGGCCTTGCAGAGCCTCTCATTTAACTCTACCTCTGGTGCTCTGGTGCACCGTTGACAGCTCAGCGGACTCGCTCTCCGACCTGCTCAACTGTTCGAGTCCAGCTCACGTCTACACCGTCCACCTCGTCGGCGCCATCCGCTCGGGAAAAGGCTTGGCCGATCTCCAACCGGTACCCATGTTCCTAGTGCGACGGAGCTCACTACATTGCGCCATGCGACGGCTTCGGTAAGCTCTCTCCCGTAGGTCGTAAACAGGCTGTGGACCGGCTCTACCTCTGCTACAAATGTCTGGGTAAGCACAGTGTCCGGGTGTGCCAGACAACACGCACGTGTCAAATGTGTCAACAACGGCACCATACCTATCTTCACCACACGATGAAGGACCCGACACCTCTGATCAGCTCTACGACTTCTCGGACCACGCCCGCTCGAGTTGCTCCCCCTGACGTTGCACCCAGCACCAGTCAGAACCCGGAGGTCTCGCCGGTCCGCTCGTCCAGTCCAGCTCAGTCAGTAGGGAGCGGCCCGGATCATACGACTCCTCTGTGAAGCCAGACCACCTCGAACTCACGACCAGCTCATCACGGAGTTCTGCTCGCGACCTGCTCCTGCGCATTAACCTGCCATGTCAAGGCCTCTGACGAACGGCTCCATGACCTTCTCAGCCAGTTCTGGGTCCAGGAGGAGGTCTCAAGCGCATCCCCAGACTCATTGCTCTCTCCCGACGAGCTCGCCTGCGAGCAACACTTCCAACGGACCCACAGCCGGGATAGCTCTGGGCGCTACATCGTTCGACTCCCGTTTTCCAAGTCACCGACGGCTCTTGGAGATTCTCGCCGTGCTGCCGTTGCCTGTCTTACTCGCCTTCGTGTCCGGCTGCGCCGGGATCCGCGCCTCCGTCAACTCCGGCAACAATCGGTTCATATTCATGGCCGATATCACGAAGATGTTCAGACAAATACGAGTGCACCCGGACGATTGGCCGTTTCAGCAGATTTTGTGGGACAACCAGGACCAGGGCACTTGCACCTTCCAACTCACCACCGTGACCTATGGCACGAGATCGGCTCTGTTCCTGGCTGTACGCACGTTACTCCAGCTCGTGGAGGATGAAGGACGGCGCTTCCCGCTGGACGTTGCCCCAATGCTGCATGGTCGCTACGTCGATGACATTTGCGGAGGCTCAAATACCACGGACCAATTCGTCGAGACCAGCGCACAAATCCAAGGGCTCTGCTCCGCCGGAGGCTTTCCACTCTCCAAGTGGCACACGAATCACCAGCCACTCCTCAGCTCGTTACATCTCCGGTCCTCACCTGAGATTGCACGTTCAATGAACACCGCGGAGACTCGGGTGCTCGGTCTCTTGTGGGTCCCTGACCCTGACGTGTTCTCCTTCGCCATACAGTCCACTTTCGGCTTGGCCATCACGAAACGCACTATTCTCTCTGAACTGGCTCAGATTTATGACCCTCTCGGCGTGCTCTCTCCCGTGGTGATTCGTGGCAAGGTATTGCTCCAGGATCTGTGGGTCTCGAAACTGGGATGGGACGACGAGCTCTCACCGACCGTCTCTCAGCGGTGGACACAATTCCGCAACGACCTGCTCAACTTAACTTCCGTCTCCATCCCTCGCTGGCTTGGACTGCTCGCCAACTCGACCATCGAGATACACGGCTTCGCGGACGCCTCTCAGGTTGCCATGGCCGCCGTGGTTTTTTTCAAGATTACCTCTCCCGGCTCAGAGACTCGCGTATCATTCGTCTGCTCAAAGACGCGGGTGGCGCCGCTTAAACGACTAACCATTCCGCGACTCGAGCTCTCGGCCGCTGTTCTCTTAGTCCGGCTCGTCCGCTATGTTGGACGCCAATTGCAACTCGCTGGCGCTCCTACCTTCTTGTGGACCGACTCCGCGGTAGCACTCGCTTGGATCAGTGCTTCTCCGTCTCGTTAGAAGGAGTACGTCCGCAACAGGGTTCAACTCATACAGGACCTTCCTGCTACCTGGCGACTCATCCCTGGACTCGAAAATCCAGCCGACTGCGCATCTCGGGGCATCTCCGTCACTCAGCTCGCAACCCATCCTCTGTGGTGGCATGGTCCCACTTGGCTATTGCAGGACTCAACGCACTGGCCTGTATTGGAGGCTCCTCCCACTCCGTCCGCTGGGATAGAGGAACGACCTGGCTCGGTACTCGCTTTCCGTACGCTTCCTCCGGCTGAATGGGATTTGATCGCGCGATATTCCTCACTCCGGAAGTTGCTTCGTGTCACGGCAGTTTGCCAACGCGCCATCGCCCGGCTCCGCCGGACACCTCGCACATCGCTCCGGAATCTACTGGCTCCCGGTGACATAGAGCTTGCTAAAGTGTTCTGGGTGAAAACAACCCAGGCATCTCACTTCTCTTCAGAGATCCAGTTACTAGCGCGCGGTGAATCCGTCCGCCCCGGCCATCCTCTCGCCCGGCTCACCCCCTCTGTGGACCATCAAGGACTGCTCGGCGTCGGTGGGCGTCTTGCTCGCGCTCCTATCTCGTTCAAGCAGAAACATCCGCTCATACTTCCTCGCACTTCGACCTTGACTTGCTTGATTATTCAGGACGCTCATCTGAGGACCTTGCACGGTGGCAACCAACTGACGGTCGCACTGCTCCGCCAGGAATACAGGGTCTTAGGAGGACGCGCTCCAGTCCGCGCTCTTGTCCTGCGCTGTGTTGTTTGTGTTCGTCATCGCGGGGTCCGGGCTCAGCAGCTCATGGGACAACTCCCCGTCGCCCGTCTCATTCCATCCCGAGCGTTCCTGCAGTCGGGTATCGACTATACGGGTCCGGTGTCGATTCGCTCATGGAAGGGACGAGGTCACCGATTAGTCAAAGGCTGGCTCGCTATTTTCGTCTTTATGGTTATCTCTGCTGTTCATCTCGAGGCCGTATCTGACTACACTGTGGCTGCGTTCATTGCCGCCTACCGTCGATTCGTCTATCGTCGAGGGTTGTGTCGCAATCTCTACTCCGACTGTGGTACCACCTTTCAAGGTGCAGATCGGCTCTTGAAGACACTCTTCTCTTCCGCATCGAACGCTTCGAACCAGCTCGCCAAACTACTGCTCGACGATGGGACCAGATGGTCATTCAATCCCCCCGGAGCTCCACACTTTGGTGGCAAGTGGGAGGCCGCTGTGCGCTCAGTTAAGCATCACCTCGCTCGCACTGTTGGGGAGGACCTGCTCACTTTTGAAGAGCTCTCTACACTGCTCACTCAGGTGGAGGCTGTGCTCAACTCTCGGCCCTTAGAGCCGTTATCAGATGATCCGGACAACCTGGGAGTACTCACCCCGGGCCATTTTCTCGTTGGAGGGCCGTTAACCGCCATACCGGAACCCTCACTGGAACACCAATCGCTCTCGAAATCTGCTCGCTGGCAGTTGATCCAGCAAAAACTCCAGGGCTTCTGGAGACGCTGGTCAACAGGATATTTGCAACAGCTCCAGGCCATCGCCAAGTGGCAACGTCCCTCTCACGACATCCAGATCGGCTCGATAGTCCTTCTCGGCGACGAACGCACTCCACCCACCAAGTAGCCCTTAGCTCGTGTTACAGCTCTCCATCCCGGCCAGGATGGACTTACTCGAGTCGCCACCATCAGGACCGCTAGCTCCACGCTCACCAGGCCAATCGTCAAACTCATTCCACTGCCCGTCTTCTCGGACCGTGACGACGCTCATCACCCGACCTACGCACACCCAGTCTCAGACCTTCGGCCTGACGGTGGGGAGGATGTTTCGGCGAAACCGAAAGGGCTTTCAAACGTTGCCGCTCAAGCCATTCCCGGTCGACAGAGGAGCTCTAGTCGATCGATGTCCGCTCGACGCTCCCCCTTCTACTTCGCTCGCCAGCTCGCCTCGTGCCTAACCGGAACCGGTTCCTCGACCATTCTCTTGTGAGAGTTCTAGAAGTGTAGACGTGCGTGTATCGATGATCGAATTTACTCTAAACTTAACCTTGACCTCGGCTTTTCATTATTCGGAACTTCTCTCTAACCCCAGTTATCTCGGTATCTCGACCCGGTTCATTAATCACGTAATTATTCTCTCGACCAATTGACCCGCTCAGAAACGACCAGCTCATTGCACCACACGTGCTCGTATTGTTCGTGTCGTAACATATTTAAATAAAGTGTCGTGCATTCGTGGAAAGCGCATCGTTATTTTGTCTCGCCACAACCCTTTCCCGCAACCCAGATCCTCGCTCGAACAGTAACAAATCTAAACCCTTCAATAATATGCTCAACAAGGGAGCCTCTGTGGGGGGGAGGTTATCGTTATAATAATCTCAATACATTTAGTGTTAAAACTCTGCGTTGTATACAAGGCTGCTGTTCTCGCACCCGCTGATTGTACCATAATTATCGACTAAAAAATAAAGTACATTTTTTAAAAATGTGTGTGTTCTTCGTATCGACATTTCTGAACCTCATATGACAATGATTATAATACACATATTTTAGTACTGAGCTGTTGAATTCTCAGAACTCCTCGAAGGGTCATTCACGCAAATACACGCGTCATCGCGTGCCCGATCCTCATGTCTCACAGATTTTATAAATGTAAACGATACCTGGCGATATGGTAAACTAATACCACCACCACCACCACCACCACCGCCTCTTACTGATTTTGCAAAATAGGCAAATGTTGTACCAGTTAAAGTTAGACTGCTTCTCTCGGTATACAGAGTAGGGGGACGGGTCTGCTTGGTAGGGGGTCTGATGTATCTGCGCTCCTTGATAGACATACATTGTCCTCAAGTCTTCAAAGAAGTGAGCATCGCCGATTAAAAGTACGCTCAGACGCTTTTTTGCGAGATATTGCAACGATTAAAGCAAAAAATCACGCGATATCGGTGTTACGTGCTTTAACAATAAAACTGAGAAAACTAAAGTTGAACAATGGATTTCACACGAATCAACCAAATGGGCCGTTTGGAGGCACTTCTTCCCGTCAAAAGATTGTCCGAGTTGGAGCTCTAAAAAGACTACTATATTACTGGCATAAAAATCGTACAAACATGGGGCCCGCGAATTGTCGTGGACATAGATGGTGAATTTACGTGCTATCTACCAACGAGATTCGTCAGGGTTTTCGAAGAAGCGGACGAGCTGTTTCAACAAATGAGGCGGGAGTAACTATGACTCTCATAGTCATAGTTCAGCAAGCAGCCCCCTTTTCGTGGGTCCCGCTAGTAATACAGGCCGAAGGTGTCCGCCCTGGAGGCCTGTAGAACTGAGAGTTGCCTCTGCGAACATTGTTACCGGATACGCGCCTCCGTCCCGGATATAGACACAGAGGGGCTTGGGAGTAGCTATGGCTATAGATCTCCCACTTCGAACGCATTAAGCGAATTTGAAATTGCTTACTACCGGGTACGTGCCTCCGTCCCGGATATAGACACAGAGGGGCTTGGGAGTAGCTATAGCTATAGCTCTTCCGTTTTCGAACGGAATAAGCGAATTTGAATGTGCTTATACGAAATTGAACGAGTCGGAGCAAAAGTTAATTCGTACTTGAACGAGAACGGGAACACTGAATGCCTTTAGGTGCTCCCCGTTCCAAGACCCCTATCTCCCCCCCCCCCCGACCCCGATCCATCCTCCCTCTCCCTGGTGCGCCCTGGTGGCTCTCGTCGGACTTACTCGCCTTACGAGGTGAATGAGAACGACAAGGACTGCCTCAGGATCCCCGCCGGGCCCGCGTCGCTGTGGCCGCAAGGCTGTAGCATATTCGGAACCGGGGGATGCGCGCATGTGAAAGTGTGGATGCGTGTGTGTGTGGGTGCGTTTTGTCTCTCTTTCTCCTCCAGGTACTCGCAGGGGACATCGGCTTCACCGATGATGGGAAGCGACGCTCCCACGACCCCCATCAACCCCCAAGGCCAAGCTGGACCGTCGTGGTTAAGGCCTCGTGACAGGAAGGGGTTTGGTTCCTGCCGCGTACGATGGGGACTGGAGCGACCCTCCATGGGGGGTTGGCGACCCTTACAGTCTTTAAGCAACAATTGCCCGGGTGGGACAAGGCGGCTTTGGACCACGGTGTGACCTACTTTCCGACCATACTCGTGGGAACAAGATGGATTTAACCAAAAAACTGATGATGGCAACGAGGAGGAGCGCGCGACTGGCAGCCCGACTATCGAGAACATCTAGCGCTGGAGGAGCAGGTCACCATGTAGCCGGGTCGAGCACCTGCGGGGTCTCAATGGTGCACGCGGCCCCGACTCAAACTCCTCCCGTCTCTCGTATCGTCATCGGTGGTACCCTACGAGGCCTCCAGCGAGCACCCCCGCGAGGTCCTGATGGTCAGGTTTTCGGCCTTCGTGCCGTTCGACTAGTTTTGAATAGGTGCGATCGAGAAGTAGGATAGCGTGATACAGCCGCCGACGTCGCGGCGGTGCGTAACGTAGGCGTAGGCGCGAATAATAATACATGTAGAAATAGGCGCGACGAAATTTTAGCTCAGCCACCGGTGGCGGCTCGCGTCGAAGAAATAGGTCAGGCACTGGGAAACGCGAACGCGATCGCGATCGCGAACCCCCGTCGTAATGTAAACAGGGTCGTCGCGACGGGCGACGACAATGCCACGAAAGTTAGGGTGCTGCCGCTGAATTTGAGGCATTCAGCGCCTCCGGAGAGGTTCTGGCGCTCACCGGTCAGAAGCGACTGGACGTCCTGTTATTACAGGAACCATACCTCCGGAAGCAGGGCCAGAGCCACACATTTTACGGGCTAGGAAAATTGTTACCATCTGCAACCCCTCATTCCAGATGATCTACATCTCGCAGCTGAGCACGACACACTGTGTATGTGTGGAAGTGACGGCACCCGGATTCTCGTTCTACGCCATCTCCCATTACTTCCAATGGCAAGATGACATCGAGGATCACCTCAGACACCTCCCTATGGTGCTCCGTTCCCTGAGGGGGAAGAGAATATTAGTGGCGTTTGATGCGAATGCGCGCTCAATCGCGATGGGGACCCCAGAGGACCGACGAGCGTGGTAGCAGGCTTGAAAGACTCATCCAGGAGTTTGACCTGCAAATCGCGAACGATGCCAGCCAGCCTCCAACTTACTAGACGCCAAGGGGATCGTCATACATCGACGTTACCCTGGGGACGTCATCCATGTCCCAACTCATCAGGGAATGGAAGGTAAGGGAGGACTGGACGACGAGTGACCACAATGCCGTGGACATCAGGCTTCGCACCCCAAGAACCGCGGGAAACGACCAGCGTATCGGTACTAGTCGGTTGAACACGCGTAGGGCCAACTGGGAGCTGTTTGCTGCGATCCTCAGGGACTTGTCGGTTGCGAGGCTTGAAAAACTCCCACTCTCGTCGATGGCGGAGGTCGAGCATATAGCCAAGACTCTCACGGACGCATGCACCGACTCTATGCCAAGGAAAAAGCAATTTAGGCAGTCCAATCCGTGGTGGACACAGGCGGTCAGAAACCTTAAGAAGGGAGTGTACCAGCGCAGACGCGCGTTTCAGAGGGAAAGAGACTTGTCCGAACACCTCGTTAAACTGCACCAATATCGCTCTTCTTTGCGTCTGTATAGCAGGGACGTGCGAAAGGCAAAGCTCGACAGCTGGAGGTCATTCGTTACGTCGCACGGGAACTTGGAGGCTTGGAGCTTTGTTTATAAGCAACAGGCTAACAAACTCCGAATTGAGAAAGTGCTCAGCACAATCAGGCATAACGGGACGATCACTATGGACATGAAAGAATCCCCCAGCGGCCTTCTTGAGATACACGTCCCAGACGACCGGGAAGCAGAGGACACCCCCCCCCCCCCCCCCACAAAGGGAACTCAGAGTTCGTGCAGGCATCGCACCAAACTCTTCCGACACCCCACCCTTCACACAGGAGGAGATTGCGGCGGTTGTGCGATCCCTCAGATGTGACAAGGCCCCGGGACCGGACCTTATCGAGGTCGTGGTGCCCAAGCATGCCTTTGCTGCTATCCTTGGTCAAATAGCTAGGCTCTTCAACAGGTGCATTCAATGGGGCGTTTTTCCCTCTGCGTGGAAGGTGGGATCTCTTAGAACCCTCCTGAAGGGCAAGGATAAGGACGAGAAAGACCCGAAATCGTACAGGCCAATCTGCCTTCTCTCCGTGGTCGGTAAACTCTTCGAAAGAATCCTCAAGAACCGGATCGCAAAGACAGCGATGGCCCCCGAGAGGATCTCCGCGCGACAGTACGGCTTCGTTTCCGGGAGGTCGTCGGATGACGCGATCTTCGAGCTGCGGCGAATGGTTGACGCCTCTGAGGAGACTTACACCGTCGCCCTTCTCTTCGTTATATCCGAAGCGTTCGACAACGTATGGTGGCCTCTGGTATTAGATAGTCTCAGGAACAAGGAATGCCCGCGAAATATATTCGAAGTAGTCCGCTGCTACCTCGATGGTAGGAAAGTACAGATTAAGTGGGGGAATGAAGAGGTATCCAAGCGCGCCACCAGGGGATGCCCGCAAGGCTCGGTCCTCGGCCCGACATGCTGGAAGCTCATGTTCGACGGACTCTTCAGAATCCTCGAGGACACAGTCCCGAACAACTTCGTTGCTTATGCGGACGATCTTCTCGTCCTGATCAGAAGCAACTCGCGTAGGGAACGCGAGATACAGGGCCAAAAAGTCGCCGAAACCATCACTGGATGGTGTTGGGCGGCCAAACTCGAACTTTCGGAGCGGAAGACGGAGGCGATCGTCTTAAAAACGCGATGGGTGCGCGGGGCACCCGTAGGTAGGCGAGGTGGGGATCGGCCGGACCGCCGACGACGGGCTCAACGGAGACCGAATCTAGAAAACCGGTACGCGGTCATCAGGATCGGTAGCAGTAGGATAACCTTCAAAGACAGTGTCAGGTATCTTGGCGTCCACTTTGACAAAAACATGGGTGTTAGGACCCACTGCGAATATCTTCGAAGCAAGACGGCGGCGCTATTCGGGAAACTAGGGAAAATGGCGGGAGCAGGATGGGGCCTTAGGCATAAGGCTCTTAAAACAATCTACAAAGGAATCGTCGTGCCGATAGTCGCCTATGGCGCATCGGGGTGGGCAGACCTGTGTACGAAAAAGGATCTCAGAATCCTTAGAGCCGCACAAAGACGCACGCTTATAGCGGTCGCCCCCGCCTATAGAACGGCCTCTTGGCGATCGCTGTGCGTAGTGGCGGGGGCTATCCCGATAGACTTAATTCTAGAGGAATACAGGGTGCGTTACGAGATAAGGGCAGGCAGGGACGCTAGGATTAATAACGTTGTCATCCCGAGCAGGGCGGATAATGCAATTCAACAAATAAAGGGTGAGGTGATTAACAAGTGGCAGGCCGACTGGATTTCCTCAGAAAGAGGCCGCTTTCGCCTTCTTCAGGAGTGTTCAGGAGCGAATGGCTGCGGATTGATTCTCGCCAGACCACTATAGCTCGCAGGTACTCACCCGACACGGGAATTCCGGGCGCGGCTCGCGTCACTGGGACTCGTGGACGATGAGGAGTGCAGCTGTGGTCGGCCAGACATGGTCCGCCACTTCCTCCTCGAATGCCTAATCTTCAAACCGCAGAGAGTCGCTCTGCAGGAATTCGTCCGCGGACGGGACTGGCCAGAGGCGGCGCGCCAATTGGTGTCGTCGAGGGAGGCCTTTTCCGTCCTTTCGGACTATTGCCGGAAATCCCTTTGGCTAAAGCGTCTTGAGGAGGAATAGGCAGCAGGTACGCCGGGGCACGGAATCGCGCGCGAAGGGGCGGTGCGGCGTAAATTCGCGTTGCCTAGCCAGGGGGTTGTCGGACCCCCCGTTGAAAGACGGGTGGACCCGTAAACTTCGCGGACCACCCTCCCGTCACGGCAACCCAAGCACCGCCGCATAGGAAATGCATGCACACACCTACACACATACACACACACAAGCACACAGGAACACCAACACACATACGACACGAAATACACGGAAATACGCAGAGGTACACAAGAAGGTACACGAGCGACCACACATATACACATATACAAATAAACACAACCTTCCACCAACCCATCCTTTCTTCCTTCTAAAATCTGGGCTGTGTTCGGGCGGAACACAGGGAGCAGGCCTTCCCGAGGTTCCCCGTGATTGCACCGGGGTTCGCGGCAACACACACCGAGACTTTCGTAGTCCCGGTGGGTGGGCTTCGAGCGCCGGTGTAGCCAAACTGCTCTCCCCACTAGTCCCGCCAGTGGGAGCCAAAGGATTTTTCCACCGCCCGCTCTCGGGGTAGGGTTCGCGCTGCATAGTGGATGGAAGACCGTTGCGTATGCCCATGAAGACGAGGTTGCATAGGTCGAGTCTCCCGCGGGGAGCCGATCTTCACAGTAAATGTTTCAACAAATGAGCAAGGCCGCTAAATAGTAAAAATCTGATTATGCAGTATTAAGGCACAAAGTTCAATAAGATCGCGTTCAAAGCTGCTAGGGAATAATTATAAACAGGTATGTACTAAAAATCATGTATAAAGCGCCTAGGTTACGATACGTATATACGATCCTCTCTCACACCGTATGTCTATCTCTGTCTTCCATAGCTGAACTATCGTCTGAAGAGAGAGATACCTATGACGTATATTGGCCCAAAGAAGAATAAGAAAAGAAGGTACCGTCGATTATATATTCTAATATACGCTATTTATTGTACTACTTTTTATTGTAATATATACATACAGGGTGAGGCGGTGACGCACAGTGAAGGTCACCTCCACTTTTGTTTTTAATGGGACGGTACATTTTTTCCCTACCATCTTGTAGAGCATCGCAAACTGCATACAAACATTAAGGGGTCGAAATCGTTCAAGGTCATTTTAAGAAGAAACACTGACTTTATTTACAGTGGATGTTCAAAATGATTGCATTAGTTCCAATTGCAATCCGTTGGATTTGACGCGGAGGAGCTGTATTGTCGCCAGCTCGCTCACCAGACTTGACGCCTCTTGATTTTTTTTGTGGGGATACTTGAAAGATCTCGCTTACAAAGAACGTCCAACTACACCGGATGATATGCGCGACAGAATTCTTCGAGCATGTAATTCGATAAGTGCTGACGTGATAAAAAATTCTACACAATCTGTGATAAGGAAATTGCAATACTGCATCGATTCTAATGGCAATTATTTTGAACATCTACTGCAAATAAAGTTCATTTCACATAAAAATAAAGTTCATATCACTTTTTCATCTTAAAATGACCTTGAACGACTTTGACCCCTTAATGTTTTGGATGCAGTTTGCGATGCTCTATAAGATGGTAGGAACAAAATGTACCGTCCCATTTAAAAAAGTGGAGGTGACCTTCACTGTGCGTCAGCGCCTCCACTGAAATGAAAAAAATGGTCGCATTTGATGGCCCCTTTCGTACGGTACAACTTTTGTTTGGAACATTTTTTTGTGATGTCGATAATTACAGAGATATTTACGGTGGCAATAGTTAATGCCCCACCCTGTATATATATAACGCATAATACATATAACGCATGTAGGTTTGACGGTCTTCAAATTTAGGCGCCTACAGGCGGGAGTCACATGGCTAACGGCTGTGGTCGGCTGAGCTGGTGCTCGCTACGAAAGACGTGCCTCGAGAGGAGCTAGTCGTCGATCAACTATGCTGCGCCGTAGTCGCACTCGCTCTAACGCTTTTGTTACAACTTATCAGTAACCGACAATTTGTGTTGATTCAGGTAATACCTGTGTAGTGATGTAAGTTTGGTGATTGTTAGATTGTAACGGTCCCACATTCCTTTCTCACCGCGCTCATCTACTCCTAATCTCTTTTTCAGTTAATCCCCAACTTTGCTGACTCCACAGTCCCACGGTCCCTTATCACCCTCACGCGACATCCCCTTCCCTCCCAAACTCTTGCTTTCTAACCCTTTCTCATTACCTTCCACTATAAACAAATCAGTTCTCCTCCGACTTGCACATCATCTAAACCTCTTTTGCTTCTCTAACAAAATACAAAGTATTAATCATTTAAAGAAATAAACCATTTCTTAATTATCCGCTTACCATCCCGTCGCATGCTGTCAGAAGCGGGATTCCAATCACCACGCGAATCACCTCGCGAAATAAATTAACAAAGTGGAAAACAAAACATCGAAAACAATTTACACAAACGACGACAAAAGTGTAACACAAAAAAAAAGAAGAGAAATACATCGGAGACAAATCACAACGGACACAGGCATACATTATACATTATACATACTATACATTATACTCTACACAACGCACACGGAAACTAAGCAGCAAAGAAAGAAGAAATGACGCACACACAACGAAGCAACGAGCGAGGAACAAGGAACGAGACACGCACGACACGGCCTTAGCCATACCTGCACCACTACACCATACAAAGAAACGAAGCAACGAAGACGCATACCGCTACACACACAACGCCCACCAGCATCTCAGCCGCTACGCGTGAGCCACCATCCAGCGCATAAAGGATCAGCTGATGCTTACGCTCATCATCGTTCTTTTCGCATTGTAAGTACACTCCACCCTAAAATCCACCCGTGTTAACTCTTAAAAATCGCATTTTCGGCAATATAATTTTTAAAAAATAAACAAAAGTGTACATTTAATCCCCACAATTCTTTAGTTAATAAACATGTCTCCATATCATTTTATCGCGCCGTAATAGCAGATCCACCGACCAAACCACCCCGTAGAACAAACAGGCGAAAGTCAATACCTCATATTTTCATCCAGACACCGAACATCGAATTAATACAATGGCTAAAAATAGTAATACATTTACATTTAGAGATGCATTTAAAGTCGTCCCCATATATCATGGAAAAACCATTAAAATAGACTACTATGCCAAAACACTCAAACGAGTCAACGAATGCCTTTCAGATGGCAAATGACCAAAACTATTAAAAATGATTCCACTCAAACTGAACGGTATCGCACGTTCAGTCATTGACGCCAACCCTCCAAATTCTCTCGAATCACTTTTGAAAACGTTGAAAAAAGCATTGAGTAAAAATAAAGACTTAGCCGATTTAGAACACGAAATTGATTCGTCCCCACAAAATTACGACGAAACAGTCGTCGAGTCCGCAGCGAAAGCGCGCGATATCCTGAATAACATAACAAACAAACTATCAGATGTATACAATACAGCCGCACAGAGAACACTTTTAGATGCACGAATCGAAGAAGTGACAGCAAGAGCAAAAAGAGCATACGTTAGAGGATTGATATCCGCAATTGGCTCTCATTTAATTTTACATAACGCAGAAACTTTCGATAACATCATAGACCGAGCCCAAACAATAGAGTACGATATTGAAAAATAAAAACGAATGCGTGGAATTCTTGATATCAGAAACACCGCGAAAGTTCAT
Organism: Netelia virgata; assembly: GCA_951802705.1. Lineage (NCBI taxonomy): Eukaryota > Metazoa > Arthropoda > Insecta > Hymenoptera > Ichneumonidae > Netelia > Netelia virgata. Next base: position 13,646,364 of record OX637866.1, read on the forward strand.
TTCACAGAACACAAGAAACCTGAAAAATTTTGCCGATTTCACCAATCGCACACACACGAAACACAAGACTGTTACACTGTAAAACACATGCGCGGAGATAGAAATTCTTAGCACTCACAAGAAACATCCGACAGATCCCGAAATAATTCACGAGACAGATACACTCAAAATAAAACGAGAAACTCGAGGAACCGGTACAGAGATTATCCAAACAACAGATACAGAACTTACTCAAATGACAGACACAGAGATAATTCAAACGATAGATACATGAATTATTCAAATGGCAGGTACAGAAATCATTCAAACGATAGATACAGGAACAATTCGAACGACAGATACAGAAATCGTTCTAACAACAGATATTCAAACAACAGATATTCAAATGACAGATACAGAGATAATTCGAACGATAGAAACAGAAGTCATTCAAACAACAGATACAGAGATCATTCGAATGACAGATACAAGAATCACTCAAACGATAGATATCGAAATAACTCCCAAAACAATTCATGTGAAAGACACCAAAACGAACACCGAGAACAACCTAACACAGACTCAAACTCTGAACAACGAAACTCTCGAGACAATTCATCCGGCAGAAATACACCGACTAAATCAAAATCAAATAGCGCAGAAAATATTGAGACACTTTTCGAGAAAGTAGACTTAAAAAACTAAGGCAACGTCTCGCGGAAAAGTGCGATACAAGACTCATTATCAGAGCACTAAAAACATTCAATCGCGACCAATTAAAAGAAATCGGAATTAAATTCAAAGAAGCAATGCTTAAATAGCGAATTTCAAAAAATCATAAATCTCCTTCAATAATATTTAAGTCCCCTGATTTTACACATAGAAAAACGAAATTATTAATCGACACGGGTTCACAAATAAACTTGATAAAAAGAAGCGCACTCAGTCACACAACAGAAATTGATACATGAGAACTTTATGAATTAACATGCATAACTGACGGTAAAACATATACTGGAGGGAAATGTTCAATCCAAATTAAAACAGTAAAAGCAGAATTTCATGTTGTCGCAGACACATTTCCAATTCAGGAAAATGCGATACTTGGCGACGCATTTTTCAAACAAATTCCAGCCGAAATCTTATATACAAAGATGCATAACTTTCCATGGTCATACTATACCATTTTTCGAACGCGAATATATCGCAATCCCAACAAAATCAAAAACAATAATGCATATCAGAATTAAAAATAATGAAATCTCAGAAGGATATGTTGCAACATATAAAACCAAAGAAGGCATACGTTACGGTGGCGCATTAGTAAAACACAACAACGGAATTGCATACCTACAAGTAATCAACCGCCAACCAAAATCAATAGAATTGGAAATTCCTACTATAGAATTGCAACCGATCGAGATCATTTCAGAAACACCATAACCTCGAAAAAAACGTTTACAAAAATTCACAAAACAATAACGCATCAATTTATACAGCAAATGTATCCGAAAATAACGCAGAACGACTACAAAATCTCAAATCATTGCTTCATGAAATCATCTCAATAATGAAGAAAAGGAACACATTTTACAATTAGTCTCTGAATACCCAAAACTCTTTTTACTACCAAACGACGAAATTGGTCACATGACAATAACATAACACAAAATTCCCACGACTGACAACAAACCTATTAACACAAACAGTCCCGATTCCCTGTACACAGAAAAGAAATTAAATCGCAAGTTAATAAATTGCTGGAGAAAACATCATTCAACCATCCCTCTCCCCCTATAACTCACCAGTTTGGGGCGTATCCAAAAATGCAGACTCACAGGGCATAAAGAGATGGCGAATGGTTATCGATTTTCGCAAATTGAACGCGGAAACAATATCCGACACTTATCCATTACCGAGTATCGTAGATATTCTGGACCAATTGGGCAAAGCACGATATTTCTCCATTTTTCACTTAGCGTCTGGCTTCCATCAAAGCGAAATGGACCCTGAACACAAACAAAAAACCGCATTTTCAACGACAAACGGACATTTTGAGTTCAACCGTATGCCATTTGGGCTGAAAAATGCACCCGCAACATTCGAAAGATTTATGGATGTCGTATTATCAGAACTTCAGGGTAACGACCTGTTCGTATACCTGGACGACATTGTCATTTATGCTAACACCCTCGATGAATATGCGACAAAATTTCGGCGGTTAGCGAAACGCTTAACCGAAGCAGGTCTAACTTTGCAAACCGATAAATGTCAATTCTTGCGAACAGCGGTTACATATTTAGGACATACAATCATGGAAGAAGGTGTAAAACCCAATAATATAATAGTAAAATCCATAACAGAATTCACAACACCAACTAACAAAAAAGGAATGAAACAGTTTACAGCACTCGCAGGTTATTACAGACGAATCATTAAAGATTTTGCAAAAATCACATCACCATAAACAAAACAATTGAAAAAAGATATTACATTGCAATGGACAGACGAATGCCAAAAAGCGTTCGAATTGCTCAAAAGTAAAATCATAGAACGCCCAATTGTGCGTTATCCCGATTTCGAAAAACAATTCACACTCACCACAGAGGCGCAGTCTGAAGTCAGGAATATAATAAATTCGATCACCCCGTCGCATTTTATTCAAAAACACTCTCGAAACCACAACAAGCGTATGCCACAATGAGAAAAGAACTTCTAGCCGTAGTTTACGCGGTAGAACATTTTCGCCCGTACTTATATGGTAGATAATTTACATTGATCACCGATAATAGAGCTTTGACATACCTAAATACCAAATCCGACCTGCCACAGCAGCTTTAGCGCTGGCAAATAACACTCAACGATTACGATTTTAAAATACAACACCAACCGGGGAAATCAAACCGGGTCGCAGACGCTCTATCTAGAAACCCCATTACTGTAATACGTATCAGACAGAGAGACAGTTCGTCAAAAGAAGAACACGCCCCAAAAAGACCAAAACAGTCACACCAACCAAATACACGACAACGCTCTGGTTCAGACGAAGAATCAGGCAACCCGACACCCAAAAAGAAACAACAAAACGAACAAAAAATAGAATGTGAAAACGAACACAAGGACAACACACAACCTAAATCAGATCCAACAATCGACGATGAATCTCCACAAACAGGGGAGGAAACAAATATAGAAAACGATAGCACAGACGTCAACACAGAAACAGAAGCAACGGAGGAGGAACTCACAAAAGATATAACGACCCGGAAACGCACAAGGGAATTGAATACGAAAAATCAGCGCAAATGACTAAGGACACGAGATGAATCTGCAACGGAAAAATACACACCTACAAATAACCAAGAAGAAACAAACGAAGAAAACAAAAGCAAAGAAAGAATCAACGAATAACATAAAATAAATCAACCATTTGCAGATATTAATCCCAATAAAAATGGAGAAAATAAAGACGAAAGCGCAAATAAGCACAGAGGCCAACGAGCTCAGCAAACAGACGCAAATAAAAAGTATCCACAAAAACGGGAAATAGAACGCAAATCGGGGAACCAAATGAAAGAACAGGCAACGCTCAAGGTCTACAGCAAGGATCCGCGACGCGATAAAAATCAGCGACGCACATCGGAGAAGCGACCGCTGACAAAGAAACAGATACATCAGTCAAGGAACCAAATTTCCTATCACCAACAAACCCAATAGACTTAGAAGATGTTCAACGAAATGCACAACCGCAAGTGCAGCCGAACTTCAGGTCACCATCACCGCCACGAACGTCTACAAATAAGTCCAAAACTACCACCAACATAGGCCCACATTCACCGGGAATAACACCCGAATACTTTGATTCGTTAGCAAAGTCACTTGAAAATAACAACGAGGAAACATCTATCTTCTGAAGGAAAAATCAGAAATAATATCAACCTTCCAGTAGAAGTACCACAGTTGCACAACACACAAGCAACAATCGAGCCAAGATTTCGATCTCCACCCGGAAATGTTAAACGAATCACCAGACACGCTACCCCACAGCAAGAATCAACGAACAATCCATGAAACCCATCATCAGGCGAAAACACTTCAAGTGAAAACAATATAACAGAAGCAGATAGTGATACACCATTCGTACCATCGCACTATTACAGGACAAGAATGACACACAAAGAATCTCGCCCCATAACAAGGAGCGCAGACACAGCGGAAGATATAACAAACGAAAACAAAATTATCACCACACAAAAGAACATCCTAGCACAAAAAGATAATATTTCATTCTTCCTATCAACAGACTGCACAATGAATACCATGATATCAGAAATTCTACAGGAAAAAAGGCAGAATCAATCAACAATCGCTTCTGGACTGCAACCCCCAAGTTGGCGACATTCTAATTACTCGCCGAGGAATCACCTGCTATTTCGCAATAATCTGCAAACAAAAATCAACAGATTCACTAACCATCACGGAAGTACGAAACTGCTTAGAAACACTATTCGAGGTATTCCATAAATTACAGCTAAAAAGTTGCACAATCTCCAAGGACCCAAAAATCCTAAATCCGTTCATTTGGGCAGCCATCAAATCATTCGTACGAGCAAAGTCAACGAACTCACAGACAACCATTACACTTTGCCATGGTTTATTAGCAGTACCGCCACAACGAAACAGGAAATACATTATCCAAGAGTTTCACAATTCAGCGATCGGTGGACATAATTTAATATCATAAACATATAATCGCATCTTATCACGATATTACTGGAAAGGCCTAAAGAACGACATTCGAGAATTTATAAAATATTGCTTCGATTGTCAAAAGAACCTGGTACGAGCGAAAAACAAAGCACCCATGATTATCACTGATTCCCCAGCGGAACCGTTTGATAAGGTCGCTATCGATATCGTAGGACCCTTACTAAAAACCACACAAGGGCACGAATATATTCTCACCATTTTGCACCTTTTCAGCAAATTCGCCATAGCAATTCCACTAAAACAACAAACTTCAACGGATATCGCCAAAGCACTTACCACATCCATAACAACATTTGGTGCCCCTCGAGCAATACTATCCGATCAAGGAAAAAATTTTATGTCTGATACATTCAAATAATTTGCTGAACTCTTTCAAATTCGACATTACAAAACAACAGCGTACCATCATCAATCAAATGTCCCAATAGAACGCTATCACCACAGCCTTGCTGAATTCCTAAAACATTTCATCGACGACAACCGCAATTGGAATGAACTCCTTACACTTGCAAGATTCTCCTGTTACATCCCCGTAACACCACCACCACCACCGCGCCTTAAGGACGAGCATCCCTCCTTACGCCAACGCATGGCATAATCCTAACTCGGGGATGAATGCGGTGGGGAGAGACGCTCGGGCCCAAGAATGGGGCCAAGCGATAAGAACAGATTTTCCTTCGGTTGTAAACTACCCTCTCCAACCCCTACGCAATAGACAAACATAGTTGATAGACTAGTATATAAGGCCCGAAATTTGCCATACAAATCAGGCCATATTCAACATTTAAAGTCTCGTAAACTCCTCTTAAGTCTCAAAAATGCTATCACTTCTGGACTGCGCAGAATTTCTGTACTGCCCTTCCAGTCGCAACTTCACGAGGAAAAATAAAAAAGAGTAAGTTACCTACTAACTGACTCTCGCGAGTTATTGAACTGCGAAGTCCACTCTTAAGTAGGAGACTTATCCTCTATTCTTCTAAAATGACGATCGAATTGCCGGCAGACAAAATTCAGAAATCGCTTGAATTATTAAGAAAATTTAGTAAAATAAATGTCGCATGCGCGACAGTCATTTTGATAACCTAAGCTCTGTTGCGAGGCAGATATGGAATTGGTGGGAATCACGGAATATTTGGGTAGTTGCAGGATATATCGCGTCAAGTAAGAATATACAAGCAGATCACGAGTCAAGAAAGTTACAACCGGACACAGAATTCGAGCTTGCCAATGACGCTTTTCAAGAAATTGTAAAGATGTTCGGTGAACCGCAAATTGATTTGTTTGCATCGCGACTAAATAAGAAATGTGAACGTTATGTTTCTTGGCGCCGAGATCCCGTTTCTTTTGCGATTGATGCTTTCATCATTACGTGGAATCAATGGTATTTTTATGCCTTTCCTCCGTTCTCGATTATTTTGAGAGTTTTGCGAAATATTATTCATGAATGCGCCAAAGGAATTGTGGTTGTACCTCACTGGGAATCCCAGCCGTGGTTTCCGTTATTTTCTTCGCTAGTGAGGGGCGAATTAATTTTCTTCAAACCGCAATGTAATTGGTTATGTTCTTCTAACAGGGGACACCATCCACTGTCGGATCAACTTACAATGGCTGCCGGCATGATATCCGGGAAGCACTCATATTGAGACAGGCCCCATGAGAGTCGATGGACATTTTAATTGCATCTCTTACGGATACAACGGTCCGACAATACAATTGCGGGTTGAAGAAATGGTGGCGCTTCTGTAATGAAAACGGGATTGATCCATTGATGGGTACGACAGCGAATGTTCTTTCCTTCCTCACAAGTGAATATGGAAATAATGGATCGTATAACACACTAAATTGTTATCGATCAGCTTTATCGCTCATTCTCGGGTCGCGTTTGGGGGAATACGATACGGTAAAACGATTTTTTAAAGGCGTGTCAAAATTAAGCCCATCAGCACCGCGTTCCAAGTCCACATGTAATCCAAAGATCGTTTTGCAATTATTTTCCAAATGGGGGTTAAACGAAGAAATTACGTTAGAGAAGCTCTCTATGAAATTGATAAATTTACTGGCATTAATGACAGGGCATCGCTTGCAGACGTTTCCCTTGATTGATATTCGCAATATTCGTAAAGTAAACGCACAAAACTATGAGATTAAAATTCCCGATAGGATTAAAACATCGGTTGCCGGGAGAAAACAACCGGTATTGCGTTTGCCTTTTTTTACAGAAGATAAGTTGTTGTGTTTAGCGGCAGCCGTCGAAACGTATTTTTTAAGAACTAAAGACCTTCGCAACACGGTTCAAAAACTGTTTATTTCTTATAAAAAACCATATAGGGCAGTCGTCCTTGATTCTAGAAATTAAGTTGCGTTAATTAGCAAAATTGTTTGTTCTTTTCTCATTATAAGACAGCTGTATAAGAATAATATAGGCAACAAGTTTTCCGTAGCCGTAACTTACTCTAAACGACTACATACTCTGATGTCTGAAGGAACAGGCGCCAAATACAATTAACGATTAAACGAACTTACCTAAGTGAAGTTCAATCGTGATTGTACGAGCGCCTCTTCCGAAGAGATCAGTCCCTCCCTCCCATTAATCTCATTTAAGATACCCTGATTTTTAAGTTACAGCAAATAGGTCTTTTAAAAATGAGGATTATCTACCGCGCTCTATCGGGGCACACGGGCGGCTCTCGTAGGGAATTTTGTTTTTCTCTTTAAAGTTTGTGGCGACACTGGGTAAAGTAGGGGGGTACTACATACTCTGATCTCTTCGGAAGAGGCGCTCATACAATCACGATTGAACTTCACTTAGGTAAGTTCGTTTAATCATTAATAAACACGATGTGGAAACTGTGTTAACAGACCAGTATGGAGGCATAAATTCGAAAGAATTCAAACAATATTTAAAATCAGAAAAAATGACGTTAATTTTCACTGCTGTTGACTGTGCTTTTTTTAACGGTTTGAATGAAAGATCCAACCAAACTCTGGTGAATAGAATAAGATGTAAAATTTACAAAGAGAAAAACCGACCATGGACTATATTAGCACAAGAATGTGTAAACGAATATAATAATACAATTCCTAGCTCGACGGGTTTACCCCTAAATATTTACTAACGGGAGTTGACGATTATATGATACCGAAAGAACTAAATGAAACTAATAAGGATAACCTGGAAGATAATAGAAAAATAGCATATAAAAATTGGAGAAAAATCCACGAACAAAATAAAAAATACTACGACAAAAGCTCAGTTGCGATAAAATATAATAAAGGGGATTTAGTATACATACAAAATAGTAGTAAACTAAATAGAGACAAGTTAGATCCCATCAGAAAAGGCCCGCACAAAATATTAAAAAAAGTATCAGATGTGATATTTGTCATTAAGGCCCTACACACGTCCAGCAGTGTCTAAAACGCGCTAAAAGAAAAACTGTTTTTAGGAGAGATAGCAATAGAAAATAGTCAAAATAAGTTTTACACTGTTAAGACCGTGTTTTCGGGCTTAATTATTTATATGTTATTTTTGATTATTAATTGTAATGATCGCGCTCGAGTATGTCAGGCCTCGGCGCATGGATCTCTGTCCTATTTTAAGCGGCGTGACACACCTCACCTTGTAATTGCAGTCGTCTGTGATTTGCTGATGTTGCTGTTGAGCCTGGAGGGTCGGGATGTGGAAGACGTAACGGCCTTGCCGATCTTAGTCTCGACTCGCCAGGTGTTAGGCGTTTTATCTTTATTTCGTATTAGTGATACGCTTATGATACACTTGCGGTGGTTCCGTGTGTGTGTTACGCGCACAATGTATGTCGCGGGGCTAGCGCCTCGCGTCGTGCTGAGTCGGCGTGTAAGACGATATGGAGTTCTGGGGCCGACTCTATAGCGTATGCGTAATATTTATAATCGTTATTTTGGGATTTGATAGTTATTCTCGATATATTCCGTCGCGTAATGCCGCTAAGGTAATTATCGCGTAACGAGATTATATCGAGTGACGATAAGCGCCGCTAAGGTTTGCTTAATCGTATAGAGTTCTTAACCGGTGCTTCTGGTTTTATTCAAGGGCCCCGACACTCACTATCACACTCGCGAGACTCTAAGTGCGCGAGCAGACTTGCTGCTAAGGAAAGAGTTGCTGGTAGGCCGATTGATACGTCTGTTAGGACGAAGCTATCAGTTAAGACTAAAGAATCATCGGTCTGCCGGAGCCCTCGGTACCCTAAGGCGAAGGTGTTACAGGAGTCTCGTGGGGGTAGTCACAGGGTGGTGGTGATTGGGAAATTGGGTTAATTTCCCAATGGGTAGTTAGAGTTTTCGGAATTTTGTTGGGTAATGCTGATAGCGCAGCTCGTGCGAGGTGGCCGAGTTGTGTCGCGAGTTGAATCGCCTCTGTGGAATTTGGCGCTTCCTTGAATTCAACTCAGAGGTTGAAACGCCTCTGAGGAATTTGATGATCGCGAAGAGGTCACCAGCGAGTTGAAGCGCCTTTACGGAATTTGGTGACTGGCGAAGATGTGATGTGGGTCGGTCCGTAACAACACATTGTTTATTAGTATTTAAACTTTGTAAACAAAATTTATTCCATTTTTTGTTTAAAAAATTACAACATAAAAAATCACGTTTTCCGAAGCACTGTGAAAAAAAGTTGCTCCACGGTCTGCATCATTCCTTCTTGAAATGTTGATAGATCTCTAAAACGTAAAGAGATTCTTGTAAAATAAAGTTGTAGTTATAGTCTGTCGAGCCGGATTTTCGAAATTCGAAAAATTTTGCAATTCACGGCAGTTTTAAAAAAAGTGTATATTTTGTGACATAAATGTCACACTTTAATTATGTTTATAAATTTTTTAAATTACAATATCAAAAATCCGACTCGACAGACTATAGAGAAAACAATTTCGAATATTAAAAAAAAAAGCATTGAAAAATATTAAAACTGTATGAGTTATCATGCAGACCGTGCCAGAAAAAGTAGTTTTGAGAAAAAAGCATTTAAAGTTTCAAGTGCGTTTCGCTCGAGGTCGCGCGCAGCTAAAGCAAGAACTTTATGAATTTTTAAATTTATTTTGTTTACTTACGTCTAATCTCCCATTCCAGCTTCATATTGTATGCCTTCCTTGTCAGTAAACAATTGTTGCTGTTTATTTGTTTCCAATCGACGAGTTGTTCTGGCCTCTTTTGTTGCATGACACGAGTTGATTCGCGCGTGTTTTAGCCGGTTCGCATTTTCTTCAAGTCGATAGCGGTACGCCTCGTATCCAATTGTTATTCCAAGTAATCTTTCTATTCTTAATAAAGCCTCTGCCCCGTTATTAAAAGTACATGCAGCAACATTGGCAGCTATATCTTCCAAACTTTTGAATTGAGACTCTCATTGACATTTTGTGTAGATCCACCCAAGTATTTTTCCAGTAATTGATCGTCACTTAATGATTCATAGATGGGTTTTATTGCCTGCAGTACAATTTCAGGTAAAGCGGCTTTGTACTTGTACGTATCTAATGTACGTTCCGCTTTTGCTCTCTGCCAATCCCACCAACTTTCTTCTCCAGGTGGACAATAAGTATGCTGAGGTTTTTCGTCCGTTGATGATGTATGGTAGAATGTCGCCCATATGGCATTTTTCATGTTTTCCAGAGAGTCAATATTATTTCTTATTGCTAAACCGTAATACATAGTTAGGACGTCTATTAGTTTAGCAGTAAGTTTTACACGTCCTCCCAAACTAACTCGTTTGCTTTGATTCGATGTAGTTTTGGCATTTTTCTTTTTAGTCGTTGAGTCCTCTTCTTTGATAATTGACGTCCATTTTCTGCTATCGCTGACGACTTGGCGGAGACGCTTACCCATACGTTTTTGGACGTGTCCCACGCATTCTTTCTTTTTTACCTCGAGGTCTTCATACGGCTGAGCGTTCCTGATGCTTGCAAAAGTGTTTGTATCCCCGTCACCAATGTAATATTCATATTTAATCCCATAGTTTTCTAATGATCTCTGAAACATTTCGACACGAGAAATACAATCACGAGAAATACAATCACAGATACAGGCTGTTCAAAATTTTGTATTTTATTAGGTATAAAAAGGTATGTCTTAATTTTCTTGTAAGGTATAGTCCACGAGCTCAAAAAGATTGATAAAAGTAGAATGACGATGAATGAAAATCGGAAAGAATAAAAAATAAATTGTGTACTTGAGTTTCATGTTTGTTATATGAACTCCTTGTCACGTTTCACTCCTTTTTCACTTACTCACCACACTCTCACTAGTATCCTCTATGCACCATCACTGATATCCATTCGTATATTTTTCCACGTATCAGACGCGTTGAGCGACTAACCTCGAGTCAGGTCACTTTCCTCTCACAAATCTCCTGTTTCAATAATCACACAAACGCGGCTCAATAAATCAAAGAAAAAACGTTAAAACTCGCGGCGAATTAAAAATAATATACGTTGCAGCTACCTCAAAATACATTCGCGTGCCCGGCAAGCTGAGCGACTAACCTTGTCCGACGCCACGCGGCTCTCGAGCGCTGCGACGATCTATATATTGTGACGAGCTCTTTTCGTTCTAAACTTCGCCAAAGACGAAAAGAGCTACCAGCCCAAAATCTATAATGACGCCCCAAAAATATTACCTTTCCTTTTTCCGTTCACCAATCTCCGATTGGGCGCCAGGTGTTTGTATCATCCCCGTAACACCAAGGGATAACTTACTTTGTGTTCGCTTTCTTATTCTTCTCAGGGAAATGGTACGGTTCGAAGGGCGAGCATCGATTATATACGACAATATACGAAATTAACGTGTGAGTAGTTTTTCTAAAATGTTAACAACGACTTATTTATTACTCCGGTCCACTGGTTGGACCTCACTCATAATTTACAATCTCACAATACAATAATTATCCGCGTGCCAATCACGCTCAACAAACAATTTATCATACTGTTGCTTCTCAGAGTGAGACAGCACTGTCCTCCGGAGACGCCGGTAGAGACAGCTACGTAAGTGCAACGAGACGCGTTGCGAGACGGGCCCAACCTACTCCCACGCGTTCGACGATACGCTAGGCTCGCATCGTCGGAGAAAATATAGCACCAGCGTGCGTCTACCTTTTCTATTCTCCGAGATCCTACGTCCTCGTCGCTTGGCGTTCTTCGGTGTCCCTCTCTCGCTCGTCTCTCTCACGCACTCTCCGCTTTGCTGCCCGCTCTCTCACTCACTCTTTCACTCTTACTCTCACTCTTCAGTTAATCTAGTCTCGCTACTAATTGTTCCGTTTCGGCTCGTGGTCGAGTTCTCACTGACTAATTACTCTTATCGCTACCGTGGTCGAATTCGCACTCTCCCCCCAACTCGTCGCTCACGCTGGCCGGCTCCGTCTAAGCCCTATCGGGGGAAGGAGGTCCTAGCGACGATCGTCTCTCGATCGTCGGCACAGCCATCCATCTCTCTCTCTTTCACCGGGCGTCGACTCTCGCGATCGGCCGGCAATATTTACTTCCCGCGACCTCGTGTCTCTGTAACTCACGAAGTTTCCTCGGCAGCGTATGTTCTAGAGCACATTTTTGCTTTACCACGGGTACGAGACGACTCGACTCTGCCTATTCTATCTCGCTCCAATATTCCTCCGAATATTTCGCTTTCACGCGATTCCGAGGAGTGTAACGCCTCGTCATAATATATATGTATATTGGGCGATAATCGAGAGCGTCCAATGTTTACTTTTTTGAAGTCCCTTGTTCTCGACGAGTTACATCGCGTCGTGGATACGTCACAAAGAGTAGTAGCAAATCGTCGAGAGCAAACCCCACAAATATATGATAAAATAAAATTATAATATTATACACAAAAAAATGTTATGGAACATAATAAAATTCAACTATAATCTTACGCTAATGAAAAATATTAACAAACATAAAAACGAAAAATCAGAATATTTCGTAGAAAAAGAAATCTTTTCGTACAAATTAAAATTAAATAATAATATTGCCCGTGTGAAAAAATCGTAGAAAATAATCAAATAAGATTATGATTTGATTATTGATATATACTGATGAAGGATCAACACGCAGTTTGTCTTAGGAACATTATTCTGCATTCCCGTGCTGGCAAAGTGATAACATAAATATAGTTTTGTCAGTCAATATTTTGCCGTTTTTGAAGCAAAAATTTATTAAATTCTTGACGTGAAAAAAAAAATTGCAAAGATAGATTCGTTTTTAGACTCGTTTTTTTTATTTCGAAAATATAAGTCATTCTGTTACTGAAAAAAACGATAGTTCTCATATTCGAACGATATTTCTTATCATGTTGAAGCCAACATTGCATGCACAATGGAAAAACACACATTTTGGGCTTTGTTTCATATCATTTGATGAATAAATGACTGAAAATTCTCGATTCCCGTTTTATGCATCGCGGGGCTGGCGTTGGTAACTCCCATAGCCCGCGCAGCGGACGGATGAGACGCGAGCGTCGAACACAGAGACGCCTCACATACACATTCGACTCTGCTCTGTACGTAGCTCTAATGCGACGCACATATATATTGTGACGAGGCGTTACACTCCTCGCAATCGCGTTAAAGCGAAATATTCGGCGGAATATTAGAGTGAGATAGAGTAGGCAGAGTCGCGTCGTCTCACACCCGTGGTGAAGCGAAGTAGTGTTCTAGAGCGTACACTGCCCGAGAAAATTCGTTAGTTACAAAGACACGAGGTCGCGAGAGGTAAACATTGCCGGCCGTACGCGAGAGTCGACGCCCGGAGAACCAGAGAGAGAGACGAAAGGCCGTGCCGGCGATCGAGAGACGGTCGTCGCTAGGACCCCCTCCTCCGCCCGATAGGGCCAAGACAAAGCCGGCCAGCGTGATCGACGAGTTGAGGAGGAAGTGTGAATTCGACCACGGTAGCGATAAGACTAATTTGAACAGTGAGAACTCGACCACGAGCCCGAGAGGAACGATATAAAATAAGAGTAATTGTAGAGAGTAAGAATAGTGTGAATACGAGAGAGTGAGAGAACGTGCCGCCGAGCGGAGAGTATGAGAGAGACGAGCGAGAGAGGAACGCCACGAGGAACGCTGTGCGACGGATCTCGGCGAATAGAAAAGGTAGGCGCACGCTGGTGCATCATTTTCTTCGCCGATACGAGCCTAGCGTATCGTCGAACGTGTGGTAGTCGAGTGTGTCCATCTCGCAACGTATCTCGTTACACCTACGTAGCTGTCTCTACCGGCGTCACCGGAGGACAGTGCTGTCTCACTCTGACACGTAGAAGTACAATAAATTGCTTGTTGCGCGTGATTGTCGCGCGGATAATTTTTGTATTGCGATATTGTAAATTATGAGTGAGGTCCAACCCGTGGACCGGAGTAATAAATAAGTCATTTGTTAATCTTTTAGAAAGAATACTCACACGTTAATTTCAGATATTTTCGTAAATAAATGTAATCGATGCTCGCCCTCTGAACCCTAACATTTCCCTGAAACGATTGAGAAAGAGAAAGAAAAAAGAAAGCTCCCTTGGTGTTACGGGGTTGATACAAACACCTGGTGCCCAATCGGCAATTGGAGAACGGAATAAAACGAAATATGTTTGGGCGTCATTATAGATTTTGTACTGGTAGCTCTTCTCGTCTTCCGCGAAATTTAGACGGGAAGAGCTCGTCACAATTTTCTGGCGCCCAACGTGGGGCAGTGGCATATAAATTTCGTATCGAGTGCGCTGTACTCGAGCGGCTGTGCTGAGAACCGCGAACGAAATTTCGTGTGAGCAACGACGTTCGAGCTAGAGTGTCGCGCGCGAGGTAAACACGACGCTCGCTCGCACGGTTGAGAACAAAAATAGTGCGAATAATATTTCCAGAAGATACGCTGTGCGGACAACTGCGAGGAGTTGTCGAAGCGTTGTACGAAATATTATTTCGAGTGCTGGGAACCGTTGTACGAAAATTATATTCGTGGATTTTCGGTGTCGAGAGTGACTGAACCACGTGCGAATGTTGACTCTCGGGTACAGTGCGCGTTCGGTTAAGTGAGAGCACCCGACCCGACCAAAAATAATTATTGTGAAATCGGGAAAATAATAAGTGCCGAGAATAAATATTTTTGACGACCACGACAAATATTTTAGGCGATAAATAAACATTTGTTATGTCCGCGAAAAATAATCCGCGCAGTGAAGAAAGTATTTTTGTGTTGACGAAAGATAATTTCGGAAAATATATTTGACAGCGACGAAAATTAGTTCGAGCGTGATAAAATATTTTCCGCAGATAATTCGAAGAACTCGAAATCGAAAAAATAATTTACGCGATAAATGGATACTTTTCGATGTTCACGAAAAATAATTTACGCGGTAAATAAATACTTTTGACAACGAATAGATTTCACAAAAAAAAGGAACAATTGGTTTGACATCGACGGAAATTACTGCGGGTGTAATAAAATATTCTCCGCGATTAATTCGTCGAAGTCTGGAGGGAAAAATAAATATTGACTAAATTCGCGAAAATTGAATCGCTCGAGTAATTCAATAATTTATTAATTTTCGTAATCGACGTTTTGGACAATGGCCGAAAACCAGACGCTTGACGCTTGCCCTCCGGACGCGGGAGAAAGCAGGGTCAGTTTGGCCACGAATGTCGACGTCGACATGTCAAAAGTGAACACGCGGGAACGCGGATCGCGTGCGCCGGATTCATTGCAATGGATGGACTCCATGCCGGATACCGAGGTTCGACAGCTGTTACGCGCGACGGGCGCGAGTGTCGAAGGAACCGGTGAAGTGCTTCGCGTTAGACTTCGAAGATACAAGCTCCGCGAAAAAGGTTACACCAGCATCACGTGGGGAGCGGGTGATCAGAATTCCGATGAGGGTCTCGAGAAGGAACTCACACAAATTGACAGTTTTGATGTGAAAAAAATTCGAGAAATTCTCCGAGCATTGTTCATCGACTCGACTGGTGTATCAGCTATGACTCGCAACCGATTGCGAGAGTGGGTGACGAGTGCGTTCCGAGCAACGAGTCAAGATGGCGGCTCGAGACCAATGAGCCCCGCGGACGGAGCACGAAGCAACAAGCCGGGTAAGGGACGACCGGCCAGCGGATGGAAGGAAAGTCGCGGTAGGACATCGGTTGCACCAAGCGTCGAGGATCAGCGCATGGTGGCGGACTTATGGACATCGGACAAAGAAGCGCGCCGATCTCGTCGTCAGAGCAAGGCCCCGAGAAAAGTCCAGAAGGACGTGCCAGGCGGGATGCAGGCTGTTGATGAGAGGCGTGCTGCGTCGAAGCCGAGGAAGAGGCCTGTGCCAAAATACCGTGAGGTCGGCGTGCAAACCGACAGCGACAACAGCGACCCTAGCGTGCAGCACTGGACGAAGGTGATGAAGAGGGGAAGGGAGAAGATCTCCACACCGCCGACCAGAAGCTCGAGGTATCCTGAGGAATACTTGAGTGATTCGTCGTCATCATCGCTAGATTCAGTGGTTGTACCAAACAACCGATCGTCCGGAAGGAGTGTGGGTGAAAGCTCACGTAGAGGAAGCGACGATCGAAGGAGCCATCAGAGCTCAGACAACGAGGGACGTCGCAGAGGACCGAGATCACGCAGGCACACCCGTGATATCGGAGAAGTTGCACGAAAATGGCAACTGAGGTTTACTGGAGATGACGACTTCGGATGCGAGGAGTTCATTGAGCAACTCTACGAGAAGATCGCTGCGTCGGACCTTCGATACAGCGAGCGTCTCCAAGTATTACCTGAAGTTTTGAAAGGCCGTGCCGTTCGGTGGTACCGATCCAATCGCTACGAATGGGAAGAATGGCGGGACTTTCTACACGACTTCCGTGCATGGTTCGGAGCTGACTATGACCAGCAGGGTCTGAATTCATCGAGCATCGATAGGATAGAGCGTGCAAGTATTGCGTTAGGGAATAATCTAATCACAGGTTCATCGAGCTCTCCGTGCGCAAGTGCGTCGGCAAACGTAGAGGGAGTCGACACAGGTGAGTCGTACTACGGGCCGATTGGCATTTGGACGCTCGGCGAATCGGAAGAGTCAGATGAGGAAATGCCAGACGCGCGCTTCATCGGCAAAACGATGGAAACGGACCGCGATAGACACGTTGAGCGAGTCAACGGCAATCGCGAAAACGCGGCGCGAGATCAACAGCTTGAACGGGAACTCCTTGTCGAGACGAACACTAGTTTCCCCTTTGCATTTCCCGCTCCACCAAAAGAGTGGAAGCGCGAACCGGGACGTCAGAGGGTATGTGTGTTGTTAGAGATCGGTGGGAAGCATCTCGAGGCGTTGATAGATTGCGGTGCGACAACCTCCGTGTTTGGGCGTATCGGTAGCCATGGCTTGAATGAGTTAGAGATACCGTACCGACAATACGCAGCGACGAGCCTAGACTATGTGACCATGGCAAACGGCTAAGCGGAAAAAGTAGTTGGGGAAGCGTTGTTCCCAATTTCGCTGGATGGGGTACAGAAATGGTTCCCCGCGATAACTGTTCGTAATCTAAAGTCACATTGCTTGTTAGGCATGGATTTCATGCACGCGTTTGGAGTCAATGTGTCTGCGGGGCGCGGAGTTTGGCCATTAGACGAAGTCGGAATAGAGCACCCGATAGTAAAGCCGAATGATGAGGTTGCAGCGATAGGCCTATGTTTCGGGCTTCAGGAACTCGTGCGCGACGAGAAGACGCAATTAAATCAGATGCTCTCGAGAGTGATTCCGACGATGCCGAAAGATTTTAATGTTGCTGTCTTGCTCACGCAACACGTGATAGAGGTTACCACCGATCGTGCCGTGAAACAGCGGATGTACCTACGCTCGCCCGTTGTAGTAGACGCATTGCATGCCGAAGTCGATAGGATGTTAACCGGTAACATTGTCGAGCCGTCGCAAAGCGAATGGGACAGTCCACCGGTATTGGTCGCGGAACCGAACGGTACGTAGAGATTCTGTATAGACTACCAGGAATTGAATAAAGCAACGCGAAAAGACGCGTATCCTCTCCCGCGAATGGATACAATACTGAGTAAACTCCAGGAAGCCGTGTACATCACAACGTTATTCATGACTGCGGCGTACCACCAGATTATGATGGCGGAGACCAGCACGCATTTCACCGCGTTTATTGTAGAAGGAAAGGGTCTGTTCCAATTTGGTAGAATGCCCTATGGACTATGCAACGCGCCAGCCACGTTTCAAAGGCTGATGGATCGGCTGATAGGTCCAGCTCTCGAGCCTCATGCATTTGCATACTTAGATGACATTATCGTCGTGAATAGGACATTTCGAAAACACCTCGAGTGGATCGAGAAGATACTCGGGATAATTCGAGAGGCCGGCCTCATAATAAATTATGACAAGAGCGAATTTTGTCGAAACGAGGTACCCTACCTCGGGTTTTCGGTGAACAGCAACGGGCTGCGCCCAGACCCTGAGAAAGTGCGGCCTATACTCGAGTACCCGCATCCGCGAAACGCGACCGAGTTACGAAAGTTCAATGGGATGGTGAACTGGTACCATCGCCATCTGAAAAATATTTCGCGGGTTGCCGGACCATTGAACAGACTGACCAGTAAGACTGTGACTTGGGACTGGACAGACGTCGAAGAGGCTGCGTTCCGAGCAGTCAAGGACGAGATTGTGAATGCTGTAATATTGACTTATCCGAACTACCAATTGCCGTTCATCGTATACACGGACGCGAGCGGTCATGGGATCGGGGCTGTGCTAACGTAGAAGGATGGTGAGACGGAACGATTAATCGAATGTGCAAGTCGCGCGATGCTAGGACCGGAAACGCGATACACCGTGACAGAGAAAGAGCGGTAATTTGGGCGGTGCGAAAGTTCAGACCCTACTTAGAGGGGTACGAGTTCACAGTAGTAACCGATCATAGCAGCCTTAGATGGTTGTATAATCTCGCGGACCCGATTGGTAGGCTCGCGCGCTGGTCTTTTGAATTCTCGGGATACAGGACGAAGATAGAGTACAGAAAAGGTACCGAAAACGAAGCGGCCGATGCCCTATTGCGGATGTTCAAGGACGTAGAATTGAATTATGATGCTCAAGTCGATTCGCTAGGAGAATGTTTCGAAATCGATTGGTATCAGGAGAGGTTTAACGCTATTCGTCGAAACCCTCGCGAGTTGCCGGATTGGCAAGTGGATGGCCGTGCCATTTACTTCTATCGCCCGAATGCGGTTAAGTGCACAATAGGTGATGATGTAGACGCGTGGAAACTTGTAGTGCCGTCGGAAGATCACGAAAATTTGTTGTGGCAAGCGCATGATGCTGAGCAATCTGGTCATCCAGGTGTCGCACTTATCGTCGACTAGGAAACGATTATTATTGGCCAGGGATGTATAGAGACGTAAATCGTTACGTAGGGAAGTGCGTTGCATAAGGCGAATCAAGCTAGGACAATGGGAATAATGGGACTGCGGGGCGTTGCACAACCGTGGGATACGGTTGCCTCCGACGTGAGGGGACCGTATCCAAGATCTCAGGCAGGTAATCGATACTTGATTGTATTCGAAGATATGTTTACCCGTTGGATTGAGTGCGTGCCGGCGTCGGCAGCCACGGGGAAAATAATTATGGATGCTTTTCGCGCGAGGATACTCTGTCGTTGGGGAACCCCGCGTAGACTTTTGACGGATAACGGGACTGAGTACGTGAATCACACGGTACGAAGACTGACTGACGAATACGGTATCGAACGTCCAACGACACCGCCGTATCACGCTCAAGCGAATCCTGTGGAGAGAGTGAACCGGAATCTCAAAACAATGATCTCGAGTTACATTTCCGCCGATCACAGCGAATGGGACCTGCACCTCGCAGAATTCCAGTTCGCTTACAATACCGCTGTACATTCGTCTCTGGGAGTTAGCCCAGCGTTCTTGAATCTCGGTAGAGAACCCCGGCCTGCTCAATACTGGAAGCGAATCGCGGAAGAAAACGTTCCGAACGTGCCGGATCGCGAAAAATGGATCGCTCGAATGGGTAAGCTGGTCGAGTTGAGAGATCTTGTTACGCGTAAAATCCGCGAAGCTTCAGCAAAACACGCTGAATATTATAATCGAAGTACGAAGGATGTTCCGTTGCATGTCAAGGACCGCGTTTATCGTCGATACCGCGTACTATCGAATGCCGCGAACCATGTAACTTCAAAATTCGCGTTCACACCTGCTTGAATGTAAACTACCTGTAATCTGTACTAATGTTTCGTTCTTCCCTGTTGCTTGGTCATAAGAGAGTAGAACAGAGCGCTGTGCGAATGTCGTCGAACGACAGAGCCGGGGGGGGGGGGGGCGCGGCCAATGGCAGACCAGCTGCGGAAGATACGGGAGGACGCCCGCCGTCGGTACTACGGGCACGATGAGTCGTAGCAGCAATTAAATTGCCCGAGATAACTGACCGCGAATGCGATGTCGGGTCGAGTGCTCACCGCCAGGTACATGAGAGATCCTACGAGTTCGCGATAGGGGAGCTCTACCTCATTTGAATCTGAATTACCTTCGGTCTTCATTAGTATGGTACCTGGATCCATCGGTGTCGCCACGGGGTTCGCATCTGACATGCCGAATCGATCGAGAACATCTCGTATGTAGCCGGACTGGCAAATAGAAATCTCGTTCTTCCGTTGAACAAATTCTGTCCCCAAACAATACGTCATTTCACCGAGATCTTTTACTTCAAATATCCCGGATATATACCCTCCGAACTCCGCCATTTCCTTTTCGCTTTGAGAAGCGACAATGATATCGTCGACGTATATTGCGATAAGGAGCATATTTATTCCCTCGCCTTTCACGTACATGCACGGATCTGCGTCAGTCTTCTTCCCTCCGAAGTTGGATATTTCGCGGTTAATTCTCTCGTTTCAGCAGCGCCCGGCTTGTTTAAGACCATGGAGGGCTTTGTTTAACAAGCATACTTTGTCCCCCTTATTCATTTCTTCAAGCATTTTCTTCGCTTTGTTTCCGATGATGCTTTTCGTTGTTTCCGTCGATACTATTCTCTCTAGAATATGCGCCGTATACTTTGGAATTTCCATGAAGATCTCTTCATTAACCTTTCCGTTCAGATATGCCGTTGTAATGTCGAATTGTCTCAATCGCATGTCGTTTTCCGCAACTAAGGTGGCCGTTGTCCTGATTGAGCTGATTCGAGCCACGGGCACGAATGTTTCGCAAACATCGACACCTGGCCTCTGAGCAAAACCCCTCGCTACTACACGGGCCTTTCTTCGATGGTCTCATCGTGATTGTACTTATTTCGAAGTACCACTCGGCTACCGATGACATTGTGGTCTTTAGGCCTGTCCGTAATGACCCACGTGTCATTTCGAATGATCGACTTTATTTCGGCCTGCATTGCGTCATACCATTCTTCGGAATGAGGTCCGCGAACAGCCGACTCGAGTGGTATTTCGGTGAGACCTGCGACATCTTCGAATTCCTCCGCATAGTCGGTAGATTGATACTCTTTTCGTGGTGTCCCCCTCTGTCCAGTCATCACCTTTCTCGGCCTACCTCGACCTCTTCGGGGTTGCTCCTCGTTCGGACGTGCTCGTTCGATTTCATCGCCTGATCCCTCGAATTCTTCTTGATCCCCTTCATCCTCATGTTCTTGATCGTTCTCTTCGTTTTCATGAACAGAGTCTCTCGCGTTTCCGGTAGGAAGAATCAACTCGACATATGGTGGGTTATTTTCCACTTCCGTCCACATCTTGTCGAGTTTCTCGATATCTGTTGACTCGCTAGGTAGTCCCATGAATTTTACGTCTCGCGCGATATTAGTACGTTTTTCGTCCGTCAGCCATATACGGTATCCTTTGCTTTCGCTCGAATAACCGACGAAAATTCCTTCCTTCGATTGGGGATCGAGTTTTCCCATGGACGGCGCTCGATTTAGCGCATAGACCTTCGTCCCGAATTCTTTGAAATGACTGACGTCCGGAGCTTTTTCCGTCCATATTTCGTGGGCCGTTCTTCCTCCGAGACTTTTCGACGGGCACCGATTTCGAACGTAGTTCGCGGTGTCAATTGCTTCGCCCCAGAACGACGGTGGTAGCGATGATTGTACAAAAAAACACCTTGTCATGTCCATTAGAGTTCGATTGCGCCTCTCCGCGACGCCATTCTGCTGCGGCGTGTGAGTTATCGTCGTTCTTCGACCGATGCCGCTCTCCTTTAGGAATGCATCGAAAATTTCGTTCCGATACTCCTTCCCATTGTCCGACTGCAGATACTTAATTATTTTTCCGTGTAGATTCTCAACGTTGGCCTTGAATTCCTTAAACGCGCTAAAAACCTCGTCCTTTTTCTAAAAATGACGAATCTCGCACCATCTGCTATTATCGTCTATGAACGTGACTACGTACCTCGCCTTTCCGTTAGATTCTATACGCATTGGACCTACAACGTCGTTGTGGATAATCTTCAGTAGATCCGAGACTCTTTTCGACTCCTTTGGAAAAGGCGCTCTCGTCATTTTGCTGCGGATACAGATTTCGCAAGTGAAATCTTCATCTGCTTTTCCGAGATTCATACCCAGCACAGCGCCACTGCGATTGCATTTAATTAGGTCCCGGACGTTCAAGTGACCCATGTTGATGTGCCACTTTTCCATAGCGGTTATCGCTTTTTTTTCGATGATCTCAGTGTTGGCGTTGTATACGTTGTTTGTTTCACGCAGGTAATACAACCCGTCTCTTCGATCGGCGATCAAAATTGTATTCCAGTTCTCGTCCAACGATTTCGGCTTTTTCCTTTTCGAAAATAACCTTAAAATTTTGATCAGCTATTTTTCCGACGGATAGTAAATTCGTACGCAATTTAGGGACTTGAAGTACGTCACTCACGTTTATGTTCTTTCGACGACCGTCGAGCTCCGAGACTATGAATACTGACCCTTTACCTTGAATTTCCGTAGTGGTCGACTCACTAGCCAGGTTGACGTTTCCAGTGCAATCTCGAAGGGGTTCGGTAAACTTCGCACTGGTATTACTCATGTGCGCGGTACACCCGCTATCGAGGCACCATCTGACGTCTCGATTTACGATATTTGCACCGTGTGCTTCTGTAAGTTGGGTTTCTTCGACTTCGACGATGAGACTCACGTTGTCAAGCGTATTTACCCTGTTTTCGGTATTACATTTCGGCTCGCTGCAGTCGGCAGCCTTGTGACCTATCTCTTTGCAACGATGACACCGATATTTGAATTTTTCACGTTTTGAGTCGTTGTCGCCCTTCGAGGTGTCCCTCCTCTCGTTGACATCAGTACGTCGTCTATTTTGTTGATATGCCGGACGTTTCTTCGTGTACATCGCATTCGGTGCGTGCGTATCTTTTATCCGAGCTTCGAATTCCTCAACAATGTTTATACGAAGGTTTTTGGGGTTAGGTAACTCATCTCTGGACTCGATGGCGCACCTAAAATTCTCGTAACTCGGGCGTAAACTGTACAACAACATTATTGGTAATAAGTCGGGATTGATCTCTACCTCCATTTCTTGTAGCTTGTCGATTGTGTCGAAAAACTTTTGCAAGTGTTCGCGCAAATCCTCGCTATCACCCATTTTATATAGGTTTAACCTCTTCAGTAATGTCGCTTTACGTGCCGGTCCACTCGATTGATATATCGACCGTACCTTCGTCCACACTTGTCGCGACATGTTGCATCCCTTTATTTGCTGCAACTCTGAAGATTTTATGTCTAGGATAATGTCCGACTTCGCCTTTTTATCCTCGATTTCCCACGTTCTCGCTGCTTCCGCAGATGCGGCGCTTCCCGCGATAATCTCAGCCTTCACTTTTTCAACTGACACGTATCTCCAGGCATCGTTTTTTGTCAAAATAGCCTCCATCTGAATGACCCATGTGTCATAATTGTCTTTATTCAGGACGTCAACTCTCACTGAGTTTGACGATGCCATGTTTCAGTCTTCGTCGAACTTTCGAGAATACGACCGACGCCACGTGCCTCAGTAGTACCACTATTTTCGATTTTGCAAAATTTTCTACACTCTTCGGATCTCTAACTTTTTCTCGTGATCTGGTCCCATAACCTGTTTTGGGGTGGAGAACACTCAGTTGTATAATACTAACAATGTTATTTGCAAAAGATAGTTTTTATTAAGAGCGATTCGTCCTGAATGCTTGTACACGCCTAGAGTGAAAAAACAAAAACGGTTACTACAGAGAAGGCAGACCCAGCGCGAGCGTCCTTGTCGCGCGGTGGCGCTGCGGTGGACACATCCGTGAATCGCATAGTAAGAGCGCGATCTTCAAAAGTCCAATAAAATTTAAATTGGGAGTTTATTTTAAATTATAATATTATTTATAATAAAATATTTTGTGTAAATTAAATTTCAGTTGGTAGCTTATTTTAAATTATAATATTACTTACAATACAATATTTTGTGGAAATTAAATTTAAGTTGCTAATTTATTTTAAGTTATAATATTCATTATAATAAAATAGCCTGGGGAAATTAAATTTAAGTTTGTACTTTATTTTAAAATATAATATTATTTACCATAAGATATTTTGTGGAAATTAAATTTAAGTTTGTAATTTATTTTAAGTTATAATATTAATTACAATAGAATAGCCTGTGGAAATTGAATTTAAGTTTGTGGTTTATTTTAAATTATAATATTAAGTATAATAAAATATTTTGTGGAAATTAAATTTAAGTTGGGAGTTTATTTTTAATTTGTTGGAAAGTCACCGATACCTGACGATGTTCAGACGGTCAACTGGGGGCGACACCAGCGCCTTCACTTCACCGGCATGCACGCAACGTCACCCTTTTGTCTCGTCGTTGCTTCCTGCCGGCAACCCTCTCTATATATTGTGATGTCGCGGGTTATTTATTGAAGGTAGTTGAGAAGGAAAAACGCGGTAGACACTTAATCGGGAAACACAAGACTTTATTTCCAGCGGTTCAACAGACAGCGTAACGTTGCTCCTCAGAGGATCGGAAAACTACTAACTGTCTAGCCTAGGAGGAGGGTGGTTCTTATAACATTAATCCGTAGGAAAGTCGTAGTGTGGTGGGGCAAGAATTTGGGAGTCAGAACGGTTTGGAAATGGAAACGTCTGGGGAGACAGTGGGGGCTGCGGGTGTTTCATGATTGAGGCAGGTCAGGCCATAAAGATAGGTGATTTATGGCTGGACTGTGGAAAATGGAAAAAGGAGGTTTTGGGCCTTTCTCGGAAAACAACGACAGCTGCGTTCTGACGGAGAGATGTCCCAGCGATAGCGAGGGGGTAGCTGTAGGAAGTCACGTAGGCAGGAAAGGAATGCGAGAGGCGCGTGGGAAAGAAGAAAAAAGGTGGCTGGGGGTAGACCATCGTCACACCTCCCCCCTTAATTTAGAAAATCCTTACAGAGTTAAATGGATTTTCTAGGCCTTAGCGTATCTAACATTACTTCTACTGGTACGTCTTACAAAAGGTGAACAATTTGGCGTGTGTCTCGAGGGTGACTTATCTCGGCCAAGGCGAGTAGTTCTTCTTGTGGATACTGTACAGCGTAACTGGCATTATCGGTGTTATTAATATGGAAACAATTATTATAAACATTGATATAAGGTGAGAAGGTACAAGACAGAAGTTTGCTTAACAATTTACCTAAGCAAGCGCATAGTCCTATTCTACAGGCTACTAGCAATGTTACCACACAGATACACACATATCCGAAGTATGCGAATCCGTCGCGCGCGCTCTCTAGTAACGTTTTGGTGCGTCTGTGCCGTCCGATCTTTTCAGCTTCGTCAATTTTATTCTATCTTTGTCTCACAGTTTCTATAGTTATCAATTCTAAGCATTTCTTCTTGCTTTGCACATTGTTACCAAGAATGAGCAGTTTTTCGGGCAATGGATAAAAATTTGTCGAGTTGAACGTTGATCTCTGTGAGGTCTACATAGTTCACGACAGTCCAGATCCTGTGAAACATTACCACGTTCCCCAAATGTTCCAGGTAGATGGCTCCCGCCACGGGTTCCACTTGAAAAGGTATGGAGGTCCCGGTAGCTGCGGCTGTAGTTATCAGGAGGAGCAGGGATAGCGGCATGATCTAGACAAATGAGCGGTTAATTCCTGTAATAAGGTTTTAACTTATTTACATGAATGAGTTTCTTTCTGTTTCGGAGGAGAATTTCGTAATTGACTTCGGATGTTCGGTCAAGTATAATGGCTGGTCCTTCCCACTTCGGCACGAGTGGGGATTTATCTCTTTCTTGAGCGACAAGAACTTCGTCACCTACATCGAAGATCGGTGCAGGTCGATGAATCTTGGAATCCTGCGTTGACTTATAGCGTTCTCTTGCTCGAAGTCCTTCGAAGTATTCGTCGATGGTCGTGTTAGTCCGATGAATTGGGATGCTGCTCGGGATATTTGGTTTTCGTCCGAACTGCATTTCGAAAGGGGTCATCCCAATGCCTTCTTGTTTCGCGGTGTTGTATGCCAGTGACACGAATTTTAAGTTCTTGTCCCAATCTTCACGGTAATCGTGGATAAGAGATTTTATTTGTTCTTTAATCGGTCCGTGAGCTCTTTCAAGGCTTCCGTTGCTCTGCGGGTGGAAGGTCGTCGTGGTCATGTGAGAAATCTTGAAAAGTTTCTCCATGTGTTTAAAAGTTTGGCTTATAAAATTCCGTCCACCGTCGGTGAGAATTTTCTTCGGTGCCCCATGAATGTAGATGAAGTCCTGTATGGGCGCGTCGATTGTTGCTTTGGCATCCTGCGTCTTCAGCGGGATGAGAGTAATGTATTTCGTGAGCTGATCCTGTACCGAGAGGATGTATTTGTGTCCTTCGTCAGATTCCGGGATAGGTCCTACGAGATCCAAAGCAATTTTATCGTTTGGTCGCTCCGGTGTATCGGTAATTATCGCCTCTGCTTGTGGACGTATGCGAACTAGCTTAGTCCTCTGGCAAGTATCGCATGTTCGGATGAAGTCCTCGATGTCCCTTTGCATGTTTGGCCAGGTAGCAACAGCCTTGATGCGGTCGAGGGTCTTCGCTATCCCGAAGTGTCCCGTTGCCTTAGTCCCGTGGTGTTCTTTTATGATGCGTAGCCGATCCTCCTCGGTACCTGGTTCGTACCGTTCTCTGTCATACAGGTACAATGGGAACCGCTCGTTCTTTGATGACCAAACGAAATTTATTATCTGTTTGACTCGGTGTTTCGTACCCGGGTGAGCACACAAATGTTCACAACCCAAATAGATTTTCGTTGGTTTATCCAATTTCATAAGAGCGGTGCCGATCCGATTGTACCTGTCAATTTCGTCTTCGACGAAATTTATGTACAGACAATCTGCTTCGTCGCTCGGTGAGTCTGTAATCTTTAGTGCTGGAGTATTTTTCGGTGGGATATCCTCGCTTATTTCCGTAATTGCCGGGATGTTTTCGCACAATTCGAAATTCATGGAAAGTGGTGACTCTCTCTCTGCAGTTTCGTCCTGCGGTGCCTCTGTTGCTTCACAGTCATCGTTCCCGATGTCTTCTATGGTATCGGCTTCCTCTTGTGACATCCTTTTCTGTCGTCGGGTAGTCACGGCATGGATTCGAGAGAGCGCGTCGGCGTTCGTGTTAAGCGAACCTTTTTTGTAGATAGGCTCGTACTTGTACTCCTCAAGGTTTAGTCTGAGTCTCATCAGCCGACTGTTTGTAGGAGGATCCGTCGCTTTCAGTATCCAAATGAGTGGCTTATGGTCGGTCACGATTTGGAAATGTTTTCCGTACAGATATTGACGAAAATGTTTTGTTGCCCAGGTAATAGCAAGCATCTCCTTTTCCGTTGTAGAGTACCGCTGCTCCGCTTTGTTGAGCGTTCTCGATGCGTAGGCTACGGGTCGGTCCTTACCGATCGTCCCCTGCGATAGCACGGCGCCAATAGCGAAATTACTGGCGTCAGTGGTCAACACAAATGGTTTAGAGAACTCAGGATATTGCAGCACCGGAGCCGTCGTGAGTGCCGTGCGTAGTAGGTTGAATGCTTGCTCCTGCTTCTCTGTCCATTCCCAGGTTGATGTTACCTTTAACAGTTCTGTTAACGGCTTAGCCACTTTACTAAAATCTTTTATAAATTTCCTGTAGTATCCGACGAGTCCCAGGAAGCGTTTGATTGCTTTGGGATCGTTCGGACGAGGGAATTCTTTCACGGTTTGAATTTTCATGGGGTTTGGTTGGACACCATTTTCTGATATTACGTGTCCCAGAAATTTTAATTCGGGGCGCAGGAATTCGCATTTGTCCGGCTGAAGTTTCAGATCTGCTGCACGTAGTTGTTTAAAGACTTCAATAATTTTTTTATTGTGTTCCTCGAGTGTGTTGCCGTAAATAATGATGTCGTCGAGGTAAACGAAGCACGCGTTGCCGATGAGACCTCGCAAGGCGTTGTTCATCATCCTCTGGAACGTTGCCGGTACATTCTTCAGGCCGAAGGGCATTCTGTTATAATGGTAGTGCCCCGATGGTGTAGAGAATGCTGTTTTTTGTTTATCTCGTTCGTCCATGGCGATTTGATGGAAACCGGAGGCAAGATCGAAGGCGGAGAAGTATTTGGCGCGTCCCAGTTGATCCCATATTTCATCTATGCACGGGAGAGGATATGCGTCATGGGCAGTCTTTTCGTTTAGCTTGCGAAAGTCGATGACGATCCTCCACTTCTTTTTTCCCGATGCATCCGATTTCTTGGGCACGATCCACCGCGGGGCGTTATACGGCGAATCGCTTGCCCCGATTAGATTTTGTTGCAACATGTCGTTTACCTGCCGATCAATTTCTTCTTTGTGTACTGGTGGGTACCTATACTGTTTAACATTTATCGGCAGATCGTCACTCGTGATTATGCGGTGTTTGACCGCCTTTGTGCCCGGTAGAGGGTCTCCAGGTAGGGCAAATACGTCGAGGAAAGAGGAGACGATATCCCATACCTGCTCCGATTGTTCCGGTGGCACGTGTTCCAACCGCACATTTTCCCGTAGGCTTTGTATACGGTCAGCTGTGTTCTGGCTTTCGATGTGGTACATCCTTGCAACGTCCGACGGTGCGTCTTGGCGCTCCTCCGACGGTGGAGGGGTGAGCTCGTCGAGAGTTATCCCACGTAGCAAATTTATTGCAACCCGTTTGGGTTCTTCCGAGTCGTTTATTACGGGCACTCGGGCTTGGTAGTCCTTGGCTTCGAAAACGCAAGGTACTACCGATTCTGAATTTTCTTCTGCCGTGTAGGCAGGCCCATTCTTAATATTTGTTAATGTCTGAATCCAGCAGACCGATCGAGGTGGAATCGTTATTTCATTAGTGTCGAAGACATATCGCTGCCCACTTAGCTCAAGGAATTCTTCCGGCCCAATACCAATGAGGGTTTGGTATTGCTTCATAAATGGGATACCGATGAGCCCGTCTTCCAGAAGAGGGAAATCGTCCGGTATCACATGAAAGATCTGCTTTTGGCCTTCGAATTCGTGTTGCGTGATGAATAACGATTCGTGTTCTTCGTTGCCCATCATGAATTTAGTGCAAACGTTTTTATTGACCAGCGCTCCCTTCGTTAGCATTCCCTTTTTTAGTAAATTAATAGCGGACCCTGTGTCTAGTAGAAATCTTCCTGGTCCGCAGATTCCTCGCATGGATAATCTGACCACTCGTTTGTCTGATGCGATTGCGTTGACTCTGGGCAATCCTTCTTCCGGCACGTGGTTCACTCTCGGCAAGGGGCGAGGTGAAGGCTTGTCCTTTTGAAAACCCGATTGTTGTGGGAAGGGATTGTCACGGTTTTCTGTGTTTCGCTTCTTCGTCCGGCAGTCTCTCTCTATGTGACCCATGCGATTACAGTAGCGGCACTGCACTAATGATCGTTCGGTTGTGGACGTGTTCGCAGGTAGTCGAGGGGTTGGCGGCGTGCTGTGTCGAGGGACCGCTGCTACGTTTTTTTCGGAGAGATTGAGATTTCTCGTCATCATTTCCCTCGTAATGTCATAGGCTTCCGAGGCCTGTGCCTTGGCTATTGCTGAGCGGATGTTACTTGGCAGTTGCGCGCGCACTTCGGTAGATATTTCCTTACGGAGTCCTAACAAGTACTGTTCGAGGCCTTGTTCTCTCTCGTACTCGATAATGAATTTGCGTTTTAGTTCCTCTACGGGTGAGTTAGCGAGTGCGGCGAGGACTTGGTTTTGAACCTCCAAGAATCGGTTCGTGAATCTCGATACGGTTTCGAGTTTTCCTTGGAACATTCGAGAACGTTTGTCGCGGTATACGCTCACAGGTTGAAGGTTCCCGAATAGAATTCGCAGGGCCTCATATAGTCGGTCGTATGTCGTGACGTCGTATTCTTGTAGTTCGCGCGCCGCGTCACCAATAATTCTTTTTGCTATAATAAGGCGGCGGAAGTAGTCTTGACGAGTGACTTGTGGTCTTGTGTCCTCGATAGAACTTATAAACGC
This sequence comes from Netelia virgata, assembly GCA_951802705.1. Taxonomy (NCBI): domain Eukaryota; kingdom Metazoa; phylum Arthropoda; class Insecta; order Hymenoptera; family Ichneumonidae; genus Netelia; species Netelia virgata. Next base: position 13,676,616 of record OX637866.1, read on the forward strand.
CTCGACACCACTATTTTTTCCGTCGAATTCTTTAATGAGGTCTATTGCCTCTTTGGGCGTTATTTCCTCCATGTCTTGCTCTGATATTTCACTGTCGCGTCCCAAGCATTCTTCGCTCTGTTCGATGTTTACGCGTTCGTTTTGTTGAGCCATTTCGTTATTTGTTCCACCGAAATTCGCGATAGAGTTCGAGTTAGTAACTATTGTATCACTTTCGGAATCGGACGCGATTGATGGTAATGGGTCGTGGTAGTGAGTAAATGAGTTGTTTTTACTCACCGATTTTTCCTGATGATCCAGCGTTGAATGTATGTCTTGTGCAACCTCTTAGGGTTGTTGATCGTCTCAAAGTTCCTGGCACTTAGAGTTAGCAAACCCCACACTTAGCACCAATGTGATGTCGCGGGTTGTTTATTTACTTATTTGTTATTATTGGAGCTGCCGACTCGGCTACGGAACGCGGTAGTTGAGAAGGAAAAACGCGGTAGACACTTAATCGGGAAACACAAGACTTTATTTCCAGCGGTTCAACAGACAGCGTAACGTTGCTCCTCAGAGGATCGGAAAACTACTAACTGTCTAGCCTAGGAGGAGGGTGGTTCTTATAACATTAATCCGTGGGAAAGTCGTAGTATGGTGGGGCAAGAATTTGGGAGTCAGAACGGTTTGGAAATGGAAACGTCTGGGGAGACAGTGGGGGCTACGGGTGTTTCGTGATTGAGGCAGGTCAGGCCATAAAGATAGGTGATTTATGGCTGGACTGTGGAAAATGGAAAAAGGAGGTTTTGGGCCTTTCTCGGAAAACAACGACAGCTGCGTTCTGACGGAGAGATGTCCCAGCGATAGCGAGGGGGTAGCTGTAGGAAGTCACGTAGGCAGGAAAGGAATGCGAGAGGCGCGTGGGAAAGAAGAAAAAAGGTGGCTGGGGGTAGACCATCGTCACAATATCCATATACTCTATGGTCAAAAATAACAGATAGACGTTTTCACCAACCTCTAATCTATCTCTTAATAAATAACGTTCCTATAATATAATCATCCTCACGAGTGGTTTTTTATTCAGTTCACCCTCCCTATGCTCTGATAAAATTATAATATTATTTATAATAAAATATTTTGTGGAAATTAAATTTAAGTTGGTAATTTATTTTAAGTTATAATATTAAATATAATTAATTATTTTATGAATTTAAATTTAAATTATTATTTTATTTTAAGTTGTTGATTAAATTACACATACTAAAATAATTTAATAAAATTAATTTTTTTTATTAGGCGGTATAAAATAATAATTAAGTAAACAAAAATTTAATTTTAGTTTGATGATTAATTATAACTATTAAAATTTTATTTTTAAATATTTGTGTGGATATATATATATATATAAATTTTTGTAAAAGATAGATTTTAATAATTTTTTTTATTAATTTATAGTTTTAATATATAAAGTAATTTTTTATTTAGAATATAATTATAATAATAATACAAATTGTGCCGGCAATTGCGGTTAGACAATTATTATGAGTTCATTTTTTTAATTTAAATAAATTTATATATATTGTCACGCCGTTGGGGAAGGAATAACTGGGGAAAAAGTGGGGGACTAAACAAAATTAACTTAATATGGGCGACACAAATTCAAAGAAATATAATAATTATTTGATTTGCCTATTACTAGTTATCAATAAAATTATATATTACAAAAAGATTAATACTTATTTTCGGCGGACGATCTTGGGGGCGATCTTAGTAATACAACAACAAAAAATCTATGTAAACAAAATTTATGGGGATGGGCGCCAGTTATTTTTATAAAAAAAAATAACAAAATAAATTTTATCACAATGGGGGGGTACAAACAATTATTTTGGGAGACTACCAACCGTTCCACTTGATGATTAAATTTATCACTAGCCGTAAAAATTCACGGAGATACGTAATGTTTACGGAGACTCTAAACCGGGAATGATAACGGGGGAGGAAACTCAAATACAACTTTTCGCAAAAAAGGGGCGGAATATAGAAACGAAAGAACATTATCGGTGCCAAAATTCCAATTTGTGCAAACACTTACTCTCTCTCGCTCTCTCTCGTGGTCCTTCGACTCACCGGTTCGTCGTATTTCCAAAAGTCCTCGTATCCTCGCCGTACTCTTTTCGCTCCTCAATTCTCTTTCTCTCACTCACTCCGCCCTCGCTATTCTCAAACACTCTCGCACTTCTCTATCTCTAATTATCCTCACTCTCTAACTCTTCTATCGTCGCTCTAATTATTTTCCACGTCTCTCCTCTAACACAGCTCGTCGCAAAGTGCCGGCACATGGCGTGCCGGAACTTGCTGAGTTTTCGCGTTCGCGAATTTCTCCCGTGCCTCTGATTTGACGAGACACGGGAGATCCTTGTTTCCTGATTGGCCGCGCGGGTCACGGGTCAATCGATGAAGCGGCCCTCGGATCGATATTTCTGGGGACAAGGCTGGGGGAGACTCTATCGGGAACTAGGCGTAACGGGAAATTTATCGATACTGTAGGGTAAGGTGTCGGGTAAGTAGGACGGGTGGGAAGGCTATCGATGTCGCCGGACGCTGCTGCTATCTCCTCGGTCGTGACGTCACCTTCGCCGATTGATGGCTCGGGGACAGCTGATTCGAGGTGGCGGTGACACGTGCCGGTGTTTTATTTGGAGAGTGCGGGCTTAAATATTTTGCGAGTGGTGATTGTTATCGAGAGTTTTTTTGGGTGTTCCATTTATTTAAATAATGTGCGGCGGAGTGGCGTGGGTCAGGGGGTTTCCTCGATGGATTTTCCTCCGGTGGATGGTAAGTGTTCTTCTTATTGGTATGTCCTTTTCTTTGCGATATTATCTGTTTTTCTTTTTATTTCCAGGTTATGGCGTGGGTGGCGAGTTGTCCTGAGGATGCTAATGACGATGACGGTGGTTATCCTGGGGATGCTGTGGCTCTTCTTGGCGGTGATAATATTCTTCGGGGCGTCGTGTAAGTGTTTGCGGTATTTACAAAAATAATATAGGGGAAGGGAATGATAATACTTACTGATACTTTTATGTTTTAGATTTCTGGAACGGCTGCCTTTGGGACGAGCTGGTGCAGCGGGGGAGGGTAAAATTGTGCAACGTCACAATATATTGTGACGAGTTCTTCCCGTCTAAATTTCGCGAAAGACGAGAAGAGCTACAGTAGTACTCTTAGTACAAAATCTATAATGACGCCCAAAAATATTTCCTTTTATTCCGTTCTCCAATTGCCGATTGGGCGCCAGGGGTTTGTATCAACCCCGTAACACCAAGTGAGCCTACTTTTTTCTTTCTCTTTCTCAATCGTTTCAGGGAAATGTTAGGGTTCGGGAGGCGAGCATCGATTACATTTATTTACGAAAATATCTGAAATTAACGTTTGAGTATTCTTTCTAAAAGATTAACAAACGGCTTATTTATTACTCCGGTCCACGGGTTGGACCTCACTCATAATTTACAATATCGCAATACAAAAATTATCCGCGCGACAATCACGCGCAACAAGCAATTTATCATACTTCTAAGTGTCCCCTCGTAAAAAACCTCGTTTTAATATCTTTATTAATTTTTTTGTAATCAAATATTAAAGAATTAAAGAAATAATTAAACAAAATTGTAATGATTAAATACTCTCCTATAGAAAATACATAAAGTGTGGTGGAAAACTATGTTTGTAGCGGCTAAGTATTTCACGTTCTCGTAATTCTCTAAAATCTGGGGAATACGATGTACTACTTCTACGAAATAATTTCGTAGCATCTAATAATAAGTGTTGTGTCACGAAGCTATAAATCTCGATTCAAATTTTCATTATGAGAAATATGTAGCAATAATCAACTTGCAGCTTTTACGGAAAGGTCGCAATTTTATTGGTCACAAATTTTTCAGAACGAAAAAGCGATTGGATCGCGAAGTAATACGTCGTATTCACCAGATTTTAGAGAATTACGAGAACGTGAAATACGTAGCCGCTACAAACATAGTTTCCACCACACTTTATGTATTTTCTTGGAGAGTATTTAATCATTACAATTTTTTAAATTCTTTTTTTAAGTCTTTAATATTGTATTACAAAGAAATTAATAAAGATATTAAAGCGAGGTTTTTTATTTTGTTCTATGCACTTTGCAGTGTGAATTAAAAAAATTCACGTTCCGCAAATAATGTGTAATGAACTGTTATAAATATGGTACATTGATATTGCTGGTTAATACAAAAAAAAACACAAAATAAAATTTTTTTAAATTTGTTTTAATGGCTTTATTATTTCTCTCGTAATAAGATTCCGTTGCAATTATTTGGCCGTGGCCGTATGTCCAGCATGATTCTTCTTTTAATACATTATTTATTGCGACATATTTTTAGTAATTTGTTTATGATACGATCAAACCAATAAACCAAAAAAATTGCCTTGTGCTTTTTCTCCGCCATTTTTAAGTTTAGATATCCTGTACTAATTCACAAGTTTGTTGACCATAGAGACGAAAGTCTTGGCGTGGTACGGCGTAGGTAGATGAAGCGACGAGCGCGGGCAGCCAATGATTGATACATTGCGCTGTCTCTACGGCTAGGGCGGAGAGCGGGCGGGTCCAACGCTTCTCGGCGCGCTCTGATTAGCCCAACTTAAAAAATTTATATCTCGTAAACTATTGAAAATATCCCTAATGTATATTTGCAACTTTTGTTTGTAATGGTCCCGTCTACCTCAGAATATATTCTGCTATACTTAATCCGATTCGCCCTGTATATATGCATCTGGGTAATATACGCCCAGTCATCTGTAAAGAAATACGTATTATACAAAAACGTATTTCTTGCAATCATATTATATGATAATCAGTTCTTATAAACTGATACTCTCTCCGTTCGTTTTAGCGAACGGAGGAGGACAGCGACAGGCGTCGCTGTGACCTCGCTCTTTAGCAAGGTGCTTATTAATTAACATGTGTGTTAATTAATAATTCTTATAAAGTAAAACTAACATATTTATCAATTAATAGTTCTTATTAACTAAAATTCTCTCCGTCCATTGTAGCGGACAGAGGAGAACAGCGACATGCGTCGCTGAGATCTTGCACTTTGGCAGGGCAGTTTTTATTAACTGACAACAGTTTTTAGAAACTGTAATTCTCTTCGTCTGTTTTAGCGGACGAAAGAGAACAGCGATGCCTCGCTCTTTAACAGAGCGAGTTTAGTAATTAACATATTTTACAATTAAGCTTATAATAATTATGCAAATATACTCTGAAAATAAAATATTAGTTTAAAATAGTTTATGGGAAACTACTATATCCTTCGGGTCGCGTAGAGGACCGAGAGCTCGTGCCGCGCGCACGATATGCTAAACGCGCACGGATTCTCCCTCAACCGCTCCCCTCTCAAGCGCGGTTTTTTTGTCAAGTCGCGTCTCATTAAAAAATTCATATAAAATCAAATAACTTGAAAATAATGTTTTTAACGCGGCAGTTATCTGTAGAATCGTTTGTTTTATAATTTTCGTGAAACAAAAAAAATCTATGATTATTTATACCCGTTGTATCATAGTTTCAATATTTGAGACGGCTTTTTTTGGGTGTTTCCATGAACGAAAAATTGTTTAGCCTAAATATTTAATAAACATACTGTATAACGAAAAATAAAGTTCCTTGAAAGTTACTCGTCACTATCACCGTTTACGTGGTAATAATTATTTTAACATGCGACGTGAGAGACAAAATTTTCAAACCCGCGACGCTGTATAGACAGAGAAGGACTATCGCCTATCTGTCTCTTACTCACAGCGCATATGGAGCCTTCGCTGGCTCAGTGCCGGCGCTCACGGAACACTCGCTACATTTATGCTCTGTACTGTGTCGCACGACGAAGCTCGTCGCTATAGCAACCGCGCGGCGTTCCTCGAGTTCGATGCGACACAGAGAGAAGTATTAGGCATCAATGATGTGTGCGACAAAGATGTACTTACCCAACGCTGTTGAGAATGTAAGGCGTCACACTATACGTTTTCGCCGGTCCGGCCTTATTGTTAGGCTGACAATGAGTTGGACGCGATTTGAGAGGCGGAGAGAAATATATATAAAATAAAACAAGCGAACGCGCCAAACCACTTTCGCCTGACGCCTATAATGGCTTCAAGTAATTTGTGTTATATTTGCGATGAGACGGAATGTGATAATAATAAAGTCATTACTCTGGCACGTCGAGAAATGGAAATATTGATTGAGTCGAGTAAAAAAAAGACAATAAATGGAGAATTTGGGAACAATCAAATGCAACAAATTTTCCAAATAATGGTCAAGAGTCTCTTGAGCAATAAACATTGCAGAACTACAACTGCTATTGTACGTACTACTGGGATAGGTTCGCAAAAGTACTGAGAAAAAAAGAAACGCTTCATATAAAAACTACATGTACATTATTTCATATAGAAAAAAAAGATTTCGATAAAAAAAAGTATTTGCGCGTTACGATAATAATTATATTCATAAAATTTTGAGTTGATTAAGCTATAAGTATGAACATCGATTTTTCGAAATTTTTCTACTGTTTGATGATTTTTATCGGCTGAAAATTAAAATTTACGGCAGCGCGCGAGCAGACAATCGAAGTGTCACAGCTGATGCGTGTGTTGATCTTGTCGTTGGGTAAGTACCTCTCTGTCGCATCGGACTCGAGGAACACCGCGCGGTTGCCAGCCATAGCGACGAGCTTCGTCGTGCGACACAGTACATAGCATAAATGTTGCGAGTGTTCCGTGAGCGCCGGCACTGAGCCAGCGAAGGCTCCATATGCGCTGTGAGTAAGAGAGAGATAGGCGATAGTCTTTCTCTGTCTATACAGCGTCGCGGGTTTAAAAATGTTGTCTCTCGCGTCGCGTGTTAAAATAATTATTACCGCGTAAACGGTGATAGTGATGAGAAACTTTCAAGGAACTTTATTTTTCGCTATAAAGTAGGTTTATTAAATATTTCGGCTAAACAATTTTTCGTTCATGGCAACATCCAAAAAAAGCCGTTTCAAACATTGAAACTGTGATACAACGCGTATAAATAAGCATAGAATTTTGTTGTTTCACGAAAATTATAAAACAAACGATTCTACAGATAACTGCCGGGTTATAAACATTATTTTCAAGTTATTTGATTTTATATGAATTTTTTAATGAGACGCGACATGACAAAAATACCGCGCGCAGAAAAAAAAACTTTGAACAATTTTACCAACCCCCTTTTACAGATAGACTAGTGCTACCACGGACTTTTTTGTGCGAAATTAAATTATCTAACATCGTGCAATTGAATTTTTTGGAAAATCGAAAAATTACAGCCTTGGGAGGTCAAAAACCACTCCCGACCCCCCCCCCCCCCCTTTTTTTGGTTTTAAATTTTTTTCTCACGAACGCACAATTTTCTCGAAAATTACTAAGATGAAAAACTTGTTTAGAATTGAAAATTACGTATACCCTCTAAATTTCAATCTGTAGCTCCGAAAATTTGAGGTTTGAAATCCGTACCTCTGGTTTGACCCGCCTCTAAAACCTTGAAGCGCTCGGGATTTTACCTAACATGAGTGTCGCCACGGATCAAAATTATTATAAAATGAATTTATTCCAATATATAGAATTGCTATTTAGCAATAATAATTATGTTGGCGGTAACTTGGAGAATAAATTCTTCATTGAATTCCGTCGATTTTTCAGTTATAGAAAATATGCAAAACTTTTTTTTTATTACGTTGTTACAATTTTCGAAGAGGGATTTTATAATTGCTGTTTAAAAAATTGTAGATAGAATACAATATTTTCGCCGATTTTTTATTCGGAAAAATGAGTGCAGTTTCGATTACAATTTTATTCGATGACATATTGTTCACATAATTATTACTGCTAAATATCAATGAAACGATAGAAATATATTTTTGTCTTACAATAATGTTTGTCCACGCCGGCAATTGGAAAAAATCTGGGAGTGCCGACGCTCGGAAGACTCAGAGAAGGCGCGCCTAACATGTAAAGAAAGAATACGAAAACACCAGTAGTCTCCTGACCGACCCCAATGCTTCGGTCATATATATATATATACGGTCGAAACATTGGTATCTGTTCACGCCACTGCTTGTGTTCTCGTTTCGACCCGAGCATGCATACCTATATACACTATCGGCGAAAACTTTCCGGACAAAAGTTGAAAAGAGTGCCGGAACGGCATTGTATGCCATTTCGCCGGTAGTTGGCCTAGGCCAATTTAACCAATGCCATTTTAAAGAGGAGGGACTTACCTTCATTTTGGCTTTTTCAACAAATATTTACGATTTTGTTTACAATTAGCACCCAGTTTAGGCAACGACCAATTTTTGTTCTTTTATGAGTGGACCCCGTTTGTGGTAAATTTTTGTTAACGCATTTCTTTCACCGATATCATAAAGGGGACGTCTAAGCTTCAATTTCATTTTTTAGAAAATTTTCTAGGATTTTTTTCCAAACATATTTCGTTTTTTGAGAAAAAATAGATAATGTGGAAAATGCTCCGAATTACGAAGATGATGAGGTTTACAATAAAACTTCAAGACGGTAAAAAGTTGTATTACTTTTTGTTGAGTTAACGAGAATTTTTTCAGATGTTTTCTTTCTCTCAAAAAGCATTCCCATAATAATTAATGTATATTTCAAAAATAATTAAATTATAGTTAAATATCAAAATTAAATTTAGTTGCTCCAGACAATTGTTACTTACTCTAGTTTCCCAACTCCATCCAAACAGCTATCGCTTGTACCCCGAGTGCGAAAAAACACAGCGCAACGCCGCTTCCGTTCTCCAGCCGTCCTTTTCTTGCTCGCTCACGCTCTCCACAGCCTTTCTGCTCCGTCTACATGAACGCCGACAACTGTGCTTTTCGCGGGCTAGGCACCGAGCATGTAGACGGTACTCGCCCGACCTGCTTTCTTTTCTCCCATCATTTTATTTTCAATTGGGCCCGTTCACTGAATTTATTTTTTATTGTCATGAAATAATGCTCATTCACCATCATTCTGCTTACTGTTTTCGTCTCCTAAATTATACTTTGCAAAAAAATTAAGCAATAATTGTGTATACCTCATAAATTAATACTTCGTAAGAGCCCGTGCAACTTTCATTGCATTTGTCGTACGGGCATTATTTTAAATCTCCGTACGAGAAATACAATCACAGATACAGGCAGTTCAAAATTTTGTATTTTATTGGGTATAAAAAACTATGTCTTAATTTTCGTGTAAGGTATAGTCGACGAGCTCAAAAAGGTTGATAAAAGTAGAATGACGATGAATGAAAATCGGAAAGAATAAAAAATACATTGTGTACTTGAGTTTCTTGTTTGTCATACGAACTCCTTGTCACGTTTCACTCCTTTTTCACTTACTCACCACACTCTCACTAGTATGCTCTATGCACCATCACTGATATCCATTCGTAAATTTTTCCACGTATCAGGCGCGTTGAGCGACTAACCTCGAGTCACGTCACTTTCCTCTCACAAATCACACAAACGCGGCTCAATGAATCAAAGAAAAAACGTTGAAACTCGCGGCGAATTAAAAATAATATACGTTGCAGTTACCTCAAAATACATTCGCGTGCCCGGCGAGCTGAGCGACTAACCTTGTTCGACGTCACGCGGCTCTCGAGCGCTGCGACGATCGATATATATATATATATGTATATTGGGCGACAGTCGAGAGCGTCCAATGTTTACTTTTTTGAAGTCCCTTGTTCTCGACGTGTTACATCGCGTCGTGGATACGTCACAAAGAGTAGTAGCAAATCGTCGAGAGCAAACCCCACAAATATGTGATAAAGTAAAATTATAATATTATACAAAAAAATGTTATGGAACATAATAAAATTCAACTATAATATTACGCTAATGAAAAATATTAACAAACATGAAAATGAAAAATCAGAATATTTCGCAGAAAAAGAAATCTTTTCGTACAAAATAAAATAAAACAATAATATTTCCCGTGTGAACAAAATCGTAGAAAATAATCAAATAAGATTATGATTGGATTATTGATAATACTATTCCCGTGCTGGCAAAGTAATAACAAAAATATAATTTCGTCACTCAATATTTTGCCGTTTTTGAAGCAAAAAAATATTAAATTGTTAAACAAAATTGCAAAGATAGGTTCGAACCATCGATATTCTCGACGTGATACGACGAGTATACAACGCCTTAGTCCACTGAGCCACCGTCGTTCATTGGAATTAGGTGCAGTGGGAAACGTAGGTAAGGCACTCGCTATCTGTTGTGGAGTGTTCGCTTCTTGTATGCTCGCTGACACCGAAAAACTCAGCGGCAACGAGAAAACGCCGTCTTTGTTTTGACGAGCACCGAGCGACCGATCGGGTTAGAACTTTTAGGATACCTAGAGAATTATGGTACAAATGTCCTAAGACTCGTTTTTTTTTTCAAAAAAATAAATTATTTCGTTACTAAAAAAAAACGAGAAATTGTCATACTCGTACGATATTTCTTATCGTGTTGAAGCCAACATTGGGCTTTGTTTCATATCATTTGATGAAAAAATGACTGAAAATTCTCGATTCCCGTTTTATGTGTCGCGGGGTCGGTGTCGGTAACTCTTATAGCCCGCGCGGCGGACGGATGAGACGCGAGCGTGGAACACAGAGACGCCTCACATTCACGTTCGACTCCGCCGTGCACGTAGCTCTAATGCGGCGCACGTATATATATATATACTGTCGCCGTAAGTATATGGCTCGCCCGATCGAGCTATAGGCAGCTTGTTAGGGCGAGAAAGATAAACCATATTATGTCTGAATTTGACTATACAGAGCAATCGGTCTGAATGCCATTGCTCTTATTGTTGGTCGTATTGTGCTGTATTGTGGTGTTAGTTAGAGAATAATCGTGAAATATCATAGTTTCGTCAATCAATATTTTGTCGTTCATATGATTTCATGATTTACGTTTCTGTGGATAGCGGGCTGGCGTTGTTATTTCACGAGGCACGTGTCCCATTCGGCTTTGGAGGGGGCCGGACTCCGCAGTATAAGTAGATATACATATAGTGGGAATGGGATCTCGATATTCTGGCATAGGAGGCGTGGCTGTATGCGGTGTATTAGGCGTAACTTTTCGAGAGTCTCCTCCTCTGCCAGTTCCCGAACCCATCACGTGAGACAAATACGTCAGCGCTCCACACGGAATTTCGTCACACTATTTTCACGCTGTGGCGATAATATTCTCGGTGTTTTTTTTCCCATAAAACCCCATCCTCCATTTTGCAGCCAATTTTGCATCAAATTAAATGAAACAAAGTTCAAAATGTGTGTGTTTTTAATGCTACGTTGGCTAAGAGTCCGAAAACTTCGATAGAGTCGGTGCAACATAAAGAATTGTCTCATTTCTCTAGTGATAAACTGAATCTGCAAATTTGTTTTCAAAATTTCGGAAAAAAATGAGTCTCATGTACAAGGTGATGTAATTCTCTATGTACTCGCCAAATTTTAATCTGATCGGTTGCTCAGTGCTCATACAAATGAGGATGCCGTTTTCGCATCGCTCGTCGTCTGTTACACTGACTCTTAAGAGGCTCTATACCAACTAAAGGATAATCCTTTACGAGTGCACGCATTTCAGGATCAGCTTCTAATAGGCGATCATACTCGCACTCCCAAATTTCCGTTAATAAATGGCCTCCCTCTTGGATTCTATTCGTTATAGTTATAGTTTTTTCGAGACGCTCGTCCATCGATGTACCATCACTCAGTCGTCGATCCCTGTTGAAAGGGTAACAACGCGGACAACCGTGCCAATAACAGCCGTGAAATTGTAATACATGAGATGTATCGCCTGTTTTGTAGTAACCGTCTACTAGTCAATTTTGCAATATTTTAAATTCGCGTCCCCTGCCTGCGTGAAGAATTCGCTGCCTAAGAGAGTATTCCATCCACACGAGCCATCAGACTGCTTTTTTAGATTGGTTATAAGCCCATCTCTAACCGTTCGTTGGAATAATACCTATCGTCTTATCTTTCAAAAAGTTTTTACGAAAAACGCGAAAACAAGCTGACGCTATCGTTGTGCACTCATCAAACGGGCAGACATTGCCGCTGACGATAAACATATCCCGAAAAGCCATACACTCACGTCTTAATATCGTAACATCTGTCGTGCAATAATCAACAATTTTCTTCTGAAAATTGAACAGATAATTACGATCTTTCAATGCCCTGTACCACTCAAGAAATTTTTCGCGCTCGCCAGCACGCATTGTATCGGGTGAATAATATTCCAGGCTTGGTAGAGGACCTTCATAATTTTGGTTTTCAGGTCTATTGAATAAATGAGGGAAAGTGCCTTTTGTGATAGTATTCGCGAGTCCAAAGGCTTTTGGTAGAGCGCTTAAAGACATGAGAAAGTAGTGTAGGCTATCGAGAAACACAAGGTTTTCAAGCCGCATCGTAATTATTTTCGTGCCGTTCATAATTACCGATGGTAACTGTGTCTTTTTTTCTTCGGTTAAATATCGCAAAATAAACTGAGCGTCAAAACCCCCTGCGTTATGAGCAATACAAATTGTACGAGAAAATCCCTTGATATCCGTCATAGCTAATTATACAAGCTGAGCTACAGGACTGTGCTTGAAAACAAACTCGTGCACTCCACAATATTCGCACGGCTCTGTTATGGTATCGTCAGTACAACAAAATGTACAGAGTCGTTGAGCTACGCAGAGGTTTGGTTCATGCGCAAAAGTAGCCCTTTAAAGGTGTGCACTGCAGTGTTTCAAAGTCATAGAAAATAAAAACTACTTTACGCGCGGCTTTGTGTATACGAAGACTTTTCATGAAACACATATGATTATTCGGTTCGTTGTGTTTACATGTCTTGCAATATTTCATACCGCATATATGCTTCTTCCGTTCTAAAGGTCTTATCGTTTGGAAACACCAGCGACAACGTTTCACAGTTTCGCACACACTCGCTCTTCGGCTGTTCCTGACTACAACGACAGCTTTGTGTTTTTGCAGACTCTGATCTCCGAAAAAAATACGATTACAATCAATGCGTTTAATTGTATTATTCATGTTAGGATCACAGGGTGGTAGCGCAAAACACTGGGGACATTTCTTTTGTGTACACCTGTGATCATCTCGACGACTGCGTGCATTACAACTTGAGCAACAATCTCTACCACCTACAGCGCCTCGGAGATTCAAAACAGGTTGAAAACGGTGTGTGCGTTCACAATACAATATATATAATGTATATTTTATCGTGCGTACAGAAGCCAAAACTCGTTTTCTACCACCGAACAAAGGTTTTTCATGTCGCCCCAAAGTTAGAAACTCGTATACAACAATAGCGATACCGTCGCGCATTAAATAATCTTGATATTGGGCTACCTCATATACGCCACAACCATTTGCAGGCACAATGACATTAGCTACTCTCGTAAGATCAATAGCCTCATTTCTTTGTAACGACCCGTTAATCTGTCTAATACGTTGCCATCTAGTATGTACGATTTCCCGATCGTATTTCGCTCCGCTCGACATAGCGCGTGCTACTACCAATGAGCGTGGTAAGCACAAATTATCAAAATTTCGGATTGACAATATCGATTTTTTCGTGACAGCTTCGTGGGTTAAACCTTTTCTACCACGCCCCTCGACACCTCTCACTATACAGGTTTTTATTTCGCATACGTCCCCGATATTCAGAGATGTTGCACTCTGAGCAACGCCACTTATCAATTGCCAGACATCTTCAAATGTATAATCTCTGGCTGGTCGGAAGGACAGCCATACTGGGCCGTGTGCTAAACTATCTGCTGTAAATGTTATTCCTACATAGTCACCACCGGCGCAAGTGCTGGTCATATATGTCAGAAGATCGCGGAATGCGCCACCGAGTCAATCTATTACAGAGACCCCTACGTGAGGTGTTCTGATGCGCAGTGTAGTTTCGCGTCCTTGAAGTTTGAAACACTTGAAATATCGCGTAGAATCCCTGATGATCTCGAAGCGGTTTCCGGGCGGTTGAATATCCCTAAGCGGTCCTGTATCCGCGCGAGTACGTCCCTTTCCAGCGCCTAGCTGCGTCTCTGAAAATAAATACGATTGATTATCTTTGCACTGTTAACACATGTATGCATTTATTCAAACCTATTATTATTATTGGTACCTTTTTATATAATAGAAACCGGCTATTCATCAAACAATAACCCCTGCGTTGAACAACCTACGATAAATTTGCCGTTTCGTTTATTTGTTGACTAGAATAGCCACCTTACTTTTAGATATAAGGAAAGACCTCATTTACCTGAGTCGGTATCATCCAAGAGATGCTGATACCAATCATCAATTAATGGTATTGGCTCTTCATCATCATTGTTCACTATACCAGCCTCTATTGAGTATTCCCATAGCTGATTTTCATACTGTTGAAAAACCCTATTTTCTTCTTCTTCCACTTGGCCGTCTTCTTGCATTGGCAAAATGACGGCATTCCGATCGCCAGAAATATTAATGTAAGCGCCGTCTTCTTCTTCTTCTTATTCTTCGTCATCCTCGTGCAATGATAAAACGACGACATTACGTTCGTCTTCATCTTCGTCGCTGCTATCCGTATCGATTATTTCAGATTTACCGATACTTTTTGGTCTCTGGCATAGTCCTGAAGGACCTGCAATCGGCTCACTTTGCTGTTTTCCATATGTTTGTATCCGTGTGTCTAAAGAAAAGAATAAGAATACAGTTAAGCTTGTAATATTGAAAGATCAAGGGCTTTGTTAGTTACGTAGTAACTCGAAAAGCGACTATTTATAAATTTAGATAAATAAATTTGTATTTCAAAATAAAAATTTTAAATAGCCGGAAATCTAAATACTTGCGTTTCACGGTATTTTGCTCCAAATTTTCTACAGCGCATACAGCGTCTACAAGAACAGTTTCTTCATCGCTCAATGGATCCTAAAGCTGCCGATAACCTATTATACCGTTTCCATTATTTTTTGAACAATCATTTTTGAAATTTTAATTATTGCTTTTATAGCAAACATGCTGCTCGATAAACGGCAAAAAATTTTATTTCACAGTTTGTATTTTTTCTAATAATCCGGTTAAAACCGGTTATTTTCGGGTCGACAAAGTAGAAAACGTCTTAAACACTTTTAAAAGAGTACTTACCCCTGATTTCATCAGCAATACCACGAACACTCTGAGCTTCTTGAAGACTCCTTCTATGTAGCTCTTCATACACGTATGTTAACACACTGTGACCCTGCAATATGCCCCTGTCATGGGCTGTCACTATACTGCGTAAGGGCGCCCACCATATAAGATATTTCAAACGATTGATGAGTCTATCACCCGACAAATGCCTTAACTCGTAATACCACTGAGTATCGCAGCGACGTCGTATTTGTACGCTATGTAATTTTACAAAAAGCAAAAAATCGCGAATACATTTACGAAGAGTGCTGTCTGTCATCGCCACACAATAAAATATAACGCGCTGTTACACTGCTCAATCGAGACTGTAACTTCTATGTCAAAAGAGGAGTATAAAAGATGGTATCATGCTAATATTTGATTTGTATGCATTTTTGACCAAATCAGCGAGACAAATATCCTGTGTAAAACGTGCAGGGGTATCGGTTTCACGAGGCATTAGGCCACTCGTATAAAGACGGGCCGTCTAGCCTGGTCATCTTTATACATATATAGGTGTACGAGTTTATTCATTATTTTAATACAACCAGGTGCCTATAAATATGTATAGAACACCCTGTATTAATTTTGAAAAATTTGAGAATTGCATATATTTATGAAATATAAATAATAATTTTAATAATTTATTCAATATCTGTTTAATAAATATAAAGAAAAATAGAAAGAAACAGTCTGTAGCGTGCTCTCTGTCTTTCTAGAGAAACCGTTATAGCTCTTTCTCTCTTATATACACAGCTGTTTAAGAGATAGAGAACGCATGGTCGCTGCTTCAGAGTATAGTCGAAGCGTCGAGGAGTGGGAGAGGGGTATGCTGCAGGCCGCGCATGCTGGTCGCTCGCTCTCTTTCTCTCTCTCTCTTACGCTGGCCTTATGGCTCTACAGTTGGCCGTATATCTTATTTACGCCTGTACAACGGTTTCTTCTTATTTAAAATCAAATATAAAATAAAAATTAAATACGAATTAAACTAAAATAAAAAATAAAATAAAAATAAAAAATAAAAGTTATATAAAATTAAAATAAAATTAAAATGAAATATATTAACATTAACTCAATTTAAGATGTTTCTCTCGTACAGTCTCTTTTATGCACGTGTATAAATCTTTCAACACCTCTTCATACAAATTATTGCGTCATCATAATGATTTCAATTAAAAGAAGCGATATACGATACGCGCTTTCTTCGTGGCTCAAGCAACAGGCTAGGTAGTGTTTTGCTATTAGATATAAGTACGTGACGATCCTAGTTTTCGCTCCGCCGCGACGATGCGCGCGTGGCTCATTCTCGCTGTATGTTGAGTATTTACTCGCACCTCTTCCCCCCCGCGTCCACGACCGACCGAGCTACGGACTCGGCGGCCGCGGAGTGGAGGAAAAGGAGTAGGGGGTAGGATAAAAAATAAATAATAGAAAAATTAAATTTCAAAAGCGTGCATACTATGGTCACATGCTCCATCCCCCTCTTCTCCAAAAATATTATCGCCGAGGGACCGTGGGAGAGAGAGAGAGAGAGAGAAAGAGTACTCTCGCACTCCCTTTTACTTATATTGAAGATTTTGACCGATCGCTATAAGAGCCTTCAGCATAAACTTAATATCATAGCGGGCCTTGGTGCAGAGGTAAGCATTCAGACCGATAATCCAAGGGTAGACAGTTCGAGTCTACGCGCCTGCATCGGATTTTTTAAATTCCTATAAAACTAAAAGCAGCGATCCACTATACCAATACGTTCCATCCCTCCTCCACACCACCACCAAAAACAGCGATCCACTATACCAACACGCTCCATCCCCTCCACACCACCACCGAAAAGAAAAAAAGAAAAAGCGCCCTATGACGCCACGCTCCAACGCCCCCCCCCGCAACTCATCGGCCGGCGCCCACAAGCTGATCACTCGGCGGCCGCGGCGTGGGGAAAAGGATTGGGGATGAGAGTGGGGATAGGAGTGGGGGTCGCCATAGTGGCCGCTATACTACTTATATGTGTGTGTGTGTGTGATTTGAAAAAAAAAATGTTTTTAAAAATGTAAGTTTTAGTGTTAAATAAAAATAATTTTAATTCAATATTTTATTTGAATTTGAAAAAATTATTTTTTAGGAAATTTATTTAAATATACAAAATTATAGGGGTAATCTTATAATTTTAGTTAAAATTTATTTTATTATTAAAAAAAATATGATTGAAAGTTTTTTATTTTATTGAAAGAGTTATAATTTATTTAAGTTGTAAATTTAATTAAAATTTTATTTAAATTTGTTATTAAATTAATGATTTTAATTTATTTTATGTTAAAATAATAATTAAATTAGTATAATTTTTTTTTTTTTATTTTTTTTTATTTTTGAAAAATTATTTTCAATTAATTAGGCAAACAAATTTTAATTAATTATTTGTTCACCTGTTTATGAAAAACATGTCTTTAAGATTATAATTTTAAGTCTGTCCTGCTCAATGATTGAATTTAAATAGCTGCAGTATTTTGACTGTACAAAGGTGGCATAATCATTAGCTTATTAATTATAAGCTTGAATGAAGGGTTTAATGAGACTATTGTAGAATGGCAGTGTATCTGTATATCAGAATAAGGAATGATGATCGACTTTCGTAACAATATCTTTATTATATGTAGTTTTATTATAAACGTATGCGACGCGCTCGTGCGGTGGTTTTCGTACAACTGACGATAAGACGCGTGACGCACTCGGTCATCGAAAGACGGACAAAAGAATAGGGTGCGGCAGTCACCGCACACTGCGCCGTGTTCGGACCTGTATCGCAAATACATAAAGAGAGGAACGGCGATCACATCACGTAATTT
Organism: Netelia virgata; assembly: GCA_951802705.1. NCBI lineage: Eukaryota > Metazoa > Arthropoda > Insecta > Hymenoptera > Ichneumonidae > Netelia > Netelia virgata. The sequence goes on from OX637866.1 coordinate 13,694,706, forward strand.
ACAACAGAGACAAATTCTTTATTAATTTTATTTTTAGAAATTTTATTTTAGTTAAAATACTGAATTGATTTTAAAAGACGAGAAGACCCTATAAATTTGTATAATTTTATTCTTAATTTTTATTTAATTTATTAATTGTTTAAGATTAAGTTTGATTGGGGTGATATTTAAAATTTTTAAACTTTAATGTTTTAGGACATTGATTAATGATTAGTTGGTCTTGAAATTTAGATTTTAAGAATTAAATACCTTAGGGATAACAGGGTAATTTTTTTGGAGAGTCCTTATTGATAAAAAAAGTGTGCGACCTCGATGTTGAATTATGAAAAAATTTAAATGAAGAAATTTAAAGTTTTTGGTCTGTTCGACTATTAAAATCTTACATGATTTGAGTTCAGATTGGTATGAGCCAGATCGGTTTCTATCTTTAAAATTTTAATTATTTTTTTGTACGAAAGGACTGAAAATATTAAATAATTTGTTAAAAAGAGTTATTTTATAATAATATTGTTTTAAATTTAGAATGTGTGTTAAATTTAGAATTTAATTATATAATAATTATTATAAACAATAAATTAATACAATTTTTATTTATTTATTAATAATATTTTATATATTAATTTTAGTAATTATTATAATTTTTATTTCAGTAACTTCTTTAACTTTATTGGAACGTAAAATATTATCTGCTATTCAAATGCGGAAGGGTCCTAATAAAGTAGGGTATTTAGAGGTTTTACAACCTTTTAGAGATGCTATTAAATTATTGTCTAAAGAAGGTGCAGAGAGGGGAAAGCGTCAAGGCGTGTGCGCGGTTTTTTGCTCGAGCGAAGAAATACCCTTCGAAACGTATAAAGGATTAAAGAAAGCAAGCGGTTGAGGATAAAGGAAGAAGAAGAGGAGGGGGTCGAGTGGTGATAATGGAGAGAGTGAAAGATAGTGAGGTGAGTGAGGTGGAAGGAGGCAAAGAGCGAGCGCGTGGAGAGGAGGTTAGGAATGATAACGTGGCACGGGGCGAGGAGGCGCGGTGTACGGAAGCCGGATGGGCGATGGGGAGCAGAAGCTCTGCGGACTAACGAAGAACCCCGTGAGAGGAACGAATAGTAAAGATGAGCAGGTGATGAGAGCAGGAAGAAAAGGAAAAGGAAGAAGAGGAAAAAAAACGAGAGGGAGCGTGAAGAGAGCAGGAGGGTGGAAAGAAGATTGGTAGGTGCAAGGTCAAGAGCAACAACGGAAAAGTACGAAAAGGGCGGAGATGGAGGGGTGAGGGGATATGTGGAAGAAAATGGAGGATACGAGGAGGAGGATGGAGGGCGAGGTAGAACGAGATCGGACTGGAGAGGTTCGAGAGAGGGAAGAGGAAGGTCAGGCGGTATGGATGAGAACAATAATGGGGTGAAGTACGGTGAGAACATTAACGGATTGAAGTACGGGGAGAACAATGATGGAGTGAAGTACGGTGAGAGAGAGAATCATTGGGAACTACTGAAAAGGAAACCGACGGCGTTAAGTGAATGTGAGTGGAAGGAGGAAAGAAATAGAAGGGAGGTCCGGAAAAATAATATCGAAATCGTGACCGAGGAGTAGGAGAGAAACAAGAAGGGTGAGGTGGTGAAGAAGATAGAAGAAAAATTCAAGCAGGAAATCAGAAAGCAAACGAGAATAAAACATGAGAGAAGAGGAGTAACGGTCCTAAAATTCAGAAACTGGAGTGATAAGTTGGAAGCACTGAAGAAAAGAAGAGAATTAAGGTGCATGAGAGGTTTGGATCAATGACGATCTAACAAGAAGGTAAGTGGAGGTACAATGGTGGTTACGAGCGGTTGCAGAGCACGAAAGGAGATACGGGAGGCAGGCGGAGGCGAGGTATATGAAATTATGGTTGGGAGAGGAATGGTGGGGATGGGACGAGAGGAGATGGGGACATAGTAAGACTACGAGCAGAGGAGAAGTGGAAGCAGCCCTTTCGGACGGAGAGAAGAGCATGGCGAGAACGATGACAGGCGAAATACGGAAGAAGGAAGAGAGGAGAGGATTGGAGTGGCGACAAGGAGAGCAGAAGAATGTAACCAAGCGGAGGAATGGGAAGGGAAATGCGAATTTAAAATAATAGTGTGGAATGTAGCGGGAGTATTCAAAATCTGTTCAGAAGCTGATGTGGTTATATTACATGAAACGTGGGTAGAGAGAAAAGATGAAGGAAAAGCGAGCGAAAGCATGAGTGAGAAATGTAGGTGGAGGTTTAAGGCAGCATATAAGGATAAAAGAAGGGGAGAGCAAAAGGAGGACAAGCAGTGGGAATAAGAGTGGAGAATGAAGAGGGATGGGAAATAAGGGAGTGGGAGTATGGACTGATAGTGAGCAATGTTAAGATGAAGAAAAAAACAGCGGTTATAACTGTGTACAATAATACCGGAGTGAAAAAAGTAGAAAAGGTTTTGACAGACAGAATAATGGAGGAGGCCAGAATGAATGAAAGAGTGTTAATTGTTGGGGATTTGAATGCAAGGATAGGTGCCGAGCAGGTAATGAACGAGGGAGGAGGGGAAGGGGAGGAAAAGGATAGAAGAAAATCACGAGATAAAACAATAAATGCGGAAGGCAGAAGATTGTTAAGCCTATGCGAGGATTTAGGGCTGAAGGTGATTAACGGGAGAGCGAAGGGGGACAGGGAGGGAGGGATAACATTTATGGGGGGGGGGGGAGGAGTGTTGTGGATCGGTCATAGATTATATTATAGCACTAGATAGGGGGGGGGGGGGAATGATGAGATCAAATGGATGGAGGTGACGGAGAGAATAGAATCGGATCACTTACCGATAGCATTTGCGATCGAAGAAATAGATACAGGAAACGAAAGAGAGGGAGGTGAAGAGAATGAAGAGGGGCAGGAAAGTATAAGGTTGATATGGGATGAGGAAAAAACGGTGATGTTCACTGAGGAAATACGAAAAGAGAGCGAGAAACAAAAAGGGTGGGAGGGATGGGAGGGGGTTAAAGGTAAGGTTCTGAAGGCGGCAGAGAATGCAGGGATGAGGGAAAAAGATAAAAAAAGGAAAGGACTGAGAAAGCTCCCAAGGTGTGGTTCAGCGAAGGGTGTAAAAAACAGAGGCGAATAGTATGGAAGAAGTTAAAGGCATTTGTAAGGGAGAGAAGAGTAAGTGATAAACAAGAGTTGGTTGAAGAAAGGAGAAAGTTGAGAAGAGTATGCAAGGAAACAAAGGAAGAATGGAGGTATAATATATGGAGGGGGGTGGGAAAAGCGAAGGACATGGCAGAATGGTGTAGAGCGATAAATAAGTTCAGAAGCAAAGGGAGGAGAAAGCTGGATGGTGCAATAACAAATGAAGGATGGCAGGAGCATTTCGACAGGTTGCCGAACGGGGAAAAGAAGGCAATAGGGAGGGGGGGGAAGGAGGAATGGGAAAAGAAGGGAGGTAAGGGAGGGAAAAACGAAAAAGACAAAGAAAAAAAGGAGGAAGAAGAAAAAGGAAAAGGTGAGTTTTATAAGCAATTCGGAATGAGAGAAGTGGAAGAAGCATTGAGAAGAATGAAAAATGGGAAGGCGGCTGGGGAGGACGGGATTAGTGTCGAGTTTTTGAAAGCGTTACCGGAAGCAGAAAGGGAAGAACTGAGAGAGGCATTGAACGAGATATGGATGGGAAAGGAATAGCTAAAGGTTGGGAAACGGCAAGGATAGTGCCAATTTACAAGGAGGGGATAGGGATAGACCGGAGAATTATAGAGGGGTTTCGTTATTAGATGTAGGATATAAGGTGTTAACGAAAATGATGACGGACAGACTGAGCAGGTGGATTGAGAAGAACAAAAAGCTGAAGGAGAGTCAGGCAGGTTTTAGGAAGAGCAGAGGCACGAGGGATCAAATATTCACACTAAACGCAATAATCAACAAGCATTTAAAAAGGAAAGGCGGGAAGCTGTATGTTTTGTTTGTTGATTTTAAGGCAGCGTTTGATAGGGTATGTAGGAAGAAATCGATGAGAAAATTAGAAGAGAAAGGGATAGAAGGAAGAATGTTAGAAACAATAAAGGAGATATACAAGGAGACGAGGGCAGAGGTACAGGCAAGTGGAAAAGTTACAGAAGGTTTCAGAACGAAGCTGGGAGTGAGACAGGGGTGTGCGCTGAGTGCGGTGTTATTCGACTTGTACGTAGACGACTTGGAAGATATGTGGATAAGAAAAAACGAGGGCGGGGTGGTCATTGGGGGTGAGAAAATATTCGCAATAAAATATGCGGATGATGTGGCAGCAGTATCAGATTCGGCGGAGGGACTGAGTAGTACATTAAAAGACTTGGAAGGATGGGCAAGGGAAAATAGGATGGAGGTAAATGTGAGGAAGACAAAGATTATGATTTTTAGTAAGGGAGGAAAAATGAAAAAGGGGAAGGAATGGGCATATGACGGGAAAAAGGTGGAGGTAGTGAAACAATTCAAATATTTAGGGTATTGGTTTACAGGTAAACATTCAATTTGGCTGCATGGAAAGAAAATGACGGGAAGGGCGCAAAAAGCGATGAACATGGTGTGGGGGGTTTGGAAGAGGGCTGGAAGGGAGATTATGGAGGAAAGGCTGTACCTTTTAGACACGTTAGTGAGAGCGGGAGCAATATATTGGGTTGAGGTGTGGGGATTGGGTGAAATTGGGGTATTTGAGAGGATCCAGAATGGGTATTGCAAGATGGCGCTGGGAGTGGACAGAAATACGCCGAAATATATTTGGAGAAGGGAGCTGGGGGTGCCAACGTTCGAGTATATGGTAAGGGTAAGGGCTTTGAGGTATGTAAAGGAAGTGTCGGGGATGGAGGAGAGCAGGTGGCCCAGAATATGTTTACTGGAGGAAATCAGGGCAATTAAAAATGGAAATCCGTCAAGGTGGGGGGAAGACTTGGTGAAGGTGGATATGGGGATAGGAAATTTAATAGAAATGATATGGGAGAGAAAGGCGGTGGAAGAAATAGAGGGAAGGATAAACGAAGGGCTGGAAAGGCTAAAAAAGAAAATATTAGGAAAAGAGGAGAAAATAGGTAGGTCAACCTACAACTATAATTACAAGTATTTTGGTAAGAAGGAGGAGATGCCGTGGAGCTATTGGGCAGAGGAGGGAGTGAAGGGAAGGAATAAGGAGATGTGGGCGACGATGAGGTGTGGAAACATAGGAAGGGCGGTGAAGAGAAGGGAAAAGGATTGGATATGTAGGCTATGTGAAGAAAGGAATGAGACGCTGGAGCATCTAATGGTATGTAAGAAAGGATGGGAAGAAGTGACGGAGAAGGCGAGGAAGGCGGGGGGGGGGGAAGGAGTGGATTTATTATCATTAAGGGGGGAAATGATCAACATGTTAGGGGGGAGAATAAAAGCGGACATATGTGAGTATTATAGGGAGATTGAGGAGGTGTGTAGGAGGTGTATAAGGGGGAGTAGATTTAAGAATAGTTTATAGGACTTTGTAAAAAACTTCATGGAAGTTATGCAAATAAAACAAGTTACTACTACTACTACTATTGTCTAAAGAATTTCTTCTTATAACTAAATTAAATATAATTTATTATTTAATTAGTCCTATATTTATATTTTTAATAATTTTAATAATATGAATAATTTATCCTTTTTATAATAATTTATTGAGATTGGATTTAGGGCTAATTTATTTATTATGTTGTTTGAGGTTAAGATCTTATGGTTTATTAATTTGAGGGTGATCTTCTAATTCTTCTTATTCTATGTTAGGAGCTGTACGTTCTTTAGCACAGTCAATTTCTTATGAAGTAAGATTGGCTATTATTATAATTTCTCCTTTTATTATTTTAGAGAGATTTAATATAATAGATTTTTTTATATTCAGTTTGATATTTGATTAGGAGGGTGTATAATTCCTTTGGCTGTAATTTTTTTATTTAGGGTGATATTTTCGGATAATTAATTTGTAATACTCGATCAAACAATATAATTCACCAAAATAATCAATTGCGCACGGGACTGATTCCCAACATTCAATCAAATAATATAATTCGCGGAATAACGAGTCGCGCACGATAATTAATTTGTAATACTCGATCGAACAATATAATTCACCAAAATAATAAGTTGCGCACGGGACTGATTCCCAACATTCAATCAAATAATATAATTCGCGGAATAACGAGTTGCGCACGATAATGAATTTGTAATACTCGATCGAACAATATAATTCACCAAAATAATAAGTTGCGCACGGGACGGATTCCCAACATTCAATCGAATAATCTAATTCGCGGAATAACGAGTTGCGCACGATAATTAATTTACGATAGGTAGCGCGCGATAGTTAAGGTTCAACAATCAATCCAACAATATAATTCCCGGATATAAATTTGCGCGTGATAGTGGATTCTCAAAAGTCCATCAACTAATATAATTCCGGGATAAGAATTTGCGCATGATAGTGAATTCCATCGATAGTGCACGAGGAACCGCCTCTTCAACGGTAGCATACGACAATTAATTTAGCCTTAGGTGGCATACGACACTAATTTAGCGAAAGGTAGCATACGGTAATTAATCTAGTCATAGGTAGCATACGACAACTAATTTAGCGAAAGGTAGCATACGGTAATTAATTTAGCCATAGGTAGCATGCGACAACTAATTTAGCGAAAGGTAGCGTACCACAATTAATTTAGCGAGAGGTAGCATACAACCCTTAAATTAGCGATAGGTAGCATCCAGCATTAGGCTAGGGGTAGGTGACCCGCGAAAGTCACCATTACGGGCAAATAGAATGCCGAAATAATTATCGCAAAAGGTAGCACCCAACATTACGATCATGAAAACGTAGTACGGGGAAATGAAACTACTGAGAGGTAGCAAATACTATTACAAGTACGAAAAGGTAGCACGCCGAAATCATAATCCTGAAAGGTAGCAAAAGAAATATTACGACCCCGAAAATGTAGTACGCAGAAATAAACTACCGAGAGGTAGCAGATAATATTATCAACACGAAATTATTTCCAATCGTACGATTTTGTAACAACGAGGTACGCACGGTCAAACGCTCGCAAAAACAAAACAAAGCTGAGAGAGATAGGTATACCGCCAAGGCCATCTAACGCCCGAGAGAGCGAGATACGCGTACAGCGCGAGTGCCGAGTGCGCGTGTACTCGGCGACAAAGAGCGACCTCCGAAAAGGACGCTACCTACGAACAACGGCCGATCGAATATATGTGAGCCCGGCCGACATACCAACATGAATAATAATTATCCAGATTTCGATACTAAAATAAATGACTTTAGCGATTCGAGAGGTCCACAAGGAGACGCGAGACTACCGCAACTAGTTTGCAATTAAGGCAACGAAACTATAAATTCTCTGACCCTGGTGCCCGTAATAAATGTTTTAGCAATTAATTTTTATTGTCCTTAATTCAAATAAACTATGGATTCTCTGACCTCCCGAAGGCTAGTGACTATATAATCGACACTCTCCCATCCCGCGATAAGAGAGCTAAATTCGTATGACAAGAATTGGACTCACCGTAGAAGCGTTGAACTTTTACCCGTCGGTCGGCACACAAGACAAAAGGAACACTGGTTTGCTAGATAACTGTACGTGATGGCTGATCGGTAGCAGATTTAAGACTAATTCTCTTGGCCTCTGACCACGTGAACCGGGTTCGCTGGCTCTCTCTCCCCCCCACTCCATAGGTGTTTCCCCCAATATCCTAATTATTGCGAATATCCCGCGTTGCCGCTAATTTTCCTCTCCTACCGATGATTTCCTCTCTTCGTCCTCCCGCCCCACGATCCTCGCGCTGGCCAAGCTCGCGGTGAGGAGGGGGAGGGGACGGAGATGATAGGGCCGTGCACCTCTCGCAAGGAGCCTTGTGCTTCCGGTACCCAAAATCCTCTCCGTCCGCATCGAACGCCTTCTCCACGGAGTCCGGGATGGGCGCCGGGACGGGAGAGGCTCGCCTCGCAGGGCCGGCGTCCCTGACCCTGCGGCTGGCCCACGACGAAATTGCAGCACCGCGTCCCGTGTCACCCAGTCCGAACTCCCCTCGATGGGAGCGCCGTGTTTAGAGGACTGCGGCGCTCGATGCACTAAATCGGCCTCGGCGGAGAGAAAATATACGGCCGTGATGTTTTAGAGGCTGCTTCTGTCCTCGTCGGAGGCGCAAACCCGCCTCCTACCCGGATGTTGATACCGGGGTGACGGGGTCGCAAGAAAACTCGTCACACTGAATACATTAGAATTTTATTTTTAAGAATGATGGTTGGATTAATATTTTTAGGAAGGGATTATTTAAATATTAAATTTTATTTAAAAATTTTAATATTAAGTTATTTGATCGTTTGATTACGGGGGACTTTACCTCGATTTCAGTATGACTTATTTATATATATATGTTGATTAATACTTTTGCCTATGTCTATAAGGTACTTATTAAATATTTATATATGTAAAGTTTTTTTTTAGTTAAGATAATAGAATTTTCAATTCTATTTTATGTTTTCAAAACATATACTTATTCAAGTTCATTATCTTATTATTTTTATAAATAAATTTATCTCAAATTATTATTGTAATGGGAGTTAATATATAGTATGTAAAATATAAAATTGAAATTGTTTGTCCAATTTCAATAAAAGGGAGTGTTACTGGGCATGAACCTAATCAAGTTAATATAATTATGATATTAATTAATAAGAAAAATATAATTTGGTTAAGTGGATAAAATATTAATCTTTGAAATTGGTTAATTGATAAAAATGGCATGATTAATAAAATGAAGATTGATATAATTAAAGCTATGACTCCTCCTAGTTTATTGGGAATAGATCGTAAAATAGTATAAGCAAATTAAAAATATCATTCAGGCTGGATATGAGGGGGGGGGGGAAGGAGGGGTTGATAAAGGGTTTGCTATTGAAAAATTATCTGGGTCATTAAGTAAAAAAGGAGGTAAAAAATTAATTATTAATAATGTAAAAATGTATTATGGCGAACCCAATAATATCTTTTAAAGTAAAATAAATGTGGAAAGGGATTTTGCTTATGTTTCTATTAATACCAAAAGGGTTATTGGACCCGGTTTCATGAATTAATGTTAAATGAATTATAATTAAAGTTAGAGTAATAAATGGTAAAATAAAATGGAATGAAAAAAATCGATTAAGTGTAGGGTTATTAATAGCAAAACCTTCTCAAATTCACTCTACTATTAATTGTCCACAATATGGAATTGTTGAGATTAAATAGGTAATTACAGTAGCCCCTCAAAAAGATATTTGACCCGAAGGTAAACCATACCCTATGAAAGCTGTTGCCATAGTAAGTAAAAAAATTAAAACTCCTGTAAATCAGGTTTTTATTATCTTGTATAATCCATAATATATGCCTCGGCCAATATGAGAGTATAGACAAATAAATAATATTGTTGCTCCGTTTATATGTGTTAGTCGAATTAATTACCCAAGGTTAATATTTTGTATAAATGTATAATTCTATTAAAAGCAAAATTAATATTTGGACAGTAGTAGAGGGATAAAAGTGTTCCTGAAATTATTTGAAATATTATGCATGTTCGAAAGCTCGTTCAATTTTGCGAGTAGTGGAGGCGCAGCGATGGGGTACGTACAGAAATTATGGTTGAGTCGAAGAGATGCGATAAGCGTATGGTTTTATTTATGCTCATTATTATTGTCGTCGATATGGTATAAAGAAGTGGCGAGTGGACGTTCGCTCCAGTAGAGCGGTGGCTGTGTCACCGTGGTTCGTACTCCTGGCAGTAGATGCAGTGGTGGTGTGTGTCTCGGAGAGTCGCAAGAGGCTCGTGCCGTTGGCCTTCTTGGCAAGTGAGGTTCCCAGTCGCTCCCTGACGACGTTTGTGTCTCAGCGTCGACGGTCCGAGTTAAGCTGCTGAAGCCTTCTGAAGTTGAGGCTTGTGTTCCTCGGTGAACTCGCGTTGTCTCGGTTTGCGTGGCTGCAGAGTTGTAGCGTGGCAACGTCGCTCCAATTGGTGAGAGAAGCGGAGGGCCTGTCTTGCTCCAGCGTGGAGAGGTCCAGCGACGTATCCGTACGTCCCACGTACACAGGCACGATCGAGGTGGTCGAGTTAGATTTCCCGGGCAGGAATTGCTCGGGATCGTAATCGTGCAGAGTTTCCACTCTTGTACGAGCTGGATCGAAAGTTTTACCTGTGAGATTCTCCTTTGTTTGTCGCCTCGACGCATGTCCCGGCGATCATAGGCAAAAAAGACCAAGCTAATTATCTTGCTGAGATCTCTGTCTCAACAAGTGCTGGCTGCCTCTCTTAACGCACCGCTGCCGCTTATGTAGCCGCTGGGGCTACTAGTCGCGCGCGAGAGACGTTGCGCGCGTGTCCCTCTCGCGGTGGACCGCGCGATCCAGGGTCCCCGTGGCGCGGCAGCGTCACGCTGGGCGCTCTCTCATGTTACGTAGTTCGCTATACGCCAGTGCCTTGCGGTGTCTCGCACAATGCATATTCCCAGTAAAGAACCAAAATTTCACCATAAGGAAATATTAATAGGGGTTGGTAATTTAATTAGTGAATTATTAATAATAAAAAAAAAAATATTTAAAAAAATTGATTTATTCATATAAGTATAATTGGCGGATAGGGGATTTAGATTTATTACAGATGTTTATAATACATATTATAGAAAAAAGAAATAATTTATAAAAAAAAAGACCATACATTTGTTGTATCAAATGTATGGTTATTAAAAATGATAAGTCTCGAGTTTATTTCGTAATTAAACAAATATTGTATCTTTATTTATTTATTTATTTATTTATCTTTTTTATACGGCGTTGCGGAATCCTTTTGACGGATACCCCCTGGGCCTACAGCCCAGTCTTATAGAACTGGACTTTCAGCCCTAGGAGGTTATGTGGGACTCCCAAAAAAAAACAGGCCTACCCACTAAACCGCCACCTCCTTCATCCTCTCCCCCAACCAGGAAACATGTTGATATTACTTCTGGCTGGGGCGTCCTGTCCGTGAATGTTCGTTCGTCTTGTTTGCCTGTCATCTGTTATGTCGCGTCACTTCGTCTGCTCAGTCGTCTATCAGGCAGCCGTCCGCCTTTTTTCGTCGCAGTATCGTCTCTGTGTAGGTGGCTACAAGTAGCCACCATTCCTGTTTGCGTAACATCACCGGTAACATGTTGTCCGGGGTGATGTTACCTGTTGTCGTCTCGAGTTCTCGTCTCAAGTCCGTCCACTGGTCGCACATAAAAAATGTGTGTTCCGCGTCGTCTCGTTCGTGTCCACAGTACTTGCAGTCCGGTGTTCGTACTCTGTTCATGTTGTTGAGGTACTGTCGAAAGTAGCCGTGTCGCGTCAGGAGCTGGGTAACGTAAAAGTTTACGTCCCCGAATGTCCTTCCAGCCCACGGTCTCAGGTTCCTTATCAGTCGTCTTGTCCAGTTACCTGTTTGTTCTTCCGTCCATCGTTGTTGCCACACCTGTATCGTTCTGTCGCGTTCAGTCTTTGCCGCGTCCTCTCGTCTCACGTCCGCGCTGCGTCCGTAGATCCTCTTGCGCTCTTCGGCAAGAAGATCTACCGGGATTACGCTCGCCACCACCAACACAGCCTGTGCAGAGACTGTCCGGTAAGAGCTCGCGATCCGCAGCGCCCCCTGTCTGTACTCTGGTCATCGCTTTGCTGTATTTTTTTGTCTTCAGAGCATCTGCCCAGATCTCCGCCCCGTAAAGAAGAATCGAGTGGGCTGTCGCCATCAACAGTCGTCTCGTCCCCGGTCTTGGTCCCGTCGTGTTTGCCATCAGGCGGCTCAAGGATGCGATCCTCTCGGCCGCCTTCTGAACCGTCTTCTGTATGTGAAGCCAGAAGGTCATCTTCGTATCCAGAGTCACCCCTAGATACTTGACTTCCGTTCCGGCCTGGATCTCGTCCGTCCCAACCCTCATTGTTAGTCTCGTCTGTATGCGTTTTCTCGTAAGAAACGTCAGTTCTGTCTTTTGTGTCGCGAGTTGAAGTCCGTGGTCCGTCATCGAACGTCCGATTCGTCTCATTGTCTGGTTCAACTTCAGCTGCGCCAGTTCTCGAGAGCGCTCAGTGATCACCGCCGCTACGTCATCGGCGTACGCGACGAGGAGTACCCCGAGCGGCATCTCCAGCCTGAGCAGGCTGTCGTATAGACCGTTCCAAAAATCCGGTCCCAGTATCGATCCATGTGCGACCCCCGCGGTGATTTGTCTCGTCACATGTCCCTCGATCGTCTCGTAAGTTATCCGTCTGTACCTAAGGTAGTCCTCCGCAACCCGGACCAGATAACGCGGAATCCCGAAGCCACCGTTAAACGCCTCCAACATATCCACCCACGAGGCCGAGTTGAAGGCGTTCCTGATGTCGAGTGTCACCAGCAGCACGACAGGTCGCGCTGCGTGGCAGTGTCTGTCTAGGTCCTCGAAGGCGTCGACCACTTTTCGGATTGCTCCAATCGTTGATCGACCTCTTCTGAAGCCGAACTGCAGATCTGAGAGGCCTCCCCCGGTCTGTATCGCGTCCGTCAGTCTTGGCCTCCGTAACTGTTCGTATAGTTTTCCCGTCGTATCCAGTAGGCTCAGCGCTCGATAGGCTGACGGCGTATCGGGGTCGCCCTTACCTTTTGGGATAAGGACTAGCCGGGCCAACTTCCACCGATCGCTGAATGTCCCTGTCGTCAAGCACGTGTTGTATAGGTCAATGAGTATCTCCGGCCTCCGGTCGGCCATCAGTCAAAGAATCTCCGCCGGCACTCCGTCCGGTCCCAGTGCCTTACCAGTCTTCATCGCGGCAGTCGCTTTGGTAAGCTCCCCCGCGGTGAATATGGGGGCTATCGGGACAACCGTGTCGTCAGTCACGTCCGTCCGTAACGGGTGCGTCGGAAACAGTCCATCAACAATTCGTCTTGCGGTTGTAGCGTCTTTGAGTTCCGGTGTTACTCGGGCTCCTAGTTTACCGGTCACAGTCTTGTAACCGGTACCCCAAGAGTCCTCGTTCACCTCCTCTCAGAGCTTCTTCCAGCATCGCGTTTTGCTGTCCCGTATGGCGTTCGTCAATTCTTTCCGTGCCGCCTTGTAGGTTGCTTGGAGGTTTTCCCTCTCGGGTCTACCTCTAGCTCTCGTTACACATCGTTTGTTCGCCAGACAGATCCTACGCAGTTCGGCTATCTCATCTGTCCACCAGTACTGCGGTTGTCTGTTTTGCTTCTGTTGGAGTTTCAGCATTGTCGTGTTGCACAGTCGTTCCGTTAGTTTGGCCGGCTCGTCTGCCAAGCGTTCCGCCCTTTGCCGGCCAGTCAGCTCCAGGGGAAAGTTCGTTATAGGAGCTGATGCAGCCATCAGCTCCTTGGTGAATTTCTTTGCGTCGAGCTTCTTAAGGTTCCACCGCGGGGGGTGTTGTGTCCTTGTTCGTCTCACTGCTGTCTGTCCTGCCACTTCGAAGACGATGTACTGATGGTCGCTGGCCGTGTAGTCCTCAACCACCCGCCATCCCCTCACCCGTGGCAGCGTCCTATCCGACGTCATTGTCACATCCGGGATGGAGAAGCCAAACCCGGGTCGTCTGTACGTTGGCGTATTTCCCGTGTTTGCTACCACTAGATCTAGCCTTGCTGCCATTTCCAGCAGCAGCAGTCCGCGTCTGTTCGTTTCTGTCATTCCCCATTCGATTGCCCTGGCGTTGAAGTCCCCACCGATTACCACGTCCCCGGGCAGATCTCTGATTCCATCCTCGAGGAGTGCTACCTTTCTCTCGAACTTCGCCGCGGTGCAGTTGGGCGTCAGGTAGACGCTGACATAGGTGACAGCGCTGACCGTAGCCCAGACGAAATCGTCTCCGCAGCGGCGGTCAGTTATTCGAGTTCGGGCAGCACCCCTCACCGAGATAGCTGTTGTCTCTGTCTCGTTCGTGATGTACGTCTGAGTCGTCCTTCTCCTGTACGGTTTGCACAGGATCACGATGTCCGCGTCGTGTTCGTCAGCTATCTGTGGTAGTAGCATGTCTGCTGTCCTACTTCTGTTCATGTTCCCCTGAATTATTCTGTCCGTCGTCCTGCCTGTCTCCTGCACTCCTCCAATGCGGCACGGAAGGTCGCGCACCTGCCAGATCCGGCGAGGTGCGCCACGTCTTTGTGACCGGCCTCGGTGCACAGAGGACAGGCCGGCTTGTTTTTGCAGTCCGTTGCGTAGTATCCAGGTGTGCCGCACCTTCGGCAGTACTTTGTCCTATCCTTGTCTGTACAGTTTGCCTTCGCGTGGCCGAAGCCAAGGCACTTGTGGCATCTCGTGACTGTCAGTCGTTTTCGGACGCGGCAGTGCATCCACCCAATCCCGATCCTCCCCCGCCGAAGCAGCACATCGGCTTCGTGCGACTCAACGTCGCACACAGCCATGTACTGCTCGGCGCGGTTCGAACCAAAGATATGGACCCGGTAGTCCGCGCCTCCTCCCGTTTCGCGTGTCAGTGCATCTGTCACGTCGGCCGCGGTCGCGACGCAGTCCAGGGCCTTGATCTCCAATTGGATCTTGGAGCTCATGGCCCGAACACTGCCTGCTTCCCCGACCGCGTCTGGTAGCCGTTGTCGGAACTCGTTACGTCCGTCCGGTTTGTTCGGGTCTGCCCGTATCTTCACTAGGCACAGTCCGTTTTTCGTTTTCCGTAGTGTTGTCACCTGCACGTGACTCTCCGGGTCGATTGTCGTTCGTATCTTCCGGACTATGTCCGAGTACGTTTTGGCTGTTCCCGGCTTGACTAGGAAGGCCGTGCCCCGTTTGCGCCAGGCCCGTTCGCTCCGGTTCGGCCGGGGTTTCGTGTTCGTTTCCGTTTTGTCGGGTGCTTTATATTTCACCATCTTGTCGGGTCGTCCTCTCGTCACCATCTTCCAGGCCCCGGCCGGTTCCACCGTCGAAATCCTCTTTTGGGAGGATTCCGGAGTGGTTCCGGTCGGTTATCGTTTCCGTTTCGGTCGCGGTGTCTTTTCGTCTGTCGATTTCGTTATTTGCTTTGTGTTGTCCGTCGTAGGTCTCGGAGGAACTGCGTCCATGCGTTTCTGCAACGCCCTGTCCGCAGCCTCGAGGATCGTCTTTATACCCGTTTTTGTCGTCATATTCGTATTCTTCTGTCTGGCCGCTGCCTGGGCCATTTTCGTCGCTGTCTGGTGAATGATCTGTAGTAGCTCCGTCAGTTCGTCTGTCGGTCCCGTTTGTGTCTGTTGCGTCGTCGGTGCGATGTTGTCAGTAGCAGAAAGGTAACTTTCTCCACTGGCTCTGCTCGATAGACTGTCCGTCTTGTTTCGTCCTGGTACGTTCAGTAGTCGTCTGTCAGTCTCGTTGTCGCTGTTGGTCGTCTTTTTCTTCGTCGGCACGTACGATTCGCGGCCCTCAAAAACCTCGCCGCTGCCCGTGGCCACCGGGGCTTTCACCCGATCGGAACCCGGGGTGGATTGCCCCTGTGAGGGGGTTTCCACTTGAGGTATTGTTATATTTTTGTCGTACATTGCATATTTTCCGTTCCGTCTCGCTGGTGGCTCCTCGTGGACGCGGCTCCACGTACCGCGCTGCAACAACGCGCGGCCCCTGAGGTCCCCCCTCTCCCTGTTCTTGTCCCGTATAACCCCCCCCCCCCCCCCCCCCCCCCCCCCTGTATGTTGTGTGCGAGTGGCTGCAAGTGCCAGTGACGGCAGACCGGAATCCATTCATGGGAAGAGCCGTTTATAGAGATTCCCTACCATACATGGGAAGAGCCCATTTATAGGGGTTCCCTTCATCCGCTTTTTCGGAAGGAGCCCGTTTATAGGGTCCCCGAGCATTCATCATCCGATCTGTCGCTAGGCATGTTTGTCTAAATGTTTGTGTATGTGTATGTGTGTGTGTGTGTTGGTGTTGGGTCCGTTAGTTTCCCCTCCAGCTGGCTTGCTGGCTAGGTACTCGGCCCTCCCACCACGACGAGGTGGACCCACGGGAGGAATTGGGAGTGTATTAAGATGATTATTATTTTTATTAAAAAATGAAGTAATTTTAAGGTTAAAAGATAAATTATTAATTAATTTATTTATATTTATAGGTTTAATTGTAGGGGGCGGGGGGTATCTTTAATTTCAGGGGGCAAACATTTTTTTTTTATAATAGATAAAATTTATATATTTTTTTCTAGATTATGATTTATATTTGTATTATATAAATTTATAGGGAAACAAATTATATTTAGTGCGGAGTGATTAATTTATAATATTGGAAGGGGGTGGAATGAGTATATTTGAGGAGGTGCTTTAAGTGTGTTCCGGCGAAACCGAAAGGGTTTTCAAACTTTGCCGCTCAAGTCTTTCCCGATCGATAGAGGAGCTCTAGTCGATCGATGTCCGGTCGACGCTCCCCCTTCTACTTCGCTCGCCGGCTCGCCTCGTGCCTAACCGGAACCGGTTCCTCGGCCATTCTCTCATGAGAGCTCTCGCAGTATAGACGCGCGTGCATAAATTATCGATTTTCATAAAACCCTAAATTTGACCTCGGCTCTTCTGTATTCGGAACTTCTCTCTCAAAATCGTTATCATCTCCTAATCTTGACCCGGCTAATTCTAACCGGCATTATCTAAGAAAATCAGTGATCAGCTCAACTCGATCCGCTCATCGCACATCACGTGCGCTCATTGTTCGTGCCGTTCGTTATTTAAAATAAAGTGCCGTCGGACCGTTGAACGTGTTCAGTTATTTTACCTCTCGACAGACCTCCTCCGTCCACCAGATCCTCGCTCGAACAAAGCGCATTTTTTATTCATATTTATAATTTAGAGGTTATTTTAAATAACAAATATTTTACTTTATTAGTATATTAGTAATATTATATATTTTAGTGAGATTAATTTTAATTAATTAATTTAAATAACTTAAATAAAGTTTAATATTGAAGATATTAGGATAATACGATGTAGTTTTAAAGATTTAAAAATATGTTTATAAATATATTTATAAATATATTTATATTCATAGTATTAATGTTATAATGAAAATATAAAGTTTTTTTAAAACTATATTGTGATGTCGCGAGTTATTTATTTACTTATTTGTTATGATTGGAGCTGCCGACTCGGCTACGGAACGCGGTAGTTGAGAGGAAAAACGCGGTAGACACTTAAACGGGAAACACAAGACTTTATTTTAAGTGGTTCAATAGACAGCGTAACGTTGCTGCTCAGAGGATCGGAAAACTACTAACTCACTAGCCTAGGAGGAGGGTGGTTCTTATAACATTAACCTGTGGGAAAGTCGTAGTGTGGTGGGGAAAGAATGGGGAGATAATGGGGAGATAATGGGGGCTGCGAGTGTTTCGAGTTTGAGGCAGGTCAGGCTATAAAGATAGGTGATTTATGGCTGGACTGTGGAAAATGGAAAAAGGAGGTTTTGGGCCTTTCTCGGAAAACAACGACTAGCTTCGTTCTGACAGGGAGATGTCCTAGCGATAGCGAGGGTGCAGCTGTAGGAAGTCACGTAGGCAGGAAAGGAATGCGAGAGGCGCATGGGAAAGAAGAAAAAAGGGTGGCTGGGGGTAGACCATCGTCACAATATAAATAAAAATAAAAGTGGAATTAAGCCTCAAATTTGGAAATTAGAAGTTTCTTATGTTCATACTTATTTTATTTAATTGGAGTAGTGTGTTTCATTTAAATTATAAACAATAATTGACCTCTATTTTGGTTTCAATTAAAAGAGATGACTCTATTGTTCAAGTCGAAATTGAAAATATTGATTTATATTACTTAAAATATTTAAGTTTATTTAAGATAAATTGAAGTTAATCAATTATATTTTAATTGCAAATTAAATTTGTTATCCTTAGTTTATTCACATTAAAACTCCGTCTTTCCATTCAATAAATAGTTTCAATATTAAAATTAAAATAAATGTTGTTAAAGTTAAAGTTATTAATTGATAATTTGATAATAATAATGATGGAATTAAAGGCAAAAAAATATTAATTTCAATATCAAAAATTAAAAAAATAATTCTAATTATAAAAAATTGAATTGAAAAAGGTAATCCAGATTGGGTTAAGGGGTCGAATCCACATTCAAATAGGGAAGATTTTTCTCGGTTATTTTTTTTTTGATAAAGTAAAGTTTAATTTTAGTAACATTATAGAAATTAGAATAGATAAAAATACTGTTATTTTTAATATTAATATTATTTAAACTAAATTTACTGGACCTATTAAATGGAAGTTAATTGTACATTAGAGTATATACTATATAAATAAAAAGGTCACCAATAAATAAGTGTATAAACTAATAATCATAAAAGGTCTACGAAGTGTCAGTATCATGCTCTGGCTTCAAAGCCAAAATAATGGCTATTAGAAAATTGTAATTTATTTAATCGATATAAAGAAATTTAAATAAAAGTTGATCCAATTATGACATGGATTCTATGAAATCCTGTAATTATAAAAAATGTAGAACCGTAGGTGGAATTATTAATAGAAAAAGGGGCTTCTCTATATTCAATGTATTGTAAACAAGTAAAATATATTCCTAAAGTAAAAGTTAATGTTAAAGATAATTTTCTTTCTTTTAAATTTTTATTAATAATTCTTCAATGTCTTCATGTGATTGTGACTCCTGAAGAGATTAAAATAATTGAAAAAAGCTCATAAAAATCTAAAAAAAAAAAAATTCTGATGTAATATATTGAAACATTTGAATGTGGCGCCGTCTCCGATTCACGGATAGCATTGCGAGGTGACGACACTTTCGCGCAACGTAACTGACGCATCACCGCGTTCCCGCCGAGTCTTTTACTTTTTTTATTCACTGCGTTCTTTTACGCAAATTTTTATTTTTTTTAAACGTTATATCTGAATTCCAATCTGTTGTTTTACAACATTCGGTAATTTTGCTGGCAGTTGTCTTTTACGCTATTCTGGGCGAGTATCCAGTGATGCTCGTTCCCGGTGTGTTGCAGTTTTTGTATTATGTACATACATACACCCATTCTTTTACAGGAACACGCTCATACATGCATACTCCATTCACTCGTATTTTTACATTTTTTGCATTAATTATGTTGTTGTGAATCGCTCTCGAAGGTCGTTTGGTTTGTGTTTTTACAGGCGTCTCGTGATGGAATCTTCGTTAAGGAGGGTTGATGCGAGTTGGTTTGGATGCTCGTTTATCCTCAGCTGGTACCTTTCGCTGTAGTTTTGGATCTCTGTTTTTATTGTGTTTATTTTGAGGTCTTTGTGGATATTTCTGTTTGTTACGTACCAGGGAGCATTAACAATTAGTCTAAGGATCTTCGATTGAAACCTCTGGAGGATTTCGATGTTCGAATTATTAGCCGTTCCCCAGATCTGTATACCGTAGGCCCATATTGGCTTCAGTATCGTTTTGTAGATGGCAAGTTTATTGTTCAGAGATAGTTTCGATTTCTTGCCAATTAGCCAATACATTCTTCTTACCGATAGTTCAAGCTGTTTTCGTTTAGATCGTATGTGTTTGGCCTATGTAATTCTTCTTTCTAGGTGCATTCCTAAGTATTTTACGTCATCCACGGTCGACAGCGGCTGGCCGTAAAGTTTCACATGTGGGCAATTCCCTTTTCGGGTTGCAAATGTGATGTGCACCGATTTTCATTCGCTGGCTTTCATTCGAGATTTTTGTCGGATGCGAGAACGGCTGTATCGTCAGCATACGTTGCGATCATTGTATTGTTTTCATATGGTAAGTCAGCTGTAAAGAGAGTGTATAACACGGGGCCTAGGACACTTCCTTGCGGTACGCCGGATTCTATTGCGTAAAGTTGCGAGAATTCTTGATCTTGGCGTACTTGAAATTTTCTCCCGTGTAGATAGGATTTCATCAATATAAAATACTGGGGTAAGGTTTGTTTTATTTTGAACAGGAGTCCATTGTGCCACACCTTGTCAAATGCTTGTTTTATATTCAGAAAAACAGCCGAGCAGTATTCTGTTTTCTCGATTGAGTTTGCTATTGTGTTGTAAACTCTATTTACCTGCTCGATTGTCGAGTGTCTACCTCTGAAGCCGAACTGGTTCAGGAATTAATTCCTCACTATTAATTATTGTGTTCATTCGCTTCAGCAGTAGCTTCTCGAATAATTTTGACAGAGTGGGTAGCAGGCTGAATGTCCTATAGGATGTGACCTCATTGGGGGGCTTGCCCGGCTTTAAAAACAATATAATCTGGGCTGTTTTCCATTGCCACGGGATGTGTGAATGTCGAATTATCGCATTCAACAGTGTGGTTATATATACTGTGGCTTTTTTGGTATTTCTTTTAGAATTTTTCCATCTATGAGATCTTGTCCCGGAGCTTTTCTCGCTTTGAGTTCTTTTATTATTGTTTGTCGAACTTCATCTGGAGAGATATGCTTGATCGGGAAATCAATTGGTATAGGGGTCTCGAGATATTCAAGCACTTCCGAGTTATTTTGTATTGCTGGGTATGGTTTAAAAACGTTAGCCAAATGTTGAGCAAAAACTTCCGCTTTTTCGGTGTCACTTCTAGCCCAGCTGTTGTCGGGTTTTTTATGGGAGGGTTTTGCTACTGACGCTGCTTTATTCGTTTGGTTACCTTCGACAGTGCGTAGTCTGTGCTTGCCGTATTTGTTAAATTCCGAAGGTTGTACTGCATTGTATCGTTCTGAAACTCGGCAATTAATTTGTTTAGCTTACGACTGGCTCTGTTGTAATTCGTTTTATCGGCAGGGTATTTTGTTATCTGCCATTTTTTCCTTAATCTTTTTTTTGCTATTTTTTCTCTTATTTCGTTTGGATAAAAATTCTCGTGCTCTTGTGTTACAATTTGAGGCGTGGCTAACCGGGTTGCGTCTTGAATAATCTTTACCAAATATTCCGTCGCTGTATCGATGGCGCGCTCCATTTTTTAGTGAGGTCTTTAGATCCATATCGTTTTGTATTTTATCTCTAAACATTTCCCGATCCATTTTTCTATTGTATAGGGAGGGTGCTCGTTTCCGGAAGAGGACTTTAGTACTAATTGTCAGTGTGACGGGCGTGTGATCGGATGAGAGATCCGAGCTAGTTTTTATTGACGTATGGCTCTTGTTTATTCCTTTCGTTATGAAGAAATCTAGGATATCGGGTATTATGTTCACATCCATGGGCCAGTATGTGGGCTCCCTTGGAGACATTTGATCGTAGTTTTTCTCGCACAGACTTTTGTAGAGTTTGCGTCCTCTCGTCGTATCTAGCCTAGATCCCCAAAACCGGTGTTTCGCATTAAGATCTCCTCCTGAAATAAAACGCAGTCCTAGGCTTTCGAGGTAGTCCAAAAATATGTCCTTTTTTTATTACATGTTTTGGGGGACAATATACTGCTTCTAATGTTTAGGGCCCGTGCTTCCAGTCTTCGATAACTATGGAGGTTGCCTGCAGATAATCTTTAACGTATTTGGCATATTCGTGATGTTTGATAAATTTCTTAACGATAACTGCTGTACCACCGTTTGCCGTGCCATCTGGATGTGGTGTTTCGTATATGCTGTAGTCTCGAATGTTTAGGAAGCTTTTAGCCGTAAAATGGGTTTCCGAGATTAGCATAATATCTATTTTGTTTGTATGTAGGTATGCTGCTAATTATTGGCGATGGTGAACCAATCCGTTTGCATTCCATATGACTATATTATATAAATTATTCGTTTTGTGTTCACGAACTTCGATAGTACTGTTGTGAGAAGTTTTAGCATCGTATTTAGAAGCTCGTTTTGCTGCTCGAGAGCATTTTTAAATTCGTTGAAAGATTTTTCAAGGAAGGAGGATATTTCTGGATTATTTGTACTATTATTAGTGTCTTTTGGCCTTGTTGCTTCCGCGTAGCTATTGAAGTGTTGTGTATGGTCGGATGGTCGGGTGCGCGACAGATTTGGTTTTGGAAGCTGATGTGCTACGTCGTGATTGTCGTTGGTTACCGATCTGTGTGTCCAGTGCGGTCTCTGCGAGTTCAGATTTTTCTTTTCTACCTTATCGCGATATACAGTGCATCCTTTATAATTGGCTGTGTGGTTTTTTCGCCTAGTGCACATGTAGCAGGAGTGTCTTTAGGTTTTTTTGCAATTGTCCGATTTATGGTCACCTCCACATTTTACACATCTATATTGCATGCGGCAATAAGTTGTCGTGTGTCCATATCTTTGACATCTCATACATTGTACTATTTCTATCCTTTGTTTAGGGGATTCGATTTGCACTTTGGCGTTGAGAAGGAGATCTAATGTGTAGATATCTTTGTTATTATTGGACGGTTCTAGGTCCAGAAAGAACAGCGGGAGGGGTATTTTGCTTCTACTCTGCCTAATGTTTATCACATTTCTCACTTTGTGTCCACGTTCTTCAATTTCGCTTTTGATGTCCTCGAGGGGAGTGGTGGGGTGCAGCGACCTAATAACCGCTCTAAAGGCTCGTTGTTGTTTGAGTTGATAGGTGTGATACGCGGCTCCTACTTCGTCCAGCTTGTGTATAATCTTTCTGTAATCATCCGTGCTTTTAGCCTGGATTCTCAGTTGGCCGGTACCATTTATGGACTTGTATGTATAGTCGTCTTTTCCAACTATTTCGCTCAGGGTAATAGCAAAATCGCTTATAGAATTTACACTTGATACGAATATGGGGGGCGGTCTTGTATGTATAGTCGTCTTTTCCAACTATTTCGCTCAGTGTAATAACAAAATCGCTTATAGAATTTACACTTGATACGAATATGGGGGGGCGGTCTTGCTTCGCTAGTGTTTCCATTCGGCGGGTTTACTTCCACGTCTGTCGACATCGTGTTGTCAGCGAGTATAGTAAATCTATTATTTGTGCGGAGGTGTGTTTCGGCGTTTGAAGCTGAGTCGCTATCATGGGGGTCTTTTCTTCGCCGTTTTTTTGCATGGAATACCTGCCAAAGAGGTGACTTTCCCGGTGTGTCGACAGCCGGCGTTCTTCTGAGTATAAGTCCTATGTCATCTCCTTCCGAGATGCTTGCGTGAGACATCGAAGGTATCTGGCTTGTGTGGTAGAGCTGATTTGGAATCGCGTTCTTGTTATTATTATTATTCGATAAATCATGCATCACCGTGTCCTGCACGTGGTTGATACCGCCACTTTTTTCTGCCATGCCACCAGGCCTGTTCTGAGGTACCGCAGCACTTCACTGATAGTCTCAATTCACACAACTTCGTATTTCTATGAATGGAATGAAAGTAATGTAATGAAAATAAATTGAGATCAAATAGAAATAGAAATAGTATAATTTCTGGACACAAACACGTCCGATCTCTCTGACGGTTCGCACGACACTCTTTTACGCAAATGAACGAGAGCACATGTCGAGTATCCTAAAATTCTAATAAACGTTCTGACTTATAATCACGTGTTTCTTGTGTTTCGCACCCACTATCCTGCGTAATTACAAACAGGTTATGGGTCCAGATAACTGAAAAAGTGCGAAGACCAGAAATCGTAAAAAGTGCACGCTGACCGAAAAAAGTGAGGTTAGTGGAAAGATTGCGTTCGTTCTCGAAAAGTCGACGCTACATATACATACACGTGGAAATGGCTTCTTCAAACGCAGTACGAATAGATCCTTCAAGCAAGGACAACTATGACACATGGAAAATCCAAATGGAAGCGATACTCGTGAAAAACGATGCGTGGGGATACGCAAATGGGGAAATTACAAAGTCAGAAATTATCCCAGGTGACGCTGCATCAGCGGAAACACAAAGATTGTGGATGGTCGTGGACCAAAAGACAAAATCCGACATTATCTTGGCGATGAAGTCTTCCGAATTAAAGCAAGTAAAAGGGTGCAATACGCCTCGAGAAATTTGGCTTAAGGGCTTACATACACTTGTAATTTTCAAAAAATCGTGTTTTTTTGTATTTTCTGAATATACATATATTTGAGCATACACACTCAAAATTTTATGTCAATCAGACGAATATTTTCGAAGTTATAGACACATTTATGAAGGCGCGTTAGGGAGGCGCGTCTCACAGTCGGGGACCGGCGCGCCAGCTGCCTACCTGAGGCGCTGTCCCTTCTTTCCTTGTCTATCCTACTCTCTTTCCTTTGTCCTTTTCTATTGTATGTTTCTCAGTTGCCAAAATTTGAAAAGTAGTCGTCAGTCTCAGCAGAGAAGCCTAACAGTAAAGTCGTGTCAGTGTACTTGTGCCTTCGATAATATCGTGAAAATGAAGTCTAGCAGAGAACTTAGAAAATCAACGAAAGTGTACAAGTCAAGAGCGAAGAAACGAAAGAATGTTTTCAATCCGAAAACAGCTGAAACGGATGAGCCCAGTTTCAGTGCCTCTGCAAAAAAAATGAGAATGCAGGAGGAAATCTTGGTGCCACGTGATCCGTCCGTTGAGTACCGAATTTTGAATTTTATTACTGTTTTCGCGGCCATCTCCGAATTTGTGCAGTGCAAAACCTGTAACGGAAATGTGAAATTTGAAACTGCTTCTGAACGAGGACTCGGGTTTAAAATTGTTTTGTTGTGCGATCAGTGTCCATCTCGTAGCATAAATTCTAGTCCTTTTATCGAGCATTCTTATGAGATAAAGCGGCGTTTTTTGTTTGTCATGAGAGTTCTTGGATTAGGGTTAAAAGGTGCTGCAAAATTTTGTGGATTAATGGACATGCCCGCTTTCCTAACACAGCCCACCTACGATTTAATTATGAAGAATATACATTCCTGTGTGAAAACAGCAACCGACAAACTTTTTCAGCATGCTTGTCATGAAGAAAAAGACTTGACTGCTGAACACCAAGGTGACGAAAAATCTGCAAAGCTTACCGTGTCCGGCGATGGAACTTGGAAAAAGCGAGGATATACTTCCTTGTATGGAGTGACATCATTGATCGGATATTATTCTGGGAAAGTAATTGATATCCTCGTGAAAAGTGCCTATTGCAAACAATGCGAAACTTGGAAAAGCAAACTTGATAGTGAAGAATATCAACAATGGTATGAAAACCATCAAGATGATTGCAGCTGTAATCATTCAGGTTCTTCTGGAAAAATGGAAGTTGACGCAGTGATCGACCTATTCAAGCGTTCAGTGGAAAAATTCGGAGTGCAGTACAGAAATTACATTGGAGACGGTGATTCTAAAACGTACTCCGGGATTTTGAAAGCTGCCCCATACGGTGATCAAGAAGTCGTGAAGAAGGAATGTATTGGATACGTACAGAAGAGAATGGGAACGCGACTCCGAAATTGTGTGAAAAAGAAAGTGGAAACGGTGGAAAAAAAGGATGGAAAAAAAATACAAAAAAAAACTCCCGGTGGAAAAGGCAAGCTGACAGCAAAAATGATCGACAAGTTGACAGTTTATTATGGCTTAGCAATTAGGAGAAATTGTGATTCGGTTGAGAATATGAGTAATGCAATCTGGGCCACATTTTATCATTACTGCTCGACAGACGAAAATCAACAACACGCAAAGTGTCCGATCGGATTGGACTCATGGTGCTCTTGGCAGCGGGCAGCAGCTGCTGATAACTTATCAGTTTATAAGCATGATTATCAGCCATTTCCACAAGAAGTTGCTGAGGCCCTGAGGCCCATTTATGAAGATCTCAGCAATGAAAAATTATTGGAAAGATGTGTGGGTGGTTTCACCCAAAACAATAATGAAAGCTATAACCAACTGGTGTGGAAGATCTCTCCAAAAGTACTTCCAGCCGAATCAAAAACGGTGGAAATGGCTGCATATATAGCTGCTGGCATCTTCAATGAAGGGACAGCTGCCCTTTTATATTATATGAATGCAATGGGCGTCTCACTTGGGTCCAATGCGCATTCATATACAGATAAAGAAGATGCGCAGCGCATCAAGATCTCCGACCTGAGATCACACGAGAGCACCAGAGAGGGAAGAATGGCTCGCAGACAGCATCAAATCGAATTATTAGAAGCTGCCAACGATGCGAACGGATTATTATATGGCCCTGGAATAGATGACTCCATGTAAGTTGAAAAAAAAAAAAATTTACCACATGTAAAACGCTTTTGAAACTTTAAACGCGTTTTTCTCAAAACTATGTTTTCAAAATCGGTGATCAAGATTTCTCGAAAACGGCTGAACCGATCAGTCTCAAATTTTAACACAACCTTTTTAGCTAGATTTTTTAGTAATTAATCGAAGATTTTTATTCTCCGATAAATATTTTCCATTTTATAAACAATTTAAGGCTTAAATTTTCGTTCAAAATCGAGTCTTTTATTTTGAGAAGTCGCCATTTTGTCAAAAATTATTTTTTCGCTAATTCCTTCGATTAAATACTAGATAATGTATTATATTAACGAAATTTATTCGGTTTTTTCATTTCAGATAATCCGGTCCAGAGATATCGTGATCACCGCAAAATTGGTTTTTTTTGCGGAGCTCTAGGAGATCGGCGATAGCAACATTCGCGATGATTATTTTGACAAATAAAAAATATGTTAATATATTATAAGGTTATTATAATATGTACACCAATTTTCAAATTAATAAATTGAATAGTCTGCGCGAAAAAAATTCTTGAAAATCCGTCTTTTTAAAGCCTTCTAACTGTATGTAAGCCCTTAAGGCCAGGTTACTCCAAAAAACGTGATTTTTTTCAATAAATTGTATTCATAGTACAAAACATGTTGAGTAATCAATTTTTTTTACATATGAAAGCACATATATGAAATTACTTGAACAAACTTTTATTTGTTTGTTTTCAAAATGGCGGTTTTGAAAATGGCTGCTGAAACTCATCTGATTAGTAGATGGATGACATCATTTCTTGGAAACGAATTATCTGAAAGCAAAAAACAAAACGGTTTCATGTTCTGTATCGAATTGGCCATGGCATCAAGCAGAATGAAACATTTTCAATGAAAAACAAACAAAATGGCGGACTTTTGAATTTTTGTACCCATTTTTTTCACTTTTAATTGTTTATAACTTTTTTAAATAATAATGAATATTTCTGGTTCTGCTTGAGGCCATAGCCAGACATATAAAGAGTAAAATGCCGTTTGGTTCATATCGATAAGTGCAATAGTTTTGAAATTAGAGTGTCATCCATGCGAAAAAACATGGTTCGGAGAAAAATCAGTTTAAAGTTTTTATTCGTGAAAAATCGTAAAAAAAAGTGAATTTTTCTCACATATCCATTTCAGCTTCATACACAACTCCTTCCTGGTCTTCGTAAGCATCATTCTGAAGAATTCTTGCATTTCTTAAAGCAGTTCTGTGCTCCTTAGACGCTTCAGTAGCTTCTAGCTCAGCTCGATCAACACGCCTGTTGTTGGCCCTATTAGCAAAGTGCCTTGCTTGCGGGCCGATTCTGACACCCATAACTTCCATTACTTTTAAAATGGGTGAAAGCCCTTCATTGAAAATGCAAACAGCACTGAGAGCAACAATTTCAAGCGTTTTTTTACCCGTTTTGTTCCAGATACATGAGTTGTAACTTTCGTTATTGTTTTGCGTGTTAGTCCCTAAACATCTCTCGAGCAACGTTTCGTCGGTTAATTTTTCATAAATTGGCTGTAAAAGATCTTGAATTTCCTGATCGAAAGCTGGATGATGGTTGTAATTCTGTTTTGTAGCCACTGCCTTTTGATAAGCGCACCATGAATCTGCTCTGGCTGGACAATACTGGTGTTGTGGCTTAGCATCGGTGCAACACTTGTGATAAAATGAGGCCAGAATTGCATTCTTCATGTATGGCACAGAATCGGGATGAGTAAGCACAGCTTTTTTAAAATAGCTAGATAAGAGCGACAGTTGCGCTTCAGTAAATTTTAAACATTTTACGACAGGTTGTTTGCTTTTTTTAGCCTTCTTCTCTTCGGGTACTTCTTCACCTCTTTCTAGTGCCTCTCTTTTTTTTGCGGTTCCAGAGCTCTCTTTATTTTTGCATGGTTTTTTTTGGCTTCTTTACCACGTCTATATATATTCTTGCCTACGTGTAAAACGCATGCTTTTTTCTTTACTTTGACAGCCTCGCCGTACGGTTCAGATTCTTCGAGTCTCTTGAAAGTTTTAGCGTCACCGTCGCCGACATAATATTCATACATAATACCGTACTGCTCCACATACCTCCGAAACATCTCTTCCACTCCTTCAACTTCTATAAGACCGGCACTATCATCATGATCCCTTGTGCAATTGCCTGCATCACAATGTTCGGTAAACTAAGCATCGAACTCTGGCGTATTTTCGGGGATTTTTTTTGAATAGTTACTGCATGCTTGGCAAATCTTCGATTTTACTATATCATCTATGACTTTGTTCGTGTACTTGCCGATCAAACTAACAATACCGAGTAAAGCTGTGAATCCTCTTTTTGGCCATGAACCATCGCCCGAAACAGTAAGCCTATCTTCGGGTAATCCTCTCTCTTTATTCTTTTCTTGCTCTTCTTTAGCAGCTTTTTTAAAAACTATTTCACTAACAGCCTTCAATGCAATATAAACTTGCTCTATGCATTTATAATAGCCAGTTATACTCACTGCAGTTGCTGAGATATCCATCAGTCCACATTGCATAAACTATTCTTGTGCGAGACACCGCAACGCACAAGATAAAGAGAGATGCAGCGCGAGAGAGAGCGCCTAGCAGTACGCTGCCGCGCCACGGGGACACTAGTTCGCGCGGTCCACCGCGAGAGGGCCACGCGGGCAACGGTTCTCGCGCGCGACTAGTGGCCCCAGCGGATACATAAGCGGCAGCGGTGCGTCGAGGAAAGTAGCCAGCACTTGTTGGGACACTTACCGCAACAAGATCAACAGCTCGGTTTTTCTGCCACTACTGCCACCGACATGCGTCACGGCCTGACCAAAAGGAAATCCAGACAGGTCAAGCTCTCATTTCAACTAGTCACCGAGTGGACATTACGCCGAATCACCATCCCGAGCAACGCAAGCCCAGGTCATCTTACACGACCAACTCGCTCGTGCCTCTGCACTTGGGACGTCCGCATCCGCCGATGGACCTCTCCCAGCTGGAGTAACGCAGTGCCTGCTCTTCTGTCTCCTCTCCGAGCTACACCTCCTCGCTTCACCTGCGCAGCCACGCAGACAGACACCAGCAGAGTTCACCGAGGCACACAAGCTTCAACCTCAGCAGGCTTCAGCAGCCAACCTCGGCAAACCAACGCCGAAACACAAACCTCCTCGGGAAGCGAGTGCGAACCGCCCACTCCCAGACGGCCAACAACAGAAAAAGTCTTCAACTCACCGAGACACACGCCACCGTTACACCTTCTACCAGGAGTAAGAACCACTGCCACGCAGCCACCACTTCTTTGGAGTGAACATCCACGAGCCCGCTTTGTACCTTTCACCGACGTTAATAACAATGAATAAACCAGTGCACCTCTCACCTATGTCGACTCATCTATGATTCATACACCTTCCCTATCGCTGCGCTTCCACTTCGCAATTATTGTAAGAGCTTTCGAACAATTCTTCTGTTTATTTCCCAACCATTTTTGATTTTTGGAGATGAAGGGATTGGTTCACTCTCCTCACAATCACAGATAATTTGTAATTCAAAACCTAATCCTTTTTCGTCACTTTTTGCAAATTCCACTTTTTTATTACACTTTGCACAAACAACTCTCTGCTGCAATGTAGCAAATACAGACCACTGAACGATCACGTAAGTCAGCAACGGATGGATTTTCACTTCAAGTTGAGGATCGGCGTTTTTCAGTCTTTTTGCAGCAGCACTGGTTTGTTCTGTATCATCATTTGAAGTATGTTGATTACACAAAAAACTCCTTCTTCCTGATCTATGTGGGACACCACTTCTTCTTTTTTTGTCCATGATAAATTTTGAGAGCACACAAACGAAAAATTTACTGAAGCGTGCGAGGACTGGAGCGAACAACCATCACCAACGAAAATTTCACTTGTACTGCCGTATATTATATACGAAGGACGCTCTCTAATTGTAAAGGACAGAATATTTTCGAGAAATAGAGGGAAACAAAACAATAAGACGATCCGACGGCACGCAGCAGCTGCCGCTACCGAAGGCGTTCGAGCGACCGGATCTACCGCACCGCTCCCCACTCTTTTATACCTGCTTCTCGGTCTTGTTGACCTTCAGGACCAATTCTATACTATTTCTACGAGTATACAGTAGCAATTTATGAAAAAAAATGTCGATTTTTTCAAAATTGTTTGGAGTAAGCTGTCCTTAAATTAACGTCTATATACCAATCTAGCGGGCTGGCACGAAAGGCAACACTGCTAAAACGTTTGCCACTCCACAAGATGGATGAACACGGGGATGTTCGAAATCACTTGGACAATCACTTGGGAAATTTTTCGATACCGTTGACAAATTGAACGAAATGGGCGTGGAAGTAAATCCCGACGTATTAACAGTATTATTACTTTACAGTTTTCCATCCAGTTTCGAAAATTTCAGATGCGCCATCGAATCGAGAGACGAGTTACCGACACCGGAAAGTTTACGGGTCAAGATTGTAGAGGAATATGATGCTAGAAAGAAAAACACGTACGATCATGAACAAAATGCGATGTTCGTCAAAAGGCCAAATATAAACAGCAAAAACATGTTCCACAAGGATAAAAGGGAATCCAAGAGCTCATCAAAAAGGGAAAGTACTAAAAAACCTGAATTTTTCAAATACAAGTGTCACAGATGCAGAAAAGTGAGACACAAAGCGGCCGATTGCGTTGAATCGAAGAACGACATCGACAGCGCGAACACCGTCGAAAACGTAAGCCTGTGTACGAAAGCCGAGTACACGCACGAAACGAAATCTTTTCATGCAGACGATGCGCAACGTGACGGAAAATGGTGCCTAAACAGCGGATGTACCGCTCATATGGGTAACACAAATGTCAAGTTTACAGGTATGAGTAAGGACTGTACTGGAAATGTAAAACTGGCAAGTGTAACGGGAACAGCGTCGATACAAGGAAAAGGGTCTGTATCTATAACCACAGAGACCAAAGGTCGACGGAAGAGCGTACATATAGACGAGGTGTTGCATGTTCCGAAATTGCGCACAACTCTATTAGCTATCGGGAAAATTACTGAGAAAGACTTTCGGGTTATTTTTGACAAACATAAGGCCGAGATCGTCGACAAGAAAGGAAATACGGTACTAACGGCAGATCGAAAAGATGGGTTGTACTACGTACAGGAAGTTAGTAACGAGTATGACGCCAACGCCGGTATTATCAACGGACCAAAGGTAAAAAATACACCCGAAAATGCACACGAAAATGGGACACTTGAACGTTCGCGACCTCATAGAATGCGATCGAAAAGGCATCGTACGAGGTATGAATCTCGGAAAGTACGTGAGGATTTCGTTTGCA
Organism: Netelia virgata; assembly: GCA_951802705.1. Classification (NCBI taxonomy): domain Eukaryota; kingdom Metazoa; phylum Arthropoda; class Insecta; order Hymenoptera; family Ichneumonidae; genus Netelia; species Netelia virgata. The sequence continues at coordinate 13,726,100 of OX637866.1, forward strand.
AAATATGCCTACGCGAAAAAATGACAAGAATGCCTTTTCCCAAGAAGTCGACAAGAGAGACAAAGCTATTAGAGATCATTCATAGCGACATCTGTGGGCCAATGAACGTCGAACCGAACGGAAAATCTAAATATTTTGTCACATTCATGGACGATTTATCAGGGTGGTATACGCTTAATAAAGCACAAGAGCGAGGTTTTGGGAGCTTCTAAGGACTTTAAGGTTCTAGTTGAGAACCGGCATGGAAGAAAAATACAGTATCTTCAATCCGATAACGGAAGAGAGTACCGAAACGAGGTTTTCGATACGTTCCTCAGGGAGAACGGAATTATTCGGAGAACAACGGTCACTCACACTCCCGAACAAAATGGCGTCGCGGAAAGAAGAAATCGCACATTATTGGAAATGGCGAGATGCCTCCTAATTCAGTCAGCGCTACCCTTATCATTGTGGTGTGAGGCTATTAACACGGCGAATTATATTCGAAACCGATGTCCGTCGAAGACTCTCGGAGGGCGCACCGCTTATGAAAAGTGGACGGGAAAGATTCCTAATGTTGGTTACTTTAAAGAATTCCGATCTCGTGTGTTCACACTCGGTAGACCTCCGACGCGAGGAAAATTTGAGTCCTGACCGAAAAGGGGAATATTTGTTGGTTATTCGGAAGAGTCCAAGGGATACCGAATATGGCTACCAGACGAGAGACGTACGGATATAGCGAGGGATGTTAAATTCATTGGAATGCCTGTCGTTGCACCGAGAATCGGGGATCACGAAGAGATCGAAATTGACGGGAACGACAGCTCATCGGAGGTTGAAGTGTTTTTCCCACCTCGAGTAATCGAGAACGATTATCCTCCAGCAGAAGCCGATGTTCCGAACGACGATGAATTCGAACCGAATGTGGACGAAGCTGACCAACATAACGACGATAACGGACTTTCCCGAAGGCTTCATGGACGACCGAGACTAATAAGGACCGGTCGAAGGGGGAGACCGCGTAAGGAATATCACACAACGAATTGTGTGGAAAGTATCGAAGAAACAGCCTTTCACGCTGAACTCCCGATTGAGCAGGCTGTTTACGGACCTGACGCCGACGAATGGTATCAGGCGATCGTGTCGGAATTGAGATCCATTATTAAAACCGATACTTGGACCGTCGTCGATAGGCCAAAGAATCAGAAGGTGATCGGGAGTCGACTGGTACTTCGAAACAAATATACACCTGACGGAACTATTGAACGGAGGAAGGCGCGCGCTGTAGCGAGGGGATTCGCCCAGAGACCCGGTATCGATTTTAATGAAACGTTCGCACCCGTCGCACGCGTTAGTTCGATTAGAACAATGACAGCAATCGCTGCCGAGACTGGAATGGCTATACGTCAGTTTGATATCATCCCCGCTTACCTAAACGGAGTGTTAGAAGATAAAGTCTTCATGGAAATTCCGAAACACACGACTGAAGCCTTGGAAAGATTTATCTCTACTGAGGATGAAAATAGCAAGATCGGAATAAAAACCACGAAATTGCATGAGAAACTCAAAGGAGGTAACCAAGTTTGCTTATCAAACAAGGCGCTATACGGTTTGCGACAGGCCGGTCGCTGCTGGAATGATAGAATTGACCAGGAACTGCGAAGATTCGGAGCAGAGAAATCGATCGCAGATCCGTGCGTTTACTTCAAAGGTTCTTCGAAAAATTTGCTGCTAATAGCCGTATACGTTGACGATATTCTCGTCGCTTCACGGGACGGAATGGAAATACAGAAATTTGGTCAACATATATCGAAAGTGTTTGAGGTCGTGGATCTCGGACCAGTGAAATATTATCTCGGAATGGAGTTTGCGCAGCAGCAAGGTACGGTTACCATTAATCAGAGTGGGAACATTAGAGACGTTCTACATCGTTTCGGCATGTCTGAATCGAAGTATGTTTCAACGCCTATGAACTCTGGGACGAAATTGGAAATTAACGAGAGGAAACCCGACGGCGAAGACAGTAAGCTGCCTTATCGAGAACTCTTGGGATCTCTTATGTATCTCGCAGTGTATACTCGTCCTGACATCTCGTTTGCAGTCAGTTATTGGAGTCAGTTCAACTGCTGTTACAATTTTACGCATTGTGCCGCAACGAAGCGAGTTTTGCGTTATCTTCAGGGGACCAAGGACTTGGGCCTTAGCTTCAAAAGGACAAGCGCACCGTTGACAGGTTTTGTCGACGCGGATTGGGCCAACTGCCCGAATGATAGAAAATCATATACAGGTTACGTGTTTATCCTAGGTGGATGTCCTATTTCTTGGGAAGCTAGGGAGCAAAGGACGGTAGTGCTCTCATCAACCGAGGCCGAATATATAGCGTTGTCCGAGGCCGCCAAAGAGGTTTCCTACCTGAAACGTTTTCTCACCAACATTGGTTTTGACGAGTTAGCTCAAGTCAGAGTTTTCTGTGATAACAATGGGGCTAGAAAATTAGCGGAAACGCCCATTTTTCACAATCGAAGTAAACACATTGTCGTGCGACATCACTACGTCCGAGGCGCCATCGAAAATGGCGAACTGGAAATCCTCCAACGGAAGAAATGGCAGCCGACGTACTCGCCAAAGGAATGGCGAAGCCGAAGTACTGCAAGTGCCTGGAGCTGCATGGCTTGACGATATCATAGACTTCAACGTCCAGTATCCCTGAATCGAGGGGGAGTGTTGAAACATTTGAATGTGACGTCGTCTCCGATTCACGGATAGCATGGCGAGGTGGCGGCACTGTCGCGCAACGTAACTGACGCATCACCACGTTCCCGCCGAGTCTTTTACTTTTTTTATTCACTGCATTCTTTTACGCAAATTAACGAGAGCACATGTCGAGTATCCTAAAATTCTAATAAACGTTCTGACTTATAATCACGTGTTTCTTGTGTTTCGCGCCCACTATCCTGCGTAATTACAAACATAATAAATAAAATTATACGTAAGCGTAAGAGGAGGGTTACTATCAGAGCATAGGGAGGGTGAGCTGAATAAAAAACTACTCGTGAGGATAATTATATTGTAGAAACGCTATTTATTAAGAGATAGATTAGATGTCGGTGAAAACGTTTATCTATTATATAGACCATAGAGTATACGGATATATAGAGAGGGTTGCCGGCAGGAAGCAACGACGAGACAAAAAGGTGACGTTGCGTGCATGTCGGTGAAGTGAAGGCGCTGGTGTCGCCCCGAGTTGACCGTCTGAACATCGTCAGGTATCGGTGACTGTCCAACACTCCCCCTCGAGGCTTCGACGGCCTATTTCCTATTATGTACAAAACACTCATTATTTTGAAAATATTGTGTACGATAACAATCGAATTATCAATCAAAAGACAAACATTATCGGGATATCTGGTCGAAATTTAAAATCCGTCAAACTCTAGAAATGTGATATTTTGTGTATGCCTCCAATAGTGTGCGACTGGATATTGTTTAGGGCAAAGTGTTTGAATAGGAATTGAATTTTGTTCCGTAATTCGAGTGACCATTTGGTGCAGTGGTTTTTTAGAATTTTTTTACCTTCTTCTTTAGAACTTGCAAATAATTTTCAAATTGAAAGGCACTAAAGTGATCCACGCAGCCAAATCGTCTGACCTCATCGGCGAGGTGTACGAGATTATGGACATTGTATGAAATATATTCGGGGCCATATAATTCTCCATAATGCCAAACGAACCAGCGCAACAAAGATTGAGCATAATCATTCATCACAAAACATAATTTAGGATTGAATAAAATTCGAATCGCTATGCTTAATGCAAGAAAATGACTGTATAAATGTATTGGCAAAACTGGTTCCAAAACCACGGGACCGGTATAGAGAAGAAATTGCCGTAACTCGGTAGCCTTCCAGCGATCGATATCGTCCAAACCTCTCGGTTTCCTTGCAAATTCTTTGGATATACTAGATTTCATCGAGAGTAGGATTAGTGATGCAGCAGACAGCAGTTGTTTTGATCATCTGATATTTTTCGGGCCATTGACCCAAAATCGCAGAAGTCGCTTTACGATCCCCAAACATACAAGATGCATATAATCTAATGCCACGTGGGATACCAAACCAATATTCAATCGTAATAAATCCGAGACGCCGCGATGATGCTCGGACTGTAATTGGCGTCGAAACGAATCATCTGTTCTTAGAGGGGAATCTATTTCCGGAAAAGTAGTTCGTCTGCATATGACATCACCTTCTTGAGTACATTTTGGACAACCAAAGTACCCGTTGTGACTTTTAGTATAAGTGATAAAAGCCCGTGCCGGTGCATCGCAGACAATAGCTTTAATATTTATACGACACATGTGACCTTCAACGTCAATACCATCGTTAAGAAATTCAACCATTTCAGTGATGAATTGATTAAGAAAAAGATTCGCATCATCCGGTTTCTTATTACCATAATGTATTCCAACTGCAAAAGGCTCGGAATAAAAGTCCGTAGCAAGGGATACTAAAATTGGCCAAAACTACCCTCTGGAACTTTTAAACAATGGCAAACCGTCGCAATTGATGTTTATTTCTATGGAATGCAGAATATCATCAAAATATTTTCGAATCGTCCGTTTTAGTCCGATTGTCAATCCAAAATGCACGTACTCACCACCGTTGATCGAACCAATCGTGTATGGGGGATTTCGAGGTGTTTTGAGAAGAGTACGAATATCTGCCGGTAAATTAGTATTGCCATGCTTACGAAGAATTTTCAATAAAGTGTTAACAATTCTGTGATACGTCATTTTGTACTGTCCACGAACATAAATCATCGGCTATGCTCGCATTGGGAGCACTTGCAATTTCACCTTCAAATTCGGTTAAAGTCTCGTTAGAAGAAGAATCACCTGGCGAATTTTCGTGTGATTCAATTTGCATGAGACTACCAGGTTCAGTTATGAGCTTTGAGGGTGTATCACTTACATCGTCAGCGTGAATAGTAGCAATGGTTTCAGCTGTAGGAGTATCGAAAGCAGCAGAAGTCAATGGTTGCTCGTTAAATAGATTATTATCGATTAGATTATTAAGCGGATTGGTAGAGCAACTACGATCTAATGATACGAAATGTGAAGTAGAAGGACGATTATTGATTGTACTGTGCCGTAAGATTTCCTCGCGAATCAATTGATTTCTTCTACGCTTTGATATACTCTTAATACACTTCGGCATTTTATAGAATGTAACATTAATATTAAAAAAAAAACGTAAGAGTTCAATTATTTACGTTCAAAGGTAAAGGGATTTATATGTCGTGGATGAATAGGTAATATTGAGGATACTTGGTCTTTTCTGAGATAGTGCAATAAACTGTGAAGTAAAAATAAAATTGTATCAGTTTGAAAATATAACAGTTGTAAAAAAAAATTGAAATAATAATATAACAGAGGGAGTGTGCTCGGAGGCTCTTCGGTTCGGAGGTTTGAAGGAGATTTCATAATCAATCGTTTTGTATATATTAATTTGATAATATTTCACTTACTTGACATCAACGAGCTTTTTTTGCGCAGCACAACCCTTCGGCAGAATCTTTTTTAACGCACCACAACCTTTCGGAAGAATCTTTTTTAATGCAGCCCAGCCCTTCACCAGGATAATTCAGCACCATCTGTTGGGAAAAAAGTCTCAGTACAATCAATGAAGACAAACAATATATATGGTTAATTAATCAACTCAGTACAACAAAGTTTCTAAATAGAATCTACCAGAATGACACTGTTTAGATTTACATACAGACGATTAACAGCAAACACCAAATTTAACATGTTTAATTGAAGCAAAACATTACACAAAACATAATATTTGCCATATGAACAAACAAAAATCTAAAATTTTCACTTTTACATCACTCATAACCTGAATCAAATCACGCGCATGTAGATTCGGGTTAATATGAAATCTACATGCTATTCTATTTTTTTATCACTTGAACCATACACACGATACACACATTTATTTACGGTTTATTATATTTAATATTTTTAAATATTCTGAACAAAAAAGATAATGAAAGAAGGAAGCCATTATACCTTCCCTTCCGAAATACACGATACGCTACGGGGGTCACACGTCACAGAACACGGTGTACGATACTAGCGACGACGCTTATGGAGAATTCGTAAAGCTCACACGTACTTGTTATACGCTGTCTGCGAAACCATTACAGAGCTTAAGTATATATAATGTATGTAATCACAATATTGTAGCGATTACGCTTTTTTGACAGGCTTCTTCTTTCACCGTAAAAAGGCTGGCTGCACACCTCCACGGAGACAATTTCTTATTAATTTTTACGGTGAAATCTTGGTAAAAATTACATAAAAAACTTGAACCCGGTGACAAAGCCATACGCGCACTCTCTCACAGCTTGCGTTCACGTATACGCACGCTCAGGCTTAATTTGTATCAGCACTTTTTTCAACTTATTGTAGTAATGTTTACGTTTCACGAAAATTTACTGTTGATTTCAGTAAAAATTCTTGAAGCTATTTTAAATTGCTGTCATGCAACAGTAAATTTTTATTCGTTTCCATTAAAATGTATAATTTATTTCCTAAAAATCTGAAGAATTGTACATTTGTCACTCAGTTACTGTGATTTCACAGTAAAAATTACTTAAAAATTCTTTCTGTATATGATTAACTTCCCCTATAATCTCCTCTAACTTTTAAAGTGCTCGTAACGCGCGCCCTTTTTTCGTGCAATAACGTACCGGCAGAGGCTCAGCAAAATGCCCACCACTGGCCCTGCATGGTGGCGGGAATTGTTTAAATCGAAATTCGAGGTCGTACTAATAATAAGTCTTATTAAAAGTGTTCTTGCACCATAATCATAATAGTATATACAAAGTAAATTCAAAATCATCAGATACAACTTTTTAAAGATAATTTTTTGAAATTTTGCGTGAATCTTTTTGAGCGTCATATTATGTGTATACAAATTTTAAGAAAGTTTCTCCGTCTGGTAATCGAGATATTCAGTGTTTAAAATTGCAAATTAAACATGAGGTCTTATGAGAAGTGACGAAAAAAGATGATTTTTTACAACAAATAACACGATTTCTAGACGTCAGATTTTCTCAAATTTTAACCACAGTTGAGTATGATTGTTGAGAAGGTTCATACGAATTTTAAACAATTAATCTTTAAATTCGTCTAACGCAAAAATATCCTTAAGGTACTAGTCCTAAATAGAATTTTAAAACAATCGATTTGTTTACATTTTTCATCTCCTCACACCTTCAGAAATCAACACCTACAATATTTTTAAGAAATTTGAGTTATCAAAAGTTGCGGCGGCGACTCGACGCCATAAGAGTACACTACAAGAATATAACGAAAAAAAGTTGAAATGCGATTTTCTCGAAATGACTTTCTTTCAAATGGCCGACAGTTATAATAATCTCTAGACTCACTTGACTCATATTGGCGCCTTTTGTTTGTTTTATATGTTCTGCACAACAATTTACCACAATTTGGCCGAAAAATAAAAATACACAATTTTAGCAAGAAAAAAATACTGAAAAAGAAGTAAATTTTTGACAATTTGGTTCAAACATCCGCCATTTTTGTTTTCATCGATTTTGTATTAACTGTGGTAATTTGTTGTATACGAAACCTTTCTCTTTAAAATACTTTGTAATTATTTTGTCTCAGACTTGCCAATCCTGAGATTATAACTGTCGGCCATGGGGCCAGGTATTATTTTCAAAGACGCAACTTTGGCGCCTTCTAAACAAATATTCAATGAATCAAAATAAATTTTATTTTTTTTTATTTTATAAGGTTGAAACGATATTGTAAAAGAATAAGTTTTATAGGCATATCCAATAATGGAGCTGAAAAAAACATCTTAAAAAATTTGGGTTTTCGGCCTAAGTTAACATACATTATCAAGCATAGGATAACTGGCAGGTAGAGGTTTACCGAGAAGTTGGAAAACCCGCCTTCAACCATACAAAATTGGCAACGTTTCATAACATTTAGATAACCTGAATATTGTTAATGTTAAAATCCCATCGTTACAGATATAATATGTAACGGTTACGATATGTTGGCTATGTAACTGCAACATTGTACCGTTTTAGAACATTCACATTATGTACGTATTACCATTGTTATACTCACATGGTTGTAACAGTGTTATGTGACTGTTGCAAGAACTGGTTATGCAACTGCAATATTACAACATTTTATAACATATACATTACCTCAATATTACCAATGTTACATTCACTTTGTTTTTTTTTTTTTTTATAAAATCTGTTTATTTTGGACCAAGGAGTAGAGCGAAGTGGGTGAGATACATATATACAAAAGATTCGTTAAACAGGCCGAAAAACAATAACATTACTTAATAACTAGCGGCTCTATTGAGCACTCGTAGATGTGAAAAACGTGTCGTGTGATGTGTGTTGTGTGTGATGTGTGTGTCAGTTTTCGTGTGCGTGGGGCGCTAAGCCTGTGTGCGGAGAGTGACTTGCAATTCGTTCAAGCAGAGGTCCAGTAACTGCTATTTTTCACTTTTTGTATATGGGGTTAGAAATATATGAGTGGACTAAACAAAGCAAAATGAAGAGAGGGAAAGATTATGAAGAATGAAGAGAGAGAAAGATTATGAAGAATGAAGAGAGAGAAAGATTATGAAGAATGAAGAATGGTAGTGCGTAAGAAGATGGCTGATGAATATAATACAGATGAACCCGAAGATGAGCGTGAGAGTATGTGATGGTTTTATACAGTGTCAGTGGAGGTTTACGATTGGCCGCCGAGCCACCAGTATTTTTTAGTACTAAGTGTGTGTTTGTCCCTCATGTCCCTGAGCGGCAGCACCGTCGAGTACCTGCGGGGGGCCTCCGCCCTGCCGATTTGCGTAAATGGTGGGTAAAGTATTTTGGTGACGCACGCTGAACGATAAATGTGATATATGATCGGTAGGTTTCAGCTGTCCTGCAGGTAACCGAGAGCGTCCAAGAACGTGAAGGCTTCCGGTGGTATATTTCCTTTTAATAAGGCATGTTTATAATAAAGCGGATTGGGGTATATTTGGTTGTATATGAGACTGTTACTTTGCGCACCGAAGCAAAGTGATCTCTCGCCAGTTTAAGGATATGCGAGTCGATTCTGGGAATATTAGCCTCATCATATAGTTTCTTATTACTGATAAAATGAAAATATCTTGTTTCCGGAGATCGATACATGCCTAAGCATGTTCTTAGGCATTTTCTTTCGAACTTTCGGATTTTTCCGCTGTAGATGCTGCACTGTTATACCAGATCGCCGCTCCGTATGTTAAAATTGGCCGTATCAGTGCTTGGTACGCAATCAATTTGATTCGTCTCTTCAATCTCTTGTTATAAAATAGTCTGCTGACCACGAAGAAACCATTCCGGGCCTTTTGGAGTTGCGTTTTGACATGCTCGGTGTAGGTTAGAAATTTATCAATTTTAATTCCCAAGTATTTAACCGATTCTTTGTGTTTAATTGTGGTATTTGCGTCTCTGTCAATTATATGGAATGTTTTATAATGTTTTCTCGTGTCTCTGTTTGCGTCGTAAAGTCTCGGTCTAAATAATATCGTCTCACACTTGTCTCCGTTGATTTTTAGTTTCCAGACATTACTGTATTGTTTTATTTTGTCGCAGTCGCGTTGTAGTTTACTATTTATTTCAGAAGGTTTTCATTCTATCCTGTAAATGATTAGGTCGTCAGCGTAAGCGATGGATTTTCCGTCATCGGTATCTGTGAATTCCGGTAGATTTAGTGCGTCACTGTTGAATATGTTGAATAAGATCGGTGAATTAACTGTACCTTGCTGTAGTCCGTTTTTTACGTCGTATATTTTGCTAGTCTTGCCCGCGTGGTCAGTCACCGTAAAACTTCGTCCCGTAATCATATTATATATCATTTTTGTCAGATGTCGTGGAGATTGTTTGTCAATTAGTTTATATGTAAGCCCTTCCGTCCAAACTGCCGTCCAAACCGTCCAAAAGCTTTCTCATAGACTATCAGACAGGCCCCTACGCAATTCCCGCCGTTGAGTGCCCAGCAGATGTCGGAAGTGAGTTTGGTGAGCGTGCACCGTTGAGTGTTGGTACCGGAAACCAAACTGATTTTCCGGGATGATGTCGTGGAGAGAGGAGAAGGAAGTTATGTTTATATTCAAGATTGTTTCAAAGAGTTTACTAATGTTGGGCAGAAGGCTAATAGGTCTGAAGTTAGATGGGTTTGAAATATCCTATAACCTTTATTTCTCAGCGCTATCACTTTGGCTCGCTTCCACATCTGCGGAAAATGGCAGTTGTTTAACAGATTGTTAAACAGTATGCACAAGTTCCTAGAGATCTTGTGCGGAACATGTTTCAGAGCAACATTGGGAATCCCGTCGAAGCCTGCGGATTTTGTATTGTTCATTGTCTTCAATAGCGTCCGTATTTTCGTGTGTGATGTGAAGTAGCCGTCGTATAAGTCTCGTTGTGGCTGGTCGGCTAGATTTTCGTTTGAAAAGTTTGTCAGTGTTAGTTTGTCTCTATTGTCGTTTTCGATTCCCAGCTTGAACGCGTCTACTGTGTCGTTAACTGTTTTGTTTAGTCTGTAACTTCCCATATGTAAGTTTTGTGTGTAAGCGGTGGCAAAGTGTGCGCCTATCGCATTTAATTTGTCCGTTGTGTCGTTAATGATGTATTTATTGTTCGGGTCTTTGTCTAAGTTGTTTGGGTCTATTTCTGCAAGGCGCAGCAAGTCGCGTCTGTCTTGTGGATATTTAATGTCGGAAGTGCGTTCGTAGATTTTGGTCTGAAGATAGCGTTTAAGGTTGGTAGCATGCGTCTGGAGTCGTTCGTCGGTATTTTCGTTATTTTGCCCTTCCAGTATTTATTAACGGAGTTAACAAATTCCTGTCTCAGTAACGTGCGCGTCTGTTTCAGTGCAATAGTAAGTATTGTCCTCTGTGTCGAGTGCCTGGGTTCGAAATTTCTTTTCAGGTTAAATAATTGGGTAAGTATTCGGCTTTTCTGTTTCCGTAATTTGTTTATCAACTCCTTTTCGTAGTTGTCGGTCGGATTGAATTTTTTCCTTTTAGGTACCGCTGTCTGTAGTGCGTAGATGATTTGTCTGTTTGTCTCTATCAGCAGTGCTTCAATTTCGGCGTTCGACAGATTCCTATTATTGGGAATATCCGCGATTGACGAGGAATTTAGGTAGCTCTTAAATTTGTTCCAATCTGCTTTATGCAACGAAAGTTTGTCTTCGTTTGTACTTGTTTCTAAAACTGGCTCTCGGCCCCCAATCGCAATGACATTTATAATTATCCCGTTGTGGTCACTGTCGCAAGAGATGGCCCTGACTTCATCGTCACGATTTGTGTTCATGACGATCCTACAATCTGCCACACACACATCAAGGAATGAATTGCCACTTGGGAAGGAAGGTACGTCGGAATTGTATAATTTAGATCTGAATTCAATTCTGTTTTCGTCTAGCCACTTATGAAGGGATATACCTCTCGAGTTGTTCAACTCGTTCCTCCATGTGGTATGTTTGGCGTTCAGGTCTCCTGCTATTAAGTAGTAATTATGCGTAAGGTTTAATTTTAACGCGTCGAATAGTCGCTGCCAATCGGCTATGAACTTTTTGCTATTTATACCAGGCACATATGCAGCTATCACGTAGAGGCTTTCATTGTGGGGTAGCTTTAGCCTTATGATGGTCGTTTCTAGTATTTTAGCATTGTTTAGTGCTTGCAACTCGATTTCCTCGAACTTGACGATGTTGCGGATTAAAATTGCCGTACCGCCTCCCTGTTTAGCGTTCGGTCTGTCGTTACGTATGAGATTATAATGTTTAAAATATAGTTTATGTCTGGCATTCAGTTTAGTCTCGTTTACTAGTACTAAGTCTGGTTTGTATTTTTTTGTCAGTTGTAGTAAGTTGTCACGTCTTTGGTTTTGTGAGTGAGTTGGCATTAATAGAAATAATTTTTAATTTATTGCAACGTTTATCCGCCATTAATCGGGATTTCTAAATTGAGGGCAGTTTAGTGTTTCAGTTTAGAATGCGCTCTAGTATTAACTAGAGCGCATTTGTTCAGCTCTTTTTTTATGTTCGTAATTTCTGGAATGATTGCGTTTAATATTGCCTGTTTTATTTCTTGTGCTAAAGCTGCCAATGAGGTCTGCGGCGGTATCGTTGAAGGTGGGGATGGTGCGGCTTCGGTTTGTTGCGATCCTGTTTTTGGACCTTCTGCGATGGCCGTCCACGTCGTGCGTATGTTGTCCCTGTGCGTCGTGACTCCACGGACTGCTCCGGCAAAGCTAATGCTTGGTTGTATGTGTCGTTGAATTTTTTGCAGTTTTTTTTCTTTTTGCTCACGCTGGGCTCGTTATTGTAGATTTATTTGTTGTTTAATTTCCAGGATTTTTGGGCATCCTCGGAATGAAGCAGGGTGTCCGTAGTCCTCGCAATTGACACCGTAGAGTTTATCTCTCTCTGTGTGTGAGTTTCTCGGTAGATCACATTGTCCAGCGGTGTAGTCATTTTTGCATTTGACGCATCTGTATTCCATTCTACAGTTGGCCGCAGCGTGGCCGATTCGTTGACATCGATTGCACTGTATCCAATCTTTTTTGCGTAAACGTTCCCATGTGACAGCCTGGTAGGCTACGTATTTAATGGTGTGAAGTTTAGTGGCTGTGCTTTCTGGTGTAATTTGGACGATTAGAATTGGTAGTGCGAAGTTATTGTTTCTTGAATTAATGGTGGAGAATCGGGTGACTTTGGTGAATTTAATTTCCGGTATGTTTAATTCCTTCAATTCTTTTTCGATCTCGGATTCTGTGAAATTTGAGTTTATTCCTTTGAGGAGGAACGATTGTGATTTTTCGCACTTCGGTGTGTAGGTGTAAAATTTTGAGTTTGTTTTATCGAGGAAGGCTTTTATTTTTGTGTAGTGTTCATGGTTGTGGGTGTGAAGAATGTGATCGCCTGGGTTGTATGTTTTTAAATGAAAGTCTTTGGTTTTTACACATTCTGTGCAGAGGCTCACCGTATCTCTTGGTTCTTGTTGTGAGATGAATATTGGCGGTAGCTTGCTTTTTCTTTTCATTTTATCTGGGGATTGGGTCGCCGTGGTCGTTCGAGATTTATTCAGAATGGAATTTGATGTTCGTGTAGTACTTGTGGATGATTTCTTGTTCATCGATGCTGATGTGTGTTTGGCCTTGAGAGTGTATAAGAAACTTAGTTTCTCTGTGTTACTTGGCTCGATGTCGTTTGCGTCCTCATCCCTGAATAGAGCCTCGTACCTGTTGGCCGGCCGTATATTGTCAATGTTATTATCCTTAGGCGCGCTTATGTTGTTCCGTGAAGCTACAATGGCTGACAGTTGGTCTATTTGTGATTCTAAGTTTGCTAATTTAGGTTTTAGAGCGTGGATTTCCTCAGCTAGACGGATCATCTCCGGGTTGGCCGAGTTGTTATCGAGTACAAGTGCACTCGCTAAAATGCCTGCATGATCAGAGTCGCTATCAAAAGAATCCTCATCGCTGTTGTTAGAGTCCGACAATCTTCTCGCTTTGTTGGTACTTGTCATGGTTGGCGAAGTCAGCCTCCGCTTATTTTTTTTTTAGGATTACCCAGTGTAGCTATTTTAGCAGATTGTGCAGGTTCGAAGATATCGTCGAGATCCTCGATATCCGGTGCTTTTTTTTTTTTTTTTATTTTTAGTTTTATTTTGGGGATTGTCCCTGTATTATTGGGAATTCCTGACATGCTCATTTCTTTGTCGCTATTTACCTGAGTAATATTTTCATATGTTGCCTCAACCGAGGCATCGCCTTTTCTAGTATCCGTAACCTTAACTATCCTCGATTCGTAACGGAGATATCTTAGTAGCGATTTTTGCTAGAGAGCACAAATCAGTTTTTTATTCACTCACAATTGTTATAGATTATGTGCGGCACCTTTATTTAATAACAGGGGCACTGGATTTAATAACTGTGGCCCTGTATAGTGACTATTTATTGAGTTTTATATCTCCATTCGTGAGAACACGCGAAGCGCGCGGGCCGAGCCTATTCACACACGATATGGGATTTTTTCAGCGCACGATTTAAGATATTGATAAGTAGCCAAGAACTACGTAGATCTTGGATCTGGCTGCAGAGCGAGGAGCGAACGTAAATATGTATCTATTGATAAATCGGCGTCTCGCCGTCGCGGTGGTCGAATCGTGACTGGGCATTCACATTGTTATAATCATAATATGTAACAGTTATAGTATGTTGGTTATGTAACTGCAATATTATACCTTTTCATAACGTTTACATAACCTGAATATTACCAATGTTATACTCACATTGTTCCACACATGTTATGAGACTGTTATACATTTTGGTAATGTAACCATGATGTTACCACGGTACGTTACATGTATATGATATACAGGTATTGAGTAAAACATTGCGGTGTTATTTTCATATTACATAACAATTATGCTACACGCGTGTAACATTGTGATATTAATTGTAACTTCCACGTTATATTGCCGTTACATGACTGGTTTACTGGGATACTTCCTTCAGAACTGCCTAACGCGCCTAAAGAACTTCAAAAAATAATGAAGAAATAAATGTATTCGAGGGGGCTTCAATCGCTCGACTCTCAGAGTTGTGAATATTAGAGACGGCAGACCTTTCACGATCTCGTGGCTCCGACTACGGGGCGTATAGAATCCCGAGTTTCGTCACAATGGACTGCTGCGACGCCAAGTGGCAGTTTCTGGCCAAAAAACCTTAGCTTCAATCGAAGCATACGCAATTCACTTCAATAGTCGTCTGAATTTTTTAATATCGTAGAGTCGGCAATATCGTTGCCACTTCCACTAACTGAACTATCACATGGACGAGACTAGAATCCGCTGGATTCCCGATTTACCACAGACCGAACATGGCGCTGACGCCTAGCACCTTCCGCCTTCTACACAGAAGAACGGCAGTGTCCGAAACGGCGAGACTGTTAACGAGTAACCTATATGTGTACCTAGAGTATATACTATTATGCAATTAAAAATATATCTAATATCGTCTTGTATCTTCTGGTTTCCGAGACTCATTTAATACCTACCAATCTTGGCCCTTAAGGAATCCCACAACGAAATCTATTCTAAGCGAACCGAAACTTGTAGCGGCGCAAATAGACATAACGGTAACTCACGGAGTATGTGTGTGGTATGCCTGAGATAGTCTTAAGGCAAGCTTACTCCAAACAATTTTGAAAAAATCGAAATTTTTTTTTTCATAAATTGCTACTGTATACTCGTGGAAATAGTATAGAATTAGTCCCGAAGGTCAGCAAGACCGAGAAGGTCAGCAAGACCGATGCTAAGCCACAACACCAGTATTGTCCAGCCGGAGCAGATTCATGGTGCGCTTATCAAAAGGCAGTAGCTACAAAACAGAATTACAACCATCCTCCAGCTTTCGATCAGGAAATTCAAGATCTTTTACAGCCAATTTATGAAGAACTAATCGACGAAATGTTGCTCGAGAGATGTTGAGGGGCTAACACGCAAAACAATAACGAAAGTTACAACTCATGTGTCTGGAACATAGCCCCTAAACATAAGTTTGTTGGAAAAAAAACGCTTGAAATTGCTGCTCTCAGTGCTGCTTGCACTTTCAATGAAGGGCTTTCATCCATATTAAAAGTAATGGAAGTTATGGGTGTCAGAATCGGCCCGCAAGCAAGGCACTTTGCTAATAGGGCCAACAACAGGCGTGTTGATCGAGCTGAGCTAGAAGCTACTGAAGCGTCTAAGGAACACAGAACTGCTTTAAGAAATGCAAGAATTCTTCAGAATGATGCTTACGAAGACCAGGAAGGAGTTGGGTATGAAGCTGGAATGGATATGTGAGTAAAATTCACTTTTTTTTACGATTTTTCACGAATAAAAACTTTAAACTGATTTTTCTCCGAACCACGTTTTTTCGCATGGATGACACTCTCATTTCAAAACTATTGCACTTATCGATATGAACCAAACGGCATTATACTCTTTAGATGTCTGGCTATGGCCTCAAGCAGAACCAGACACATTCATTATTATTTTTAAAAGTTATAAACAATTAAAAGTGAAAAAAACGGGTAAACAAATTCAAAAGTCCGCCACTTTGTTTGTTTTTCATTGAAAATGTTTCATTCTGCTTGAGGCCATAGCCAATTCCATACAGAATATGAAACCGTGTTGTTTTTTGCTTTCAGATAATTCGTTTCCAAGAAATGATGTAATCCATCTACTAATCAGATGAGTTTCAGCAGCCATTTTAAAAACCGCCATTTTGAAAAAAAAAAGTTTTTTTTAAGTAATTTCATATATGTGCTTTCATATGTAAACAAAATTGATTACTCAACATGTTTTGTACTATGAATAAAATTTATTGAAAAAAATCACGTTTTTTGGAGTAACCTGGCCTTAAGAAAAGTTTTGCCAAGGATAGAAGGCTGTGTTACAAATCTCGATTTTTCTCTGTTTCCTATTGATAAAGAACGATATATTCTGAATATACCTAACGTGGTTTTCTTTACATAAATAAAGCAATTCTCAACTGCGTAAATAACAATAACAGATATTCACTCAATTTTGTTAGAATAAATCTAACATTGTCCGAGGATTAAAATGTAAGAATGCACTCGAAGGCAAGTCAAAAGTAGATTCCTTATCTCAATATCCGCATACATGTTTCTGTATTCATATACAGTTTTCAGTTCATGTGAAAACCCCAAAATAATCGGCGAAGAGTGAGATATCTTATTATTTATTTAAGTGCTATTTATTCCAGAAAAATAAGCATGTGACACTGAAAGAGTATCAAATAGATGTATTGATATAAATTTCTTTGCTCGAGCGAAACACTTGCTCAAAGAATTTACTGATAACTCAATTTAGAAATTAATAAAAATTGTCTTTTTGAAATTTTTCACTTAAGTCATATACTAGTAACAAGAAATTTCCTAGACCTGATTTTCGTATAGGCTATTTGTTGTTAGGAAAATACACAAATTTCCTTGAAACATGATATGAAATGATCTCTTTTTTCGACCAGCCACACATACAATGCCTCTTTCGGTGAGGCATAGCTGATTATCTCAGGTCCAGTGTCCATCAGATCTAATATTCTTGATAAATATTCTTCTCGCATAATTTTTATGGTTTATAGTATTGAGTTGTACAGTCTACTGAGTGAACATATACACAATAGAACGTAGCTCCGGCAGTATTAGCTATTATTGATCTTTCGAGACCCACGCACTATTGAGGTATCCCGCTTATGAGGGGACATAAGTAGATTAAGCAAAGCCTGTTTGCAATGGTACGAAGTATGAGAGAAGCGATATGAGAGGGCTTGGCAGGAAACTGCAACAAAAATTGCGGCTAGTGTACTTGATGTATACTGTGTGTAATTATTCATCGGCGTTACTTTCATTTCGAATGGAGCTGTTGCGAGGTTGATGTCTGAAACTTGGTTTAAGTGCATGTATAATACGAAGTCGCAGGTCCCATGGAAAAAAGCTCTTCATAGAACGTGACAAGTTTTGGTAACAGTTAATACTAAGATTGCCAAGTTTCTACTGAATCGGTATAAATGGGTATATATATACCTACACACGCACATATGTGCCGAACTTGGATTGAGCTCTCCAGAAGTTTTACATGTATAACCACCATCTAACAGTGAAAATTCCGTGTAAGGAAGTGCTATCATTCTTATTTCTCTTAATATATTCGTCTGAATAAAGCATCCTAAATTACATTGTAAAGGACATTCGAAAGTGAAAATGGGTTTTCTGGTAATAGTCCAGTAGTGCTGTCGTCAAAAATCCCTGTAATCTAACAAAATTAGAAGAAGGCCAATTTTTTTACGGCTGATTCTATAGGTGCCGCCAGTGCTAAATCCCAGTTTGCTAAAAATCGGTGGCCAGGTTTTTTAGGGGATGAAGGGGGATGGGGGTAAACTAGTGCTAAACTACAACACGTACGAGGTCGGCCCCATTAGATAAACTGTTCAGAAAAATCCGGACTCCATTTTTGTGTACAGCACCGAAGTTGCGGAAGTTCGTTTTGGGGGTGAAAAAGGGGTGAAATTAGAAAAATTATTCTTGATTTAATAACTCTTTAGGGAAAATTCGTACAATTTTTGTTCAAATGGGAATGTTGTAGCTCTTGAAAAGACGCGTCGATCGAGGGATTGATCATCCCTCTCCGATAATATCTTGAATAACTCAAAAACAAAAAAATGTTTGGGTATGGTTTGAATGTACGACGTGTAGAGAATGATATTCTCAAAATTTTCGTTTGTATAGCCCACACTCAAGTTTTTTGTTTTTCTAAACCCTTTCGTGGGTTGAAAATGCAAAATGAAATTTGGCGAAACTTTTGACCATACGAATTCGCTGTCTTGGAACAATTTGTAGCTTGAATCCTCAGCTACATTTTTATCCACAGCACCAAACTCGTATGTCTTTATTTTCTTTTTCAATAAGTGGGGAAACGTACCAAAAATCAGTTCTTTGAGAATAACTCGCCGGGAAATTTTTTTTTTGAACTCCATTCAAATAAAAAAGTGTTAGCTCTCAAAAAGACGCGTCGAGTAGGACTAAACCATCCCTTAATTCCAAATGGACCCCCCCCCCCGCCTCCATAAAAAAATTAAGAAATACTCTGAAAACCGTATTTTCGTGATCGCTGAAAAGACGTTGATTTTACGGGTGCAGTTTGATTTTACAAAATATAGGGATTAATATTCTCTACAATTTCGATCATACAAACCACCCTAAAATATTGCCATGATTTCACCCCTTAACAAAAATAAAAATATTGTGATCTTGTGCTGAAAAAGTATCGACTGTACGACAATTTTCATGTAGGATGATTTATTTATTGAATATTCACCTGTAATTTTGTTTATAGACTCAACCCTGTCAGGGCGACCCTTCGGGGTAAAAGGTTAGGGTAAACAATATTTGGTACAGTTTTTTCGAAGTCTTTCTGAGAGCTACAACTTTTTAATTTGTATGGAGTTCAAAGAAAAAATCCCCCCCCCCCCCCCACTTTTTGAAAACGAAAAAAAAGATACGAGTTTGTTACTAAGGACAAAAATGTAGTTGAGGGTACCAGCTACAAATTGTCCCACGGCGGCGAATTCGTATGGTGAAACGTTTTGCCAAAATTTCATGTTGAATTTTCAACTCCTGAAAGGGGTTGATAAAAGGAAAAATTACAGGGTGGGCCATACCAACGAAAATTCAGAGAATATGATTCTCTACATTTCGTCCATTTAAACTATACCCGAAAAATCGATTGTTTTTGAGGTATTCAACAAACAAATTTTTGGTGATATTTCAACAATTTTTTTGGGGTGAAGATCTTATCGGAGAGGGATGATCAAATACTCAATCGTCGCATCTTTTCAAGGGCTACAACGTTCCCATTTGAACACAATTTTTACGAATTTTTCCTAAAGAGTTATTCAATTAAAACTAGTTTTTCTAATTTCACCTCTCTTTGTCATCCGCAAAATGAACTCCCGCGACTTCGGTACTGTGGACAAAAATGGAGCCCCCCGGATTATTCTGAACATTTTATCTCGCGGGGCCGACCTCGTAGGAGTTTTAGTTTAGTACCAATATACCACCACCCCCTTCATCCCCTAAAAAAACGCCCTACACCCCGATTTCTAGGCAAACTTGGATTTAGCACCGGAGGCACCTACAGAATCACGTGACAAAAAACTGACCTTCTGCTAATTTTGTCAGATTACAACGTACACCACTGGACTATAAGTCCGGTGAAATTTCGGATGATCGCCGGAATCAATCTCGAAAAATGTCGATGGCAAACTCTTCTAGATTGTTCAAATATGTTTTTGTTTAAACTTGATACATTCGTACATATGTTAAGCATGTGCGCGTAGATAATGTCCTAACGACATGTTCAAATACATTAATTGATCTCGTAACATTTGACAGAACGGTTGTCAAGAGATATTATAATGGGTCATTAATAAATACAAGGTTCATACCACATATGTTGAGACAGGAAAATATCGTCCTCGACTCGTTCGTTTGAGTAAACTATATCGACGATATTCAAATGCCGTAAGTCACGACAATTAAAGCAAGTACGTCACATTTGAGTAAACATCTTTTGTCAAATACGATGAGAGCAGTCCCCCACTCGGGTCCTTGCCCCACTCTCATAATTTCGACATGAGATATTCGCCAAAACCTTCGCTAGCAGTCTACGCCCGACGCTTGACCTAACGAAAAGTATCTCGATCTGCAAAACTTGATATCTTGTAATCCGTACAGTAATTGTTATTTAATTAAAATTATAATTGTTATATTTGGCGTGTGTGTGAGAGTGCGTTGAATGAGGAATTTTGTCAAAAGCGGATCCGGCTACCCCAAGGCCTGCATTTCGTCGAATTATCTTGAAAGGAAAGCTGTTATAAGAGAACCACTTGAAGGACGAAATAAAAGAGATTGTTTATTAATTGTCAACCCAAACGTAAGTCTATTGTTGCACTTTTATTCTGCGGCACGTGATCCTTGATATTTCTTTGACTCTCCTAAATCTTGGTCCCACCAACTGGACCCATTTCTCTTGCTCTCGCTAGCCGACAAGTTTGTTAGTATTTATACTAGCTGGCGCCCAATAAAGTAGTGATATTTGAAAATGGTATAAAAGAGCCCTGCTAGCCGATGGACCACGGCCGCGGCAGGTGTGGTGTAAAAGGAACGAAACGTACACCGGTCTCTTTTGGCGCCCAACGTGGGGCAAAGTTGGTCAAATTATTCGAAAATTTTGAGTAAAATTCGTATGAAACTTTCGCCAAAACTCCCGTAAAACTTGTAACGTAAGATTAAAATTGAGTAAAATTGTACGTAAGATTGCGCTGGGTTTTCGTAAAATACTGAAATTGTACTATAAATTGTGGAAATTTATAATACCGTAAATCATGGATTTTGTGCGAAAATGTTCATTCTAATGTAATAGGTTATTGTAAAACAGATCGAGAAATTAACAACCCAACCGTATACGTCTGTTAACGGTTGAAATATTTTGTCAAGTTCGGGAAAGTTGAGAGTAGATTCATTCAAAACCTGGAACAAATAATGTCGTAGATTTTGTCACCCGTAAAAAAAAGTACTTGTGTTGTACGCGAGCCGGTCGAGCTCATAATAATTTTGAAATATCGTTTCAATATCGTTTCAATTTCGAATAATTTCGGATTGCCTATTTCTTTCTGCATTTCTTATACAAGTATATAATAATCATCTTGTTGAGAGCCTTGAAATAATATCTTCGTCTTTGAAGAATATTTTGATCGCGACCGTCTATGAATTATTATATTGCCTGTGACAAGCACGAGCCCATAAAAGTAGAAAAAAATGTTTCTTGGCAGAAAATTGTAACAATAAGAATCTAAAATTAAAGGATAATAAAGTGGATTTAGACTCACCGTAGATCATGTTAATTTAAATTATTATTTATTTGCGCATTAAACGAAAACGAAAATTATTTGTTGTACTTATAAGTTATTTATTGCAAGGTTATTGTGATTCTGTTGAAACGTGATTGACTGACGTAGATTCAGTCCGTGAGAAATCGGCCGAAGTATATTCGACCCGTTTAAGGTTCATTTACTGAAACAGTTCAGTCGGTTAAGAACTATTTGAATTTTGTCTTGTCAAATTCAAACGATTATTCAAGGTAATCCCCGCGTTGAGATTTCTCGTACATTAGTTGATCCAGTGGATCACTAATTGAGTAGTTAATTTACTGGTCGCCGACGTTGCCATGATGTATACGACACCGCCAGCAAAATCGACGAGATCGTCGCGTAAGGAAGATACAAATTCTGAGTCAACATATGACAACGTGAGAGTACCGCGTAACGCAACGCTTCCAAATCCGTCTGGAGGGGGAAGCGAGGTAACTGGGTGCTTGCCGGGAGAGGTAAAGGTAGCGATTACTCAAACCTCGGATACGGTCGCATCGAGACGGGATAATACACCTAGTGCCACAACAGTCGCCCGTGCTCTGCCGCCGGCGGGACGAGGGAGGGGCTCAAGGGGGCCTACCCCTACACCGGTCGGCGACAATGGATGTAGAGAAACTGGGGATGCAATTGCCCTTTTGATAAGAAGAATGGATGCGTTACAGAACGAGTTCGAACGGTCTCGAACTCGGGAAGAAGAAAATAAGACAGCCACGGTAGAAGAAATAGTATCTAAACTATTTGAACGTCTTTCTTCGAAGGATAGTACACAAAACGAGCAATCATCTACGTCACTGGCCGAACCATCGAGACGTGGGAAGGACGCGACGCATAACGAAAATCGGTTAACCCGCGAAGGACTCTTAGATCCCTCGTGCACTTTCGTACCCATCGAAAATATTTCGACAGGAAATAAAACAGACAATGAATTGCCTTTCGGCCAAAATTTTGTCGAAAGAAATAATTCATTACTGATTAGAGGAGATGAAATTGAACTTGGCCATGAAAGGCCAAATAGAATTGATGACTTGGAAGAAAACTTCGGGGAAGCTGAACGTCGTAGAGTTCGATTCGATAGGAGGACTGAACTATTACCAAATCCAGAACATAATAGGGTTCGCCGAAATAATCTCAACACAGCTAACCCAGTAGATCAATTAGTCGAGTTAGGAAATCATCGAACCAATACTTCCACGGAACAACTTATAAAAGTGATATTCCTTCGACCTATGCTTGATGGTCAATTAGTCATGGAAGAGAAGCTTGTCTCTGCGGATACTTATCGTCGTTTACATTTAAGTGAAAATACAACACCTCGCCGTCCCGCCTTCACGCGTCTAACACGAGTCGTAAGACCTTTGGAAGCATCGAGAGCGGGTTCATTATTTCAATCAAGCGACGATTCGAGTGATTCCGAGACGAGCCGACGATTTGACGATAGACGAAACTGCAGATTGCGTCCAGAAAATGCAGCGATATGGCAAAATAGAGATCGAGGTCATAGAGGTAGAGATTCATTTGCGCACGTGCCTCAAAGGGAAGTAGACTCAGCCCTCAAAATCGAGAGAATACTGAATAATTGGAAAATGTCATTCCCAAATACGGAAAGAGACCCCGAACAATTTTTGCTCATGTTAAAAGATCAGCTGAACGCGAGTGGGATCAACAAAAACTTATTCATCCCATATTTGTCAAATATCTTCGAAGGACCATACCGATCATGGTATTTGTTGAATCGTAAAGTTTGGCGGACTTGGAAAGATTTCACGAGAGCCTTCCGGTACCAATGGAGTACCCGCAAGGACGACAGCGTTCTTCTTATGGAAGTAAATAATCTGAAATTGGATAAAGGCGAGACCCTTGCTGAATTTACCTGCAGAGCTCGCGTAATTTACGAGCGCATGCGGTCTCCCCCTCCCTTTCTCGAACAACTGAAACAAATTTTGTTGAAAGTCAGCCCTCGACTTACATCCGAGATTTTAAATTTACACATTAATAATTATGAAGATTTTCTACACTATATTAATGAAATAAACTATCTGTTTCAACGCTCAAACGAAGTTCGCAGGGAACCACGTGTTTTGTCAAAGAAAACCGCGATGAGAATGCTCCAGGAGGATACCGAAACATCTGAAGGAGAGAGCAACGGCGAAAACGAGCCATCCAATATGGATGCCTTTCAACAGAGTTCACCGAATATGGTTAAACAAAAGAAAATTCCGGAGAATTCGAAAACCCTGATGAAACAGCGACTCGAGAAGATTCTGGCTAAATCGGACGAAACCCAAAAAGAACAGGGTAACTCTGTTCAAACATCGAGTTCACGATTTAAAGGTATTCAAGATCCGAATAAAATATTTTGTTACAACTGTGGCAAGAGAGGACATATGTCACGCTCTTGCCTTAACGACAGGCAGGACGTATGTTATTACTGTTATACGGTGGGCCATGTAACGAGAGATTGTCTAAAAACTCAGGGAAACGAGCAAGCCCAACAGTAACCCCAACAGTAAGTAAGGTTACTGCCATCATGGGCGAAAGTGAGGGGAATAAGTCAATAAAACTAAAAATACAAGAAACTAAATCGTTGGACTCCCACGAAGTCAAAATTGGACAACCAGAGGAAACCGAACTACAACTCCAAGTCGGGTCTGACGAGGACTCGGACGAATTTGATGAAAACCAAGAAAATAAGTTTGACAATAGTGATGAGGAAAAACTGCAAATTGCCACTCTCCTCACGTCAACGAACCTCATGACACTCACAGAGGCTACACAAAATGACGGAATTGATACCGAAGAATATCGTCATTGGAGACCACCGGGAACTTCGACAGAGATCTCCCAACGTCTACGAGAGCGTCGAATTTTCCGCACCGGAAATGGTCTATTCGAACCTATGGGCGCAATCAGAGTTCCAATCGATATTTATATTTTTGACAAAACAATCCGAGGAATTCTCGACACTGGGAGCCAAAGGTCTTATCTGAGCCAAACTGCTTATGACAAAGTGCGCCATCTTCAAATAAAGAAACCAGTTAAAGACGTGACATCGAAAAATGGTGTAAGGCTTGGTGATAAATCAACGATCAAGACGAAAGGAGGCACGTGTTTCGTAATCGACGTGGGTGATATCTATGGCCTACAGTGGTTCAGTATTCTACCCACGCTGTCAAGTGATCTTGTCCTAGGTATGGATTTTTGGTCCTCGTTTAAAGTCAAAATAAATATGGTTACGAAGACATGGACGTTAGATGAGAGCCAATTCTCATATCCACTCTTGTGTCATTACGGGAAATGGACACAATTAGAAACTCTATCGATCGACGAAAATAGGAAATTGCAAAATTTTCTGGAAGCCGAGTTCACAAAATTGGAAAATGAAACCACCGGTGTGACCGACCTTATTGAACACACGATCGAACTGATCGACCATACACATCATCGACAAAAACCCTATCGATGAAGTGAGGTAGTCCGGAAATTCATTAACCAAGAGGTGGACCGACTACTAGAAAAAGGGTACGTTAAATGGAGTAACAGCAATTGGGCATGCTCACCAGTTGTCGCCCCGAAGGCGAACGGAAAACTAAGACTTTGTATTGATTATCGTCCGGTAAATCGACAAACAGCAAAACCGGCATATCCACTACACAACATGAAGTCTATTTTATCTCAATTGCACGAGGCGAAAATAATTTCAACGTTGGATATGAGTGAAGCGTTCCATCAGATACCAATGGAGGAAAAAAGTCGAGAATATACAGCATTCGTGGTCGAAGGAAAGGGATTGTTGGAATGGGTCAGGATGCCTTATGGCTTGACAGGTGCTCCCGCAACGTTCCAACGACTCATGGATAAGCTAAAGCGAAGACTTAAAGAGCTGATATCCCAAAGGAAATTACCGAAAAGCTTCGCAGATAAAGTATTCACGTATCTCGACGATTGGATTATAGTTTGTCAAACCTTCAACGAACACCTTACGATATTATCGTTGCTTTTTGACGTGTTACGAGAAGCAAAACTGACTATTAATCGAGAAAAAAGCTGCTTCGCATGTAAGGAGGTAAAATTTTTGGGATATATTATTGACGAATTAGGTATGAGACCAAACCCTGAAAAAATAAAACCGATCCTCGACTTCCCGGTACCGGGAGATCGTACACAACTCCGTCAATTTAATGGATTAGTAAATTGGTACCATCGTCACCTTCGAAATATTGCACGTGTGCAAGGCCCATTAAATAAATTGACTAGTCCAAGAGTTCCAATCAAGTGGACCGAAGTAGAACAAAAAGCTTTCGAAGGAACGAAACACTCTTTGGAAAACGCACCGAGGTTGTACACCCCAATACCTGGACAACCATTTATTCTATACACAGATGCAAGTGATAGTGGATTAGGCGCGATTTTAGTACAGCAAGATCCAGATAGTAAACAAGAACGATTACTCGAAGTTTTGAGTCGACCATTACGACGTGCCGAATTATATTATACCACGGCAGAGAAAGAATGTCTAGCCGTGGTTTGGTCCGTAGAAAAACTAAGATGTTACCTCGAAAGAATGCATTTCACTGTTGTGACCGACCATCAGGCCCTCCAGTGGTTATACGGACTAAAAGATCCAGTAAGTCGACTAGCGCGGTGGGCAATTCAATTATTACAACACAATATGACTATCCAATACAAGCGCGGAACAACAAATGAGGCGCCGGACGCTCTATCACGAATGCACGGCGTGAATGCAAATAGTCAAACTTGGGAAACTACCTTTGGAGGGACCGTAGATCAACGAACGGAATTGCAAGAGTTTTCGAGTCAGAAATGGTACGACTCGAAGTATGAAATTGTCAGGAAGTCTCCTGAAAAATTCTCGGAGTGGAAGATCGAAAATCAAAAGTTGTATTATTTTCGACCGGACTATGGAAAGTTCTTAATCGACGACGAACATCCCTGGAAAGAAGTCGTCAAACCCGAAAACGTTTTGGAGATCTTACGCGAGAATCATGAGCCGCCACAGGCTGGACATCTCGGGAGAGACAACACCTACGACCGCATCCGACAAAAGTATTATTGGCCTGGCATGACACAGGACATTAGAAAATTTGTCGGAGAATGCGAAATTTGTCTCAAAGTAAAATATAACCAAACCCCGATAAGAGGACCACAAACAATGAGGTCATTGTTGAAGCCATGGGCTCAATTGTCAGTTGATACTGTGGGTCCCTTCCCTCGGTCGAAAAGGGGAAATAATTACATCCTCGCCGTTCAAGATCTCTACACAAAGTATGTAGAGCTCTTCCCTGTACGAAGCCAGACGGGAAAGATCGTCGTTAAAGTATTAGACACTGTGTTCGATCGTTGGGGTACTATCCCGGAATCAATCGTCACCGACAACGGCACGGAGTTCATAAACAAAGACATTAAAGCCTTCTTGACAGCAAAAGGGGTTAAACACATTACAACGCCGCTTGCTCATCCACAGGCAAACCCCGTTGAACGTGTTAATCGAACAATCAAACCGATGATTGCCGCAACGAATGGGACCAAGAACTGTCAAAATTACAATTGGCATACAATACCGTTCCACACGCTGGTAGTCGAGTTTCGCCTTTCTATCTCAATCATGCACGCGAGGCCACAACAAATAATCGCGAACACTGTGTAGACGAACAGCAAGCGTTAACCGACGATGTACTCAAAGAATGGACCGTGAAAATATCAAGATTTGAGGAACTGCGACACAAAGTCGAACAACAAATCCAAAAATACGCAAGTAAACGTTTTGACAAGGCAAATGCAGACAAGGCTCAGAAAATTGACATAAAGCCCGGTACCGAAGTTTATTACCCAAATAAAAAGCTAAGCAACAAAGCCGAGGGTTATTCGGCAAAACTAGCTCACCGTTTCCTAGGTCCGGCTGTAGTTAAGCGAATAATAGGTCTCATGGTTGTCGAATTAGCAAGTAAGGACAATAAGATCATTGGAAAGTATTATGTCGGCGATTTAAAATTTCCACGTCGAAGTTTGCGTCATTCAACAATGACGCCCCGGTCAAAATCACGACCCTAACAAATTCGCCAATCATCAACTCCGAACTTTTAGTAACATGTGCACATATTCTGTGTTATATGTTCCTATGTTCTTTGTCGTCAGTGAAACCCTAAATACAGAGTCAAGGTAATTTGTTCAATAACAAGAATCAGTGTATCTGTAGAATAAAAGTTGCAGGTCCTAATATTTTCAAGGTGGTAAAAGGATCTCGCTCACGATGTCAAGGTCTGGCGGTGAGGAATGAGACAGGAAAATATCGTCCTCGACTCGTTCGTTCGAGTAAACTATATCGACGATATTCAAATGCCGTAAGTCACGACAACTAAAGCAAGTACGTCACATTTTAGTAAACGTCTTTTGTCAAATGCGATGAGAGAAGTCGCCCCACTCGGGTCCTTGCCCCACTCTCATAATTTCGACATGAGATATTCGGCAAAACCTTCGATAGCAGTCTACGCCCGACGCTTGACCTAACGAAAAGTATCTCGATCTACAAAACTTGATATCTTGTAATCCGTACAGTAATTGTTATTTAATTAAAATTATAATTGTTATATTTAGCGTGTGTGTGAGAGTGCGTTGAATGAGGAATTGTGTCAAAAGCGGATCCGGCTACCCCAAGGCCTGCATTTCGTCGAATTATCTTAAAAGGAAAGCTGTTATAAGAGAACCACTTGAAGGACGAAATAAAAGAGATTGTTTATTAATTGTCAACACAAACGTAAGTCTATTGTTACACTTTTATTCTGCGGCACGTGATCCTTGATATTTCGTTGACTCTCCTAAATCTTGGTCCCACCAACTGGACCCATTTCTCTTGCTCTCGCTAGCCGACAAGTTTGTTAGTATTTATACTAGCTGGCGCCCAATAAAGTAGTGATATTTGAAAATGGTATAAAAGAGCCCTGCCAGCCGATGGACCACGGCCGCGGCAGGTGTGGTGTAAAAGGAACGAAACGTACACCGGTCTCAATGTATAATGATTGAAACAATGCCTGTGTATGCAGCAAAACCATTAATCACTTAATGAACCAATGTCTGAAACTGCTTGCGGAAAAGGTCTAAAGTGCATACACTGTTACGTCCCAGCATGGGTGACGCACATCTCCGGTCGATAAATTAGATTATCATCTTGTCTACCTCCGAAACCATGCAGCCTGCCGGTAAAATTCAAATACTATGTATATCTTTTATTCTTATTATCATCTTATTATTTCATTTATTAAGCTACATTTAAGAAACAACGATTATTCTTGCTTCAGTTACGAAACTATGATTTCCTTCCTAGAATTTCATTTCTACATTATCTCCCAAACATTTGAAACACCAAATTCAATCTATTTATGTAAGCAGTCACGTAATGTAACAAGACACGTTCCACATCTTCCCAAACATTCTCCCAATGAACAAACATCTCTCCTATATACATCCTTCCAAGAATACACCTTTAATTAATAATGATAGTATTTACTCTGAAGCGTAGAGTATACTTTAACTTACAAGTATCCAGCCCGACAGTCTTTTTCTTATTCATATTCCATTTCAAAGAACGCCCTGTGCGATATCACCGCTCGAAAACCTAGCTATAAACAAACTCTGTACATTCTCCGAGTGTACAGAGTTTGTTTATACCCCCGTGTGACCAAAATAACCCCCTCCATAGAAAATCGAACAGTCTCACTAGGAATCAGACCAATCAAATCAACCAAATTGTTGTAACTCCTCCCGAACCGAGGTGAAATGGTTAACCTTTTTAGAGAAGAAAAGCAGAACTAAGCCAACATCGAAACCGAAAGTATCTTAAGGGAGTAAAATCCCAGGCTTTGTATACATTTTGTGTTGTAATTTTTGTGAGTTAAAATAAAGTAATAATATTGTATTGAGTGATCGTTAGCTGTTGGTGTTCAACTTAATAAATTTCCGAGAAACCAATCTAGTTCGATCATCATTCAGGATCCGGGTAAGAACAAATCAATGGAAACGTCTTCGGAGAGGAATCAACCTCGACGATTTATCTAAAGATCGTTGAATTAATATACTGGAGTACAATTAAGTATCAGGCGGAGAGCTCACGTCACCCCGAATAGCGCTGCTCAATTCAAATATCGTGCGCACATCGAATTCTCGACGTGACCACAGTCTCTCCCCTCCTTGAGACGTAACACACACTCAGAAAATGTGAGTGTCTAAAATTCGGAGTAAAATATAATTTGAAAATCAAGATATCATGTATTACAACACCAACCACGTAATAAACACATTTCATTACACTTATAGCCCAACAATTCTGCACTCAAGCTAGACAACAACATCATTAAACGTTTTAACCATTTTAAATACATTTAATTAAATAAATACATTTAGCCTCTCTTCATAAAAAATTGTCAAATAAATTAATATTTTGGTAGGTATATATTGCTAAGGACACGTTATTTCTTATTAAACATGATGAATATTAATGGTTCATATGTACTGGGATATTAAGCAGACGAAAGAAAACAAAAAAATGAAAATTTTTTCCTACCCTTGTTTTTTCAGGTTTATTAAAAAGTTGATTATAAAATTTGTTTCATAACTTCTTGTAGTACTAAGGACATTGGCATATTTTTGTGCACTTATCTCACGTTTTCATATATTATCTATGGTGCTTCGGGGTAGTTAGCTACTTTGTACAAAGCACTCCGTTATTATTTTGAATTCGTGAAAACAAAAAGGTGTTCAAGTAAATTTGTGTTATTCAATTTAAACACGAAAATGTGTTCAAATTAAGCGCAAAGTCATACAAACACAATGCGGCTTCATGTTTAATAAAATATAAAATTTATAACAAAGATCTAGTCTATCAGAAACTGTATAATCTTTTAATCGTATCAAATGATTTGACTTGCCGAACAATTTTAAATAATTGGACTTATTTTAAATATTTGAAAACATTTTATAGTATGTTCTAAATGTCGTACAAACGTTTTTAAAGTCGTTCATGCAATAAGAGATAGTTAGTATTAAACGTTTCTCGAACTTACGTAAAAGGCGATTCCGTACCGAGCGCAACAGCATAGCGTCTGCCGAAAAACCGAAATAGCTACAGTTTGCGTTAGGCAAACTATGCTATTTGCTATGCCATTATGCCAAGTACAGAATCACCTCTCTGAACTACCTAATGCTTTTTTCGCTAGTTTGTCATGAAAGTTCTGTTTCGTTACCAATCAGCCACTTTGGAATGGATATAATCTAAGAAAAATGAGAATTATATTTATATATGAGAAATTATATCATTATACTATAATTGATTATATGAAAAATCATTTGATGACAATTATTCTTCATGTATGCAAATGGATTCAGAGTATTTATAGAACATGAGTTATTGCTCGTAATTTATCCCAGAATATGAGGAACCAAATGGACCATTGATGAAAATCCTATATTACATCACGATCCATGGAACGTGTTTTTAAAAGGTAGTCCTATTAAAATGGCTATGCCATAAGATTTGTATTAAAATTTTATATGTCTTTCGTACTAGTATATTTATTCATTCTGTAAAATTTTAATATTGCTTATCGACCTAATTTCAGAGAAACAAATTATAGAAAATGTGAATTTTTCTATACAACCTGTGTTGATACATTGGAAAATCCAGCTTCCAGTTACTTCAAAGCAACGTATTTTATTTAGAATTCATAAGATTTTGATAAAAATTGAATCTTAGATTCTTTAATCCCATATAGATCGGAGGAATACAAAAAAACAGTGGTTATCGACAAAATTTAAAAGATATTTTGAATTCAATACGAGCATCCA
This sequence comes from Netelia virgata, assembly GCA_951802705.1. Taxonomy (NCBI): domain Eukaryota; kingdom Metazoa; phylum Arthropoda; class Insecta; order Hymenoptera; family Ichneumonidae; genus Netelia; species Netelia virgata. Next base: position 13,757,536 of record OX637866.1, read on the forward strand.
TCTCATGACTTGAAAGTCATGGCGGCGGGCTCCTACGGTTAACCAACGTGGCAACATCGGAATAATTGACGATAGCCGAATGCGTCCTGAGTATTCCTGCGTGGGGGAGACCGGGTACAAAATAAACGGGGGTCGAGAGTGACCAACGCTCTGTAGAATCGTCTAATAGATGGAACGATTCGTGTGACCGGTCAACGTCAGGTAACACCGCTCTCCGCGCCTGCGATCAGTCGCCGTACCTGCGTCCCGCTCGTAGGTTATGTTAGAACCTTAGAAGACGTCAAGTACTTTTGCGTACCAAAAGTACGTTTTTTTTTATGTCTATTCATTAAGTGTTTACGTAATGTTGAAATGGTGTTATCAGTGTCATTGTTTGCCTAGTAATTTGTCATTATATTGTATGTAGCATGTCATAAATCATTTTTGTGCTATACATTCACTTTTGAGTCACAGACCTTTACGAATTAAAAAACGTGGTTGGGTACAAAAGTAACATGTTACTTTCGTCCCCATTTAATTATATTATTAGTGTATATGTCTTTAATGTTCGCTATAACGGTCATTATAATTAGCATTCGGGAGGGTTAGCGGGAGGTGGAGCGGAAAAACCAAATTGTTACAGAACAAAGTTTCACAAAATATTATTATGATATAATATAATATTTTTGACAAAAATGCCATTTATTTATTAATAGCGAATGTGATTTTACATAATCATTCATTATTCTTATTATTGTCACGGTTCTCATAACGTATTACATCTTTCAATTCTAGAATTAACTTATCAATAATTTGTTCATTTTTTGTAATTCGGGGCCCGTTTTTAGTGTGCCCTCTGAGCAATATGTGAATACCTTTCACACCATCTTTCTCAAATGATTGTAATATTTCGAAAGAAATGCCTGATTTTACGGGTTTTGTGATTGTGTTTGCACTAACACCACTCCGCAAATAATTGAGCGTTTCTTTTTTATGCATAACTTCAATCCTTATGTTTTGTTCATCGACAGATAAAGGAATAGTTTATTAAGCTGTGCTTTCAAAAGTTAGTTGTTGTTAAGGGGGGCCACTAGTGTGACCGCCTGAAAAAGGTGATTTTTGGGAAATTGTTTAAAGAATACTACTGCATCGAAAGAAAACTACTATAAAAATTTAATTTTGGCAGGGCCAAAAATCATCAATTTTTCGCGCATTTTTCGCGAAATTTAAAACTTGATGATTTTTGTCTGCCAAAATTACATATTTTATTCGATCGGAAAATTGGAGGTTCATGGTATGAAGAAATATATATAAAAGAAGCTACAATAAGAATAAAATCGGTCGGATGATTGGTCTTCGAGTTATAACTGCAGCAAATTTGAAAAATGTAGTATTGAGAGATTGCGAATAACTCGCTGAATTTTCAATGTTTGTATCCAAAATTTGTATCATGTACGAGTATTTATTATATATCCACAAATATATCCTTGAAACATTAAAAATTCCATTCAGTAGTTTTCTTTAAAAAAATTTCCAAACATCACCTTTTTTCAGGCGGTCACACTAGTGGTCCCCCTTAAAGTAGTAGCTGAACAATAACTTAAAAGTTTACCTGAACAATATCGCACGAATTAGATCTTCCGGTAGTTTCGATATAAAAAAAACTATTTGGCTTTTTCCAAACTGGCGTCATCTGAAAAATATGACAAAATAATTTCAATTCATCGTTCTGCATTGTTTAAAAAACAAAATGTTATTATTTAAAAAAATACCTGTCGAAAATTCATCAAGTCAGAGAAACATCCACGAGGCTACAATCCGTCATATACGTGATGCCTTCTTTATTTGCGAGGGACGTGTTTTTTGCACTTCTTTTCATTTTTCTCTCCAGTTTTTATATTTTGTTGCCAATGAGCGAACGTATCGAGCTTCTATAATACAGTGTTGCAATCCGTAGACCATAAGTTTGTATACGGAGTGACTCCAATTAACCGTCAGAAAGTCGGTACTAGAATTACTGCCTTCGCTGTCGGTGCCGTAACTTAGGTAACATTACATTGTCTGATAGTCGATGCTGGGAGAACTCCAAGTGTCTAAATTAGTCGATGGTGGGAGAAGTGCAAGGGTCTAGGTTCGGTGATGAGTGGTCCAGGTATTTCTTTATCGCTAAAGGGTAAGGACCAAGGGTCTGTTTGGTGATCGGAGATTCGGGTATTCGTTACGTGGTACTGATAAAGATCATACATTGCTCTGATGTTAGTTTAAGTGCTATTCGGTTTGGGTCTAAAGTGTGGGATCTTGTATCGGTTTTTTCCCTAACACTTAAGATTTCATCCATTTCTTTGTTACGCTACCGTCGCCGATTGATAATTTTGATTTCACGTGGAGTGAAATCAACGTCGATATATTTTCGGCCTAAATTTTGTTGACAAGCTGCCGCATAGATTCTCGAGCGCAAAGACTCTGTTCTGGCGTATGGCTTATTTTTTGCATGTTTGCTAATCACCATATGATTGAATTACTCATTACTTTGTGCCGATGCATACGGCGCTAGTTGATCCGACATTCGTGCAAATCTGTCGAATAGCGCAGTTAATTTGACTCGGAGCTCCACATCAGAAAGTGGTTGGCCTTTGGGAAATTACTTGTGAGTGTAGTCTGTACTATCCTCACTGTATTTGCACCACTCGCCACATTTCTCATGCTGTCCAAAAGCGTGAGACACACTGTTCTGAATTGCCTTTTGCACTGCATTTGAGTCATTTTTATTTCTTTTTATAGCGTACGAAAAAGCATTTTCGAAGTATGTTATGAGCTTGGCGTTAAGTTTCAATGCGTACAATGCACTTGTTATGCTTTTTTGCATGACTCAAATCACATTGTTTGTGAATTACATGATCGGATTTACAATGTAATGCAGGAAGAATTGATGAGTCGTTATCGGTAATCAATGTATCAATTTTTACGTTTCATTCTTTTAGCAAGGGATTCTCACAAACAAGAGCAACAGCCATTGCAAGTTCCATTGCGTTTGCTGTACCTTCAAAAAATTTCCGATATTTATGGTCCTCTGAATCATGCCCTGATTCACAAAGAGCACATTGTTTTGTTTTTATGGCAACGCCTAATAATATTTTGTCCGTGAACCCATTAATGAACAAAAGCCTGCACAAAATTGCGTGGTTATTATTTAATATTTTCGAGGAGCACGGTGGCTCAGTGGATAGGGCTCTGGGTTCGCATGCAGCGAACCCGGGTTCCACCCCGACAGCCGATACCACTGGAAATATTTCGCTATGTGTTTTTTCTTCTATCCTGGCGGTCCGGATCCCACCACAGCAAATGTCCAACAAATACCTCTCTGTGATGGGTGAGTGGCCGGTATTCGGCTTTGGTGTTCCCGCAAGGTGATTGTCATCGCGCGGATGGTGACGCGTTGGCCGGGCACCGGGTGACCCATCGTATTGCAGCTGAGGAGGTGCCGGCCCCTAGGCGCCTCTGGTGGTCGTGCTTGGGTGTCTTCGCATTTCCACTGGGAGAGTCTAGGTAGATGCCGACCTGTATCGGCAGAGGTTTTCTGTAGTTTCTCTCCGTCCGCGGCAAATGCGATACAGGATTAGGGAGAAAGCGGAGCGGCCGCAGCCGTAAGAGCAAGAAGAAGGCCGGAATGATGTGATTAGGTAGCGTTATAAAAACCCTTAAAGGGTGTAACAGTCGGGAGAAATACAATACAATACAATATTTCATGTTTTCTCAAAACACTTTGGGAATTTTAATTCAAACTTCATTTTCTAAAAGTTTTAATTAATATAAATCAATTCATATTATTATTTCCTTTGATTTAATAAAAATCAATAATTTTAAATTTAGAATTGAAAACAAAATTTCCTTTCATACTTGATAAGCTGTTCTACGACCTGTTGCCTCATCTTTGCCATGCTGAATCTAGACTTGCACATAAACCTACTACTCTATCGCCTTGACTATAAACAAACACATGCGTTTTTATAAAAGAAGTAAAACCCGAAAGCAAAAGATTTAATGCCAATGAAAAATCGGTCAACCTATATTAAAAAAAAAGTTCAATAGACAATGCTAAAAATCTAAACATTTTATACTGATCAACAATCTATCAGCTTGAAGAAAAAATGCAAAACGATTCAATAAACAAAGTTGCAAAGAAAATTTTAGAAATGAGCGTATATACGTGCATTCGTATTTCACTTATGTTCATAAATGGTCCATGAACATATTTATGGCATATTTATTGTCACGGTGATAATGACTACATATATTTTTTGAAAGAAGATGCACATTTTTTAAACTGAACAAAATATGATAAATTTTTTAAATAATAGAAGCAATTAGAAACACCAGCGAAAAGGTTAAACCATTAACTGAGAAGGAAAACAGGAACTTCGCAGGAGAGTATAATCATGTATCAATAGCATCTGTGGGATTCATCTGGCACGGTTTCTCATTGAAAGAGAAACATTAATTGAATAAAGTCTGATAATTAAAGAGCATACAACATTTTTTATTTCTAGACACAAAAGGATACAATTTGTAAAACAACTAAATATTAGGAACTTACATGCCTCCTCCACTACTTTCTGGTAAACTTTCCTTTTCGGCTATTGTCAAAGCTTTCTCATCCCGAAGAACAGAATAAAAACTTTCCGCAGCGACACTTTTAATAGGTGCATTTATTAATCTCTCATTGGGCCGCATAAAATTTGGCGATAATGTTGGTATATTGAGCACCGCCAGGACTCCATGCAGTTACGTCAAGGCAATTTCAGTGTGTATAGCAGCTGAGTAAAATCAATTCACAATTTAACATTCAATTCAAATTCAAAAATATTTCTATACACTTTGAATGCAATACAAAATGACAAACCAAGTTACTTACCGAGAGCAAACAGAATATTGATGTAGATTTTATGATTGTGTTCGTCCATTTGAAATGCATGAGTATGAACTTTAAAAAATTGCATACAGTTCATATATCGAACGATGTAAATCGCGCCAGGCCAAATTGTTTTTCGCTTTCTCGGTTTCGAAAATAAAGTGGTATTTCACAATGCGAACACCACAACTCCTGACCTAATCTTTCTATGTCGACGACTCGTTGCATTTCAGCTTGCTAACTTAGTTTCGCTATTCACACATTCTCGTCGTTTGTTTTCTACAATAAGCCCAATACATTTTTTTGGCCGAGAAAAACCTTCCTCGTAATTTACCAGTGTCGGCCCGAATATTATGTTTTATTATTTCGCCCGACATTTTGATTGAAAAGAGAAGTTGTAATGAAAAGAGACAACAAATGCAACGTTGTCACATCTAAACTTGAGAGTACGACTTAGAGTCATTACAATAATTAAATAAATAATTTCTTACATATTTCTAAATAAAAAGCAAAATATCTACACCTCAACAAATTGATTTAATATTGCCTATTTTTATAAAACAGATCTTTTGATTCAGACAATCATAAGTTAGACATGGTTGCCTCAATGACTAGTCTGCAGCCATAGGACTACCTCAAGCAGTCAATTAGGAATATTGGTTGGTATGTCATAAATCAATTTCTTTTTTTTTATGTCTGCAAATTCATAAAATTGATTAATTTTTGTTGCCATTGACCCTAAAAGCCTAATTTACGCCTGCAAAGCATACACGGCGTATGTTGGATTCATGTACCTCTAAAATAGATTAGGCTTCTAGGGATAAAAAAAGGATAGGTGCAACTTCTCATACTTTTTGTATATACTGTGAGGAGTTTTTCGACGACCTCATCACACCTCCGGATTTGTCCGGGAACGTGGCGAGTTTACGCCCATGGTCACCGCTGAAAGAAGCTCCTCTGTTCGAATTATTCGAAGAGGAAAAACCGCCACCAACATCGGCTCGCCTGTTCACCCCCGGGAGGAACGCTCCGAGGGCCGAGGACCGTTAATAACGGCGCTCCAATTATGTGGAGTTTGGGGCGGATGACGCGGGATTCGGTGTAGTTCTTTATTTTGCCTGGTGGCGTTTCGTCGTGAGCCAGCCGCGAAGTTCCGGGACGCCGGTCTTGCGAGGCGATCCTCCTCCGTCCCTGCATCCGTCCCGATTCCGAGGAGAAGATGCTCGATGAGGGCGGAAGTGGGAAAGGTAACCGGGAGCAGGTTTCACGCGAACCATATACGGCCCTGTCACCTCCGCCCCTCCTTCTACTCGCCACGAGCGATGGCCAGTGAGAGGATCGAGGAACGGGAGGACGAAATCGGACATCGGTGGGAGAGAGAATTAGCCGCCGACAATTGTCGGACGCGAAAACTGCGCACTGGGGGAAACATTCCTAATAATACAAGATAGTTAGATCAAAAAGTAGCAAATATCTACAAAACGATTTTCGTTTTTCTTTTTTAGTTTCGTAGGGAACAATATTTTCTCCGACTTTTGTTCGAAGACCTTTTCCGATATCTGTGTAAGAAAAAAAGTTACGATAAAAGAAGTGCGACTAATTAATATTTTTAATTGTTTATTGTCAATTATAGCGCCTCCTTTCGATTTGATTAGTTTTTAAAAAATAAAACTTGTAGAGGACTCAATATCCAACAACTTTTGTGTAACTGATTTTGCGATAACTCGGATATTACCCTCGATAGAAAGCTTCAAAGTTGTCTTTGTTCATTATAATTGCAAGGAATCCCAACGCGATTTGCATCCAACAATGCAGGATAACCTAACAATATTATAATAGTATTATTATTATTAATTTGTTATTAATTATTCAATTATATATATAATAATAGACATATTATAATAATAAAAATAATAGTAATCAATTATTAATTGATTATTGTTATTATTAAAAAATTATAATAACGTATCATACGTATGGTGCTTTATTATAATGATGCATGAACGTATGACATTTTATTATAATTTTTTTATAATAATAATCATAATTAATTCATAATTAATTATTATCATTATTTTTATTATTAGTGTAACGTCTCCACATTACATTCATTCCCACGCAAAATTATCACACCATTCTCACAGTCCCTCATACACCCAATATCAATCTATTCCCACACGCTAATCCTGCACCACTCTCACACTGTCACACATATACGCCCTTATCACCCTGAGTCAGCGTCTCACGCTCAACGCGAGACGTTTCACACTTGACCACTTTGCTCAGGTCCAAGACAAAGGGCCTAGACTCACGGACCTCGAGAATATCGCAAGACGCTTCAGTTCATCGCCAACACTTCAACAGCTCACACGCTACAACTCCCTCCCATCAATCATCCTAGTGCACTCCTCCGTTCATCTCTTACACAGTTCATCAATAAACTACTATCGTTCTAATTTCATTCCCTTTATTACTATTTCTACTCTCGACCATCACAACTGATGTCAGAAGTGGGATCGAACAAAAATATGGATCCGAGGAAAAATTACAACAGTGAAAGAAAAATAGCGAACAAAAAAACATTACAGTGAACAACAGTGAAAAACAAAAAAGGCAGTGAATAACAATATAAAAAAAAGAAACAAAAAGGAGTGCGTACAATTTTGTTTTCTCTCCCATCTCTTCTCTACCTCTACCATTCACCATACGCTTGTCGCTACGCGACTCGCACAACACGATACGTGCGTGGAAGCACACACACGCATAAGGATCGAGACGCCGACGACACGAGGAACAGCGATCGTTGGGAAAATTTAAGACAAAACTAAATAAAAGGGCGAAAAAGGACCACTAATTATACTAAAAGGATATACAAGGAAATAAAAAAATTGAATGAAATACATATTCTATACTATTGTGGCAATGTAAGTACTAATTATTTAAAACAAAATATTAATATTATTTCAAAACAGATAAGTCGAAGGCGAAAGAGAGCAATTTCTTTATAAATCTGCGCCGCTTCATAAAAGTAATTGTTCTACCATTTTCCCCAAAATCACCCAAAAACCCCATAAACCAATTTATAAATATTTCACAAAAAATAGATAGCAACAAACAGACAATTTATAAATTCGATATAATAGTACAGTCACACAAAATTAGCTACCACCCATTCATAATATATTGAATCTGTATTCCATTTCTTTTTACATATTAATAACTTTAGATATCCGTATAAAAGACACACAATTTTTATTTTTATTTTATAATTCTCAGACAATAATATAAGCCAATAAATACAGAATCACAACATACATTTTACAAAAGATCGACTTTTCCTCACTGAACAAAAAGGAAATAACAAACAAATTCATTAGTTAATTGAAATATAATAGCAAAGACACGAATTGCGTTTCAAAAGGAAATAAAATAAGAAAATAAATGAACAAAATGACAATAAATTCATATATACAAGAAACTTGCATTAAACTCTCCACGCTCACTTTTTCGAAACCATTACTAAGCTAAATTCAAATGATTAAATAACTCAGAAGAAATTAAAAACAGAAAACCATACATCATATCGAAAATTAAATACAAATTATCCCCATCAAACATAACGTACACATACTTATTTACATTACTCATATAATACAATCGCTACATAAAATAACAAACGAAACATAATTATTAGAAATAAAACAAAAACAAAATCGCAAGAAATTGTTCAGAGAATTAAAAAAATAAGAAAAACTTAAACTAATATTTTATACCCACCATTCACCCTTTACCCTGCTATGATGTACGTTTTATCCGTATTCGTAAATAACATATTTTCATCATTTTCTAGAATTGATTTACATTTTAACAACTTATAATTTTACAACCAAACATTGGAATTTTATAAAATTAAGCAGCTACGGCACCAAAACCCCAACCTTCGTCACGACAGACCCAAACACACTCGACTTATTCTACAACGGACAAATAATAAACGACGAACTCACCTTTTATAATATGCCATACGAAAATATACCAGAACGGGTTAATATACGACCAGCCCGAGAAAACGCGGTATATAGTGTAACCTTTCGCGATGTCTTTAACGCCATACCGATATTCGATGGGAAAAATATGCCAGTCGAACACTTTGTCCGAGCATGCACCCGCGCAATCCGCATACTATCACCTTCTGACCAGGATCGATTTCATGACATGATCGAATTTAAATTAACCGGGAACGCATTGAATCTCGTAGATAGTAAAGTTTACGGAACAACAGCGGAACTTTTAAAAGACTTGAAGAACTGTTTTAGTAGACCCATTGAATTATTAGACCTCGAACTCGAACTCAAAACAGTTTGAAAAATTATAACGAATCGGTAATAGACTTTGCAAACCGCACACGACAAATTCAAAAACGAATTACTGAAAGACTCTCCGAAGTTTACAGTTTGAATGCGAAAAACCGTAGCAAGAGCTTTTGGCCGAGGACTTTTTGACCAGATCGGTACCCACATCATACCCAAAGGATTTGAAAATCTCGATTAGGCATTAGAAGACGCAATGGCCATAGAAAACGAACTCCAAAAGCGACAAATTATAAATCAAAACCGCCTCAAACCCATTCTCACAAATAGCGAAGTACAGACATCTAAAGTAAGATTCATAAACAAGGACCCACAATATCACAAAATATATTTTGCGCATTTCACCAAACTGCCGGACACTCAACACCAGAATGATACACTTTAAAACGACTTCTTAACAACTCACCCACGGCAAATTCAGATCAGAAAGAACAATCGGAACACTCATCACGAGACTCACACGACACAGACCACAACAAATTCTGAGACAAGATCCGCAGTGATTCGCGCGATCGACTCTGCAGCAACCCGCGCGATCTATCACACAAAAGTTTGCGCGAACGTACTCGCAGCAACTCACAGGATAGATACAGAGACAACTCACGAGACAGATATTAACAGGATAGATACAGAGATAATTTATGAGACAGATACCCACGAGACAAGTACAGAGACAACTCATGAGACAGATAGTCACGGGATAGATACAGAGACGATTTACGAGACTCGCGATACTCACGAAATCAGAATCAACAAAGAAATGACTCACGAGACCGACACCACTACAGAAACGATTCACGGGATCGACAGTCATACATCGACAACCCACACAATTACACACCGGAAAACAGATCACGTAAATATTCACGCGATCGTGCGCGTAACACACGAATCACGAAACTAATCCAGCGAAGACAAACTATTAGGATTCAATGGAGAGCAACTCGAAAAAGCACTCGCAGCACTCAAACTAAAAAACGCGAGTTTTGCCATGCGGGACAGCGCGACACGGAGCAAATTCCAAGAACGCGCAACGAATTAGGAAAAACAAAAATCATGAAAGCGAAAATATCACTAGGAATAACAGAAAGACACAAACCACCAACGGTAAAAATTCATTCTCCCGATTTATGTAAAGGAAACGCAACCTTTTTGGTCGACACTGGAGCTCAAATTAATTTAATTAAAATATGCGCCGTAGGAGAAAATGTAGGAATTCTCCAATCTATCATATACGAACTTTCAGGCATTACCTCTGGTACAAATTTTACCATGGGTATGTGCTACATTAATATAAAAAACCTAAAAGCCGATTTTCATGTAGTCAGAGACTTATTTCCGACAAAACAAGACGCCGTCCTAGGAGACGCTTTTTTAAAAAATACACCAGCCGACATTTTCTACACGGCATCATGTATCATTTTTGCAAACATTCGGATACCGTTTGGAACACATGAAAAAATAACAATACCAGCCAGATCAAAGAGCACACTTTTAGTACGTATCAAACACACAGACATAAAAGGAGGATACATCCCAAAACTAAACGCAGGTGAAGGACTCTTCATCGGAAACGCAATAGTCACAAACAACAATGGAATAGCCTACATGATTGCAGCAAACACAAACGAATTCAACATCCACTTTAATGTATCAATAGTCGAACTCGAACCAATAGATGACTCCTCGATAACACCAATGGACAATGAAGATGATGATTCTGGTGATACTCGTAATGAGAATCACGCAGTAATCTTCACAAGATCAGTCAGCGATAATATAAACAGATTTGAAAGATCGTAACCACTCCTGCACCTACATGGTCTAGATGAACAGGAGATAAATCATGTACTTCGATTGGCTTCCGAATTTTTGCAACTCTTCAGTCTACCGGGAGAACCATTAGGACACCCCAGCATCGCAAAACATGGAATACCGACAATGGATGACAGGCCAATCAACACTAAACAATACCGCTTTCCACAGATACCTTCTCGAAAAGGAAATTACACAGTCATCTCAGTCACCATACAACTCACCAGTCTGGATCGTACTCAAAAAACCGGACCACACAGGGAAAAAACGTTGGCACATGGTCATCGATTGCAGAAAACTTAATGAAAAAACAATACCTGACGCATATCTGTTACCCAATATCATTGATATCCTCGATAAGCTGGGCAAGGCACAATATTTTACCGTATTGGATTGGCTTCCATCAGATCGAAATGCACCCTGAAGACAAACCGAAAACAGTGTTTTCCACCACGAGCGGACATTACGAATTCAATCGAATGCCGTTTGGATCACAGAATGCTATAGCAACCTTCCAAAGGGTAATGGACATCACGCTAACGGGTCTTCAAGGAGTTGACCTTTTCCTCTATCCCGACGATATTGTGATATACGCAGCCGATTTAAACGAACCGAAAAGAAAATTCCGCAGACTCGGCAAACGCCTGTCAGGCGCGGGTCTTCCTCTGCAGACGGACAAATGTCAATTTTTAAGCCGACATGTTATATATTTAGGCCATGAAATTAATGAAGAAGGATCCCGACCGAAACCAGATTTAGTGCAAGCAATCACGGAATTCCCAATACCAACTGGCAAGAAATCGATCACCCAAATCCACGCATTAGCAAACTACAATAGAAGATTTATTAAAGTCTTTGCAAAAATTTGCCTCCCACTAACAAGACAATTAAAAGCAAAGGCAAGAGTCGACTGGGCAGAAGAATGCAAGAAAGCGTTGAACACAATAAAAGAAAAAATACCATCTCGACCAATTTTACGGTACCCGGCCAACACGAAGGAATTCAAATTAACAACAGATGCATCGGTCTACGCAATCGGCGCAGTACTAGCTCAGGAATGCAACAATTCCGATCGCCCAATCACATTTTACTCACAGACGCGATACGGAAAGAACTAGTGGCAATAGTGAACGCAATTGAACATGTCAAACATTATCTATACGCACGTCATTTCGTATTGGTAACCGACAACCAAGCACTGACATATTTAGTAAAGGAACCAAATCCACGTCAACAATTACAACGCTGGCAAGCTATTCTCAACGATTACGACTATAAAATTCATCACAAGCCAGGTAAACTGAATGTCGTTGCAGACGCATTACTAAGAAATCCGGCAACAGTACTTCCAATCAGACCTCGAGAAGATTCGTCCGAAAATCCAGACGACAAATTGTTCAAAAAACCGAAAAACTTCCATCAGCCGAAAACTCGATGCCGCTCCACATCAGACGAATCTTCAGGCAATCCAGCACCCCATAACGTACAACAATTCCAAATAAATCAACGGACGAAGAAACGCAAAATTCACTATCCTCAAACGAAGAAGAAACCAAACAGAAAAAATTCATAAGGAAACGAGACCACGAAACGTCAGACGAATCCTCTGGCCACTCAGCACCACAGAAGATACAGGGAATAGAAGAAAACCCAAAGGAAACAGTCGAACAATAACACGAAAATATGGAACAATTAGAAGAAACAGTACCACAGACATAAGAAACTAAATTTTGTTAGAGATGTGTGCCGCCGTGCTGGTGGATTTTTGTATAGTATATAGTTGTTTGTATATAGTTGTATTTTGTAAAGTATCTCAAGGTCTAGGGTATCTTACACCCTAGACCTTGAGATACTCTCTGGCCGATCAAAGCCGACTCTATAATAACAAAAATAAGAAACTAAACTCCAAGGCGAGAGGAGTTCACACATTAAGTCGGACCCATCAATCGACGACAGTAATTATGACATGTCAACGGATGATGAACTCAGGACGGAAACAAAGAAACGGCCACAGCAAAATCTAAAAATGGATAACGAAAAAGGAACGAAACGCAAAAAAGAACAAGAAATGGCAAAGGAATTATGCAACTACACGGCAAACAAATGCAAAGAAGAAGAAGCTGTTGTACCCCACAGTAAAACGAAGGAGTATTGCAATGGAATATTCCAGTAAATTAATCGATTCATATATAAAATGCAAACTAATCACTTATAAAAATAAAGCGCGAGAATCACGCCACCAGAAATTCGCCGTAACCATATATGGTCAAAAAACAAAGTATTCCCAAACCGCACAATAGGCAGTTTAGTCTGAAGGTGAATACGCCATCGAAATCATCGTTATGAGCATATATGGTCATAACGACCTAATGCCGAATTCGCACTTTCGCATAGCGACTCGCGGGCGATCCACGATCGCCCCGATAATTAATTTAGTCTTAATTGTCGAGCGGAGCTAATCAGTTGGTCTTTGATTAAAGCTCGGATCCTATAACTTTGCCTAACATTGTAACTTGCCAATCTAAATCTTACAATAAACTGTAATTTCTTTTTACTTCATAGACTCGAGTTCTACTCCTTATTGGCTAATATCCCAAAATAATATCTTATCGCGCAATACTAACCTTTTGCCGATATAACATTGGTGGCAGCGGTGGGATACCCAAAGTTCGTGAAGTGAATAACAATCAGGTGTGTGCGAAGTGTATATAAGAGTTGTTTGAATCAGTGACCACTAGAAGTTATCTGATCTCCTATCAAACGTCTTGCGCGGAGGAATCGAAGAGAAATTAACACGCACTCGTTGAGTTTCTGGCGAAAATTGCCTGACACATTTACGTCACGGCAAAAGAAGAATCCGCGAACGACCGAGGCGCCGGATCACAACCGTCATCTCGAGGATCGACGAAGCAGGACCAACCGAAGATCATCCTAGAGAAGGAAGGAAGGAACACTGAAGATCCGAACGAGAATCAGCCCACAACACAAGATCCAAGACCATCCTGTAATGTAAGTGGCGGCACAAAAATTTATATTTGTTACTCAAAGCCAGTTAGGGAAACTTTATGTCCAATGAAGAGCGTTTAGCATCTCTGCGTTTACCAGGAAAGAATTGTTTATCGCGGTCAGTAAATTCGATATTCGACCGAGTGTTAGAATACAAGAGAGAGGAATCCCTTCGCGACGAATTAGTAGTAAAATGACGCAGAATTTCCACGGTAAATTCCTCTAATACATCAGGGGACACGGACGGCGATTTCTCCGACGCCGTCGAACCAGAACGCGGACGGGATATTATGTTTTCCGATTTCCCTTTGCCTACTCGTCATAACGAAAGAGTCAGAATGCAGGCCGATAACATGACCCTGAAGGAGGCCAGGAGCCTAATTCAGCCTTTCGACGGAGAAAGGCCTGAGACGGTCTACGATATCATCGAAGCATTCGAATATGTTTACAAAAGCGTAGCCGCAAACGACCGCGCAAATTTATCAAAAGCTATTTTAGCTACTAAAATTATTGGCCGAGCGAAACGTGATCTCCGATATAAACAAATCGACACCTTCGCGAAATTAAAAGAAGAATTACTTTCGTTATACGGTATTCGCCGGACAGCAGCTGCATTACAGGTCGAATTGAATACCAGCAAACAAAAGCACAATGAAACCGTGTTAACGTACGGACAACGATTAGAAGCCGTCATGATGGAGTTAGTTGACGCAAGCGCCGCGGGCGAAACTATAGCCGCGGGTAAGAAAACGATAGAAGGGTACGTGAGACAGCTAGCCTTGCATAATTTTGACCGAGGACTCAAAAAGGAATTCCAAGTCATCGTGAAGGCCCGTAAGTTCACGGATCTCAGCACCGCCATGAAAGGGGCAATGGAAGAAGAAAAATCCGTTCAAGGTGGCGAATCAATCGCCAAGCAAACGCACGTCCCAAATCACACATCGCAAATCACATGCCATAAATGCCATAACCACGGGAATTTGGCACGCGACTGCAGAAGCTCGCAAGTCCGCATGAGTTTGCCTGGTCCAGGACCGAGCAGATCAATTCTGAAGATGGGCGTCACGTGCCATTACTGCAAGAAGCCAGGACACGTCATCGCAGAATGTCGGAAAAAGAGATGGGACGAAGGGATGAAAAAGGAAACCGGACCTTCGCATACGGGCAGAACGATTATGGGCGAAGAAACCCAAACTCAGCACGATTGCGATTGTCCGCGACGAGGAAGTTAAAGAGATGGAGAATTTAAGAATTTGCAACGTCAGCTCGCCTTGGATTGAAGGAGCGATGAATGACTTCACCGTCGCCTCACCGCATGCAACGCAGCTGCAACGCAGACCTTGAAGGCCGACAGGGGCGCACAATGCTGCGTGGTGCGCAAGGGCGCATTGAAACCCGAGGATTCAACTGAAAGGAATCGAAGGCACAACGTTCAAGGCACCCTGCAAGGCCACGGTGATACTCGACACCCGAGCTATCTCGATACAGCGCGACTTCTATGTTGTGAGCGACTCCGTACCGATGACAACGGATGGGTTACTAGGAATGGATTTTATGCGCAAGCACGACGTTGATATATTGGGAGGCAAATATATAAAAATGTACGGAGATACGAAGCATCTGGTGAACGTGCATGACAAAATTAAACTCCCGCTGAGGAGCGAGAACATCGTTCGAGCAAAAACTTTGGGAAAACCCATCGGTCTCGTAGAAAATTTTGAATTAGCCGAAAGAATAGTAATTGCTTCATGCATAACTGAAGCAAAAAATAGTAATTGCATCGTGAGCATTGTGAATACAAACGACGAGGAAGTCGAGATGGAACGGCCCGTCATAATAATTAAATCGCTGACGCTCGCTGAATTGCCGGACGCCGTCGAGCCCGAGCGAGGAATAAGTTCAGTCGCCGCTGGAAGTGGGGCTGCACGTCTAAAAATTGTACGCAATGAGATCGACACCGCTCACCTCAACGCCGAAGAAAAATTCAAATTAATACAAATTTGCGAACATTTCGACATTTTTCATTTAGACGGCGGACCGACTAAAATGCACCGACCTGGTAAAGCATGAAATTCACCTGAAAGAGGGCATACGACCGATTAAAGTACACCCGTACCGACTGCCCGAAACCCACAAAAAGGAAGTAGAAAAACCAACCGCTAAGATGTTGGAAGACGAAAGTATTAGGCTGAGTAGTAGCCAGTGGAACGCACCGTTGTTAGCGGTTGCCAAAAACCCGACAGCAACGGTAAGCCTCGAATGAGAGTCGTGGTGGATTTTCGCAAATTAAACGAAGCCACCGTGGGAGACTCTTACCGATTACCGAATATCTCCGAGATATTGGACCAATTTGGAAATGCAAAATATTTCTCCACGCTGGATCTCGCCTCGGGCTTTCATCAAAGTCCGATGGCAGAGAATAATCAAGAGAAAATGGCATTTTCAACGCCGCAAGGTCATTTCGAATACACTCGTATGCCCTTCGGTCTGAAAAATGCACCACCGACGTTCCAACGATTAATGAATACCGTTCTGGCAGGAATACAAGGTACTCGATGTTACGTTTACCTCGACGTCATTGTCGTCTTTGGTTCATCACTGAAAGAACATAATGATCGTCTCAAAGACGTATTTCAGCGACTGAGCGAAATTGGCAGTTCAGTCGAAAAAATGCCATTTTCTTCGAAAAGAAACCCGTTACCTCGGACACGTAATAACCGAGGAAGGAGTAAAACACGACGAGGAAAAAATCAAAGCCGTCAAAGAATTTCCATTACCAAAACATGTGAAAAGTATGCAGTCATTCTTGGGACTCGCCGGATATTATCGGAAGTTTATAAAAAAACTCTTCCCAAATAGCGAGACCACTAGTGATCCTATTAAAAAAGGACGTTCCCTTTGAATGGACAGCGGAACGAGACGAGGCATTCGAACCTTTAAAAGGAATGCTTACGGCTCCGATTCTACAATATCCGGATTTCGCCAAACCGTTCTTAGTAACAACAGATCCGATGGAGCAATTGGCGCGATACTATCGCAAGGAGAGATAGGCAAAGATCTGCCAATACGTTACGCTAGTCGAACTTTAAATAAGGCGGAACAAAACTATTCAACAACCGAAAAAGAATTGCTTGCTATCGTTTAGGCCATAGGACAATTTCGTCCATACATTTACGGGACTCAATTCATGGTGATCACGGATCATCCACCTTTGACGTGATTATTCAGTGTAAAAGATCCAAGCTCGAGCCTTGTGAGATGGAAATTAAAACTATCGTAACATGAATTCAACGTTGAATATAAAGCCGGTCAAACAAATACTAATGCAGACGCGCTCAGTCGTATATACGCGACGAAACCCGCACAAATAAGGGAACCCCGAGCCACACAGTCACGCGACGAGAGAGAGAGAGAGCGAAAAAGGAAAGAGAGAGCGATAGAGAGGACAGCGACGACGTCGGCTCGAGCGACGAGGCCCCCGCGGACTCATGCGCAGCGACCAGGGGAAGCAAGACGCGGGACGAGGACGGCCGTGTGAGCGACGCGAAGCCACAGCACCGCCGCCACGAGAATGAGACAGATAGCGGCCGCATAGGCGTAAGCTGTCCCGGGCCAAGCGAACGGACCTTGGTGGTCACCAGGGAATAACGCGAACACTGGAAAGAATAAAATTAAAATACGAATGGCCTGAAATGAGAAAACAAATTGAAGATTACATATCCGCTTGTGATGAATGTAAAAAAAATAAGGCGAAAAATAACGAAGTAACGAAAAATTTAATGCATGCAAAATCGAAATCTAAGCAATATTTCGATTACAAGACCGGCACCCGCGAATTTCAAATCAGTGACAAAGTATTGCTAAATGACGAGACGGTACGACGAGGACGATCAATGAAACTGACTCCTAAATGGATCGGACCATACTATATTACCGACCGAATGACGCCCGTCACCTACGTCATAAAAAAGGGACGTAGATCCCTAAAGGTTCACGCCAACCGCTTAAAAATGAGAAATAAAAATTCAACGAAAATTAATAAAATTAAAAGGACACCAAAACATAATAAAATAAAAAATTCAATGAAAAATAAATAGAAAAATTTGATCGATAGAAATTTAAACAATGAAATAAGAGAGATTATTTATGAAAACTAAATAAACAAATAAGTAAATAAGTGAATAACTTTTTAATTCCTTTCTACTTTTCAAATAATTTAAACGATTAAATTATATTATAAAAACATATTATAAAATTATATAAGACAAAACTTATAGATATAGCTGATTTCTTTTTATCGACGAAAGATGTATGTTGAAAATATATTGTAAATTGAAAACAAAAAAAACAAGTTAATTACTTTTCTTCCGATAAACGCCAACATTAATATCACGATTTTTCACAACTTCATTTAATCTTTCATTCACGATCATGATTGAATATTTAAAAAAATATATATATTGAAACGTTAGAGTGCTTCTTTAAAGTTCTTTTTGAGGCTCCACGCTCGGGACACTGGCCTAGGGTAATGTTTCGTCGGTGTGTAATGATTTTCGGCGACCTGTTTACATGAATACTATCGTTAGTTTATTTATTTGGTGAATATCGACGTATTTACATTTGGATTGTCGTGTGTGTGATGTTTCGCCGTTTAATTAGGCGTGTTTATTTTGGTGTTAATTCTATTAATTTGTGTTGGGTCTCCCGTGGAGATGGTCCCCTCTCCTTGACCCGCGGCTCCCCCGGCTTCGTGCTCGCGACGGCCCGTCGCGTTCCTTGGCTCGTGCTGTTGCTGTCTCGCCACTCCCTCCTCTCCTCACTCGTCCCGCGTTTTGTCGGTATGTATCTCTCAGCTGCTCAGGTAAATACGGTCCCGTCGAGGATCTCTCTCCTCGCGCTGTTGACGTATGGACTCACGCACCTCTCCTCACCCGCCCGCGTCGTCTCGATCAGCTGTTCTATTGTATACGCTCCCGTCGTTCGTCTCGTCCAACGTCGAGTCGTTTTGGTATTTCGGGAAACGACGTTCTCGTCGTACCTCCGACGGGTTGCGGCTTTTCAGCGCTTGATTGTCCGCTGGCAAGACTCTTCTTCAGAGTTCATGCGTCAGGTCTGATCAGCCAGGACTGATAATTATCCTCGATTTGGATGCCCTTTTATACTGCCCCAGGTCCTGTTTTTGCTTGGGTGGTGGGTCCGTGCTGCCGGGTCAGCTGGTCGACCGTGGTGCCGTGTGGACCTTCGCTTGGGTGGGGGTCCTTGCTGCCGTGTCAGCTGTTCGGTGAGCCCGTCAGCGGTGGTGGGAGGCGTCGTATGAGACTGTTCCCGTCTCAATATATATTTTATTTTTTCAAGCAAATCATCCTAACCTAAGTTTACTTAATTAAATAAGTAAAACACAAACACCGGGGGATTAAAGGAATTTAAGTTTATTCGAAAAAAAAGATACGGCGAATAGCCGTATCTCCTGCTACAATAAAATTCGGGCGCGGCGAATTTAGCCAAAATAATTTGCGAAGACCAATAAAGTCTTCGTAGGGTTCGTCGTCTTCTTCGGCAAAGCCGCCGAAGCCCCGCAATGGGTCCACAGCACGCCGATTCGACTCCCGCCGGCGCCGTACCACCCGCGCGCGCCTGATAAAAGCGTCCATTGCCGGCGAACCGCCCAGGATAAGTTGAGGCCGCCAAAACCTCTGAAAATAAAACAAAAATATATGATAATGAATAGATGTCGCGTAGAGAAAAAAAATCAAAAAAATATATATATAGTATATACATACATATGTATATATTGTGACGAGCTCTTCCCGTCTAAATTTCGCGAAAGACGAGAAGAGCTACCAGTACAAAATCTATAATGACGCCCAAAAATATTTCCTTTTATTCGGTGCTCCAATTGCCGATTGGGCGCCAGGTGTTTGTATCAACCCCGTAACACCAAGGGAGCTTACTTTTTTCTTTCTCTTTCTCAATCGTTTCAGGGAATTGCTAGGGTTCGGAGGGCGAGCATCGATTACATTGATTCACTAAAATATACGAAATTAACGTGTGAGTATTCTTTCTAAAATATTAACAAACGACTTATTTATTACTCCGGTCCACGGGTTGGACCTCGCTCATAATTTACAATATCGCAATACAAAAATTATCCGCGCGACAATCACGCGCAACAAGCAATTTATCATACTTCTAAGTGTCAGAGTGGGACAGCACTGTCCTCCGGAGACGCCGGTAGAGACAGCTACGAGACGCGTTGCGATATGGACACAACCTACTCCCACGCGTTCGACGATACGCTAGGCTTGTATCGGCGAAGAAAATATTGCACCAGCGTGCGCCTACCTTTTCTATCCGCCGAGATCCTTCGTCCTCGTCGCACAGCGTTCCTCGGCGTTCCTCTCTCGCTCGTCTCTCTCACGCACACTCCGCTCGGCTGCCCGCGGTCTCACTCACTCTTTCACACTACTCTTACTTCTTACAATTTACTCTACTTCGATCTACTCATCGATCCGTTCGGGCTCGTGGTCGAGTTCTCACTATTCAAATTAGTCTTATCGCTACCGTGGTCGAATTCGCGCCCCCTCCCCAACTCATCGCTTACGCTGGCCGGCTTCGTCTTGGCCCTATTGGGGGGGGGGGAGGAGGAGGTCCTATCGACGATTGTCTCTCGATCGCCGGCACGGCCATCCATCTCTCTCTCTTTCACCGGGCGTCGACTCTCGCGATCGGCCGGCAATGTTTACATCTCTCGACCTCGTGTCCCTGTAACTGACGAATTTTCTCCAGCAGTGTACGCTCTAGAGCACGACTTCGCTTTACCACGGGTGCGAGACGACGCGACTCTGCCTACTCTATCTCACTCTAATATTCCTCCGAATATTTCGCTTTCACGCGATTGCGAGGAGTGTAACGCCTCGTCACAATGTATATATATATTTTTCAATAAATAAATTGTATACACTAAAATAAATTAAGAACCGATTACTCACTGCCACTGACTGCGCGTAGTTGCGCCGACAAATCGCCGCGAACCGTGCCTATGTCTCGGAACTTATCGTATAATTTGTTAACCAGTTTCTCGCTCAAGAGTTGAAGAGCTAATGAAGCTCGATCAGAGCTCCAGGGCACGAAGGACTCCCTGAACAATAAAATATGTTACGTCTCAGTAACATTTCAATTGCCCTATTTTTGGCGTTAGCCAGGCTAATGAGTCTTGGGAAACGCGCTAATGGAGTTTGATGCGGTAAATAATGTAAAACGGAGAAATTAACGGATGGAAAGAGTTTGTTTATTGAGTTGAAGCTATATTACATGATACTAGTCTCCGTTCATATGCTCTCCGTCGAGGATCGTTTTTGGGGATCCAAGATGGGTGTAAACATTCAATTATATATTCCAATTTCTGTAGTTTATACGGGATCTCGATGGGTGTCTAAGAGAATGTACGCTCCAGGAATTCCTCGGTGTAATAACCGTGGGTACGATGTCGTGAATAGCCGATATATTGAGCGATAATTTTCCATAGCTGGTTTTGGCGTTCTCCTGATCGCCGTTTCTTTCCCACTAGAAAGTTCAAAACGAATTTAGACTATGCGGTTCCCCAGGAGTTAGAGGTAAATGAGTAAGGAAGACATCCTGTGAGTTCGGGGTGGTCCTCGCAACTCGATGGATGATAAAGGAATTATAGAGCTCGCTTTTGTCCTCGCAACTCATATTTGTGGATAGGAAAAGCATCGAACTCGCGGTGGACCTTGCAGTTCAATGTGTTATATAGAAAGGATGATCGAACTCGCGGTGGACCTCGCAGTTCAATGTGTTGTATAGAAAGGATGATCGAACTGGGGGTGGACCTCGCAGTTCAATATGTTGTATGGGTGGATGATCGAACTCGCGGTGGACCTCGCAGTTCAATAACTCGTGAGAGTCAGTTAGTAGGTAACTTACTCTTTTCTATTTTTCCTCGTGAAGTTGAGACTGGAAGGGCAGTACAGAAATTCTGCTCAGTCCAGAAGTTATACAATTTTGAAACTTAAGAGGAGTTTACGAGATTTTAAATGTTGAATATGAACTTATTTTTATGCTAAATTTCGGGCCTTATATACTATTCTATCAACTAACTTGTAATAATTCTGATTTTATTTTCGGTCGAATTATTATCATTTAAATGAAAAATGTTTAACAAGTCAAATATTGGCATCGAACATAGAATACTTATATAGAACGATTCGTATTGAAGTAACATTGATAGTGATTTTGAATCATTCTCACACGACACACACCCACACATACTCCTACAGACTCCTTACATCACACATCATACGCATAGGTAATTTTGATCATGATCGATCTGGTCAAATTAAGTAAACGTTAAAAATCCTTATCTTATAGTTCAAGATCGATATCCCTCGTTGGCCCTTCCGTTCCGGGGTTTGCCTTGGATTTTCGATATTTCCAGTTCTGAACATCGGTGGCCACTCCGATGTCGTTGTAATAATGATATGACTGGTGATGGTTGATGAGAAGTTCCAATGGTGTTGGCGGTACGACGACCCGGAACGAAAGAGATCGAGCCTTGTGGATGGATCCGCAATTCGCCGTTCTATCGATAGACCTGCGCATTCATCCATCGACCGAACGGGGAAAAATCACGTGACCCGGCAAGGTGCGCGTAGATTCAAATATATAAGGCGAACGTTTCGTTACAAACTTTGTCTATTGCGTAGGGGTTGGAGATGGTAGTTTACAAATTACTTATTGGTCTGAAATTTCCAGCCACTCCTTACTTTTCTGAACCGAAGGAACATTTGTTCTTATCGCTTGGCCCTATTCTTGGGCCCGAGCGTCTCTCCCCACGGCATTCATCCCCAAGTAAGGGTGATGCCATGCGTTGGCGTAAGGAGGGGTGTTCGTCGTTAAGGCGCGGTGGTGGTGGCGTTACGGGGATGTAACACCTCCCCACTAAGATTTAATGTCGTTATAGATTCTCAGAGAAATGACATTTATAGATATGTATATATATATATTTATTGTGAACACAAAAAAAATAGTAGTAGAAATAGAGAAACTAAAAATATGGCACACAAAATTTATCTAACTTATCGATTATATCTTGATCGCGCTGTGACGAATGGTTGTTGTTTTGATGTCCTCAACCCTTTAGTGACAATGCTCCGGATGTCGTGGGTTTGGCGATGGATGCTACGTCGGTCTTTTCTTGAATTTGTTGTTCTTCTTGCATTGTAGGAATCCGAACTGTTTCGATCTCGTTAGTATCCGTCGAATTTGACTGCATTCCCGGTGTTTCGATTAAATCTCTTCTTAAATGAAGGAGGAGATGTGTCACGAAGTCCCAGATTGCTCCGATCAAAAATATGGACCAACCATAGACAGTATGAAGTGCATAGCCATGAATTATCATGTCCACGATAAGTTTTATGCCTCGGACTAGAGGCATTATTCCGATGACACCACCACTCGCAGTTCCGAAAAACATAAAGCGACCCCACATGTCATTTCCCAGACGGAGTCAACTAGGGTTTTCAGTCCGTGAGTTCCCAGCATGTTTGAAAATGAAAGTTTTTCGTTCGCGACAGGTTGTCCACTGATCCCTCGAGCCAAAGTATTTAGGATAGTTGATTTCTCCACCGGAAACATGAGATATTCCTGGCTGCATATTCCACTGGTTGCTAAAGATGCTGGGTTGGTATATGTCCACGTTGGTTCGGTCATCAGTTTAATAATTGTAGGTGGCATACTTTGTACTGTTCCAGATAGTAATTTGTACCAGGAGTCTCCGAAGAGATATTCCGATGGTATTAAAGGATCACATGTCATCTCTGTGCCAGTTTGCATGATAATGTGTGTGCGAGGTGATAATAATAGACTTTCGTGCCCCGCGCAATTGGGAGTTGATGATAACAATGTTCTGTTTTGCGCACTTTTACTTCTATCGGGATGCATTTAACGATGTGTACGACTTCGCCAGCAATCAATGCCATGTATCCGGCTCCCTTTATGAGGTGAAAAGCGAACTCGTCCGAGGATTGAGTAGCGATGATTGGGGCGTTCTTCAATACAAGTTCCAAGTTACATCGTTGAGTCGGTACGTCAAGATATAATTGATTTATTTGTCTACGAATGTGTTTCTCTATGAATATAAATTTTGAATTTATGTAAGCGAAGATATCTAAATTTTCTACACTAATTGGTTTTAGTTTGGCAAATCTCTCTCCCTTTCGTGTTTCGATTATCAATAAGTTTGGATGTTCTGTGCGTAGTAACGTGTAGCCACATAGCATCTGTTCGGATTTTCCCGTTAAAGCAAATGTAATATCTTGGGTTAAAAGACTATAGATCGTTTGAGGGTAGCTATCTCCTACGTCTTTTATTTTGTTTGCTATTCCTCCATAGAGTAAGCCATATCGGTTAAATTTGCAGTTGTCGACAGGCAATGAATTCCAAAAAGTTTGTCCCCCCTCAAGATCAATACATTTTGGCTCGTTAATAGGCACGTCATTCCGGACTTAATATTAATTCGATTTGTGTTTAGATTTACGGTCGCTTGGTACTGTACGAGAGTTATTTTCACGGATCCTTGCACTACTACATCGTCCTAGCTACGATAAGGGTCTCAGTACTGAGTTCCATAACACGCGCAATTATTTTAAATTGACCCTGCCACTGTTACGCTACGAGTTGTAGACTGGTTTATTTGCAGAGCAGCGATAATACTATTTCCGAGTCTACAAAGCCCAGTGGTGTGCATTTGTTCGGACGTTTCGCGAATAATTTCTGCTAGATATTCTATGTGTCTGTAAGCTACAACAGAGATATGTGAATTCATTCCACAGTGAAAGATTGCTCGATGAAGTTCTACCTTACATTAAATAACTTTATTTTCGACAAATTCGTTCAGTTGTAGTAGTTGTATATAGACTGGATTTGCGATTACATCTGGTTCCTTTATGTCGCAATCTCCTACGTCGATTAAAGAGAGCGTAGTTATTTTGAGGTTCGATGAACCACAGTCGTAACCGATGATTCCCATTGTACTCGTTATCGCCCATAGCACCAACGCGATTGATAACGACTCCTTGATCATTGTACAATATATATATATTTTTTTATTCTATTTTCCTTTCTGAAAATAAAATAAATAATTTGTATTTTAGTATTCTACTTTGTCGATTAAACTGATATATATGAGAGTTTTAACCTATTAATATTTACGACACGAGTTTTTTTTCTTTATTTGAATTTTTACGTTTCCTTTTGACAATATTTCTAACACCTCGTGTGGTCCTGTATAGTGATCTTCTAGTTTCCCAGGTTTTGGACCTTTTAAAAGAAATACAAAGTCACCGATCTTTAGTGTCTGAGGGTTAATCTTTTTATCATAATTATGCTTCGATTTCAGTTTCGCGCTAACTAGATGTTCACGCGCTAATGCTTGTAGTTCGTGCAATGGTGTGACTAATTTGACGAGATATTCATCGTATGTTACTTCTTCTTCATCAAGTATTGGTTCGCTCGAAGGGAGCCTTGCGAGTTTACGAATACTAGTTCGAAGGGGGTATGCTTACCCTCGTGCGTACTCGTATTATATGAGAATGTGGCCAGTTCGAGCCATTGGTCCCATTCTTCGTCTTGGTTCGCAAATTGTTTTAGATGTTCGGTCAATACATGGTGTGAACGTTCGATTGAACCGTTAGATTGGGGGTGGAAAGCAGTTGTTTTAAATTGTTTGATTTTGAATCGTTTAGCTGAATCTTTCAAAACTTTGCTTAAAATATTGCTACCTTGATCAATTAATACGGACCTTGGTGCTCCAAAAGTGCAAATAAATCTTTTAACAAAAGCATTGCTTATCGTGGCTGCTGTTGCATTCGGCAAAGGAATAGCTAACGAATATTTCGTCAGCTGATTTTGAATCGTGAGTATGTAAATGTTATTGTTCTTTGTCTCGCAGGGTTTGCCCGAGTCATAGATACAATAATCGTAGTTATCTTTCCCCATAAATATTTGATCTTTCGACTCTATTAAATTGGATGCCTAAAAATTCTGATCCTTTTTTTCTTCGAATTTTTCTTCTACGCCCTGGATATTATTGGGTTCATCTCCCTCGTCCGTAACCGTGTTTTCATTCTCTTCAATCTCTCTATCGTTATACGAGGATTCGGAATCACTTGACTGGTTGCGAATTTCGTTGGTTTGTTCTGTTATAGATTTTTTGTGTTTCTGGGTATTTCGTTTAACTTGTACCTTTTTCTGGGTTCTTTCCTTTGGGTTTGCGATTTCGTTTATCAATCTTTGAGGTTTCTGTCTGTTTCTCTGACTTCGTCTTAGTGGGGGTTCGTCAGATGCCTGCGGTTCGTTTGTCTGATGAATCATGGCTTTTGTTGTAAACGCATTTTGAATGTTTGCTGGTTCAGGATCCTTTTGGGAGCTTTGTGAATCTACGGGATTTCGCGAGAGGGCATCGGCGTTGACATTCATTTTTCCTGCTTTATCAACGACGTCAAAGTCGTGCAATGCCAGCTGCAGACGCCATTTGGATACCGGTGACGCTGGATCTTGCGATGATTTGAACCAAACTAGTGGTTTATGGTCCGTGACTGTTGTGAACTTTCGTCCGTAGACGTAGGGATAAAGAGGGGAGAGACGCTCGGGCCCAAGAATGGGGCCAAGCGATAAGAACAAATTTTCCTTCGGTTCAGAAAATTAAGGAGTGGCGGACGGTGGAAATTTTTGACCAATAAGGCATTTGTAAACTACCCTCTCCAACCCCTACGCAATAGACAAAGATAGTTGATAGACTAGTATATAAGGCCCGAAATTTACCATAAAAATGAGTTCATATTCGACATTCAAAGTCTCGTAAAGTCTTAAGTCTGAAAAATTGTATAACTTCTGGACTGAGCAGAATTTCTGTACTGCCCTTCTAGTCTCAACTTCACGAGGAAAAATAGAAAAGAGTAAGTTACCTACTAACTGACTCTCACGAGTTATTGAACTGCGAGGTCCACCGCGAGTTCGATCATCCACCCATACAACATATTGAACTGCGAGGTCCACCCCGAGTTCGATCATCCTTTCTATACAACACATTGAACTGCGAGGTCCACCGCGAGTTCGATCATCCACCCATACAACACATTGAACTGCGAGGTCCACCGCGAGTTCGATACTTTTCCCCATCCATAAATATGAGTTGCGAGGACAAAAGCGAGCTCTATAATTCCTTTATCATCCATCGAGTTGCGAGGACCACCCCGAACTCACAAGATGTCTTCCTTACTCATTAACCTCTAATCCCTGGGGAACCAGATAGTCTAAATTCATTCTGAATTTTCTAATGAGAAAGAACACCCACTCAATATACAAACTCTTTCTATCCGTTAATTTCTCCGTTTTAGATTATTTACCACATGAAACTCCATTAGCCCGTTTCCCAAGACTCATTAGCCTTGCTAAGGTAAAAAATAGGGCAATTGACATGTTACTGGGATGTAATATACTACTTTTTGGTGACAGTCGTGGGATAGATAAAATGGTAGTTTGATCGAAGCATGCCTGTAGAGCATACTCCAACAAAACCCGAAACATCTAGAAATCCGACTAGCGGAGATCCAGGAGTTAGGTTCCAAGAAACGAATCCTCAAAATCCCCAATGAACTAACAGTACACGAGAAAATATTTTACGAATACCAAACAACGACATACAACACGAAGACACAATGCCGATCGGTAATACATAACTCGTTTCTCTTAAAGACGCGGTCGAAGTAGTGTTAGAATTTAATGGAACAAATATATCAGTTTATCAATTTATTGACAGTGGCAAAGAAGCATTGTTGATGCTTCCTCCAAATATTGAACAAAATCTCGTCAAAGTCATTAGACCAAAAATTACGAGAGAAGCAAAAAGATCAGTTCAGGGAATAAAATTCGAAAATTTATAATCATTAGCAAAACATTTAAAAGACTTATTCTCACCCGCGAAAACCGCAAACCAAGTACGACGAGAGCTCGGAATGCTAGTACAAAAAGACAATGAAGACATAATTTCATATATAAATCGGGTACGTGAAATCGGAAATCATATTCTTGAAGCATATAATAGTAATAATGCAGGAGAGATTAGCGACGCAGAAAAAACGTCCACCTAATAAGAATGCATAGAGTGTTTTCTCGATGGCCTTAAGCCAGAAATACAGTTAAAAATGAAAACGAAATACGAGACACTGACCGAAGCCGGTACAGATGCAACGAGGATAGATCGAAAACAGAAAGCCATAAACGAACTCCAGAGAGGGCTGCCCGACCATAAAACGGGGTCGCGCCAGGCAATAGTAGGCACCGTCGTACAAGGGGCTGTTATATGTCAAATTTGGAAACGCCAGGGGCACGGTGCAGACACGTGCTGGTTTCAAAACTAAACTACGGGAAACACAAATAACTGTAATAAACAGTCTAATTCGAGTACACAACTGCAAAGACAAACACAGACCATCGGCAAACAGGAAAAACTCTGCCGCTATTGTAAAAAGAAGGGACATACGATCGAAGAATGTAGGAAACGCCAGTACAATAATAGTAAGAAACAGAATCAGGAAAACTCCAATAGTCTCCCAAACAACGGGGCAAGGTCGAAGACTCAGTTGCAACCAGCCCCTCGCAAAACGGTAATCATAGCACAGAACCAAACAGGAAACGAGTCCGAGTAGAATACGTTAAACTACAACACTGATGTCGACCCCCTGTAATAAAAGTAGAGTCCTTACACCTGTGCTCACCGATAAATTTATTGGTCGGCACAGGGGCCGAGCCTAATCTCATTAAACAAAATTCGGTTAAACCAAACGTAATAATCGATCGTACAGATATTATCGAGCTACATGGAATAACAACAACTCCAGTGAACACCCTAGGGTCGTTAACGGTAGATATCTTAGGATATCCAGTTGTTTTTTACATGGTAAGAGAGTCTTTTCCGACCGAACAAGCGGGCTCATTGGGAAACGAATTTTTTGAGAAATACAAGGTGACGATAAATTACAAGGATCGTTATTTGCATTGGCAAGATAATCGGGTCGTATTCACGAGTCCCGAGACCGTCATAATCCCAGCTCGAACTGTTTCCTCTTTTTATGTCAGAGTGAAAAACAGCAAGATAAGCCAAGGATATTACCGTGCTTAGAAATAGGAGACGGCATTTACTTCGGGAAAGCGATCGTCTCAAATATCCGAGGCGTTGCATACACTCGAGTGTTGAGCACACGCGACGAGGAAATAGAAATCGAAGTTCCTACATTAAACTTATACGAATTCGAGGAAAACAAAAGTAAACCCGAATCAACTAAATCAACAAAATCTTCTAAATCTTCTAAATCTTTTACAAACTCAACAAACTCAACAAAATCTTCTAAATCTTCTACAAACTCAACAAAATCAGAAAAATTCTACGCGGATTGTTTAAAAATCGGTACATTAACAAAACATCAAGAAAATTAAATAGAGGCAGTAACGAAATTACTACGCCTCGAACATTTAAATAAAGAAGAGCGCGAAAGCGTCGACGAGTTGCTTCGAGAAAGCGCGGATCAATTCCATTTCCCAGGAGATAAACTCGGTGTAACAAATAAATTAGAGCATGGTTTCGTTACCATCGATGAACGTCCGATAAATACTCGTCAATATCGTTATCCACAAATTCATAAGGATGAAATTGATCGATAAGTCAAAAGTCTTTATGATAACGGTATGATCCGAATCTCCGTACAATAGTCCGGTATGGATTGTTCCAAAAAAAAAACGATTCACAGGGAAATAAACTATGGCGAATGGTGTTAGATTTCCGAATGCTAAATGAGAAAACCATCGGAGACTCGTACCCTTTGCCGAACATCACTGATATACTTGATCAACTCG
Organism: Netelia virgata; assembly: GCA_951802705.1. Classification (NCBI taxonomy): domain Eukaryota; kingdom Metazoa; phylum Arthropoda; class Insecta; order Hymenoptera; family Ichneumonidae; genus Netelia; species Netelia virgata. Next base: position 13,787,545 of record OX637866.1, read on the forward strand.
GAGGAGCCAAGTATTTTTCAGTTTTCGATCTCGCGTCGGGATTTCACCAGATAAAAGTGAAACCCGCAGACGCACATAAAACAGCATTTTCAACTCCGTTCGGACATTACGAAATTTCTCGAATGCCGTTCAGTTTAAAAAATGCTCCTGCAACTTTTCGAAGACTAATGGACCATGTATTGGGCGGCTTGCAGGAGACAGAATTATTTGTTTACCTCGATGACATAGTCATCCATGCATCTTCGTTGCATCTTCGCTACAACCCGATAAATGCGAATTTCTGCGAAAGGAAGTAACGTATTTGGGACATTTACTTACAGAATACGGAATCAAGCCTGACCCAAAAAAAATCGAGGCGGCAAAGAATTACCCAGTTCCAAAAAACGTCAAGGGAGTAAGAGAAACCATGGGGTTGATCAACTACTATCGAAGATTTATCGAGGGGTCCGCAAGAGTCGCCAAACCCTTGACAAACCTCCTAAAAAAGGACATAACTTTCTTCTGGGGCGATAAGGAACAACTAACTTTCCAAACCCCGAGTAGAAATGTTGTCAGGCTGGCTTGATATTTGATCCGGGCTTGGTCATGCTGTAATACGGAGGCTTTACTTAAGGGCTTACATACAGTTAGAAGGCTTTAAAAAGACGGATTTTCAAGAATTTTTTTCGCGCAGACTATTCAATTTATTAATTTGAAAATTGGTGTACATATTATAATAACCTTATAATATATTAACATATTTTTTATTTGTCAAAATAATCATCGCGAATGTTGCTATCGCCGATCTCCTAGAGCTCCGCAAAAAAAACCAATTTTGCGGTGATCACGATATCTCTGGACCGGATTATCTGAAATGAAAAAACCGAATAAATTTCGTTAATATAATACATTATCTAGTATTTAATCGAAGGAATTAGCGAAAAAATAATTTTTGGCAAAATGGCGACTTCTCAAAATAAAAGACTCGATTTTGAACGAAAATTTAAGCCTTAAATTGTTTATAAAATGGAAAATATTTATCGGAGAATAAAAATCTTCGATTAATTACTAAAAAATCTAGCTAAAAAGGTTGTGTTAAAATTTGAGACTGATCGGTTCAGCCGTTTTCGAGAAATCTTGATCACCGATTTTGAAAACATAGTTTTGAGAAAAACGCGTTTAAAGTTTCAAAAGCGTTTTACATGTGGTAAATTTGTTTTTTTCAACTTACATGGAGTCATCTATTCCAGGGCCATATAATAATCCGTTCGCATCGTTGGCAGCTTCTAATAATTCGATTTGATGCTGTCTGCGAGCCATTCTTCCCTCTCTGGTGCTCTCGTGTGATCTCAGGTCGGAGATCTTGATGCGCTGCGCATCTTCTTTATCTGTATATGAATGCGCATTGGACCCAAGTGAGACGCCCATTGCATTCATATAATATAAAAGGGCAGCTGTCCCTTCATTGAAGATGCCAGCAGCTATATATGCAGCCATTTCCACCGTTTTTGATCCGGCTGGAAGTACTTTTGGAGAGATCTTCCACACCAGTTGGTTATAGCTTTCATTATTGTTTTGGGTGAAACCACCCACACATCTTTCCAATAATTTTTCATTGCTGAGATCTTCATAAATGGGCCTCAGGGCCTCAGCAACTTCTTGTGGAAATGGCTGATAATCATGCTTATAAACTGATAAGTTATCAGAAGCTGGCGCGCCGGTCCCCGACTGTGAGACGCGCCTCCCTAACGCGCCTTCATAAATGTGTCTATAACTTCGAAAATATTCGTCTGATTGACATAAAATTTTGAGTGTGTATGCTCAAATATATGTATATTCAGAAAATACAAAAAAAAACGATTTTTTGAAAATTACAAGTGTATGTAAGCCCTTAAGGTATGCCACAATTTGCGTGATCCGGTTAGTGTCAAGCGATAGTCAAGCAACTGGAAGTACAGTTTCCTCCAGTTGTTTGATCAAGCCAGCTTCAGGCGGTAGTCAAGCAAGTGGACTTACAGCTGACTTAAATTCGCTTGATTCGGTTAGTTTCAAGCGATTATCGCGTTACTTAACCATTTGGTACAAAAACCGTGACTAACCTTATCTGGTGAAATACTTCAGTAACCCGAGAGAAGCGCGTGCCCAACTAATGAGCGCTTATATTTTCACGTTTAACATCTATATATTGAAAATTTGTGATGGATAACGACAAACGTAAGAAAATTGCACACCGACTCCGAGTGCGCGAATGGCGTAAGAAAAAAAAGAAGAATTCACACACAAACGGGTTAGTATAACAATAATTACTTTTTCCTATGACTTTTAGAAAATTATAACCTCACAAATTTATTGTGTGGTTATGATTATGTAAATACATTAAATCTTTGAGTATAAAATAGATTTAATGTCAGACTATAAATTAATCATATGCCCCATTAGATATAAATTGAGTGAAATATTGATTTTTATACATTCGACAGATCCAGAACACGCACCAAGTTCTGCAACGACTGTTAGCCAGCCTCAGAGTCTAGAGCTAACAAACGCTGGCGCGGTAGTAAATAGCTCTGGCGATGTAGAATCTGAAGAGATGGTTCTTGCCGGAACAGCATCGACATCGACGCATGTAGAAGAAGAAGCCATCGAGGATGACGAATTCCGCAAAGATGAAGAAGAAAACCCACATGAAAATAGCACCGAAAGCGATGGATTTAGCGAAGGATCAGCCGATAACAATTTTAACGAAATTCAGGCATTCAGGCAGTGATCTATAGAATGTGCAGTTCCCCATACTCATCTTGATCGGTTACTTCACATCCTTTCGGTAAGACTTCTGCCAGAATTGCCAAAAACATCGAAAACATTTTTGAACACTCCGTATGCCGTACCGATTATTGATGTCATGATCAGTGAACAAATAGAAGGGAAATTTGCTTATTTCGGAATAAAACAATCATTGCTCAGAATTATCAATACCGAACACAAAGAGAAATCGATATCTCTGCTGTTCAACATTGATGGTTTACCACTATTTAAATCGAGCCGCAAACAATTGTGGCCGATATTATGTCAAATATGGTTTGATCCATCTATAGTATATCCAGTTTTCCCAGTAGCAATTTACGAAGGGAATACAAAGCCTTCTAACGTGTCTGAGTATTTCCCGAAGTTCGTGGATGAAGTAAAGGATTTAATTCATGAAGGTTTAGAAATCGAACAACACAAATTTCAGATAGATGTGAAAGGTTTCGTTTGCGATAGACCCGCCCGTTCCTTTGTCAAATTTATGAAAGGTCACGGAGGCTTCTACGCCTGTGAACGCTGTACCGTTCCAGGGCAAAGATCCCATAATCGAACCGTTTATGTAGAACAGGATTATGCACTACGAACTGATCAATTTTTTCGATCTCAAGAATAACTCGAACACCACCTAGGTCTCTCTCCGCTCTTACATATCCCTGGGCTAGACATGGTTGCGCATTTTCCATTGGACTTCATGCATTTATGCTGTCTAGGATGAATGAAAACAATTTTGAACGATTATTGGATAGAGGGACCACGCCATGTAAAAATTAGTTACAACCAGAAAACTCGACTATCTGAGATATTGATTGAAATTAACCGTTGCATTCCAAAAGAGTTCCGACGTACAACAAGAAAGCTAGACAATGTTCCTAGATGGAAAGCCACGGAATATCGATTCTGTCTTTTACATGTTGGCCCAATTGCGTTTAACCAAATTCTTTCAAATAATTTATACACGCACTTTTTATTATTTCATGTCAGTTGCCGCATACTTTGTTCGGACGAATTTTGTTTGCAGCATGCAACCTATGCAGAGGAATATTAAAAAAAATTCGTGTCTCTTGCGAAGGTTTTATATGGTACAGAAAGCCAACTTTTAAACATGCAGTATTTAATTCATTTGACAGACGATGTTCGTATAATGTCACGTTCGTTGTGCCACTTTACGGCTTTCCCATTCGAAAATACCCTCGGCCACATAAAAAAATGCAGCGAAGTGGTCATGAGCCGTTGGCGCAAATTTGCAGACGTCATTGCGAAAAAATTATATTGGATGAAAAAACAAATTCTATCAGACCAGATATTATAATTTTGAAACAAAAACCAAGACGATCTTTAGAAGGAAACTCAGTCGCAAAACTCCAGTATAAAGACCTTGTACTGACTTGTGCGCAACCCGATAACGTAATATTTTTAAATGACAATACGGTGGTCAGTATCGACGAAATGTTTATTTTACCGATCACGGAAAAAAATGACGTGCGAATATCTGATACAATAATGAATGCTGACGACGCGATTTTCTCATATCCATGCGATTCAAAAAATGTGTACATGTGGAAGGTACATGGTTTTAAAGGACTGAAAACATTTGGATTGCTTGCGATAAAATCGAAAATGATTTGCATTGAAATGTCTGCGCAGCGTTCAGACGCAAAGAAAATTTATGTAATGCCGATTCTCCACACTTAAAAGCGCGAACTGACCTCGAGTCAGGGTAGGTTATAGTCCTTAGTAAGGCTTATTCCGCGAAACCCTAGCGGCGTGAACGTGTCGAATGTAAATTATAAGTAACCGGTGAAAAGTTTCACAGATATCGCGTGGCATTTGTGCACTCCGCATTGTTTCATTCATTGTGATATTTCGGTAAGATAAGTGATTTCTCAGTATAATAATCAAATTGGATTTTAACGATTCCATGCGTTTATTTACCTTTGTTCCGTTCCCCACGTGCAACCATTCTTTCCAGAACCATAACCTAATTTTACGAGATGTCGATTTACACGCACGAAATCGTCGAATTTCTCAGGGAAACGAAAGAAGGGAGCGAGGCCGTTCGCGACATCGCATGTTGCGAATGGATTACTTACAACCCAAAAAAAGCGGATGAAAACCAAATTTATGCCGCCTCCGTATACAACAGAACGGATTGCAACGTTATGTAGTGCAGTGGGGTATTCCAAACCGGCACCGAGCGATTGGCCGTTTTATGAAATAAAAATAGTAGGAAATGCATGTAAGTATCATGTAATTATGATTATGCTTGTACTTTGGATTATCATGGTTGTACTTTGTTGCTTGCAATAATCGCATTTCTTTTCGTTATTCACAGCCTCTTACAGCAATGCTATAAAAATGCTGAAAGGTTCAAAAACAAAGAGTTACGCGTTTACGAGCGACGATGAGGGGGGTACAACGGCAAAAGAGACGGCAGCCGTGCCTCGTTACATGGACGCCGAGAAAGAAATCGAACCGGAATGGCACGTGTCGGCGCTACCTTTACTTAAGTTAAAATTCATATTGTTTTGTCTTTCCCTAAAATTTCCTTTCCTTAAATTCCTCAAAATCTCCTTTCTTAGAGGAGAAAGGAAACTTTAAACAATTTAAGTAATGAAAAATTTGAGACAGACTACGTAGCATCCAAATGTCATGCCATTGGGGCAGGTGGCAGACTGCGCAGCATCCAAATGCCATGCCACCGGTGCAGGTGACAGACTGCGCAACATCAAAATGCCATGCCATCGGGGCAGACTGCGCAGCATCCAAATGCCATGCCATCGGTACAAGTTACAGGATAGCGCAGCATGCAAATGTGATGCCATTGACACAGGTTACAGGACACTGTGAGCCAAACAAATAATGTTAAGTTCACGCTGTCAACTTACCACTGTTTGGTTTATCTACATTGTCCGAATTAACTTGCACGGATGGCATCATATTCGCTCTTGTTTATTACAACTATATTATGTATATTATTATGTATTTCATCTATATTTTAAATTGTTAGCTGCCCGACCCTTCAGCTGACATTGCTGTCGTCGAATGTTCCTCATTTTCTCCTTCGGGTGTCGCGGCCGAACCAGATGAACAAGGAGAAAGCTTGCTTAGCGAATTCAACGTCATCTATGGTGGGATGCAGTACGAGAAGATGATTCGTGGTATGGCAAATAAATTAACCACCGTGACGATTAATAATCGAATAATTTATTGAGAAAGTCCGGCGCGAGTCCACCTTGCTACTAGTCCACGAGGCGTGGCCAATGGGAAGCAAGAGTCGCGCAGAACATTCGAGAAGCGCGACAACCTGTTTCTATATGAGCCTTGGCGTCTCTCTAGTCGGAAACGAAGCACGCGTGCAACAGTTCGCATGGCGACAGATTAAGAGAAGCACCTCTGTATTTCGATCGAGTCTAAAGAGTGAATTTCATCATACATTATTCGAGCAGTTTGCTGTAAAGTCATACTAAAGTTCCTACTATTCTTTTCTACTTTAATAAACGATTCTCAGTGTACAACCATATTTATTTATTTTTTCTCCTTCAACTATCTCATCCAGCTCGATTCCCCTCCACCCACGAAACTCATTGGATATCCAACAAAATATTCAATATAATTGAAAAAAAAGTTTTAAACATGAATCGACACATTAAATTTAAAAATAAATTATGGTATAGAATTTGGTGATATAGTCGGGATGTCTTTGATCCCTCTCAAACAATCCGTGAAAGGAATTGAGGAGCAGATAAGCTTGCTCAATAACCAAGTTAAAGAGTTGTCCAAAGAAATGCGAGGTATAAAAACAGACGTCATGTGCCTCAAACCGACAAATTCAAGCACGGCAACAGCATTTCTGGATCATGAATTTCATTTGCCGTTGAAAACGACCAATGATTTCGTAGAATTTGAGAAAATCGTGGTAAATGACGCGAGGCGAGCCGAAAAAATCGTAAGTTTGTTGCAAGAATTCATGTCCGATTACCGCATATTTTAAAAATGTAAACTTTTCAAACTTACCTCTTAAAAAATTGTTTCCAGAAAACTCTCATTTGGCATCACATTGACGCTTCGCGGAAGCCAGTTAAGTCAATAAGACAAATAATAAAAACTTTTCTAACGAAGGACATCATCTCCGGCTTCATAGCCGTTAAAGCATCGGGGACGAAAAAAGTTTTCATCGAAACCATAATGTTTTCGTTCATCCATGGTGAGTAGCTTCTAATGTGCATATAGATATAATCGAAATCGAATATCGCAGAGGGAAGACATCGTAAGCCAATTTCCCACACAGAGTTTTGAAGAGAACAAAGCCAGCTTCGTTCACCTTTTTTATTTTTATTTGAGTACACGCTTTGCATATTGAAGCTTTGTAAAATCCCGAGCTGGACTTTGAAATATAGTAATCACACCATTTGATGATAAGATGGTTAAACAGCTGTTAGCTTGAGCTTTGTTATTTAAAAGATCGCGAAGCCTGCCGTTTTTTTTTATATTGAACAAAAAGAAAATAAACTAAAAGTGTCTTTGGAAAGATTTTAATACTAAATGGTGAAATTACTATGTTCAGAGTCCAGCTCACGATTGTGAAGAGTCGGAAAATGGTTGAAAAACCGGCATATTCAAGATGACGCGCGGATGTAAAAAAATTATAAAAATTGTGACATGAGATGTCGATTATTGGCCTTATCGTCGGAGCACATTGCCCGGGGCTCCTTGGGAATCTTAGAAAATAAGGATCGAGTATAAATTTGAATTTACGCGCTCAAATTCTGGTAGGGAAAACCCTTAGACCAATTAGAAGATCGAATCGAATATGCGTCGCGGCGAGCCACGCGGTAACCGGCACGACTCGCTCGAACACTTTGCGCCGTGCCCTCGAAGAGCGAGGTTCGATATTTGTCATATTAGTACGTTCTGTCTTAGAACACTTGTGTGCGTCTAGAAACTATTGTCAATCGATTATTATATTGGAACAATGTCGAAAGAGTTAATCCGCGAGAAGCCCTGATTACGAAATAAAAGTACGAGAAACGTGATAGAAAATCGAAACTGTAAGTAAAGAATTATTTTATCCTGTCTATGGTATTTTCCTCCTTCATTCTCTCTAAACACTGGGTCTTCCAACTCACTCTCACTCCCTGAGACTTAATTGATCGTTGTTGTTCATCGTTAAAACAACTGGCGCCCAAATATTCCGTGGATTGTGCAATTGTTATAACTTATTATTTGAATCGATTCTTGAGCCCCGGCAGCTCTGACCCAAGCCGCCCCGGGTGAAGGCCTTAACAAAGGGAATTAGAAAAAAAGAAAAGTATACATGTCTAGTCGAAAAAAAGCCTGTCTCAAAATAATAAAGTAAAAATGAAGCTAGCTTTATTCTTTTCAAAAGCCTGTTTAGAGAAATTGGTTTACGATTTTGTTCTTCCAAAATATTGGATTTTATGTTCGCATAGAGAATTTGTGCATTATATATCTTTATTTTTGGTTAATATTGTATATGTGGCTCTTGAATCTTAAGTGGAATATATATTTTCGAATTTTTTAGCCGCAGTGATCTCCAAATATAAAGAACATGGCATCGAAGTCCTATCAAAAGAAGTGGGACAAGCTGTTGGGGCGGTGTTTAATGCCACAAAAGATTGGGACAAATGTCGCGAAGCGCGGAGAACTCAGCAGTAAAACCTATCACAAATTTACTTCATTTAGAATTCTTTAAAAATGTTGTATGAACGTTCTTGTCATTAAAACTAACAATATTCCCTTATGAAGAAAAATTTTCTGACGTCTAGAATTTGAGATATTTAATTTCCAATCTTTAAGTTTCCCGATCTAAACACGTGTAAGTTGAAGTCATGTTTTGTTTATAATGAGTTGCAAAAAAAATGTATTTAGGATTTTTTTCAGATACAGCCCAAAAGGCTTGACCAAAATTTGTTAAAAGAATCCTGCGAACATTTTGTTTGCAACTCCTAAACGAAACTTGACTTAAATTTACACGCGTTTAGATGGGAAACCCCAAAAATTGGAAATTAAATATCTCAAATTCTAGACGTTAGCCAAATATTCTTCATAGGGGAAAGTTATTAGGTTTTATGTTAAGAATACTCATACATAATTTTGGAAGAATCCTAAACATTTCAGTCATTTTGTGATAGTAATACCTTAAAGCATCTGTTCTAGACGTATTTATGGATAAGTATTTTTTTTTATCTGTGGATATTTCGCATTAGTCTCTAATGGATTAATCTTTATCAATCTCTAATGGGTATTTTGCATTAATCTCAACACGGGCCGGGGAAGGGGGACGTCGAGATCTGTCTCTTACTCCTCACTTTTCTAATGTTTAAGAGAAACAGTTTACCGCCTTTTAATAAGAAGCATCAAAGTAGAAAAAATAATCCCCCGCGCTGCGATATCATTTGCACAAACGGATTTAATGAACTAAAACTAAGTCGGTGCGTAGATATCAAGTCATGTCACGGTGTGGATGAGCGATCGGAGTCGCGCAAATCCCACAAGAATGACGCAAGCGTCTAATATAAACACCAAGGATGCATCTCTATGTGTGCATTTTTCTCTTTAAATGAACAAAATTATCGCATTGAGGGGAGATATATACCTAAGAGGCCAAAAAAGGTTGTTTTTGAGATTTTTTTGTAGGAAAACTATTAAAAAATTTGGGATTGTAGTTTGAACCAAATGAAAGTATACACATCCAAGAATATGTTTAATTTGTATTATTAAAAAATATCGAAAATATTTCGAGATATCGAAATTGCATGCTCATCGCAACATCGCATGTTCTTTGAACATGCGATGAACGAAAAACAAATCCTATGACACGTACTAGAAAATCGTGTATAGCATAAGCACAACAAGTTTCAAGACAATCAGTTAATTGGTTTTCGAGAAATTTTGGGTACCGATTTGAAAAACGTGGATTCGAGAAAAACGTCTTTGAAAATTTGGGAATAAATAAATGATAAAATTTGTCAACTTACATGGAATCATCGATACTAGGCCCATAGTGTAGGTCGTCTACGGTTGACGGAATGCTCATGGCTTCTAAATTTTGTTGTCGGCGCCGTATTCGGCTTTCTTTTGTCTGTTCCTGTGCTTGCAGCTCGGCTTTCGCTATGCGAGTTTCATCTTCTTGCGTAGCGAATAAGTGCGCTCCTGACCCAACCGATATTCCCAACACGTTCATAATTTCGAATAGTGAGGTCACACTCACTGTGACCTCATTACATCACTGTTCATTGTTTTTGGAGCTATCTTCCGAATTAATTGATTGAAGATCTTATTGCAGTTTTGCGTATATACGCCAACACAGCGTTCAAAGGTTGGATATTGTAATATCGGTGCCGTAGTCAAAGCGGTATTCAACTCTTGGAACGCCTGATCCTGTGGCATTGTCCACTCAAATGCCGTATCCTTTTTAATTAGTAGCGTTAAAGGTTTAACGATTCTGGAGAAATCACTTATAAATTTTCGGTAATAACCGGCTAACCCTCGAAACGATTGCACGCCTTTTGCGTTTCTTGGCGTCGGAAAATTTCTCACGGTGTCGATGATCCCAAGATCTGGATGTACTCCCTTGTCGGAGATAATGTGACCGAGGTACTGCGTTTCCTTACGCAGAAATCGGCATTTTTCAGGCTGAAGGGAGAGTTTAGCGTCCCTCAGCCATTGGAAAACTTCCCGCATTCGCTTACTGTGCTCCGACAATCCGACCTTTGGAAGGTTGGCGGAGCATTGTTCAGTTCGAAAGGCATTCGAAGAAATTCGAAATGTCCTTTGGGGGTGGAGAAGGCGGGCTTCTCTCGATCCTCTTTTGCCATCGGGATTTGATGAAACCCCGATGCAAGATCGAGGGTTGAAAAACAGCACGCCCATCCCAATTGGTCCAGAATGTCGGTGATGTTAGGCAGAGGGTAAGGATCGCCTACGGTGGTATCATTCAGCTTTTGGAAATCGACGACGATACGTTTTTTTATTCAACCTGGTACGTCAGGCTTGTTTGCGATGACGAGTAACGGCGCATTCCATTGACTTTTGCGATGTCGTATTATCCGATCTCGTAGCATTTCTTCGGTCAGCCTCTGCACTTCCTGCTTGTGCGTTTCCGGCAGCCGGTAAGAGAGGACCTTAGTAGGCAGCACCCCGTCCTTTAACGGAATTGTGCGTTCCATCATGTGCGTACAAAGCAGCTTATCCCCATCCAGATGGAATATGTCCGCGTATTTCTTGCAAATGTCTCGGAGCGATTCTGTTTCCTCTTGGTTGAGATGCGTGATCACCACTCCTTTTAATTTCGTAAGACGCGTGACCCATTCTCCTGAGCTGACTGCGCTTACGTCGTGCGTCGACTTTCGGTGCGCCTCGAGGCCGGCTGGCCTTTCTGCTGACGGCAGTGGCTCGAGTTCCACTATGGGTCGTACGATTTCCACTTCCCTGGCCGTCGTGTTTACTACACTTACCATGCAGCTGTTTCCCTGTGGCTTACAATTAGTGACACATGCCCCCAGTACGACTCCCTTGGTCAATTTTTATCATTATAAAAGGTTATAAGTGGGGCAGCTTAGTCAACATTGTTTTGTTGTTTGGTGCATCAAATCTGGTTTACATTATTTCCCAGATTTGAAGATTATTTTTCGTAGTTCGCGCGGCATCCGATCGAGGTCGATTTTATTGCGCAATATCGAGTCAGCGGAATGTTTGGCCTACTCGATGTACGTACTACTTATAATGTACTAATTATAATGTATTACTTATTGTCGGGGCACAACAATCTGCTATCTTCCCTTGGGAATGACGCTTATGCTGGAGAAGGGTTCTGATCTCTGATTTTTTTGCGGGAGACAAATCGCACCCCCGACCCGTATTGGTAACCAAAGATATTAAAACGAATTATTATTATTGCAATAATTAGATCAATAATTGATTTTTCCAATAAAAGAATAATAATACTTACATTTTAACTTAATTTTATAGCACAAATATAAAAATAACTTTATTTAAAATATTCAAATTCGTTATTCACTATGTCGCGTCTTCAGTACTCTGAGAATCTCACGTTACTTAAAAATTTGTAGCAAACAAATTGTAAGGGGGATTCCACATCCTCGCATCACCTTCGTCCATCGGCTCCTCGCTCGCGCGTCCGCAACTGCCGGTTCGGGTGCCAGTCAACTTTTGTTTCACCGGTCTCGACAACCGGTACAGAACCGACGATCTCGCGGGCGGGGGGGGGGGGGGGGGGGGGCTCGGGCCGATCGCTCCAACTAGTTATCGGCCATCACGTAACAATAACAACATCGACGACGATAACGGGAGACGGGCACAATCTCACAGAAAAGACAATGAACGAAACAGGCTGATAACGGAAAAGCCTGCTTTTTGTTTCGCCCGAAGCGCTGAAACTGGACTAAATCTGGACGCGTTAGCGAGCGCACGATGGTGACGGAATTGCTCGGCCGCTTAGTTTGCTAGGTTAGGTAGAGAGGATCGGGGTTGGCGGATAATGGATGCGAGAACTCGGGCTCGCGCGAGCCAACGGGTCGAGCGCGTCACAGAGTACGGGAGACGAAATCGCAACTTAATATTGAATTTATTATTATTCGGGAACGGCACGAGAACGCACTTTGGGGTCGGATATTCGAAAATCGCACGACTTACCGAGGTGCCGATGACCTTCGTTCACATTCGCTTTGGAATCCTGCGGCTTAGCTGTTTTCGCTGGGATATAGTGTTGACATAGATGTTCGACTCACGCGAAGACATGAAAATACAATTTCAGCGCGACCGCAGCCACGAAGTTCGTGAATATACTATGGATGTTATGTGATTTCTTTTGTATGGCGCGAGAACGAAGGCTTCGTCCTTCGGACGAGCGCGAACGTAAACAACACTGCCGAGTATACGACGCGAGCGACGCGTCGTACGCGCAACGAGTGTGAGCGAGAGTGAACTATTCGCACACTAACGTTAGAGCGCGAGCTATACGGCGCTTCACGTCGACCACGAGGCGATCGCAAATATTCGACAACGAGAAGGTAATAATACCGAGATTCGTTAATGCCGTAGGAAAATTGGCAGTGTATTAATGCCTCGGGGCACCGGAACCCTTGAGGGTCCTCCTCGATCACGAGAACGGAACAGGGCGTGTCAAAACTCTTTATAATTCGCCAAAAACGTGCAGTACGCCAATTCAAATGAGAAAGAAAGTTCACGCGAACACGACTATAGCACAAGACGAGATCAGACCTCTCACTCTAGAACGAGAGAGATCGAGTAATAACATGTGAACGCGCACACCGAGAGGAAACGATATGTCCCCGGAGCATAACGCGAGAGCGGGAGAGACACCCGCGCATACGCGAGGGCTTTTATTGTCACAATCGCAACGCTTCAACGACTCGCAGTAGACTGATTGTTTCACATCATCCTCGAAATCGCAAACACCCATAAATCGCCTTCCAAATTTTCATTGCCGATAACTGCTGCCATCTCTCACTCGATTCATCGTTGACCGGCACCAGTGTCGTATCAAGCGGAACCTTAAGGGGGACGTCTAGTGTGTCAGATAAAACAAATCGATTTTTTTCATAAATCACATCTAAAACATGTATAGAAGGCGTGGGAAAAGGATTTTTCGTATTTCGCAGCCTTTAAAAAGTTACAACCGTAAACCGGAGCAAGTATACGGAGCGCGCTGGGCCCGCTCAGTAGGGCGGTGTAGCGCTGGCTTTCGCATCGAATATTCTCGAGCCCAATCGGTTACCTGGCTCTTTTGTGTACTAGACTCAACTAATGGGTACCCAGTACTGTTCACAAACCCGTTCCAACATCTGTGTATAGCGCCGATCAGTTTCGGCGTGGCATCCACACAGTACACATCGTAGGTTTGCTCGCTAGATACACTCTCAAAAAATCATTGAAAATGGATAAAAAAGGGAAGTCACTCTAAGCCATTTGATAGAGATTGGACAAGAAAATGAAAGTTTCATGGAAATAGATATACAGAAGGAAATGAAACATCATTTACATCTACGTCAGCGAAAAAACTTGGTGCAAAGAGAAATTTTGAAGTGACCGTTACTCCAACCCTGGTTTACTGCATTTTGAAGTTTGATAGCGATTTCTCAGCCTGTCGCGATTTCTTCGATTGTCGTTTGTAAGAATTGCAATAGTGAAGTGACATTGAAACAGAGTGGTGTATGAGGCTTGGGTTTCAAGATTCCTATGGAGTGCAGGTGTGACGGTATAAAACAAATCAACTCATGCCCTATGATCAATAATGCATATGAAATAAATCGTCACATCGTTTTCGTAATGCGTTTATTAGGACTCGGCTTAGAAGGTTTGAAAATGTTTTGTGGACCGATGGATGGGACAAGGTTTGGCTCGAAATACTTATTATGGAATATAAAATAATATATATATTGTTACCGGAGGTTTTCGCTCAACATCCTTACCGCCTGCGATGTTGGGTGTCGTTGGAGTGCCCTGTACATTAGGAGCGTATTCGACGTCGTACGTCGAACGATTTCGTCGCACTCCGTCGCTTTTCGACCATTTTCGACGAAAAGTAACGAAAGGCCCCGACGCTAGCGCGACGATCAACCGTCAGCGGCTCCCTTCGACCGAGAGTGGCTGATCGATGCTGATCGATGATTAACTGACTAACCATTGAGCGGGTTGGTCGAGAGTTAACATATTAACCGTTGAACGGAATTTTAGAAAATCCTGGTAGTGATTGTTACGGTGCACCGTCTGTGTGTATCTCGTACAGCGATTGTACTTTGTCAAACGATATAGGTGACCCCGGTCTTCGACCACCTATTGACAATAGTTAAACCAGTGCGCTGGTCATTGGGAAATTGGTGGAGGAAGGAACAAACGAGAATTGTAAAAGATTTTGTCAGCAACCATTTGTAAGTACCAATAAATTTGTCTATCTCGGCCAATCATTGGTCTTTAATGATTCGCGAGACTTTCCTTTCGGTCCTTCAACGGAACTCATCCTGAGTTGTCTCAATTATAATTTATTGGTCAAAAGTAAAGAAATTACGTTTATCAGTATCGGAAAACTGACTGGCGCCCAACGTTCGAAAAATATTGTCAAACAGAGCCCCGGCAGCCGACGGACCGCGGCCGGGCCGGGTGGATATCTCTTAAAATTTAGCCAAAAGAGATATCGGTCTCAATATATATATAGCTGCTTCGACCGTTTATACAAATGCGTTGTCATTGGCGGTTACTCAGGAGAGAGAGCTGAATAAAGAAGCCCGTGAACCAGAAGATTAATTTACAGTCTCGGGAGATGGAATGTGGAAAAAGCGAGGTTTTTCATCTTTATTCGGCGTCTCAACAATTATTGCAAAATATACCGGTAAAGTAGTGGATGCGTGTGTATTTTTATATTCTTCCTGCTGGGCGGTGTATCTCCGACTATATTCTATATAATGACTTAAAAAAATTCACAAAGTTTGTTTACATGTTAATACAAATTATATGCAATTTAGAAATTATTTTATTTTAATGGTTTGTCCCCAAAAAATTTTTGGGGAATATCCCCCAAAAATACAATCGACGAAAAACAGTATTTATTTTCAACAAAACGTATTGTTTTCCCCCCAAATCGCTTGTGTATAATGATACGAAGCTCCTCGATTTTTTTCAACTCTGTGGGCTTTTGTCGGGAAATTCTATTGAAGGGGAAAGATTTTTCGATGATCGCTGATTGTTGCTAAACTATATCCCGCAGATCGATCAATCTTGCATGATTCTCTTGGGGTTTGGCTCCTTTACAACATGTCCGAGTTTCAAAACGATATGTTGATAAACAATCGATTGCGGTTGCAACAATGAAATTAACATTTTCGTTTTCATTTGCCCCATTACCGCTTAATTAATAATGTTAGCACTTTTTTATCACGATCTTTTTTACAGAGGACGTTATGATGAACAAATTTTATCGGAAACTTTTTTCGATAGGACGCGTTCCAAAAAAAGTATTTAAAAAATATCGACTTTTTAATTTTTAATAATTTTTCATTGCCAAAATATACCTCGGAACAGTTGGAAAACTTCAGGGTATATTCTTGTAGGTCTAAACAACCTATACAAAAATTGGGGAGAGGGTGCGCCTCTTGAATAGAACTCCGTAAAATATGGCCTAAGGTGACTGGACTAGTAACAAAATATACCATTTAACTCTCAATATCCTTCGAAATGTAAAAAATAATAAATGACTGCAACGCATATACCACTTAAAATGCAGTCAAGGTCATCCAAAGTAAGATATTGAAAAAATGCGACTGTCCCTAACAATGTGGACAGCCACTGTAAGCACTTCAAACCCTGTTTCATTGCTGCTTGATTAACGGGTCACGTACAGTTAGGACTTCGAAAAAAGGGGTTTTTTGCGAATTTCTTTTGGGGACACATTTAAATAATTAATCGTAAATCTTTTTCCATACAAAAGACATATATTTTAAGTAAATAATACAATTTTTTCATTGCAAAATATGCAGAAATTTTTCCATAACCGCACGTAACGTAGGGTTCCCAAAAAAAAGGTCCTCCGCGGTGATCAGTGCAGCTCGTCACCGGATCGTCCGAAATCAAAATAAAAGGAGGGATCATTAGTTAATGACATAATGCTCCGGTTGATCGAAGGATTTGAAAATTTTATGATTTTTCACAAAATGGTGGATGTTGGAAGTCAAAGTTGTGTTTTCGACCCAAATTTTGCTCACATTTTCAGCTATAAAAAAAAAAATAATAATCGCATAGAAAAATCCTTCGTTCATCCGGAGGACAATTATGTCTAGAAAAAGTGAGCAAAATTTCAAGTCGATCGGTAAAGCCGTTTCCGAGGTACAGTGATCACCGTGTTCGAAAACATAGTTTCGAGAAAAACGCATTCAAAGTTTTCAGTACGATTTACATGCAGAAGAAAAATTTCCGTTCAAAGTTACATATCTCCATACCCAACAGTCGGATTCGTCTAAAATTTTCACAGAATACTTTTCAAATGTGCTACTTTTAGAAAATGTAAAAAAAAATCGATTTTTTGAAAATTCTAACTGTACGTGACCCCTTAATGAAAATGCAGGCGATAGCTATTCAGTGGTTCATTTTAGGGCTGAGCGTGGGAGATCCCTTGTTCCTGTGCCATCATCCATCCGTCGCCATGAACGAGAGTGTACCATGTTCGAACATTAAAAATTCCATGGCTTCGTCGTTTTCAAGGCTGTAAATGTTTTTTTGTGTTTATCTCCCATGGAATGGACGAAAAATATAGATTTTAATTTAAAACCCCGATGACGACCTACATGTGATCTCAGCGCTATGGTAGAAAAAATCGCTATATAACTACTATATGTCTCCCTTGAAATTACAAAAATTTGACGGGTATCTTTTTCCGTATGATCTCACTTTCTCGACACACTCGTATTTCCATCGATAGATGAAATGGAGCCTCCTGTAAATGTGTATGTAGCTCTTATTTCAGTATTTTTCTTTGAATCTGTTAGAGCGTTCATATATGATTTTAAGGAATTATTGCGAATGTGTTCTACCTAGCTTGCGCACCCAGTCTTCATTGAAAGCGATTCTGTTCGAAAATTCTGTATCTTTGTTATATCTAATCTACAATGTGTTGAATCGGCTTTTCTCTCTATAAACATTCAAAGAATGAATC
The DNA here is from genome assembly GCA_951802705.1 of Netelia virgata. Lineage (NCBI taxonomy): Eukaryota > Metazoa > Arthropoda > Insecta > Hymenoptera > Ichneumonidae > Netelia > Netelia virgata. Next base: position 13,805,036 of record OX637866.1, read on the forward strand.
TATATTTCTATACAAATTTAAGGAACTTAATCTTTATGTGCAATATGTATATTATTGGTTTGTCTAAAACCTTTTAAGAATACAAGACCTACTTCTAACTAATCCTCCAAAAAGTTGTAAATAATTTACGAACGCAATTTACTTGCAGGCCTACGTACATGAAGAGCTGCCATCATTCTACAACAGGAAAACTTGTAACACTCCAAAATATTCAATTCGCAAGCCGGCGTGGACATGGCTATCACTTCATAAAGTTGTCGAGAAGTACATGAATCATATGCGAATTCGGGATATTTGAAAAAGTACAAGCCAACTGTACTTTTTCAAGAAAATACAGTATACAGAAATACCTTATACAGCAAACCTAATCTTCAGTGAAGAACGCTAACACAGTATAAAATCAGTTATTGATAACTAATACATTACTGACTTACTAATCTACGACAGCACATAGAGACCATAAGATAACATAATATCGTCCAGCTGAAATTAAAGTTTCCCAACTCTCACTAACGACTGAGTTACCTTTCAAGTCAAGTACTAGTGCTGCGTAATCTTTGTCAATATGACGGTTTCACAACACGGCATTAGTAGTAGCGGAAACGACGACAAAAAGAAACATTGGGGTCCTGAGCGACGAATTATCATTAATCGAGTCCCTGGTACTAGCCTGGGTGTCAGCATCGTTGGAGGCAGCGTGAGTAACCTATATACTTAAGTCAATCTTACACGGCGAATACCCCCCCCCCCCAATATCATCGTTTAAAACAAGGAACTGACCATTCAATTCATCAGTGCATTACCGCAGAATCTATCTACAAATAGGCTATCTTCCTTTAATTGGGTGAAATGGGTCATAATGAAAAAGCTTATACCATGCTGAGTTTTTGCTATTGACTCAGAGAGAACAGAAATCATCCCTTAACTATAGCAAAAATATAACTTAATAACCACGCAAAGCTGTATTCAAGCAAAGTGCTTGAAAAAAGTGTATTTGCAAAACGATTCGGACAAAGAAATCTTACGTATCCGCCATTCATTACGCAAAAGAACCTTGCAGTCTACCCAAGAAGCATTAACTGTATTCTATTATAACTGCCCGCCTTGACCCAAGGTCGCTCAACGCAGCGGCGACAACCAGAAGTATCAACGTACATGACTATATTACCGACTACGGTACTACATTCGGCCATTCCTGACTTTCTGACATCCTCGGCAGAATAATAAAACAAGATTTAAACCAACAAACAAACAAACAAAAACACAGGCACATAAATTTCGTACATAAAAGGCAACGTGTAGTGTTACGTTACTTGTCTAATATTTGCGGCTTGCCATACTCCACTGTATGGTCTTTGGGTGTTTTGGAACCCATCTACGTCGGTTACGCGATATCGATCATTATTCAGCTTTTCTGCAATTTTATACGGCCCTTTAAACGTCGGCATGAGCTTATGGAATGCTCCTGCCGTGCTATCGAAATTCTTAACCATTACCATATCGTTTACCGAGTATTCGTGCGCTGCCTTTTGTTTGTTATCGAAGTATTCTTTATTGTACTCTTGCGATCGTAATATTCGATCGGACGCACGGTCCCTGATTTCGTCGCGATCAATTATCTTCTGTCCAATCTCGTTCTCCAACCATTCGCGCAGCTCATCAGGCGAGCCTCCCCGCTGACTGACTCCAAACAATAACTGACCCGGTGTTGCACCGGTGAACTTGCTGATCGTGTTATTTAGAGCGTGCTCAACCTCGTATACAATTGTGTACCAGTAAAGACCCTGCGGCTCGTCTGATAATTTTGCTATCATCGGGGTTAGCGATCGGTTAACCCTCTCTACCTGCCCGTTAGCCTGTGGGGAACCCGTCGCGATTTTCACGTGTTGAATGTCATTACTTTTCACAAAGTCTTCGAATTCCGTACTCGTAAAACAACTTCCTCGATCCGAGACTAACATCTTTGGCCTCGAGTAATGCTCGAAATAGTGTCGCAACCAATTTATCGCCTACTTGCTTGAGGTTGTTTTCGTCGCATATAATTTTACGAATTTTGTAAAGCCGTCTACCACGACTAATAGATGTTGTTTTATTAAGCATTTTCTGTCGATTGATCCCAGATGGTCGACTTGTAGAGTATCAAAAGGCAAGTTCCCCTTTGGAATTGAATGAATGAATCCTTCGGCCTTGCCATTGACTGACGAAAATACAATACATTTAAGGCAGTTCTTGATGTGGCTATCGACCTTCTCTCGCATCTTCAGGAACCAGTAACTCTCGCGAATTGCCTGCGTCGTCTTTTCCGTTCCCATATGCCCTAGCTCGGCATGGTACTTATATAGTACGTTTCGTTTCATTTTCCGCGGCACATAAAATTGCAATTTCGTACCGTTTTTCCGATAAACCAATCCATTGCGCATTTCATACAGTTTGTGTTCAGTTATCTCGAGCTTACTACGAAGCTCCACAATTTCTGGGTCTTGACCTTGGCATACGGTCACGTTCCATTCGAACGGGTCGTCCTCTATTACCCCTATCATCCTACTTAGAGCGTCTGCGTGACGCATACGCGGTCCAGACCGATACTCTAATTCGTAATCAAATTCGAGCAGCTTAATTGCCCATCTTTCGACTCATCGATTAATTTCCTTTTTCTTCGACGTCATAGCGACCGCGTTACAATCGGTGCACATCTTAAACTTTACCCCTTGAAGGTAAATTCGAAATCGTTACAGTGCGTAAATGATCGCGAGTGTTTCAAGCTCAAAACTATGGAGTTTTGATTCACTTTCGGTTGCGCGCTTTGAAAAATAAAACACCGGGTGTAATTTACCGTCCGACTTTTTCTGCATCAATACTGCCCCGAAACCCACTGAGCTCGCCTCACAGTGTAATTCCGTCGCATCGTTTGGGCTATAGATCGCGAGAATCGGTGTTTCGGTCAGTTTCGTTTTGAGTACCCTAAAGGCTTCATATTCTTCGTTCCCAAACTTAAACGTCGCATTAGTCTTCGTTAAATCGTAAAGAGGTTTGGCGATAGACGAAAAGTTTTCAACGAACTTTCGGAAATACGAACACAGTCCAAGGAACCTCTCTCTCGTACCTCTCTCACAGTCGTCGGGATCGGAAATTTCTCTACAGCTTCTATGCCTTTCAGCGTCGGCTGAATACCTTGCTCTGAGATTAAATACCCGACATACTTAATTTGTGTCTGCAGAAAATAACATTTATCTATTCGTAATTCCAAAAGATTTTCCGCCAACGTCCTAAATACTCTTTTCAACACTTCTAATTGACGTTCGACCGTTTCGGTGGCGATCAAGATATCGCCCATATAGATTACCATGTCTCCGCTTCCCGTAAACTCGGCCAAAATGCGATTAATGTATCGCTGAAAAACCGCGGGAGCCGTGCGAAGTCAAAAAGGCATCCTGAGCCACTCGAACTGCCCTAACGGAGTCACGAACGAAGTGTATTTGATCGACTCATTTCCGACCCGTACGTGGTGAAACCCGTCCTTTAAAAACAAATACGTAACATATCTCTTGTGCCCCAAAAACTCTAGTTGGTCCTCGATAAGAGGCATAGGATAATTATCCCTTCCAGTCACCTTATTTAGAATCTGATAGTCGCACTAATACAATTGGGGCTGCGAATTCAGAGTCGCTCGAACGTACGTATCCCTTTCCGAGTAGCTCCCAGAGTATTATCTGAAGATTACGCTTTTCCACATAGGCAAGTCTGCGCGGCGAGCAATGAAAAGGTTGAGGATTATCAAGTCGTAATTTTAATTCCTCTCTAATCTTCGGCTCCGATGACCTCTCGAGATCTACATATTCTTCCTGAAAAATTCGTTTGAGTTCAACTCGTGACTGGTAAGGCATACCCGGATTGATTTGAATGCTCTCGACCACGTCTCTCGCGATGTCGACCACGCCGATATTCATAATATCGCGCTCGTTTCGATCGTCTTCGGACAGTGTCAAATACATACCAAATTTGTGCAATACATCTCTACCCAATAGTGCCGGTGTTGCCATCGTGTTTTCGGGCACGACGTAAACTCTGACGTCCGTCTTCGTCGTGTTGCCTATCGTAATCTCCGTAAAAACCTTACCTGGCATTTTTACTTGTACCCCGTTACAACCGAAATATTCCCGATCTGAGTCGTCTAACGGGAGAAGCGCTTTAGTCCCAACGAAACGTTGCTTTATGAATCTAGTCGCACTTCCTGTATCAAGGAGAGCGTCCACACATAATACCTGCCGCAAACTACAGTCTCTAATCTCGAAGGTCACTATTCTTCTGTTTTGCACGTTGACTTCTTCCAGTGGGTCGTCGTAGACTCTGTTGACTTGCTCCTTAGTCCTCTTCGATTCGTGGCTCGGACAGTTCTTCGCGACATTTCCCATACATCCATATTCAAAGCATGAACCTCGCTCTCTCTTCGGTACCGTACAGTCCTTTGAAATGTGTCCGTCCTTATTGTAATTATAGCATCGAATCAATTTCCTTGCCTCGGATTGCTTCCCCAGCGCTTTTTCTGTTCTAATACCCCATTTATCCGTGGTTGACTTTTCTCCGGACGGCGGCTCTCATTTTGTTCGCGCTCTCGGGTCTGCGGGAAGAGGAACCTTGCGAAAAGCGTCAAGCAACTGTCTGACCGTAATAAAACCGTGCATTCGGGCTTGACTCTGCAACCCTCGATCTGGAATCCCTTCGATTAAATAATCGACCATATCGCGGTCGTCTATTGGTACCAAATTCGCGAGGATTGATTTCTCATGATAGTAATTACTGAACGGTTCATTCGGCTGCCACGTTCGCGATTCCAATTTTCTTAAACGATCGACCCTTCCTGGTCGTTCGTCGAATCCTTCCTTCATCTCTGTTAATAACGCATCGAGCATCATCTCCGTATGATCAGTTTTTGATCAGAACCACCTTTCCGCTTTGCCTTTAAGCTTCGAACAAATTGTCATTTTCATAATGTCGTCCTCGACGGCGTATAGACGTTGAAGTAATCGCACTTGTTTCTCCCAATCATCAAAATAACGATGCGTTCCATTAAACTTGCCCAACAAGTCACCGATTCCCTTGACCTCCGCACGAAGATTTTGATGTACCGCCCGGGCTTGGCGATCACGGCCGCCATCTTCGTTTAGTCCGGCATAGTTCGCTACATTTTGTAGCTCTCGTTCACGTTCGAGAATCGCTACCTCCTTTCGTACCACATCCCGTTCACGCCGCATGAGCTCCAGCTCTTGCAACAACAACCGAGTTCTGTTAACCTCAACATCCCGCTCATCGGCCTCGTTTGGCCGATATTCTTCGTTATGTACCTTCATCCAGTCACCTTCTGGATCAGCTTCGTTTAATCGCATAATTAATTCTGCTTTTGTTCCCGTGCTCGGTAATTCGAGTTCTTTCAGCTTTTCCTTAAGTTGCGACACCGTAAAATTCATCGCTGTTGCCATCGTAAGTTTTTTTTCTAGCGTCTCACCGAAAAAATAGTTCGATTTATCGCGGGATAGTATATCCCGTTGTCGATACCTCACATAACCAGCCGTATCCTGCACGATACTTCCAGTCCGTATAAGTCGACTTCTCACCACACACACATAACAAGCAGAATTACATTGTCCTCCGTAGACATATATACGGTCGCTCACGGCCGCCTTTGACGCGTCGAAGCAAGTTCAGCGCGGCAAAATGTAAACATACGCACACCGTCTCAATCTATATCTCTCGTCCTCTACCGACGCCGTTCTTATTCCAGCCGCCGAGTTCTTAATGCCGCCTGGCGCACACTAATCCACCACGCGATATCGCCAACGACGCCGTTCGGTTTGTGTCACGACGCAAAGGACAAAGGGTGGTGTTCTAACTGTTCAGAATTTCCAGCATAAGAACGAATACGATCGGAGCCTCACCGCTTCCTCGCCTTCGTTGATCCTAACCAATTCGAGCCATGCTACCGTTAAACGTAAATTGTTTTCTTCACTCTCTGCTTAATTCTTTCCGTGATTCCTCGTTTAATCCCACTCCTGAATCGTAAGACTTCATATAATCCCTTTCGACTTGCGTCTCATCGGGATGAAATACTATCAGGCGGTAACACTTCAAGATCTCACGCGTGCAAAGCACATTGGATTACAAGGATTAACACAAGGAAAGAATATCGTTTGCTTTATTCAAATACAGACTCTCAAAATGCACCGTTTCGCTCGTAAGCCGCAGTGGGACTCCCAACTCGCCGGTCCTCGATGCCCGATTCGAACCAAGGTCGCTCAGCGCAGCGGCGACATCCAGAAGTATCAACGTACATGACTATATTACCGACTACGGTACTACATAACGCACTAATATTCTACTGAGGAGTGCGATGAATAGTCAACGAATTTATTCATTAATATGATTGGACACATCATTTGATATGTGAAATCATATTATATTCCTTTGGGAACTCTGCTGTACCGATCAAATACAATTATAAAACAAAAATCATACTTAGTAGGACCTACTTTCCACCCACACTAATTTATCAAATAATAGTCACACGCTCACTGTATCTTTTAATTGACTTATTTGTATAATTTTTTCACTATCTCTCCACTGATTTGGTCTCCTTAAGCGATCCCTTTTTTTAAAGGAAAGGTGGCTGTACCAATCTGAAAGTTGGACTCCAATAGCTCTACACCAAGCGGTGAAAAGATAGACCCGAACGAGAGTGCCCAAAGAACAGCTCCGTATCGATAATTTTTCCGAGCCGGGCCAAAAAATTGACATTGGGGCCCTTCCCCTCCAGCATTTGAAGATCATAATTTTAACACAAATATAGTGCGTAGGATTATCATGACCGGGAAAATAATAACCCTTAAATAAAATTGCACTCTTTATTACCTATTCGCCAATAACTCGTCCTTATGTGTGATATTAATATACAGGGTCTTCAAAAAGTCCCGGACCGGTTGAATAACTTGAAACGTAGGCGTTGCTTAAAAAGATGGTTGAGACAAAAGTTGTAGGAAATTTCCCTGGCTACCCAACCGCGACCTCGGCCGTTAGCTTACCTTTGACCTTTAAGTTCATTTCAAGGTCAAGTTCATTTGACATTGGAAATGAAAGAGGCGGAAAATTTCATGTCTAGAGACGATATTGACCATTTTATCGAATGCTTAAAAAAAATTATTCCTTAATATGACCTTGAAAATAAAGATATTACCATGGGACAGCCAGGAAAATTTCCTACACCATTTGTCTCAACCATTTTTTTGACCGACGCTTACATTTTAAGATATCCAACCGGTCACTGTTTGACTTTGATTTGACCTTCCGAGGTAAAATTTTGCGAGTGGTCAAGATCGTATCTAGACATAAAATTTTCTGCCTCTTTCATTTCCAATGTGTAGGGGTGGCCAATTTAAAAATGGATTTGACCTTGAAATGGCCTTGAAGGTCGAGGTCACGGCCGTGGTTGCGGTTGGATTGCCACGGAAATTTCCTACAACTTTAGTCTAGACCATCTTTTTCAGCAACGCCTACGTTTCAAGTTATTCAACCAGTCCAGGAATTTTTGAAGACCTTGCATATCCATCGCTGAAAGTACACTTATGGCGGTCGACATTGCCCTATAGACAGACCTAATGCGTGTCCACTATATATACTGCCGCGAAAGCACATGGCTCGCGCGATCGTACTATGGGTAGCTTCTTAGGGCGAGAAACCTAAAACATATTATGCCTGAATTGGACTCTACACAATAATCAGTTTGAATGGCATTGCTCTTATCGTTGGTCGCATTCGTCAGAGTATTGTCGTGTTAGTCAGAGAATAATCATGAAATAATATAGTTTCGGCAGTCAATATTTTGCCGTTTTTGTAACAAACATTAAACTGTTGACATGAAAAAAACAAAATCTACGCAGGTAGATTCTAACCTTCGATTTCCTAATGATACGGCAAGTGTAGAACGTCTTACAAGGGGACCTTACGGGTTAGGAAATTGACTTCGGGATGAGACTTGGCAGGTTAATAGTATACCTTAAGAGGCAGTGATACCCAGCGAAAAATTCAGACGGCTTCACTTTCGCCGCGATAGTGCAGAGCTCGTAACATTTGGCTAAGAGCCACTGCTGACTACCGCTAGATGACATGGCGCGCGTATGCTACGAAGGCCCGGTACGACGAGGCAAGCCAAGCGCCGAGGACTTGCAGCGATATGCAATCACCCCCCCCCCCCCCCCCGACCGCTGCCGCGCGGAAAGAAATAGACGAAGGCAAAACAACAGAGTCACGCGAACCGATCTCACTTCCTCGGCCATATGTATATACAGGGCAACGTGTGCACCTCTTTTACGACCAAAATATGTGTGTTACGGAAAAATGTTATATACAAAAGTTACATGGTTGATAAGGCTATCTCATGTGGCGCATTTCTTTTTCTTCTAGGTGAAGGCGCTTCGGAGATTTCAAGGCCAACTTAGTTTTTTTAAAGGGAATGCTATATTTTTTATAGCGTAATATGGTAGAGTATCGAATTCTGAGTCAAAAATGATAGACGTTTTTTAGCCCCAAAGTTAATAGCTAACGAGTAATTTTACAGTATTACTTAAAAATTTCCTTTGCCTAATATCAATTTGAACACTTACTTTAAGGCCTTAGGCCACCCTAGCGGCTGACAAAATAGGCTTTTTGGGGATTTTTTTTCAGAAATACTACAAAATAAATCGAGATAACAGAAACGTGATTTTATTATCTATATCAGTGACTGCTTACAATAATTTTTTTGAAGCGATTTATTACAAAATGGCGGCTGTGCAGCGTTTTTGCGATGACGTCTTTTTTTCGGGGTCCACGGCCGGACTAATAGCTCCTGTAATCTTTAAAATAATAATGAGCAAATGAATTTTTCGATTAAATATAGTAACTGCTATAGAAGTACGTAGGATTTTTGCGATATATTGATTTTTGGCCAAATAGCGCCAGTCTAAAGTGGAAAGTGAAAAACTTGCCTAAAAAATTGTCAGATAATTGTTAATAACAGATGAATTACGCAATATAAAAAAAAATCCTACGTACTTCCATAGACAATGTATATTTCAAGATATTTTCAAAATTTCAAGTTAATCGGTTGAAAATTGCTTGAGTTACGAGTCCGGCCAACTTGAAAAATACAGTATTGAGATAAACGCGTTTAAAGTTTTGAGTAGTAGAAAATCATGAATAATTTTACAATACCTTTAATCTGCGATGCCTGCAACATACAATTGGCCTTCCAGATTATCTTCCTGCTCTTGCATTTCTTTTCTGCTTGATCTTGAAGCGATTCTTGCCTCTTTTACCCGGTCGGGCAGCGATCTTCCTGCAAGCTTTATGCGCTGTTTGTCGATCTCCAGGAACATTTCGTAGCTGTTCGGGCCGATTTCCAAGTTCATTGCCTTGATTATGTGCAAAATTGAAACAGACCCGTCATTGAACACACAAACTGCAATATCCGTGGCTACATCCAAGATTGTTTTACCACTCGAAATGGATTTCGGGGCCAATGCCCACACAGTGGAATTGAAGCTTTCATTATTATTTTGTGTGTAACCACCGATGCACTGAGTTAGAAGATCTTCACTGGTCAGTTCTTCATAGATTGGTTTGATAGCTTCATAGACTTCAATTGCAAGAGCTGGCTTATGTTTGTACTCAGCCAAAGTATTTGTAGCTTTAGCGCGTTGCCATGAGCACCATGCGGACCAGACGGCATTGTACTAAAATTCGAAAACCGAGTACCTAAAGGTTTTTCCCGGCCATAATCTTCTGGGACATCATTTTTGAGGTCCTAAGGGACCATTTGGAATTAAAAAAAAATCAATTTTTCGAAAATTCTAGGGTGGCCTAAGGCCTTAATTGCAATAATCGACGAGTCACTGACCGTACTCAAAGTAATGAAGTAAAATTACTCGTTAGCTATTATCTTTAAGGCTAATAAAGGTCTATACTTTTTTACTCAGATATCGATACTCTACCATATTACGCTATAAAAAATATAGCATTCCCTTTAAAAAACAAAGTTAACCTTGAAATCTCCGAAGTGCCTCCACCTAGAAGAAAAATAAATGGGCCACGTGATGTAGCCTTATAAACCATGTAACTTTTGTACATAACATTTTTCCGTATAACACATTTTGGGCGTAAAAGAGGTGCACACGTTGCGTGGACCACCCTGTATATGTATATATATATATATGTATATTGTGACGAGGCGTTATAGTCCTCGCAATCGCGGAAATCGAAATATTCGGAAGAATATTAAAGCGAGATAGAGAAAGCAGAGTCGCGTCGTCTCGCACCCGTGGTAAACCGAAATTGTGCTCTAGAACATACGCTGCCGAGAAACTTCGTGATTTACAGAGACACGAGGTCGCGGGAAGTAAACATTGCCGGCCGTACGCGAGAGACGATGCCCGGCGAACGAGAGAGAGAGGGATGGCTATGCCGGCGATCAAGGGTCGATCGTCGCTAGGACCTCCTTCCCCTTTCCCCCCGATAGGACCACGATGAAGCCGGCGAGCGAGAGTGACGAGCTGAGGAGCAGTGAGCACTCGACCACGAGAGAAAGCGGAAGATTGAGTTAAATAGCGAATAGAGAGTAATTATAGAGCGGTAGATAGTGAGAGAGAGAGAGTGAGAGAGGGGGCAGCTGAGCGGAGTGGGTGCGATAGAGACGAGCGAGAAAAAGGACCACCGAAGAACGCTGTGCGACGGGAAATAGGATGTTGGCGAATAAAAAGGTAGGCGCACGCAGGTGCAATACTTTCTTTGCCGGTACGGGCCTAGCGTACCGTCGAGCGCGTGGGAGTAGGTCGTGCCTATCTCGCAACGCGTCTTACTACACTCACATAGCCGTCCCTACCGGCGTCTCCGGAGGATATGACTGTCTCACTCTGAGACGTTACGGTACAATAATTTGTTTGTTGAGCGTGATTGGCACGTAGATAAATATTGTATCGCAAGATTGTAAATTATGAATAAGGTTCAAACAGTGGACCGAAATAATAAATAAGTCATTGTTAATAATTTAGAAAAATCTACTCGCACGTTAATTTCGTATACTTGACATAATTATTATAATCGATACTCGCCCTTCGAACTCTACCATTTCCCTGAGTATTGAGTAAGAAAGAGAACGAACACATAAGAAACCCTTGGTGGGGTTTCTTATGTGTTCGGGGTTGATACAAACACCTGGCGCCCAATCGGAAATTGGTGAAGGAAGTGAATGATAATTTAAAAAAAGTAAAAGATAATTTTTGGGGCGTCATTATAGATTTTGGGCTGGCAGCTCTTCTCGTCTTTGGCGAAATTTAGAAGAAAAGAGCTCGTCACAATATATATATATATATATACATATACAGGGTGGTCCACGCAACGTGTGCACCTCTTTTATATATATTGTGACGAGCTCTCTTCGACTAAGTTTCGCCAAAGTCGAGAAGAGCTACCAGCCCAAAATCTGTAATGACGCCTCAACAATTTTCTTTTACCATTCACTCCTTTATCCAATTTCTGATTGGGCGCCAGGTGCTTGTATCAACCCCGTAACACCAAAGGAATTATTATCTGTTCGTTCTTTTTCTTCTCTCTTATTCAATACTCAGGGAATGGTAGGGTCGAAGGACGAGCCTCGACTACAATAATTTAATCAAATATCCGAAATTAACGTGTGAGTAGACGTTTCTAAAATATTAACAATGACTTATTTATTATTCCGGTCCACGGGTTGGACCTTAGTCATCAATTACAATCTTACAATATAATAATTATCTGCGTGTCAATCACGCTCAAGAAGCAATTTATTTCACATCAAGATCTCAGAGTGAGATAGCCCTATCCTCCGGAGACGCTGGTAGGGACGGCTAAATACGTGTTACGGGACGCGTTACGAGATAGGCACGACCTACTCCTACGCGTTCGACGGTACGCGTGCTCGTACCGGCAAAGAAAGTATTGCACCTGCGTGCGCCTACCTTTTTATTCGCCGATATCCTTTGCTCCCGTCGCTCAGCAGTCTTCGGTTGTTCTCTCTCGCTTCTCTCTCACGCTCACTCTGCTATACTACGCTCTCACTCACTCACTGTCTCGCTTTCTCTATAATTATCGTCCTCTAACTATTCGCTTTCTACTCTTCTACAATTTCGGCTCGTGGTCGAGATCACACTAACTGCTCCGCTCGTCACTCTCGCTCGCTGGCTTGGGCGTGGTCCTATCCGGGGGGAAAGGAGAAGGAGGTCCTCACGACGATCGACTCTCGATCGCCGGTACAGCCATCCCTCTCTCTCTCGTTCGCCGGGCGTCGTCTCTCGCGTACGGCCGGCAATGTTTACTTCCCGTGACCTCGTGTCGCTGTAAATTACGAAGTATCTCGGCAGCGCATGTTCTAGAGCAAAATTTTAGTTGACGACGGGTGCGAGACGACGTGACTCTGTTTTCTCTATCTCGCTTTAATATTCTGTCGAATATTTCGATTTCCGCGATTGCGAGAAGTATAACGCCTCGTCACAATATATATTGAAACGACAGAACGTCTCAATATTTATTTTCTTTCGAGAATTCGACGATTAAGACGCAGTTTTGTGTTTGGTAATGAGTAAGTTTCGCAGAGATACAAAATAATTCGTGTGTTTATTGATATAGAAGATGAAATTGGTTTTAAGATTTATTATTGTTCGTGGATAATCGGATTTCGGCCTCCCGTGGCGCTGCTCCCCTCTCCAAGGCTCGCGATCAATCTAGTTGCGTTGTCGCGTGGTGGGGTATGACGTCGTCGGTTACTCTAGGCTCGTCGCGGTCTCCTCTCTCGCTCGGCCCGCGATGTAAATATCTCCTGTGTATCACTCTCCTCTCCCCGTCCAATGACAGCTGGACTATCGTATTCGCGTATTTACGCGTTTCAGCTGTGAAAACATCAAACGCCCGATTTTCGAAACTTTTGTACGACGTAAGTGCTTTTACTACCCTACCAGGATATTCTTACGTCGTCCTTCTGGCTATTGGCTTCTTTTCAGAGCACTTTGTCTCTCCCAAGCAAGACCCTTCTTCAGAGTACGAGTTCGGCGAGTGACCAGCCAGGACTGATGGTCTTCCTTGATTTTGGGCCCTTTTATACCCCCCAGTTGGTGGGGAGTCCCTCCCGACGAATGAGTTGATCCACCGTGGTGCCGTGTGGAAAACGTCGTGCTGGTTGTTCTGTTTTCTTTTCTTTTCCTCATTACGGGAAATTGTATGACTGTGTTTCGCTTCGTATGCGACCGTTACCGTCTCAATATATATATTGTCACGCCGATGGGCGGGTTGACTGGGGGAATGGTGAGGGAAATATAAAACATTAATTAATATGGGCGACACGAATAACAATCACTTTATTGTTCCGTAGTTAAATAATATAATGAATACCGAAACGGTTTACAAACCCAAATTATTGTTTCGCAACAATTAATTATCGGAAAAAATATCACAGTCTTATCGGCGGACGATCTCGGGGGCAATATATCAATAATCAAAAAAATCTATACAAAAACAAATTTATGGGGATGGGCGCCAGTTATTTTACATAAAATAACAGAAATAAATATTTGACTTAATGTAATAAATAGGGAAGACGAGGGGTATAAGTAATGTGGCGCGGAGGGGGGAAATCGGGTATCCCAGGGAAGAGGTTCTCCGACTCTATGGCCTCTTAATTATCACCACTGGCAAATTTCAAATAGTACGAAATAATATTTCCCGAATCTTGTAATTTTATACGAGATAGCTGGGTCACTTCAAGAGAAAAAAGTGTAAACACTGGGGATCGCGAACAATGGGGAGAGAGGACGGTCGAAGGCCGTCTGGGATAATACTGACTCGACTAGTAATACAAAAAAAATTGACTTTTCTCGAATAATTTACGTCTCAAATGGTACTTGGGGAAATAGATTATCAATTGACTCACTAAAATTATTTGAGGGGAATGTCGCAATTATTTATCCTTTTTTCTTCTTAACAATAGGCCTAACAACTTTTCTTAAAACTACACAACTGTTCCACTCGCGCAATATCTAACTATTTCGCCGTGAAACTTCACGGAGATAATTAATGTTTTAGGGAAACTCTAAAACGGGAACAAGAATGGGGGGGGGGGGGGGAATACGAATACAATTGTTAGCAAAGGCCGGAATACAAAAAAGAAAAAAATCGGTGCCAAAATTTCAACGGTGCAAACACTTACGTTTCCTCCAATCTCCTCTCGCGTCCTCTATCTCTCTGTTTCTCTCTCGTTCCTTCCACTCGCCGGTTCGTCGTAATCGTCCTCGTGTCCGATGATGTATCCACAGAAGCCGGGTCGTCGTAATTCTTGATGTTCCATTCTGTCCTTTTCTTTTATCTCTAATTTACTCTTTCGCGCCTCGCTTTCACTCACTCTCACACTCTCTAACTCTTCCGCAAAACTCTAACTATTCCTCCAACAAAATTTCTCTAACTCCAATACTCGTCTACTACCTACCGTTGCTCGCCGCAAAGTGCCGGGCACGTGTCGTGCCGGAACTTGCGAATTTTCCGTGTTTGCGAATTTTTCTCCCGTGCCTCTGATTTGACGAGACACGGGAGATCCTTGGCTGTCTATTGGCTGATTTAGTCACGGGTCGATCGATGATGGGTCGCTGACGGGTCAATAGTTCGCGGGACAATGCTGAAGGGAACTCTATCGGGAACTAGGCGAAACGGGAGGACGATCGATATGGTAGGTAATTATTCTGGGGACACGGGGATTTGGACAATTTATGGCTCGTTCATCGACCGCGCGCTGCTGCCCTCTCGCTCCTTATTGCGTCGCTACGCCGATCGATGGCTCAGTGACATCTTCAAGTGAGTGATTATTTTCGTTAGGACAGGTGCTGGGTTTGTGTTGGTGAATTTATAATAATTGTTGTTCGTGTTTTCGAGAGAGTGCGGTGTTATGAATAATGCGATGGCGAGGACGTCTTCGGATGATTTCCTGAGTGAATGATGGTAGGTTTTTTTCCAATTGTTTATTACTGCTGTTCCTTTTTTCGTGCATTTCTTATTTTCTTGTAGGTTATTGCTGTGGAGATGGGGTTATCCTGGGGATACTGATGAGTTTCTTCGGGGCGTCGGTGATATTCTTCGGGGCGCCACGTAAGTGTTTGCACGTTTTACAATAATAATATAAGGGGAAGGACCGGTACTTACTGTATTTTATTTTTCAGGTCGGTGGAACGGCTGCCTTTGGGGCGATCTGGGACAGCGAGAGAGGCTGCTATTATGCAACGTCACAATATATATATATATATTCATGCATATTTGTAAATTGGTATATGCATACTTGGATATCTGCAAAGATATATGCGGAAAAATTTATTTTTTCAAGCAACGTAATATTTCGCGAACATTTTGCAGTTCTCTCCAATATGTGTCAAAAAATGTACAGAATGCTGTCAAGTTTCAGATGTGCGACCGAGAATAAAAAATCCTCGATCGTGTTTCGAATCGGCTCGTTGGATTCGTCAAACGGCTCTCTTGAGCCAAATGCATATGCGTCAGACAATGTAATTGTGAGTCTAAAAATCGCGACCAAGAATCGAAAATTCTCGGTCAATGTTCGACTCGAATATTTTTATTCATCGAACGATGCTTCTAAAGCATCGTCAATCAAGCATGGTCAATATCAGGCGAGATAGTGCAATCTCGGTGACGGACGACTCTCATCGGCGAGAGACAGGCATATAGTTGCGCTCTCGTCGAAAAGCGCAAAGTTATAGATTCCAAAATACAAAACGTTCGCAAGCGTGCTGTGAACATCCGATCGAGTTAAAATTTGGACATGTTATAGAGAATAGTAGCCGAAATGGGCTCTTCGTATTTTTGCTGGAAATTTCGAAAAACAAATCCCACTTTTCGTTATAACCTTTGCAAAATATATATTATCTACATATCTATCAAAGACGTATATTCCCGATATCTGCATCGACTTTATCATAGATGTTGAATGGACAGCTAACGCCCAATAAAAATACGCACATATTGCCTTTATTTCATTTCATGCGATGGAAAAATAAACGAGTATCGGGCTAATGCGTAGCAATTTTGAATCACGAATTCTCATCCATTTCTGCATAAAATCAAATGAAATGAAGCTCAAAATGTGTGCGTTTTTAATCGTGGAGTGGCTCTTGGCCTCGACATCACAATTCGATCCGTGCACCCATACAAAATTCTGTCATTTCTCCAATGATAACTGAAATTGCAATTTTTTTGCAAAGTTTTGGAAAAAATATACCAAGAGCCACTTTTTGTTATAATTCTTTATGTATCTGCCAATTTTTAACCTGATTGTTACGTCCGAAGGTGGAGATACAGAGTAGCTCCGTTGATAACTCGATGTGCGCGGGATTTTTTAATTGGTTTGCACTATTCGGCTGAACGTGAGCTCGCTGCCTGGGACTTACTTGTGCTCAATATACTAGCTTAACGATTTTGGATTAATCGCCGAGGTTGATTCCTCTTCGAAGACGTTTAGTTTAATGATTGTTTTCCCAAACTTCTCGATGTTGATCCGTCAGAGTGAGTTTCTTGGGGAAATTATTAATTGCAACACCAACAAGACAACTATACTTAACTAAAACTGATACTTTATTTGACTTTAAAATTAGAACTCAGAAATTTGTACTTGTAGAATAGTTTTGTAAAGAGACTGGGATTTTGCTCCCTTGAGATACTGATTGATTCGAGGTTGATGAAATTCTCCCTTTCCTCTCTAAAAGGGTTGATCATTCCACCTCGGTTCGGGAGGAGTTACAAAAATTGGGTTGATTTGATTGGTCTGATGCCTAGCGAGATTGTTCGATTTTCTATGGAGGGGGCTATTTTGGTCACACGGGGGTGACGTGAGATCATTGTTTTGTGGACGGCATTCGTGAGAAAGAAAATACAGTTTTAACTTATAATTCGGAAAATGGTACAGAGTTTGATTATAACTAGGTTTTCTAGCGGTCATATCGCACAAGGCGTTCATTGAAATGAAATAAGAATAAGAAACAGATTGTCAGGCTGGATATCTGTACGTTAAAGTATACTCTACACTTAAGAGTCAGTGTAACAGGCGACGAGTGTCACGAAAACGGCATCCTCATTTATATGAGCACTGAGCAACCGATCAGATTAAAATTTGGCGAGTACATAGAGAATTACGTCACCTTGTACATGAGCCTCATTTTTTCCGAAATTTTGAAAACAAATTTGCAGATTCAGTTTATCACTAGAGAAATAAGACAATTATTTATGTTGCACCGATTCTATCGAAATTTTCGGACTCTTAGGCACCGTAGCATTCAAAAACACACATTTTAAACTTTGTTTCATTTAATTTGATGCAAAATTGGCTGCCAAATTAAGGATGGGGTTTTATGGAAAAAAACACTGAGAATATTATCGGCACAGCATGAAAATAGTGTAACGAAATTCCGTGTGGAGCGCTGACGTATTTGTCTCACGAGATGGGTGCGGGAACTGGCAGAGGCGGAGACTCTCGAAAAGTTACGCCTAATACACCGCATACAGCCACGCCTCCTATGCCAGTATGTCGAGATCCCATTCCCACTATATGTATATCTACTTAAACTGCGGAGTTCGGCCCCCTCCGAAGCCGACTGGGACACGTGCCTCGTGAAATAACGACGCTAGCCCGCTTTCCACACAAACGCAAATCATGAAATCATATGGACGACAAAATATTAATTGACGAAACTATGATATTTCACGATTATTCTCTAACTAACACCACAATACAGCGCAATACGACCAACAATAAGAGCAATGCCATTCAGACCGATTGCTCTGTATAGTCAAATTCAGCCATAATATGGTTTATCTTTCTCGCCCTAAGAAGCTGCCTATAGCTCGATCGGGCGAGCCATATACTTTCGGCGACAGTATATATATATATATATATATATATATATATATATATATATATATATATATATATATATATATATATATATATACGTGCGCAGCATTAGAGCTACGTGCACAGCGGAGTCGAACGGTATGTGAAGCGTCTCTGTGTTCGACGCTCGCATTTCATCCGTCCGCCGCGCGGGCTAAAAGAGTTACCGACGCCGACCCCGCGATACATAAAACGGGAATCGAGAATTTTCAGTCATTTTTTCATCACATGATATGAAACAAAGCCCAAAATGTGCGTTTCTCCATTGTGCATGCAATGTTGGCTTTAACACGATAAGAAATATCGTACGGGTATGACAATTTATCGTTTTTTTTCAGTAACGAAATAATTTATTTTTTTGAAAAAAAAAAACGAGTCTTAGGACATTTGTACCATAATTCTCTAGGTATCCTCAAAGTTTCAACCCGATCCGTCGCTCGGTGCTCGTCAAAACAAAGACGGCGTTTTCTCGTTGCCGTTGAGTTTTTCGGTGTCAGCGAGCATAGAAGAAGCGAACACTCCACAACGGATAGCGAGTGCCTTACCTACGTTTCCCAATGCATTTAATTCGAATGAACGACGGTGGCTTAGTGGGCTAAGGCGTTGTATACTCGTCGTGTACTACGTGGAGAATGGTGGTTCGAATCTATCTTTGCAATTTTTTTTTTCACGTCAAGAATTTAATAAATTTTTGCTTCAAAAACGGCAAAATATTGACTGACGAAATTATATTTTTGTTATTACTTTGCCAGCACGGGAATGCAGAATAATGTTCCTAAGACAAACTGCGTGTTGATCCTTAGTATATATCAATAATCAAATCATAATCTTATTTGATTATTTTCTACGATTTTTTTCACACGGGCAATATTATTATTTTATTTTATTTTGTACGAAAAGATTTCTTTTTCTGCGAAATATTCTGATTTTTCATTTTTATGTTTGTTAATATTTTTCATTAGCGTTATATTATAGTTGAATTTTATTATGTTCCATAACATTTTTTTGTATAATATTATAATTTTACTTTATCATATATTTGTGGGGTTGCTCTCGACGATTTGCTACTACTCTTTGTGACGTATCCACGACGCGATGTAACACGTCGAGAACAAGGAACTTCAAAAAAGTAAACATTGGACGCTCTCGACTGTCGCCCAATATCCATATACAGGGTGGGCCATCTGTTGGTACATTTTTGAATTTCGTCGTATGACAACGGCAAACGAGCTACAGACCCGAAATTTTTGCAGTTCATTAGCCATACTGTCCGCGGCACGAAACAACATGTTTTCTCTTGAAGAGCGATTTGAAATTTTAAAAACTTATTTTCAAAGTCAGTGCTGTGTCGCCGAAACTGTGCGAATTTTGAAAAGAAATATGGGTCGTGATAAAACACCCACCGAAGGCGCTATACGCAAATTGGTGAAGAAAGTTCGTGAGAAAGGGATGTTAGTGGATGACAGAAGTGGTCCCAGAGCTCGGACAGTGCGCACACCCGAGAATATTGAGGCTATGGCCCAAAGTGTGAGACAGAATCCGACGACCTCAACTCGACGCCGATCGCAGCAACTGAGCATTAGTCGCACCAGCCTGAGGAGAATACTGCACAAAGACCTCGGATTATTCGCCTACAAGATCCAGATGACTCAGGAGTTGAAAGCAAATGACCGTCCGCTTCGATATCAGTTCGCTATGTGGGCCATAGACCAGCTCAATAATGACGTCGATTTTGGTCGAAAAATCATCTTTTCGGACGAAGCGCATTTCCATCTCGGCGGATATGTGAAGAAGCAAAACTGCCGGATTTGGGGTTCGGAACAGCCACACGCAATCGTAGAGAGACCAATGCATCCTCCAAGAGTCACAGTTTGGTGTGGATTTTGGAGTGGTGGCATAATTGGCCCATTTTTCTTCGAAAATGATGCTGGCAACGCCGTTACCGTCAATGGCGAACGCTACAGAGCCATGTTGACCAACTTTGTATGGCCTAAAATCGACGCTATGAATGTGGACGACCTTTGGTTTCAACAAGATGGCGCCACATGCCATACAAGCCGACTTACGATCGATCTTCTGCGCACCAAGTTTAACAACCGCATAATCAGCCGTTCAGGAGATGTCAATTGGCCTGCGCGTAGCTGCGATTTGACACCGCTGGACTTCTTCTTGTGGGGTGCCGTTAAAGACCGATGTTATGCGGATAATCCAGAGACAATTCCAGCTTTGAAAAACAACATTACGACTGTTTTGAGTGAAATTGGCGCCGAGGTAGTTCAAAATGTCATCACTAATTGGGGTGACCGAATGGCATACTGTAAGGCCAGTAGAGGGAGCCACATGAACGAAATCGTTTTTCATTCTTGACGGGGATACTTTTAGCTTTACAACAACAAAATTAATACAAAATATCAATACATACTCTTTTGATCGCATTTTTAAAAACGTACCAATAGATGGCCCACCCTGTATATATATCGATCGTCGCAGCGCTCGAGAGCCGCGTGACGTCGGACAAGGTTAGTCGCTCAGCTCACCGGGCACGTGAATGTATTTTGAGGTAACTGCAACGTATATTATTTTTAATTCGCCGCGAGTTTCAACGTTTTTTCTTTGATTCATTAAGCCGCGTTTGTGTGATTATTGAAACAGGAGATTTGTGAGAGGAAAGTGACGTGACTCGAGGTTAGTCGCTCAACGCGTCTGATACGTGGAAAAATATACGAATGGATATCAGTGATGGTGCATAGAGGATACTAGTGAGAGTGTGGTGAGTAAGTGAAAAAGGAGTGAAACGTGACAAGAAGTTCGCATGACAAACAAGAAACTCAAGTACACAATTTATTTTTTATTCTTTCCGATTTTCATTCATCGTCATTCTGCTTTTATCAACCTTTTTGAGCTCGTCAACTATACCTTACAAGAAAATTAAGAGATAGTTTTTTATACCTAATAAAATACAAAATTTTGAACAGCCTGTATCTGTGATTGTATTTCTCGTACGGAGATTTAAAATAATGCCCGTACGACAAATGCAATGAAAGTTGCACGGGCTCTTACAAAGTATTAATTTATGAGGTATACACAATTATTGCTTAATTTTGTTACAAAGTATAATTGAGGAGACGAAAACAGTAAGCAGAATGACGGCGAATGAGCATTATTTCATGACAATAAAAAGTAAATTCAGTGAACGGGCCTAATTGAAAATAAAATGATGGGAGAAAAGGAAGCAGGTCGGGTGAGTACCGTCTACATGCTCGGTGCCTAGCCCGCGAAAAGCATAGTTGTCGGCGTTCATGTAGACGGAGCAGGAAGGCTGTGGAGAGCGTGAGCGAGTAAGAAAAGGACGGCTGGACAACGGAAGCGGCGCTGCACTGTGTTTTTTCGCACTCGGCGTACAAGCGATAGCAGTTTGGATGGAGTTGGGAAACTAGGGTAAGTAACAATTGTCTGCAGCAACTAAATTTAATTTTGATATTTAACTATAATTTAATTATTTTTGAAATATACATTAATTATTATGGGAATGCTTTTTGAAAGAAAGAAAACATCTGAAAAAATTCTCGTTAACTCAACAAAAAGTAATACAACTTTTTACCGTCTTGAAGTGTTATTGTAAACCCCATCATCTTAGTAATTCGGAGCAATTTCCAAATTATCAATTTTTTCTCAAAAAACGAAATATGTTTGGAAAAAAATCCTAGAAAATTTTCTAAAAAATGAAATTGAACCTTAGACGTCCCCCTTTATGATGTCGGTGAAAGAAATGCGTTAAAAAAATGTACCACAAACGGGGTCCACTCATAAAAGAACAAAAAATGGTCGTTGTCTAAACTGGGTGATAATTGTAAAAAAATCGTAAATATTTTGTGAAAAAGCCAAAATCAAGGTAAGTTTCTCCTCTTTAAAATGGCATTGGTTAAATTGGCCTAGGCCAACTACCGGCGAAATGGCATACAATACCGTTCCGGCACTCTTTTCAACTTTTGTCCGGAAACTTTTCGCCGGTAGTGTATATAGGTATGCATGCTCGGGTCGAAAAGAGAACACAAGCAGTGGCGTGAACAGATACCAATGTTTCCACCGTATATATATATATATGACCGAAGCATTGGGGTCGGTCAGGAGACTACTGGTGTTTTCTTATTCTTTCTCTACATGATAGGCGCGCCTTCTCTGAGTCTTCCGAACGTCGGCACTCCCAGATTTTTTCCAATTATTTCTATCGTTTCATTGATATTTAGCAGTAATTTTTTCGGAGCTACAGATTGAAATTTAGAGGGTATACGTAATTTTCAATTCTAAACAAGTTTTTCGTCTTAGTAATTTGCGAGAAAATTGTGCGTTCGCGAGAAAAAAATTAAAAACTAAACAAAAGGGGGGGTCGGGAGTGGTTTTTGACCTCCCACGGCTGTAATTTTTCGATTTTCCGAAAAATTCAAGTGCACGATGTTAGATAATTTAATTTCGCACAAAAAAGTCCGTGGTAGCACAAGTCTATCTGTAAAAGGGGGGTGGTAGAAATTGTTCAAAGTTTTTTTTTCGGCGCGCGGCTTTTTTGTCAAGTCGCGTCTCATTAAAAAATTCATAGAAAATCAAATAACTTGAAAATAATTTTTTTAACACGGCAGTTATCTGTAGAATCGTTTGTTTTATAATTTTCGTGAAACAAAAAAATTCTATGATTGTTTATACCCGTTGTATCAC
Source organism: Netelia virgata (assembly GCA_951802705.1). Taxonomy (NCBI): domain Eukaryota; kingdom Metazoa; phylum Arthropoda; class Insecta; order Hymenoptera; family Ichneumonidae; genus Netelia; species Netelia virgata. The sequence goes on from OX637866.1 coordinate 13,827,744, forward strand.
AGTTTCAATATTTGAAACGGCTTTTTTTGGGTGTTCCCATGAACGAAAAAATGTTTAGCCTAAATATTTAATAAACGTACTTTATAACGAAAAATAAAGTTCCTTGAAAGTTTCTCGTCACTATCACCGTTTACGCGGTAATAATTATTACGCGACGCGAGAGACAAAATTTGTAAACCCGCGACGCTGTATAGACAGAGAAAGACTATCGCCTGTCTCTCTCTTACTCACAGCGCATATGGAGCCTTCTCTGGTTCAGTGCCGGCGCTCACGGACACACTCGCACACATTTATGCTCGGACTGTGTCGGACGACGAAGCTCGACGCTATGGCTGGCAACCGCGCGGCGTTCCTCGAGTCCGATGTGACAGAGAGGTCTTACTTACTTACCCAACGACAAGATCAACACACGCATCAGTTGTGACACTTCGATTGTCTGTTCGCGCGCTGCCGTAAATTTTAATTTTCAGCCGATAAAAATCATCAAACAATAGAAAAATTTCGAAAAATCGATGTTAATACTTATAGCTTATTCAACTCAAAATTTTATGAATATAATTATTATCGTAACGCGCAAATACATTTGTTTTTATTGAAATCTTTTTTTTCTATATGAAATAATGTACTGTTAAGACCGTGTTTTCGGGCTTAATTATTTATATATTATTTTGTACGGCGTGACGCACCTCACCTTGTAATTGTAGTCGTCTGTGATTTGCTGATATTGCTGTTGAGCCTGGAGGGTCGGGATGTGAAAGAAGTAACGGCCTTGCCGATCGTGGTCTCGACTCGCCAGGTGTTAGGCGTTGTATCTTTAGTTTGTTCCGGTGATACACTTATGATACGCTTGCGGTGGTTCCGTGTGTGTGTTACGCGCACAATTGTATGTCGCGGGGCTAGCGCCTCGCGTCGTGCTGAGTCGGCGTGTAAGACGATATGGAGTTCTCGGGCCGACTCTGTAGCGTATGCGTAATATTTATAATCGTTATTTTGGGATTTAAAAGTTACCCTCGGTATATTCCGTAGCGTAATGCCGCTAAGGTAATTATCGCGTAACGAGATTATATCGAGTGACGATAAGCGCCGCTAAGGTTTGCTTAATCGTATAGAGTTCTTAACCGGTGCTTCTGGTTTTATTCAAGGGCCCCGACACTCACTATCACACTCGCGAGACTCTAAGTGCGCGAGCAGACTTGCCGCTAAGGAAAGAGTTGCTGGTAGGCCGATTGATGCTAGGCTGTTAGGACGAAGCTGTCAGTTAAGACTGAAGAATCATCGGAGTACCGGAGCCCTCGATACCCTACGGCGAAGGTGTTATTGGAGTCTCGTGGGGGTAGTTACAGAGTGGTGGCGATTGGGAAATTGAGTTAATTTCCCAATCGGTAGTCGGGGTTTTCGGCATCCTTGAGCTATTGAGAAATGCTGATGGTGCGGCTCGTGCGAGGTGACCGAGTTGTGTCGCGGGTTGAAACGCCTCTGTGGAATTTGGCGCTTCCTTGAATTCAACTCAGAGGTTGAAACGCCTCTGAGGAATTTGATGATGGTGAAGGGGTCACCAGCGAGTTGAAGCGCCTTTACGGAATTTGGCGCTTCCTTGAATTCAAGAGGTTGCAACGCTTCTGAGGAATTGTATGACTCGGGTGAATTCGCGGGTTCATCGGCCGGGTGGCTTGGACCGTAACAGTACATGTAGTTTTTAAATGAAGCGTTTCTTTTTTTCTCAGTACTTTTGCGTACCTATCACAGTAGTACGTACAATAGCAGTTGTAGTTCTGCAATGTTTATTGCTCAAGAGACTCTTGACCATTATTTGGAAAATTTGTTGCATTTTATTGTTCGAAAATTCTCCATTTATTGTCTTTTTTTTACTCCACTCAATCAACATTTCCATTTCTCGGCGTGCCAGAGTAATGAGTTTATTATTATCACATTCCGTCTCATCGCAAATATAACACAGATTACTTGAAGCCATTATAGGCGTCACGCGAAAGCGGTTTGGCGCGTTCGCTTGTTTTATTTTATATATATTTCTCTCCGCCTCTCAAATCGCGTCCAACTCATTGTCAGTCTAACAATAAGGCCGGACCGGCGAAAACCTATAGTGTGACGCCTTACATTCTCAACAGCGTTGGGTAAGTACATCTTTGTCGCACACATCATTGATACCTAATACTTCTCTCTCTGTCGCATCGGACTCGAGGAACGCCGCGCGGTTGCTATAGCGAAGAGCTTCGTCGTGCGACACAGTCAGAGCATAAATGTGTGCGAGTGTGTCCGTGAGCACCGGCACTGAGCCAGCGAAGGCTCCATATGCGCTGTGAGTAAGAGAGAGATAGGCGATAGTCTTTCTCTGTCTATACAGCGTCGCGGGTTTACAAATTTTGTCTCTCGCGTCGCGTAATAATTATTACCGCGTAAACGGTGATAGTGACGAGAAACTTTCAAGGAACTTTATTTTTCGTTATAAAGTAGGTTTATTAAATATTTAGGCTAAACATTTTTTCGTTCATGGGAACACCCAAAAAAAGCCGTTTCAAATATTGAAACTATGATACAACGGGTATCAATAATCATAGAATTTTGTTGTTTCACGAAAATTATAAAACAAGCGATTCTACAGATAACTGCCGCGTTAAAAAAATTATTTTCAAGTTATTTGATTTTCTATGAATTTTTTAATGAGCCGCGACTTGACAAAAAAACCGCGGTTGAGAGGGGAGCGGTTGAGGGAGAATCCGTGCGTGTTGAGCAGATCGTGCGCGTGGCACGAGCTCTCGGTCCTCTACGCGACCCGAAGGATATAGTAGTTTCCCATAAACTATTTTAAACTAATATTTTATTTTTAAAGAATATTTGCATAATTATTAGAAGCTTAATTGTAAAATATGTTAATTACTAACTCGCTCTGTTAAATAGCGAGATGCCAGCGATGTATGACGCTGTTCTCCTCTGTCCGCTACAATGGACGGGGAGAATTTTAGTTGATAAGAACTGATTATCATATAATATGATTGCAAGAAATACATTTTTGTATAATACATATTTCTTTACAGATGACTGGGCGTATATTACCCAGATGCATATATATATGCATAGCCGAAGCATTGCGATCGGCTCTCGGCACTGCTTGTGTTTACTCTTTGCCAGTCTCTGCGGAGTGGGGCAGGGGGGAACAGGAGCTGCCGCATATCGTGCACGAGGCCCGGGTCATTCACGGGACCCGAATGATATGGCACTTTGCAGTCATTTTTTCATCGTTTAATAAAACTTTTTTGCTAAACACAGAATGATGAAAAAAGTCAGCAAAGTTTCTTCGATACAGACGGAGTGATGAGAAAATGTCAGCGCGACTTCTTCTGTATGATAAAAAAACGTCAGCGCAGTTTCTTCAATAAATGATGAAAAAATGATATTTTTAATTTCTAAAAATAATGAATTAAGAAATATGTTAATTAATAAACTCGCTCTGCTAAAGAGCGAGATGTCAGCGACGTCTGGCGCTGTAAGTCTGTCCGCTAAAGTGGACAGAGAGAATTTTAATTGTTTATAAATGTTTATTAACAAATATGTTAATTACTAATAACCGCTCTGTTGAAGAGTGAGATGCCAACGACGTTCGTCGTTGTTTATCCCCGTCTGCTAAAATAGACGGACATAATTTTAATTCGTAAGAATTTATAATTAACAAATATGTTAATTAATGAAGACCGCTCTGCTAAAGAGCGAGATGCCAACGACGTTCGTCGTTGCATACTCAGAATTATTATAATTCTGTTATTTATTGCTGTGGTTGCAGCAAAAACAAACTTGAATGTTTGGTACGCTCGGCTATATATTGTAGCGAGAAAGAAATTCTTGCAGCGTACGTGTAACATGCACACTAGTGTATGTTACATGTACACAGCCGAGCATTAGTATTAGATTTTCGAACGGGGCCGGTCATGGCTGGCCCTGCTACGAGGCCTCGGCCTTCGGTCCGCCTCGTGTACCGGGGCTTCGTAGCAGACGCGCGCCGTCACATCTAGCGGTAGTGCGCAGCGGCTCGTAGCCAAATGCTGCGAGCTCTGCACTACCACTGGGAAAGGGAACCCGTCGAAATTTTTCTCCGTGTTACACTGACTCTTAACAATCTCTTTACTTTTCTTTCACACTTCTCTCTCTAACTCAAAAATTTCTCTAATATTCTAACACTCGTCTGTTCCCTATCGCTGCTCGCCGCAAAAGTGCCGGCACATGGCGTGCCGGACGCTTGCGAATTTTTTTGCCATCTTCTCGAATGATCCCGTGGCTCTGATTTGACGATACACGGGAAATCTTTAATGATTGATTGGCTGATCGATGGGTATGGGAGGATCGATGGCTGGGGAAATTCTCGTAGGGACGACGCTAGGACGATCTATTGGGAATGTAAGTAATTATAGGACGGTCGATAATTCAGGGTCATAGGTTTGAGGAACACGGGACTAACGAGTAGAGTAACCGATATTCGCCGGGCGCTGCTGCCATATCTCCGGTCGATAGGATACTCGATGACTCGGGAGACGGTTTGCGTCGTACGAGTTTGACATGCGCCGGCTGATTTGTTGTTATGCCGTTTGACTATTTTTGACGTGGGTGATTATTATAAATTGTGGTGAGAGTGAGTGCGTCCAATTAGTTGCTGTGGGGATATTGCGAGGACTCATTTCGGATTATGTATTCGGTGAATTTTCTTCTAATTGTTTATTTCTTCTTTCCTTTTTCTTTGTTTTTTCGATTGATTTTTAGGTTGTGTCGTAGGTGGTCTGGCGACGAACGACGGGGTATCCTGGGGATGCTGGCTCTTCTTGGTGGTGAGTTTCTTCGGGTCGTCGGGTAAGTGCTTGCACGTTTTACAATAATAATATAATGGAAAGGACAATACATACTTACTGATAATCTTATGTTTCAGGTCGGTGGAGCGGTTGCCTTTGGGCGAGTTGGGTCAGCGATGGAGATTCAATTGTGCAACGTCACAATATATATGGTATATATACACATATATATATACATGTATATTTCTGATAGGGTATATGCATCGCCGGATATCTGTAACGAAATTTGCAATTCTATCCAATATGCGCCAAAAAAATGGACAGAATGCTGTCGAGCTTCAGATGTGCGACCGCGAATAGAAAATTCTCGATCGTGTTTCGACTCGGCTCGTTACATTCGTCAAACGGCTCTCTTGAGCCAAATGGAAATTCGCGACCGAGAATCGAAAATTCTCGGTCGATTTTCGACTCGAATATTTTTATTCGTCGAACGATGCTTTCTAAAGCATCCTCGATCATGCATGGTCAACGTCAGGCGAGAAAGTGCGATCTCGGCGACGCACGTCTCTCATCAGCGAGAGGCAAGCGTGTATGCGCCAAACAATCGACTATACAGAATATTGGAAGTCTGAAATTCTACTGATTTCTACAAGATAGGATCTAAAAAAATCTACACATTCCTTATATACTTTTCATGTCTCATTGTCACAATTTTATGTATTCTTTAGGCCCTCCTCTGTCTTTGTATTTCCTCTGTCCTGAATATTTTTCGTGGTAAGAAAACGAATAAGCAACAAAATTTATTCCCAAAATTCCAAGTTCTCTTTAGAAAAATTAAGATATTTTTTTTCCGATAAATAATAGTCTACACTACACAAACGAAAAATCATATTTTTTTGGCATTACTTTCTCACGTGTAACCTAAAAACCTCAAAAGAGAGTTCTCAGGTTATTCTCAGGTTTGTCGTTCCATAAATAGAATTTTAATTTTATTTACGTGAACTCTCACATAATGTAACAAGAAACGTTCCTTATCTTCCCAAACATTCTCCCAATGAACAAACATCCTTCTTATATACACCCTTCCAAGAATAAACCCTTAACTAATAGCGATAGTATTTACCCTTAAGTGTAGAGTATACTTCAACTTACAAATATCCAGCCTGACAATCTTTTTCTTATTCATATTTCATTTCAACGAACGCCTTGTGCGATATCACCACTCGTAAACCTAGTTATAAACAAAATCTGTACCATTCTTCGAATTATAATTTGAAACTGTATTTTCTTTCTCACGAATGCTGTCCACAAACCAATGATTTCACGTCACCCCCGTGTGACCAAAATAACTCCTTCCATAGAAAATTGCACAGTCTCGCTAGGAATCAGACCAATCAAATCAACCCAATTTTTGTAAGTCCTGCCAAAGCGAGGTGAAATGGTTAACCTTTTTAGAGCAGAAGAGGAGAATTTTATCAACCTCGAATCAGACAGTATCCCAAGGGAGTAAAATCCCAGTCTCTTTACAAAACTACTCTTTACGAGCGTACAAATTTTTTAGTTATAATTTTAAAGACAAATAAAGTATCAGTTTTTGTTAAGTGTACTTGCGTTGTTGGTGTTGCAATTAATAATTTTCCCAAGAAACTCACTCTCACGGATCAACATCGAGATGTTTGGGAAAAAAATCATCAAACTAAACGTCTTCGAAGAGGAATCAACCTGGACGATTAATAAAAAATCGTTGAGTTAGTATATTGAGCATAAGTAAGTCCCCGGCAACGAGCTCACTTTCAGCCGAATAGCACAAATCACTTCAAAAATCCCGCGCACATCGAATTACCAACGGAGCTACTCTGTCTCTTTACCTTGGGATGTAACAATATATCACATGGATTCAGTGGTGTGAGTCGATCATCGATTTATGGCGCCACGCGCGCGGTGTCCGACTGCTCGTGTTCTCCCCCGCCTCGCCCCGAAAACATAGTTTCGCCAGTCGATCGCTACACTTCGCTCAGGTCCATATATATATATATTGTTATGCCGTGAGGTATATGTGAAATATACATTTTTGCACGCCCCGGTTTGAATTATTAAATGGAATATTTATTATGATATTTTGACAAATAAAAAAACTTAAACAATTTTTCCTTTTTTTCTTCTTATCCTTATATAAATTCCGAGTTCTGACTTCTTAGACAACGTCTCTCGAGATCGTGTCTCGTCGAAGGAGCGTGAGCGACTGTTATTCGTGAACTTATTAAAATATACCCTAGCACCGAAGGTGTATTACTCCGCCTGGACTTCGCGCGTTGTCGAACCGTAACGCGGTCGGACTCTCACGGTCACTTTTGATGATGCAGTGGTATAAGCGCGAGAACGCTGCTTCATCCTTTTATTCTAAATTCTTATCAAATAGACCGGATGCAGACAGAATATGAGTCGCTATACTTCACTTGCATAACACCTCCATCCGTAGATGAGAAATCCCACTTACAATATGAAAAAACGGGATTTCTCACTTATTGTTATTCATATTATTTTGCTTATTTCTAATGACCCTGATCATTATCGCAAAATTCTGAAATGCGTAAATTTGAATGTCTTAAAGGTCCAGTTTTTATTCGTCATGAATGTATTGTTTTGATTGAAATGGTTGGTAATATTTCTAAACTTGTTGATATTGAATTGGGCTCCGCCATTGGTTCCATAAAAATATCGTTCCGAGATGTATTATGCTCAGTTTGCTGATTCAAAAGACAATTCGAGAAAGAGGTTAATGTACTGGATAATACTCCAAATAAGCACTTCAAAATTCGTATAATCCTCAACTTAACAATTAAGTACACTATTAGTATAGCACCTATCCCATACACAATGTACCAAAACCATGTTATCAAATCTTCTTGAAAAGTTTACGTTCTTTGATGATTTCCAATTTGTTCAATTTGTTTATTAAGATCACTTAATTTGGTGCCATAATTAGTGAGATCGCCCGTCTTTACATCAGGTGTTTCAATTGTATGGATCTTTACAAGACTAAAATTAAAAGATGAGCTTTCTAATATTTTTAAATGATCACTAAAATTATACGTGAGTAGAGGAGTAAATGCTTTGTTTTGATCGTAATCCTTTTCGATGTGTGAATTTAATATTGCATCATTGGTTACTGCACTGCATTCTGGTAATAACCAAAGAATTCTAGTGCCGTTTATTGTTCTCTCCTCCACTTCACCATTGCAAATTATGCGGATGCTTTCTGGTTTTGTTGCAGTATATAGCCATCTGTTGTTACTCTTAAATTAAACCCACATAGTATGAGTTACGTGAACTATTTTAGCAGTACAGTCGTCTTTCATTAACTTCAAAGGTTCGGTCACAATTTAACTAAGACAGGTATCGTGTGTTTTCATATAATATTTTGGATTTATCCTTTTACAAAAATATCGTGATTGATGTATCTTACAGGTATTTATGAAATATTTGTCACTTGGAGTATACAGCAATCTTTCATCGTTAGTAATAATATAATCATGTGGATTCGAAATATATGCAATTCTGTTGTCTCCGATCAATTTTGGAGCTGGGATTACTTTGAACGCTTTATAGTTTTCGACTTCTTAGATTGGTATTTTAATAACATAAACAAAGTGATATTTTATGATACTAATAGCTATATCACTTACTTCTAAATATTCGAAATAATTTCCACTGACTACAGGGATAGGCATCTGATCATTTCCTTTTTCTTCTTTGATTAGATGTATAGCACTTATCAAAGATTCCGGTGATAAAAGCTGAGGGTCTGCTTGGCCAGTTTTTGCAAAGATTATTGATTCTATTAAGATTCTTACGTTTTTGTCTAATCCGATCAATGTCAGTTCGATTTCCACACACATTTCTATTATCAAAGAGTCCTGTTCTAATAATTTTTCTCTTTTAGCCAACTCCTGCAATTCGATACCAATATTTTGAAAATTAAGACTGACTTGGTCGAATGTGTTTTTGTATTCGCGAAAAAGACCTTCACTCTTCTCAAGAAAGAGCTGAATTATGTGTGTTTGATTTTTGAATAATTCACTGATTCGTTTGTTATCATTATGGACTGTGTCTATTTCTTTATTGTAATATTCTCTGTCATGTGAACTCATTGTTGCAAATACTACTTTGCCTATTTTACCGACAAAATAAAATAAACCTCGTTTATTCCGATACAGGCTTATTGTTGAAAACAGAGTATACTTATCGTTACTAATTATGTTCAATTTATTACGTAGTCGATGAATCAATCTCCTTTCCGCGCAATTTTGGGAACACAAATTTTTCCACGATTTTCAATCCTTTAGTAATCTCACTCTCTTCCCAAGTTAGTTCGTCTAAATTGTAATATGAGACTACGTTATATGTCTCATGAAAGAATTTTACATCACCCAAATATTCCATATGCAAATTCGGTACGGTCGGAAATTCTGTCTCCTCATAATGTTTGGCATCGATCCACAATATTTCAATCAGTATGGTCCTGAAACAAATTTACATTGGCATATTTCATTCTACTCGCATAGACAATCACTTCCTTTTTAATTATACCTATCTTATAATTAACGTCGGAGATTTTGTCAATTATCGTCGGAGATTTTGTCAATTATCGTCGGAGATTTTGTCAATTATCGTCGGAGATTTTGTCAATTATCGTAAATGGTCCTTCGAAGGGAACGTTTAATGCATTGGTTTTGTCATTAGCTGTACTCTCTTTTTTTAACCAAATAAAATTTCCAGGTTCAAACTCTTGTGGATTAATCATTCGATCGTAACGTTCTTTCGTACGCATTTTGCTGTCGACGATTATTCGTTTACTTTCTTCCAATGTTGTCGCGATCTTCGTTTGTAGATTTTCCAAGTATTCAGGATAAGTTGTATTGGTTCTCTTTAATGATGAAATATTCCTCAGGTTGTTACCAAAGGTCAGCTCTTACGGTGTAAAACCCGTACTCTCGTATTTTTACCTATTGTAGTATAACGTCGCCAAGTACATTCGTTCATCCCAATCATCAGCGTTTTTATTTGTAAAATGACGAAGATAATCTTTTAATACCTGATAACTTCTTTCCAGACTACCATTACTTTCTGGGTGGAAACTCGTCGTTGGGATGTGTTTGATTGCTAGCATTTTCGTAAAATTCTTCATTAATTGCTGGTGAAGTTCGTTCCTCTGTCCGTCAGGATCGCGCGTGGTACTCCAAAATATTTAACATATCCTTTCAAAAATGCTTCGATTACTGAAAAGGTTGTAAAGTCTTTGAGTTCATTGGTGTGTCGGTGATTGCCATGTGCATTCTTGTTGGATGCCGGTTAACCTTATTTCTTTGGCAAATCACGCAATTCTTCACGAAATTTTCGATGTCTTGTCTCAATATTTTCCAAAAGAAATTTTGTGATATGCGGTAGTATGTTTTCTTGACTCCGCCGTGACCTCCTATTGGACTGTTGTGATTTTCGTCAAGTATCTTCTGGATGTCCTCTGTTCGTGGAATCAGTCGTTCTCTATCGTAAAGTTACATGAAACAATCACCTGGTTCAAAAACTTCTCGGCATTGTTTCTCAATGTCTTTCCTCGAAATGCTAGTCAATCGAATACAGCTTTCATGATCGACATGGACATGGAAGTCGTCTGCATTCATGCGACGATTTATCATAACTGGGTTTTTCGATAATGCATCCGCATTTGTATTGAGGATACCCTTTTTATACACTATCTCATATTCATAATCCTGTAATGGGATTCGCCATCTTGCGACTCGTGAATGTGGGTCTTTGTGGTTCATCAACCAGATTAATGGGCGATGGTCGGTGATAATTTTAAATTTACGGCCATACAAATATGGTCGAAAATGTTTAACACACCAAACAATTGCTAACAACTCTTTTTCTGTCGTTGAATAGTTTTGTTCAGCCTTGTTGAGGACACGGCTTGTGTAAGCAATTGGATGTTCTTTACCATTTTTCTCTTGAGATAATATTTCGCACCGGGCGATATCTGAAGCGTCTGTAGTCAGCGTAAACTGTCGCGAAAAATCAGGGTATAACAAAATCGGTTCTTCGCACAATTCCTTTTTTATAACTGCGAATGCTCCTTCTTGTTCCATTCTCCAATGAAAATTGGCATTTTTCTCTAATAACTGAGTCAAGGCTTTGGTTTTCTTACTGTAATCTTTAATAAACTTTCGATAATAACCCGTGAGTCCCAGTAATTGACGAATGTTTTTAACGTTTTTTGGTTGCGGGAATTCCAAGTTACATTCACGTTTTTCCGGATTTGGTTTAACTCCCTCTTCGGTGATGACATGGCCTAAATATTGCAATTCTGGTCGCAAGTATTCACACTTATCTGGCTGGAACTTTAAATTAGTTTCTCGCATTCTTTTAAAAAATTTACACCACTTTTCATTGTGCTCTTCCATGATTTTTCCGTAAACAACAATATCGTCTAAATAGACGAAACAAGTATTACCGATTAACCCTCTCAAGGCGTAGTTGATCATCCTTTGGAACGTTGCACTGAATGCTGTTTTTTTCTATATTGTTCGTTCATTGAGATTTGGTGGAATCCGCTAGCTAGATCAAATGCTGAAAAATCGGTGAATTGTACGGTGAGTGCGATTCTTGCACGATTCCTTTTTTATGCATTTTCTCTACTTGTTTTAAGATTTCTTCGTGCTAAGCCGGTGGATATCGATATTGTTTAATATTTATTGCAATATTATCGGTCAGCTCTATCGTGTGTTCGGCTAAATTCGTGCATAGTAATGGGTCACCCGGTAAATAAAAAACGTCTTGATACGAGATTTCCCGAAGCTTTTTACGATCGTTTTCATTTAGAATATGTTGAATTCGAGTATTTTCTTTTAATATAAGACTTCGAGACTGAAAAAAGTTGATTGACGATGAAGTGTTTAGTTTAAAAAACTTCGCTTCTGAATAGATGCTATTCAAAATAATCATTCGTCGTTTCATACAAATAATTGCTTCTTCTTGTGTTAAAAAAAGGTTGACCCTTGACTCCATCCTCTTCAAGAGGGAAATTGTTGGGAACGACTAAGAATATATGATCAATATTGCCAATAGAAATTTTACATTCTTGATCACAAATTATGGGCATGGTATTGATTCGGGATATTGAAGTGGAGGTTTTCCTTACCGGTAGTCCGGAAGTGTTCTTTTTTTGTATTACGTTCAGTGCCGCTCCTGTGTCTGCCAGGAAGGAGTGCTCTCGGGTTCCGTAGGCGCTGTGTATCTTGAGGACGAAGGCTGCTCCACGATTTGCGTACCTTCTTGACATTCGGTGTATGCGATGTGGTTCGGTGGTGCGCTCGGCAAACGGCGCGACGGAAAATTTTTAGTCGGTGTTTTGTTCTTGTTCGGACAATCGTTTATGAAGTGGCCCGTTTCGCCACATCCATGGCACGGAACCATTTTATTCTGGAATGATGATATGTTCTGATTCCTCTCTGCAATATTTTCAGTGTTGTTGAACTTCCACTGATACCCCGAATTTTCGTTGGTTGGTTTTTTGAGTAACGTTCGTGATATGCCTTCTTCCTTCTCGGTTTCCAGAGTAAGATTTTGTGCCTCTTTTATCGTCATTTGTTTTCCTGCTTTGACAAATAATTTAATGTTTGGTCGAAATCCTCGAATAAATTGTGCCAATCCCTGTTTGTCTTCATTCTGGAGTATGATTGGTGGATGATTTATGTCAAGACTGTGATGACTTGTTACAGCCCGTTTCACGTTTAAATGATACTCCATAAATTTCTTATTGGACACTGTTACACTTTCATTATTTGGTTGACACTGGCACATCTCAAGCAGGCTTATTTCGTATGACTTGCTCTCTCGAAAATGATTTCGAAGCACTTGGAACAAGTCTTCTACCGTATGAATATCATGACCGTCAATTGTTTTTCGCGCACCTTTTACAACTTTTTTTTTTATATGATTAATCAAATGAACATTATTTTTTGAGTTTCCGGAATATCTGCCAGGATCGAGTTTACTCTAAAAATAAAAGTTTACACTGAAATATTACCTCCTTCGAATTCAGTGATAAATTCTAAACTTTCTTTTAGTTGTTTAACAGTCGATATTGACCGATTTATTTCTCGCGCTGGTACTTCATTAGTCTCTTCCAATGAGTCTGCTCTACTACCGTTGCTCAGTTCTTCTATTTTCACATTTAAGTTATCAATTTATTTTTTAAGCGTTGCTAAACTTGAACCAATTTCAGCCGTCGTTGGATCCATTTTTATTTATTTTTTATTTTAATATTTTAAATATTTTTTTATTTTTTTTCAGGCAAACACAAACAAACGAAAGAGAGAAAATATTATTTTTCACTTACTGTGATTCCTTTCATTTCCATAGGTTGATGTTCCGTAACACTGGTTTGAAATTTCCTTTTAAGCTGCCACCAATTTTATGTTAAGCCGTGAGGTCTATGTGGAATATAAATTTTTGCACGCTCAGGTTTGAATTTTTAAATGGAATATTATGATATTTTGACAAATAAAAGAACTTGAACAATTTTGTCTTTCTTTCTTCTAATTCTTAAATAAATTCCGAATTCTGACTTCCTAGACAACGTCTCTCGAGATCGTGTCTCGTCGAAGGAGCGTCAAAGACTGTTATTCGTGAACTTATTGAAATCTACCCTAGCACCGAAGGTGTATTACTCCGCCTGGACTTCGCGCGTTGTCCACCCGTCACACGGTCGGACGCTCATGGTCACTGTTGCTGATGCAGTGACAAAAGCGCGAGAACGCTGCTTCATCCTTTTATTCTAAATTCTTATCAAATAGACCGGATGCAGACAGAATATGAGTCGCTATGACTACTGGCATAACGATATATATACTGTACATATATTTGTATATATGCATGTGTCTATTGTGACGAATTTCCGGAATCCTTCCGCCATCGTCACCTTCGGTCGCCTCTCTTGGGGAAAAATGCACCCGCAATGTGCCGGCAGGGCGCCAGTCGATTTTTCTTTCGACGGTATCGACAACCGGCACCACCTGGAGGTCGGGAGGAAACAGCCCGGCCCCTCTATCTCCACAGATCGGGATACGGGCGGATCAGGTTAACGAAAGCGGGAACTACTCATCTTAATTCACCGACCCCGAATTAACCGTCGTGGCCGGCGTCACTTTTTGTTTCCCCGGAGGCGACGATCCGGTTAACCTGGGTGCACACGTGGGTGTGCACGGAACTCCCCATGGCGCGTACGCGAACTCAGGTTTCTTACTCGAGAGAGCGAGTGCCCAATGGAACGGGAGCGCGCCCGTAGAGAGAGAGAGAGAGAGAGCGAAACTTACGAACACGCGTAGGCGAGACAGAGACATCTCGCTCTCTCTACGATCCTTCGCGAGACACCTGATCGCGAGCGCGACACGATAACGACTGTCTAACAGCCAATCAAATTCCGACCTTCTCAAATCTGAAATCGTTCGCCGAGAGCTACTGCCCTCTCGCTCAGCAAAATACTTACCTGCAAAGATAGCGCGATTATCGACGTTGCACCGGATCTCGCGAGTATGCCGACAATCGTTTCCCCTTGGTCATCGCGCATAGGAGAGCACCTACGTCGGTGGCACGAGGGGTTCCCACCCTTGCCCGTAATCTTAACGCTCCGCTCGTCCTCATACGCAATGCACCACACGGCGGGGCGCCGGTATTGCAGCCGGACCTGCATCAATTTCTCGCACGTACTCGCTGGCCGCTTTTACCTGACGGGTAGCTCGGCACGGTGAGCGCTATCCTCCACGTCAGGGTTGAGCGCCACGACCTTTTATCCTCATAAACTTCTCCTCTAAACTCCACCTGACGGTCACATCAAAATCAGCTACAAAGCTACGGGAGCGCATACGACTAACGGGTGACAGAGCGAGGGCAAACGACGCGAGCAGCCTTGGGACGGCGACTTTTCCCTACGTCGGGAAAAAAAATCACGTCACACTATATATATATTATATATATATATATAGGCTCAATTATTTAAGGTGGTCGACACTCATAAATAAACTCAATTGCGTTTCTGTAATTAAAGTTTTTTTTTTATTATTGTTGTATCAAACACGAATAACAAATAATCACAATTTACAACATGTATCTTACTTTACCTGTAATTAAAGAAACAACATTCAAAGCTTTTAATTTCACGAATATCGTCCCCTATAAATCGTTCAGGTGTTCTTTCTACGACGTTCTATCTAACACTCTCGAATAGTTCTCCTAACCTCTAAATCCCGATGCCCTGCACAACGTCAGTTGATATTCGAGAGACCTTCCTTTCCTTCGTACCATCCGGCATGTCTTTCCTATTATTCACTCGCGCTTTCAAAAGCGCGGGTGCATTCAAATTAAAGAAATGATATACGTAGGTGATCATATCTTTACATATGTATTGTGACGAGGCGTTACACTTCTCGCAATCGCGGAAAATCGGAATATTCTTCCGAATATTAAAGCGAGATAGAAAGAGCAGAGTCGCGTCGTCTCGCACCCGTGGTCAGAAAAATTGTACTCTAGAATTCGCGCTGCCGAGATACTTCGTGATTTTCAGAGACACGAGGTCACGGGATGTAAACATTGTCGGCCGTACACGAGAGACGACGCCGGCGAACGAAAGAGAGAGGGATGGCTGTGCCGGCGATCGAGAGTCGATGGCCGGCACAGCCATGCACAGCTCGCGAGCAGCCTCCGGCTGCTCGCGAGCTGTGCATGGCCCTTTCTTCTACGTCCTCTCCCCCTACTCACCACGAGCGTTGGTCAGCGAGAGGAACGAGGAACGGGAGGACGACATCGTACATCGGCGCGAGAGAGACACATTCATCGGCGACATATGATTGACTCGCGTTTAACATATTGGGGGAAACACTCCTATGGTGTGGGGGGAGAGAGCCGGCGAGCGCAGTTCACGCGGTCAGCGGCCGGCACATTAATTTTCGATTTGTCACCGTCTCGTCTTCACGTCTCAATTTCTCTCACTACATTCTGTCGTTTTGTCTTATTCTTTTGTGTGTCTGCCAACGAGTATGCTTTTCGCCGCAACTTCGGTAAGTCAATTCCAGTCGTGTGAATCGACCATTATTAATTTGGTAAATGGGGATTGGCAATCTTAAATAATAATTGGCGAAGAGAGTCAGACAATCCTCAGTATAAATTAATTGTGACAGTCTCGCGTCTCCGTGTGGACCTCTCAATGCCAAAATTATTGTCTTATCTAATCGTGGGGATTCATCCCGTGCTTTACTATGCCATTCCATTCGCGCCGGTTACGTAGATCGGTGAAACATGTAATTCGGCAGTGTACTTTTCTCATTTTTGTGAGCGTATGTTAGCCGGGCGAGTGCGCGTTCGACCGACCCGTTGTTGACGATAGCGTACGGAGGTCGCCCTTTGTCACCGAGTACGCATGCACTCGGCGCTCGCTATATACGCGTATTTCGCTCGAACTTTCGTTGTCCTTGTAGCTACGTCTATCTCTCTCATCTTTATTTTGTTCCACGAACGCTGCTACCGTATTTACTTTCGTCGAGTAATATTGCGTGCCGCCATATACTACGATTAATTTTTGCGTGCCGCCTATTCCGAATTAATTCTCGTACGCTACCTATGGCAATATTGATTATCGCGCGCTCTATATCGCAATATGAATTTTCGTGTGCTACCTTTTGTTTATTTTTTTTTATCGTGGTGGGAATCCTCATGGACAATCTCCCGCCGTGAAGGCGGCGGGGGGACGTGCCGGACTCTTACCGGCTAAAACCACCACGGTGTTCCGTCTCCCGCCTATAGCCGGGGGCGCGGGGTTCGCTCGCGCATTCACCGCGCCCCCGGCAGGCCTCGGCCCGCCGCTGCGAGTACGGTGGGTCCCGACTCCCAGGGCGACCCTCAGGCCGCCCTCTTCCTCGAGTGGCGAGCGTGGAACACCTACGCTACACCAACTCCCGGCCCACGGGGCTGACGACGGCATCCTCCAGCCCGCCGCCCGCCGGCCAACCTATGGAGGCCGCAGATCGGTCGTCGCACTGCGGTGACGGCCGGTGCGCCGACGGCGGGAGGGGAGAGAGCTGAGTGCTTCTCTCTCCCGCTCGGCCGCCTCCTTCGCGGACGTAACGTGCTCGCAGAACGAGGCGACCCCGACCCAAGCATCCTCGCTGCCGACCATGGCCTCTACGACCGCCGACAGCGAGAGGTCGTTCCCGCCAATCGCTGCGATGAGCGCACGGTGCGGCTAGTCCCACGTCGGACACTCTCCTAGCGTATGCTGCGCCGTGTCCTCCGGACAGCCATCGCAGTGATGGCACACCGGTGTCACCTTCCGGCCTATGCGACACAGGTACTTCCTAAACACCCGTGTCGGATAAGCACCTGCGTCGACCGGAAGCTGAGGGCTCTGTGCCATCGACCGATCCACGCCTCCAAATGGGGCCTTCCCGCCGCCATTGCGACGTGCCCCACACTGGGTCGCGCATGTCGCAGACCCCACTCCGCCACCAGGGCCTGGCGGAGCTCGGACCTCTTCGCCTCCAAAATCCGCGGAGGCGGCGGCCACTCGGCCCGCTTTCGAGCCGCGCTGCGCCACCGATACAGCGACCCGAGCATTTTGGCGTCGAGATCCCAGGGCAGGGATCCGGCTAAGAGGCTTGCCGCCTCGTACGAGATCGTGCGGTACCCTCTTATCACCCTGACGGCTATCGCCCGCTGCGGTTCGGGCATTACGGCGAAGTTGCGGGCCGTCAGGTTATCCGCCTACACGGGCGCTCCATATAGGGCCATGGACCGCACGACGCCTACGTACAGCTTCCGGCAGGAAGAGTCGGCCCCCCCCCCCAAGTTGGGCAGAATCCGCGAAAGCGCCGCGGCCGCGCCCCTCAGTTTGGGGACCAGCTGCCGGAAGTGCGGGCCGAAGTCCCACCGGCTGTCGAGGACGAGTCCGAGTTATTTCATCGTCGAACTGACGCCGATGCGGACCCCGCTCACCACGATGTGAGAGCCTGTAGGAGGTCCCCGCTGGGGCCCGTGGAACCACAGGGCCTCGGACTTGTTGAGGGCCACCCCCAGGCCCAGCTGCCGGATCCTCTCTACGACTTGCGCAACACCAGCCGTCGCCAGGATTGCTGCAGCGCGATACGTCCTCCCTCGCGCTGTAGCGAGCGTGTCGTCCGCACAACATGTGACGATAACGCCGTGGAGGAGCGCACCGCGCAGCACCCAGGGCCGATGCTCCACAGGAGCGGCCCGAGAACCGAACTCTGCGGAACACCACACGACATCTCTCGCCGAGTCCATTCGTTGCGACCCGGGTAAACCACTGCTCTGTCGGACAGGTAGGCCCCGACCGTACGACGGAGGTAGTTCGGCACCCCGTGATATCGGAGTGCCTCACAGATGCTACTTCAGAGCAAGGCGTTGAAGGCATTGGCGATGTCGAGGGACACCGCCAGCACGACCTTGCCCCGGGAGACTACGTCCTCCGACATGGCCTTCACGCGCGCGATCGCGTCCACCGTTGAGCGCCCGTGGAGGAAGCCGTACTGGCTGTCCGCCAAATTTGGCCCCACCGAATTGAGGTGCCGTACGAGGCGGTCAGCGATCACTCTCTCGAAAAGCTTACCCGCCTCGTCCAGCAACACGATGGGACGGTAGGCGGACGGAGAGTCCGCCGGGCGCCCGGCCTTACGCAGCAGGACCAGTTTGCCGGATTTCGACCGGCTGGCAAACTGGCCCTGCGCCAAGCACACGCTGAGAAGGCCCCTCAGTCGGGGCCCGAGAGCCTTCAGAGCCAGGACCCATGCTCATCCTGGAATGCCGTCGGGCCCTGGGGCGGTGTTCTTGGCATGAAGCCTCAGCACCACCGCTCTCAATTCCACCCGGGACGTCGTCGTCGTCGTCGTCGTTTTCCGCGTCGGGCTCCGTATAAGGCGGAATCATGGGCGGCGGGGTGTGCTCCGCTCTGGTAGGGAAGAGGGCACTGACCACCGCGTTCAGGAACGAAGGCCGCATGCTCTGGGTGTGCGGGGGCGCCCAAGCGCGCAATTTGTCGCGCACTGCTCGATACGGGCGTCCCCATGGATCCCTGTTGAGGATTGCGAGCTAATGTTCATGGGCGTCCGTCTTCGCCTTCGCGATGGCTACCTTAACGGCCCCCTTCGCCGCCCTGTACGTGTGGTACAGTTCCGCCTGTCTGGTTGATGCATCCTGCGCGCGACGGCGCCGTCTGAGATGCCTGGCGCACTGGCGTCTCGCGGCCACGAATGCAGCGCGCAGCCACCCAAGGTCCGCAGACCACCAGTACACCTGGCACTTGGCAGGAATAAAGCGCTGCCTCGGCATCGGCGCGTCACAGATATGCGTCATCGCCTGCAGGAGCCACTCAGCCTCCTCGTCAATGTCGGCAGGCGTCGACAGACGTCGAACCGGATGTACCGGTGGTCCGACAGCGTCTCCACCTCCTCCATGACACGCCAGTCCTGGACACGGCGCGCCAGTACGGGGCTGGCGAACGTGAGGTCCACTATCGAACCGCCCCGCTGATGCACGCACGTGTCTACCGACCCCTGGTTGAGGACGACCAGGCCGTTCGCAACGGCCCAGTCAACCAAAACCTCGCCACGGGCCTCCGTCCGCGGAGAACTCCACGCCGTAGACTTGGCGTTGAAGTCTCCGAGGACGACTTCGACTGACGCCTATTCCCAAGTCGACTAAAAAGTCCTCGAAATCGGCGAGAGTTCGGTTCGAGGAGAAGTAGACCCCCACGATCACTATCTCCCCGACCAATGCTGATACGAATCCCCGTCCCCTGGCGACGTCTTTGAAAGACGGGGATTGGCGCGATGCGGCCAGCGAGACGAGGACCACCGAACCGCGGACGTCGCCCACCCAGTCATCTCTGGGAGACACGAACCACGGTTCAGCGACCACCGCCATGACTATCAACCACTGCGCGATGCTCTGAAGTAGGAGATCCTGAGCCCAGCGGCAGTGGTGGATGTTGATCTGGAGGAAGCGCAGATGCATTACTGATCACAGTCCATGTCTCGCGCCGCCTCCGGCCGCGTGCCCGCATCCGTAAAAGGTTGGGTCGGCTGTGCGGGTGCCGAAGCTCCCGGGGCAGCAGGCCCACTCTTCTTTGTCTTCTTCCCTTTCCCCTTTCCCTTGGCCTTCGCCTGGGCGTCGGGGCAGGTATTGGCATCGACTCGGTGGTCCGCCGACCTGTCCGCCGCCGCACATTTAGGACAGCGCGACGGGGCGTTACAAGAGCCGGCGTTGTGACCGGGCCGGCCACACCGGTAACAGAGCGCGTCGACTTTCACTGCCGATGCGCACTGCACCCCCAGGTGTCCTTCCTTCAGGCACTTGAAACATCTTCTCGCCCGATGCGTGAGGAGTTCCACCTGGGCCGACACCCAGCCTACCAACAGCTTTCGCCCGTTTGCGAGCCGCTGAGCGGCCGCAACGGGGAGGGTAACTATGGCGAACCAAAGCCCCCGGCGGGCCGCCCCGATTTCGCCGGGACAAACTTGTTCCGGGGGACCCGCGCCCGCCCTCGCGATGGCGGCCTTCAACTCGTCCGCCGTCACGGAGTCATCCAGACCCGAGACGCGAATGTTCACCATCATGACGGGCCTGGAGACTTTCACCACTTTTGTTTCCGCCTTCAGAGAGGCCCTGAGCTTTTCTGCAAGTGCGTCCGCCTTTTCCCCGCTACTGACGCCGGGATCTCGAGTATGCGAGCACCGGTGGCGTTGCCTGCACCGGATGCCCGCAATGCCAAGATCCGCCAAGTTTATTTCGGCCTTCGCCTTGGCCAAGACCGTGGCATAGGAAAGGCCCTTCTCCTGCGCCCCCGGCTGCAGTGTAATGACGACAGCCGTCGATTTGGGGGCGCGAGGGCCCTTGCGTTTGGCCTTCTTCTGGGCCTTGGCCTTCGCCCGCTGGGCCTTAGTCTTCTTGGCCCTGTCCTTCTTCGCCTGCTTTTTGGTCCCAGCGGACTCCCACTCGCCCTCACGGGGCTTGGAGGACGTCGAAGCAGCCCCAGCCGCCGCGGAAGTGGACGGAATCACGGATGCGGCGGGAGCCTCCGAGGCGTCGGTCGCCCTGCCATTCTTCTTGTCTTTGCCCTTTTTGCCCTTCTGGGCTGAGGCCGAGGTCGACGCGGAGGTCGAGGCCGAGGTAGAGGGCTGCGCTGGCGCCGTCTTTGCCGCCTGTAGGGCCGGAGCTTGGGACGGCTTAGCAGCTTTAACCGCATAAGATGGCGCGGGGTCCTGCGGATTCGCCGGTGGTCGGTCATGGGCCAGTGGTGGCCACAGCACTTTGCCCTCGATGACCGAGAAGCGGTCTAAAAGGCTCGAAATCTCGGCATTGACGAGCCGGATCAGCTCCGACTCCTCAGAGGGCTGCGGCTGCGGCTGCGATTCCGCGGCCACCGGCCGACTCTCCGCCTGCCTCGTGCTTGCGCGGAGCTCCGCTCGGAGCTCCTCCTGCTCCTTACGCAGGTCATCTACTTGGGCGACTAGACGATCGTTCGCCCTCTGTAGCCGCCTGGTCTCGTCGCTGGGGAAGCGCTTCAGGAGCTCCTCAGCCGCCTCAGAAATCGAGGATGCTGCCTCCTTCAGCGCCTTCTGAAAAGTGCCATTTAGTGCCCTTGGACACCTTGGCGACCCGTTTGACAGTTTCCACGGCGTCTTGAAGCCTCTTGTCGAACTCCTGGGCCAGAAGGTCTTCCACATCCAGGTCTGTCGCGGAGGACAAGGAGGAGCGCGAAAGCGATAGTCGGGTGGCTCGACCGGCACTGACTCTTTTGGTCAGCTCGGCGACGTCGGCTTCATCGGCCACGCTCCTTTCCGCCAGTTGAGCAGCCTTTTTGGCCGCCTCTAATTCTCTTTTCGCCTTCCGCAGGCCAATGTACTGGCCCGTGGAAAACGGCCGGCCTCGACCGCGTTTGGCAAGCGCAGCACTGACTGTAGTAGCCGGCGCCGCTTCGTCGCTCTCGTCGGAGGCTGAGTTCTCCTCTGGGCGCCAAACCGGTCGCGGTCGCTTTTTGAGCCATTTCGAAACCTCGGGGCGGTTCTCGGAGATGAACTCCGCCGCGCTCGACGTCCCGCACTCCTCGCTCATTTTGTTCCTCCCTCTTCCCTCACCTTCTCCTCACTCTTCCTCTCGTTACTGACTTCAGTTGGGGTGTTAGAACTATACATATTTGGACCCACGAATAATAGGGAAAAGACGTCGACCCGGCCAGAGCCGCGTGTAGCCGGGCAAGCCTATAAACTGCTCGGGGGTCGGCAGGTACCCGGCAGTGGCAGCGTTAGCGACTAGATAGCCCCTCTAGCCATACATCCCCTCGGCACACTGCACACCGTGGCATTAGAGATATGGGGCCGGGCGATTAAGCCAAGCCCCTACGACGGTGTCATTAGACATGCGAAGTCCCGCTATCCGGCCAACCCGGCATAGCGGAACTCGTCGCCATTCACCTCCCTAGGGGGGCGAATATTTGCCGCGCTGGATCGCCTGCGCCAGCGCGACGCCCGGACCGAACGGTGGCCTGTATCATACCGTGTCTGCCAACCGAGGCTGACGGATCCGTCGTCCCTGAGGTCAGATTGCATAACTAGATGCTTGGTTTATGGAAAAGAACCAACAACAGCCATGCAGATCCAGAGGGTTATTATTATTTTTTCTTAGAGAGCTTTTCTTCCTCGCAGCCCTGCAAACAGGGTCCCCGTTCCTCTCAGTGAGGTTTACGGGCTGTCCGACGGTGACTGAGGTCGCTGTCGACCAGCCTGGACTGGCTGGCCGGCCCGCCGCACGTGATCGCTCCACGACGGAAAAGAGCTCCCGCCTACTGGTTTTGGTCCGCGCCGGGATGAACCCGGTACCGTGCATATGTGCACGGCGTTCCCCTATCCGCCGCCTGGGGACGCGCCTGATAGGAGTCCAGTAACTCCCTCGGGATCGTGCGCTACCTATCGCAATATTATTTATCATGCGCTATCTATGGCAATATTAGATATCGCGCGCTCTCTATCGCAATATGGATTATCGTGCGCTACTGACCGCACCATTAATTAACGTGCGCTACCTATGGCGGAGCGGCTCGTCCTATACTACCTTTCGCGAAATTAATTATCGGGCGTTACCTATCGCCGAATTGATCATTATACGCGACCTAATACGCGATCCATTATCGAGCGTTACCTATTGCCGAATTAATCATTGTATGCGACCTAACCGGAGATGGATTGTCAGGCGTTACCTATTGCCGAATTGATTATTGTACGCGACCGAATAGGAGATTAATTATCAGGCGTTGCCTAGTGTAGAATTAATTGTCGTACGATACTAATCGTGAAATTAATGGTCGCGTGCTTCCTATTCCGTAATTTGTTAACCGCGCTACGTATTTCGTCATTAATTATCGCGGGCTACCTACTTCGTAATCAATTTCCCTGCGCTATCTATTGTATCATTTACCCTCGCGCGCTACCTATTTTATCGTCCAATTTATTCGGAATCCGAATAAATCGGCCTGAATCTAAGATCAATGCGTCCAACTGTGTTAATGTCCCAACTCTCGTGCCCGTCCAGGCCCCTCTATGCTTGTCGGTCGCATGGCGGGCATGGATCGCCCTTTTGTATGCCCGAGGTCTCTCTTCCGATGCCACGGGGAGGTCGGGGTTCGCGGAGGCGCGTACGAGACGGCAAAATTAAACAAGCCGGTTCTACCGGTGATACTCGTACATGGCACCCGTCCGTCCCGGATGTGCCATCCGTACCCCGAAAGTCATCGCCTACCCTAGCCGTGGTTGCCGTAGGGTTCACGCGTGAAGCGTGTTCGTCCCGTGGTGTACTTACGGTTGGGCTCACGGAAGAGTCGCGAAACTCGTTACAATATATATATATGTGGGATGCGATCCTCGGGAGGGCGACTACGCTACTGAGGGATTGCAGGAAAGGCCGAGTGTAGGCCGGGGCCCTCGAGCGACGGGCGACGTGCCTGAGGCACTGGGGTCGACTGGGGGAAACAAACGAACGAAGATTAGTCTAACTTAAACCATTGAGCGCGACAGACGAGATTTATATCTATTCCTACTGTATCACTTCTTTTATTCAAATAATATCAAATAAAGTAATTCTTATCTCTTACCCATTATTTGGTTCGTGTCTTAGACATTCGCCTCTGTATTAACCTTGAACCCTACATATGGGGGCTCGTCCGGGATTTGAAGGGACAAGAGTCGAACGCTAGCGCGAACAAAGGTGTGAGAGTGAGATTTACAAAAGGCGGTAAGTCGTAAAGTCGAAAAGGCGTTAAGTCGTAAAGTCGAAAGTCGTCAAGTCGAGAAGACATAAAGTTGCAAAGTCGAAAGTCGTCAAGTCGAAAAGACGTTAAGTTGTCAAGTCGAAAGTCGTCAAGTTGTCAAAGTTGTCAAGTCGAAAGGCGTCAAGTCGAAAAGTCGAAAAAGTCGTCAAGTCGATAAGCGAGAAAGACGAGAGTGATTAAGTCGGAAATAGTTGCGCGGGAAAAGTTGTAGATTCGGGAAAGACGGAGAAAGAAAGACGAACAACGATGGTGCTGGAGAGATCGAGCAAGAACGTAGAGGACAAAGAGGACGAAGCCGGCGCTCAGGCAGCGCAAGACGATGAAGCGCGACCCGGCAGAGTGAGAGAGAAGGACGATAGGCCGAGCGCGTGCAAGAGAGACGGCGCGAACACAAAGGCGCTGGACGAAACGAAGAAAGGCGAGAAGAAAGACCTATCGGCGTGTTCAACGCCTAAACAAACGATGACGATGGCCCAGCTCAGGGAGCGGTTACGTAGATTGAGTTTACCGATCACGGGCAAAAAAGTCGAACTAATAGAGCGATTAAGACAGTACGAAGAAGACGATGGTCAAGAAGAAAATGTCGATACGGAAGAAAGTGAAGAAGAAGAGGACGATGCGAAATCGATCGCAGCGCACCACGAGGATGCCTCGGACGACGAAGACGAAGCCGCGGATGACGTCAGAGCAGACGACGCACGAGGCGGACGACGAAATAACAGAGCAGTAGACAGACCGGTGTATAATACAGCGAGTTTGTTTACGATAAAAGACGTTGAGGGAAGCATCTCTCATTTCACAGGCGATGACAAGTTGCCAGTCGAAAGATGGATAGACGAGTTCGAAGACGTAGCGACGCTGTTGCAGTGGAGTGATCTTCAAAAGGTCATTTACGCAAAAACATTATTAAAGGGTTCCGCGAAACAATATATCGCATTACAAAAGGGAATCACGACGTGAAAAGTGTTGAAAAGGCGGCTCGTGAGTGAGTTCGAGACCAAAATAAACAGTGCTATGGTGCATTCGCAGTTGGCGAAAAGAAAGAGACAGTCGGGTGAAACGCCGAGACAATACGTGTACGCGATGAGCACGATCGCGAATCAAGGCGACGTCGAAGAGGAAGCCGTGATGCAATACATCATCGACGGCGTACAGGACGAAGAAGTTGCCAAAACAGTTCTGTACAGTGCGAGTACGCTCGGTGAACTCAGAAAAAATCTCGAGCGGTACGATAGGATGAAAGAACGATCGGGAGGTAAGACGCAAAGAGAGCAGGTGAAAAATAAGCCGAAAGCCGCAACGAAGGAATACAAAAGTGATAAACGAAGAGGAGAAAAAGAACAGAAGTGTTTCGGATGCGGTTCAACCGAACACCTGGCGCGAGAGTGTCCGAATAAAGACGATGGACCAAAGTGTTTCAGATGTAATAAATTCGGGCACATTGCGGCCAAATGTGACGGGCGCGAGAAGCCAAAGGACAACAACGCGAAGTCGGTGAATGTGGTCACACAATCAGCGACGGACGACGAAATAGTCGTAGAAGTGAATAACGTGGAAGTACACGCGATGATAGACACGGGTACGGAACACACGTTGTTGCGACACAGTGAGTACGTGAAAGTCGGCAGCCCCGCGCTGCGGAAGACATCCAACACGTTCGAAGGGCTGGGAAGCGCGCGCGTCAAAGCTGTAGGAGCTTTTCGTGCGACGGTCAAGGTGAACGACGATGAGTATAACGGGGAAATACACGTTATTCCCGATTACGCGATGGGTCACAGTAAGTTGGTGGGGAAACAACTCACAAGACAAATGGAGGTGATTATTCGAGGAGGTTTAATCACAATAAAGAAGTTGACGACGAGTAAAATCCGAAGTGACGATGAAGACCGGAGCAGGAAGGAAGAGAAAGACGGGATGAATGCCGAAGACGAAAGAACAGACGACGAGGGACTTCGCGAAATGAGATTCGTGAATCTAGTCGACAAGAGTGTCATCGACGTTGACGATCGATGTCGAGAAGAGATTGAAAGCGTCATCGAAAAATACGTACCACAGACGGAAGTGGTGACCGATGTCGAAACAAAAATTATATTACAAGACGAAACGCCAGTTAGTATGAGACCTCGACGACTGGCGGTGAAAGAAAAGCTGATTTTAGACAAACAAATAGACGAATGGTTGAAGGAAGGAATTATTCAACGAAGTAAGAGTAAGTACTCGAGTCCGATCGTGATAGTTCCGAAGAAGAATGGAGAATATCGAGTGTGTGTCGATTATCGAATTAAACAAGAAGATAGCGCGAGATCGGTTTCCGATGCCGCTCATCGACGATCGGATAGACGCCCTCGCCAAAGCAAGAGTGTTTTCGGTGCTGGATTTGAAGAACGGGTTCTTCCACGTTCCTGTTGCAATGGAGAGTCGAAAGTATACATCATTCGTAACGCCGGACGGGCAGTACGAATTCACCAAGACGCCATTCGGATTGTGTAACAGTCCAATGTCATTTCTGCATTTTATCGACGAAGTTTTTAGCGATTTGATTCGACGAAATATAGTATTTACATACGTTGACGACCTGATTGTGCCAGGTAAAGATGAAAAAGAAGCATTGACGAATTTGAAGGAGACCTTAGCGGTTGCGGCAGAGAGAGGACTATCCATCAATTGGAAGAAGTGTGCGTTCTTGAAACGTCGAGTCGAGTATCTTGGCCATGTCATCGAGGGAGGTACCGTGGGTCCCTCGCCGGCGAAGATAAAAGCCGTTAAGAATTATCCGAAGCCAACGTCGAAGAAGGCGGTCCAGAGTTTCCTCGGTTTGACGGGATACTTTCGGAAATTTGTACGCGATTACTCTAAAATCGCAAAACCATTGTCGGAGCTGCTGAAGACCAACCAGAGGTTCCGATTCGACGCCGAAGAAGAACGGTCGTTCGAACAACTGAAGCGGTTGTTGGCGAGCGAACCGATATTACGAATTTATTGCCCAGACGCAATAACGGAGTTACACACTGACGCGAGTAAGGAAGGGTATGGAGCTGCGCTTCTGCAAAAAGGACGAGAGGACGATCGTTTTCACGTCGTGTACTTCACGAGTCGAAAAACGTCCGATGCCGAGAAGAAACTGCATTCGTATGAGCTTGAGACTCTCGCAGTAATTCATGCCGTAAAGAAGTTTCGAGTATACCTACTCGGGATAAAGTTCACACTAATAACCGATTGTTCGGCACTCCAAAAAACGTTGAACAAGATTGATATCGCACCAAAGGTCGCGAGATGGGCGTTGATGTTGGAGGAGTTTGAGTACGAGGTGGAGCATCGCGCCGGGAATCGTCTCAAACACGTAGACGCGTTGAGTCGCTATCCAGTGATGGTAGTCGAGGATAAAGTTACGCCGATGATTCGAAGAGAGCAAGACGCCGAAGAGAGACTACGCGTAATTAAGAAGGTTTTGGAGTCGCAGTCGTACGAAGATTATTCGTGCGAAAATGGAGTTCTGATGAAACGAATCGACGATAAAAATGTGGTTGTATTACCGATGAATATGCATCAGGAAGTAATACAAAAGGCGCACAACAACGGGCATTTTGGAGTCAAAAAGATGCTTGAGCAAATCAAGTCCGAATACTACATTCCGAAGTTGAAGGAGAAGCTCGAGAGATACGTCGGTTGTTGCGTCCGTTGCATATTAGCCGAGGGAAAACGAGGAAAAAGAGAAGGAGAGTTATACACGATACCGAAGGGAGATATACCCCTTGCGACGTATCATATCGACCATCTTGGGCCGATGACGGCAACGTCAAAGATGTACAAACATTTGTTTGTCATAGTCGACGGATTCTCTAAGTTCGTTTGGATCTATCCAACGAAAACGACGAAGACAGTCGAAGTTTTGGACCGGTTGAAGAACCAACAAAAAACATTTGGGAGCCCGAAGAGAATCGTCAGCGATCGTGGAACAGCATTTACTTCCGCGGAGTTCAGAGAGTATTGTACGGCGGAGAACATCGAGCATGTGCTCATAACGACAGGTGTGCCAAGGGGAAATGGGCAGGTCGAGAGAATAAATCGGATAATCATCCCAATCTTGACAAAACTGGCTCACGAGAATCCCGATCGATGGTATCGATATGTTGACAAAGTACAGTGTGCCATAAACAGCACTTACCAACGAAGCGTGGGCGTAAGCCCATTTGAAGTACTCTTCGGAGTAAAAATGAGACAAAAGGATAACGCCGAGATACTCGCCTTGATCGAGAAAGAGGCGGTATCGCAGTTCGACGAAGAGAGAGAAGCGTTACGAAGCCTAGCGAAGGAAAATATCGGCAAAATCCAGGAAGAGAATCGGAGAACGTACGCTCGGAGTTGCAAGCAAGCAACGAAATATCAGGTGGGTGACTGGGTTGCGATAAAGAGGACGCAATTTAAACCCGGATCGAAGTTGAGCGACAAGTTTCTGGGTCCATACGAAGTGACGCGAGCCCAGGGCAACGATCGCTACGAGATGATTCGACAGACCGACGGAGAAGGTCCCCGAATCACAACGTCGTCAGCTGACCAAATGAAGCTGTTCGATGTTTATTCTCCGGAGACCGGAGAGTTACAGGAGAGGCCGGATGTGGGATGCGATCCTCGGGAGGGCGACTACGCTACTGAGGGATTGCAGGAAAGGCCGAGTGTAGGCCGGGGCCCTCGAGCGACGGGCGACGTGCCTGAGGCACTGGGGTCGACTGGGGGAAACAAACGAACGAAGATTAGTCTAACGTAAACCATTGAGCGCGACAGACGAGATTTATATCTATTCCTACTGTATCACTTCTTTTATTCAAATAATATCAAATAAAGTAATTCTTATCTCTTACCCATTATTTGGCTCGTGTCTTAGACATTCGCCTCTGTATTAACCTTGAACCCTACATATATATATATTGTGACGATGGTCTACCCCCAGCCACCCTTTTTTCTTCTTTCCCACGCGCCTCTCGCATTCCTTTCCTGCCTACGTGACTTTCTACAGCTACACCCTCGCTATCGCTGGGACATCTATCCGTCAGAACGCAGCTAGTCGTTGTTTTCCGATAAAGACCCAAAACCTCTTTTTTTCCATTTTCCACAGTCCAGCCATAAAGCACCTATCTTTATGGCCTGACCTGCCTCAAACTCGAAACACCTGCAGCCCCCATTGTCTCGCTAGACGTTTCCGTTTTCAGAACGTTCTGACTCCGAAATTCTTTCCCCACCACACTACGACTTTCTCACGGGTTTATGTTATAAGAATCACCCTCCTCCCAGGCTCGTTAGTAAGTAGTTTTCCGATCATCTGTGCAGCAACGTTGCGCTGTCTGGTGAACCACTGAAAATAAAGTCTTGTGTTTCCCTATTAAGTGTCTACCGCGTTTTTCCTCTCAACTACCGCGTTCCGTAGCCGAGTCGGCAGGTCCATTCACAACAAATAAATAAATAAATAACTCGCGACATCACAGTATATATATATATTGTCACGCCGATGGGAGGGGGATAATTGGGGGAAGAATGGGGGAATATAAAAACATTTAATTAATAGAGGAGACGAGAATTATAACACGCAAATAACAATTATTTTATTTATCTATTTTCAGGTAACATAATTACGTATTACAAAAAAAATAATACTATTAGTTTCGGCGGATGATCTCGGAGGCGATATTACAAAAAAAAATTTATACAATAACAAGACAAATTTATGGTTATGGGCGCCAGTTATTTTTACAAAAAAAAAATAACAAAAGAAATCTTATCACAAGTTTTGGGGGGCAAACAATGAATATCGGGAGACGAAGGGAGAAGGGAATATTGGGGGTAGCTCAGGGTGGGGGTCCTACGATCTACGGCCTCTTAATAATTACCACTGGCCAATTTTCAAAGACGCGAAATAATATTTCGCCAAGCTCGGAAACTTGTACGAGATACTTAGGGACACTATACAAAAAAAACGTAAACACTGGGTGTCGCGAACAATAGATAGCGAGGACGGTCGAAGGCTGTCTGAGAATCTCGAAATTTTAACTAACACGGTGCTTAAATCTACACAGCCGTTCCACACACGACTTATAATATAACGCTCTCTCCGTGAAAATTCACGGAAATAATAACTATTTTTAGGGAAACTAAACCGGAAACAAGAAGGGGGGGGGCTCGAATACAATTTTTCTCAAAGGCAACAAAAATGAAAGAAAAGAATTTGTGCCCAAAATTTCAATTAGTGCAAACACTTACGTCTTCTTCAATCCTCTCGCGTTCTCTCCCTCTCTCTCGTTCCTTTCTGGTTTGCCGGGTCGTCGTTTTTCCTTTCCAAACTTCGTCTTCGTATCCTCGCCTTACTCCTTTCGCTTCTCTCTCTCTCACTCACGCCGCACTCTGCACTCTCTAACACTCTCACTCACAATCTAATACTTTTCGCTAATCTTTATGCTCTAAATCTGCTGAACGTCTACTCTCTATAACTGCTAGCCGCAAAGTGCTGGCACATGGCGTGCCGGACGCTTCACAATTTTCGGTGTTCTCGAATTTCTCCCGTGCCTCTGATTTGACGAGACACGGGAGATCCTTGATTGCTCATTGGCCGCTTGGGTCACGGGTCACTCTATAATCTTGAACTCCGGTCGATATTTCTGGGGACAATGTGGGGGGGGGGACTCTATCGGGAACTAGGCGGAACGGGAGGACGATCGATATGGTAGGGTAATAAGTTTGAGGAACATAGGACTGACGAGTAGGGTAACCGATATGCGCCCGGCGCTGCTGCCATCTCTCCGGTCGATATAATATTTGATACTCGATAGTCCGTGTCGATGTTCGTTTTACAGCTTCTCGGTACATTGACAGCTCCAACGTTTATTTCTTTAACGAGTGCGGGTCACAATATTTTGCGAGTGATGAAATTTGTATATATAGCGTTGCTGTGTGTGCGGTGTGTGATTTCCATTTCGGGTTTTCCTCGTGAGTGTTGGATAGGTGACTTTACTTCATTGATATTAATATTTGCTTTCTTCGGGTGTTTCCTTTGGGTGATTACATTCATAGGTTATGGCTGATGACGATGCCGACGGTTATCCTGGGGGAATGCTGTGGCTCTTCTTCGAGGCGGCGGGTTTGTTCAGGGCGACGCGTAAGTGTTTGCATGTTCACATTTATAAGGTACGGGAAAGGACATACTTACTGATAAACTTATGTTTCAGGTTGGTGGAACGGCTGCCTTTGGGACGAGCTGATGCAGCGGGGGAGGGCCAAAATTATGCAACGTCACAATATATATATATATATATATATATTGAGACGGGAACGGTCTCATACGCCGCCTCCCACCACCGCCGACGGGCTCACCGACCAGCTGACCCGGCAGCACGGACCCCCCACCCAAGCAAAAACAGGACCTAGGACAGTATAAAAGGGCATCCAAATCGAGGATAATGATCAGTCCTGGCTGATCAGACCCGACGCATGAACTCTGAAGAAGAGTCTGGCCGGAGATCAACCAAGCCACGCACGCACTCTGAAGAAGAGTCTTGCCAGCGGACAACCAAGCGCTGAAAAGCCGCAAAACGTCGGAGGTCCGAAGAGGGTATCGTTTCCCGAAACACAAAAACGAAACGACGTTGGACGAGACGAACGACGAAGGGAGCGTGTACATTAGAACCGCTGATCGAACACACCGAGACGACGCGGGCGGGTGAGGAGAGGAGCGTGTGTCCAGACGTCAACAGCGCGAGGCGAGAGATCCAACGACGGGAACGTGTTTACCAGAGCAGCTGATAGACACACACCGACAAAACGCGGGACGAGCGAGGAGAGGAGAGAGTGGCGAGATATCAACAGCGCGAGACGAGGAACATGACGAGCCGTCGCGAGCCCGAAGTCGGGGCAGCCGCGGGTCAAGGAGAGGGGACCATCTCCACGGGAGGCCAAGCGCCAATTAATACAATTAACATAAAATGAACACGCCAAATTAGACGGCGAAACATCACAAACACAAACAATCCAAATGTAAATACGTCGATAGTCGCTGAATAAATAAACTAACTATATTATCCATGTAAACAGGCCGCCGAAAGTCATTCCACACAGACGAGACATTACCCTAGGTCCGGGTCTCGAACGTTGATCCTCAAAAAGAACCTTAAAGAAACATTCTAACGTTTCAATATATATATTGAAACGGCAGAACGCTTCGTTATTTTATTTTCTCTGGACCCCGACGATCAAGACACAGTGCTAGAGTTTGGTATTGAATAAATTTCGTAGACTATTTTTTTAAAAAAACATATGTTGTTTATTTATTAAATGAAATGGTGAATTCCAGGGTGTGATTATTTATTAATAGTTGGCTATAGTGTCGCCACACTCTTAGTCGTTTAGTGTGCGTGTCGACTTTAATTATATTAATTGGAGCTCGATCTCCCGTAGCGCTCCTCCCCTCTCCAAGGCCCAGGGTCCACCGAGCTGCGTGGTCGCGGAATGTTCTATTGTCGCGATGTTGATACTGCCGGTGCGTGCCCCTCTTCTCCTCGTCCAGTGTCTCGTCGGTGTTTGGTAACAGCTGTTCTCGTGTGCAAACTCACGTCGTCGTTGCTGTCACATGACGTGAGTTCCTTCAATATTTTCGTCGTCCCTCCAGCTGTTGGCTACTTTTCAGAGCACTTGTTCTTTCCAAGTAAGACTCTTCTTCAGAGTGCGAACTTGGTGAGTGACCAGCCGGGACTGATGATTTGCCTTGATTTTGGGCCCTTTTATACCCATTTTGCTGTCCGATTTTAGGTTCGGTGGGGGTACATGTCGACGGGTCAGCTGTTCGGCTGTGGTGCCGTGTGGAAACGTCGTGCTCGTCATGCTCTTTTCTTTTATTTGCCTCGCGGCAGGAAATTGTGAGGTGGTGTTGGGTGTCGTATGAGACTGTTACCGTCTCAATATATATATATTGTGACGTTGCACAATTTTGGCCCTCCCCCGCTGCACCAGCTTGCCCCAAAGGCAGCTGCTGCAGCGGGGGAGGGCCACTATCTTAAAACATAAGTTTATCAGTAAGTATGTTCTTTCCCTTACCTTATAATTGTGAACATGCAAACACTTACGCGTCGCCCCAAAGAAGTCCATCGTCATCCCCAGGAGCACATCGCCATCCCGGACAGCCACAGCAGACCTAAAACATCGCACCGGATTAAAACAACAAAGATATCATGGAGATAAACGAAGAAATTAAAAAAAAATAAAAATACGCACCGTCGCCACAGTCCACTGCATACTAATAACCTAATAAAAGGAAATAAAAGAACATCAAACGGAAAAAAACCTAGACAAATAGAAATAAAACTTACCACAATTCACCCGAAAAATCTTTCGAAGGCACCTGCACCCATCAGTTCACCGAAATCACCGAATACAAATATCGCCTCCCGAATTCCCCGAATGAAAACAGCCGGCACCTGTCAATTCGTACGACGCGACCAGTCTCCCGAGTCATCGATCATCGAGTGTTCTATCGACCGAAGAGATGGCAACAGCGCCCGGCGCATATCGATTACCCTACCCGTCAATCCTATGTTCCTCAAACCTATTACCCTACCATATCGATCGTCCTCCCGTTCCGCCTAATTCCCGATAGAGCCCCCCCCCCCGCATTGTCCCCAGCAATATCGACCGGAGTTCAACATCATCGAGTGACCCGTGACCCAAGCGGGCAATCAGGAATCAAGGATCTCCTGTGTCTCGTCAAATCAGAGGCACGGGAGAAAAATTCGCGAACACGGAAAAATCTGCAAGTTCCGGCACGACACGTGCCCGGCACTTTGCGGCGAGCAATTGGCGAGAGAAGACTTTGCGACGAGCCTTCGAAGCATTCAGACGAGAGACAGTTCAGAGCATTTAGATAAAAGAAACGAAGTGATCAAGGAAGAGAACAAAGAACCAGAGGGAGAATTAAATAATTAGAAATTGAGTAGAGAGATTGCGAGTGAGAGAGAATAGTGTGGAGCGATATTGTGAGAAAGAGAGAGAGACTGAGTGGACGGTAACGGAATACGGCGAAAAAGCAAATCCCACGACACGAGAGAGGAACGGAACAGATTTGGAGAGTACGGCGACTTTGCAGAACTCCAGCATCTTTTCGTCGCATCTATTTGAGTAAGTGCTTGCATTATTTGAAGTATTGGCACAGATTCTTTTCTTTCATTTTTGTGTGGCCCTTGAGAAAAGTTGTATTCGAGTCCCCCCCCCCCCCCATTCTTGTTCCCGGTTTAGTTTCCCTAAAAATATTGATTATCTCCGTGAATTTTCACGGAGAGAGCGTTATATTATAAGTCGTGTGTGGAACGGCTGTGTAGATTTAAGAACATTGTCAGTTATAAATTCAAGATTCTCCGACGGCCTTCGACCGTCCTCGCTATTTATTGTTCGCCGACACCCAGTGTTTACGTTTTTTTTGTACAATGTCCTTAACTATCTCGTACAAGTTTCCGAGCTTGGCGAAATATTATTTCGCGTATTTGAAAATTGGCCGATGGTAATTATTAAGAGGCCGTAGAGTCGTAGGGCCCCCACCCTGAGCTACCCCCAAATCTCCTCCCCTTTTCAATATCCCGATTATAAACCTACCCACCCCAAATTTGTGATAATTTCTTTTT
This sequence comes from Netelia virgata, assembly GCA_951802705.1. Classification (NCBI taxonomy): domain Eukaryota; kingdom Metazoa; phylum Arthropoda; class Insecta; order Hymenoptera; family Ichneumonidae; genus Netelia; species Netelia virgata. The sequence continues at coordinate 13,862,579 of OX637866.1, forward strand.
GTTATTTTTTTGTGTAAAAATAACTAGCGCCCATACCTATATATTTTTGTTATTCTTGTATAAATGTTTTTTTAGTAATATTGCCCCCGAGATCGTCCGATAAGACTGATAAGTTATTTTTTGTTTAGTAATTAAGTTAAGAACCATAGTCTGATTGTAAACCGTTGAGTATTAGTTCTATTCGCTAAATACGGCACAATAAAATAATTGTTATTTGCGTGTTATAATTCGTGTCTTACCTATTAATAACATTTTTTAAATTTCCCCATTCTTCCCCCAGTGATCCCCTCCCCCATCGGCGTGGCAATATATATATATATGTATATATATATATATATATATATATATATTCTTATATATGCCATTCGTGAGTGTAATTATTTATATATATATATATATATACGTACACCCAGGTATATGCAAACATATGTCCATAATAATAAAGAATTGATTTTGCGAACCATATTATTTGATGTACATTTTTTGTAAGCTACAACTCTCTTCGTCGATTTTAGCAAACGGAGGTTTTCAGCGAAAAGCGTCATCGATATCTTGTCCTCTGAGAGGACGGTACATAATTTCAACATGTCAAAATTCATAAAATTTTGCCAACACAATGAATTGTTTCATCGTACGTATGAGTCGCGTGGATAACCGCGCACTCGTGCTGCAGTTATCCACGCGACTAATAATTTTAAACAATTTTGTGCGAAATAACACGGGAATCGTTTTCCGCGTGTCAGATTCAATGAGTGACCGACCTCGAGCGAAATCCGCTGATAAACGATGGGGTGTCGCGGTGAAAAAGTTGACGATCACGAGCGTCGGCGACCGCGAGCGGCGATGATCGCGATCGTCGACTATTCGTATTGATCTGTAACTTGTCGTACATATTTCTTAGAACTAGAGAACAATATAATAAAATGAAAGTGCCATAATATGTAAATAACAAAAACACATAATAAATTGAGATAATTATATTATCCAAAGAACAAACTGTTTAAACATAATAAAATAAAATTATTATGTTATGCACATGATAAAACCTAATGCAACATAGAAAATGACATGATAATATTTTTCATTCGCACGCAATGAAACGAGCCTTTACCACTTACATGTATAGTGACAAAGGTAACTGCAAACAATAATTCTTAGTGTAAAGTCGTTCACAACGCAGACGATCAGAATGAAATTTGTCACTATATTATGCCACTAGACAATTCTGCATCGACTAAGCAATGCAAAAATTAACTTTGCAAGGCTCATTTGCAATTTTGCATTGTCGGTAAGACAAGGTACGAGTCTTTATTTCCGTCACCCGCTCAGTCGCCGGCGATGAAACAGCCACCAGAGCCGCTCATATAGACGTTCTTATATAGTATCCAGGTCCGCCTGATGTACAGCTAATATGTAGTGCGCTCTGCGGCTATACGTGTGTTGTTCACGCTCGCCGTCATCGAGAAACGCAAAGCTGCAAATGCCTAATTTACAAACATTCTCAAGCGCGCTCCGAGCAACTGATCGAATTGAAATTTTGACATGACATAGAGACTTGTAGCCCAAATGGGCTCTTGGTGTTTTTTCTAAAAATTATGAAAAATAAATCCCACTTTTCGTTACAACCATTGCAAAATATATATATATTATCTACATATATATAAAATATGTATATTCCCGATAGTTGCATGGAGTTTATCATAACGTATGAATAGACAGGTAGCGCGCAATGAAAATACGCACTTTTTGCCGTTTATTTCATTTCATTCGGTGGAAAAGTCCGCTTTAGCGGACAGACTTACAGCGTCAGACGTCGCTGATATCTCGCTCGTTAGCAGACCGAGTTTATTAATTAACATATTTCTTAATTCATTATTTTTAGAAATTAAAAATATAATTTTTTCATCATTTAGTATCTATTGAAGAAACTGCGCTGACATTTTTTCTTCATTTAGTATGTATTGAAGAATCTGCGCTGACATTTTTTCATCATTTAGTATGTATTGAAGAAACTGCGCTGACATTTTTTCATCATTCAGTATGTATTGAAGAAACTGCGCTGACGTTTTTTCATCATTCAGTATGTATTGAAGAAACTGCGCTGACGTTTTTTTATCATTCAGTGTTTAGCAAAAAAGTTTTACTAAATGATGAAAATATGTCAGCGCAGTTTCTTCAATACATACTAAATCATTAAAAAATGTTAGCGCAGTTTCTTCAATATATACTAAATGGTGCCGTGCCGAGAACCGATCACAATGCTTCGGCTATGCATATATATATGCGTCTGGGTAATATACACCCAGCATCTGTCAAGAAATATGTATTATACAAAAATGCAATCATATTACATGATAATCAGTTCTTATAAACTAATACTCTCTCCGTTCGTTTTAGCGAGCGAAGGAGGACAGTGACGGGTGTCACTGTGATCTTGCTCTTTGGCAGGGCAGTTTTTATCAACTGACAACAGTTTTTCGAAACTGTAATTCTCTTCATCCGTTTTAGCGGACGAAAGAGAACAGCGACAGACGTCGCTGGTATCTCGCTCTTTCACAGAGCGAGTTTATTAATCAACATCTGTGTTAACTCATGATTTTAAATAATTAAAACTATATCTGTCTATTGTGCGGACAAACTCACAGCGACAGGTATTGCTGGCACTTCGCTCTTCAACATAGCGAGTTTATTGACTAATATATTTTATAATTAGGCTTATAATAATTACGCCAATATTTTCTGAAAATAAAATATTAGTAAAGATTAGTTCATGGCAAGTCACCATATCCTTCGGGTCGCATGGGTGCCCCGGGCCTCGTGCCGCGCGCCCGATATGCGGCTACTCGTGTTCCCCCTCTGCCGCTATCCGCAAAGAGTGGCAAAGAGTAAACACGAGCCGTGCTGAGAGCCGATGACAATGCTTTGGCTCAGCATATATATATGCGTCTGGGTAATAGACACCCAGTCATCTGTAAAGAAATACGTATTATACAAACATGTATTTCTTGCAATCATATTATATGATAATCAGTTCTTATAAACTGATACTCTCTCCGTTCGTTTTAGCGAACGGAGGAGGACAGTGACAGGCGTCGCTGTGACCTCGCTCTTTAGCAAGGTACTTATTAATTAAAATGTGTGTTAATTAATAATTCTTATAAAGTAAAATTAACATATTTATCAATTAATAATTCTTATTAAGGGGTCACGTACAGTTAGAATTTTCAAAAAATCGATTTTTGTTTTTTCCATTTTCTAAAAGTAGCACATTTGAAAAGTATTCTGTGAAAATTTTAGACGAATCCGACTGTTGGGTATGGAGATATGTAACTTTGAACGGAAATTTTTCTTCTGCATGTAAATCGTACTGAAAACTTTGAATGCGTTTTTCTCGAAACTATGTTTTCGAACACGGTGATCACTGTACCTCGGAAACGGCTTTACCGATCGACTTGAAATTTTGCTCACTTTTTCTAGACATAATTGTCCTCCGGATGAACGAAGGATTTTTCTATGCGATTATTTTTTTTTTTTATAGCTGAAAATGTGAGCAAAATTTGGGTCGAAAACACAACTTTGACTTCCAACATCCACCATTTTGGGAAAAATCATAAAATTTTCAAATCCTTCGATCAACCGGAGCATTATGTCATTAACTAATGATCCCTACTTTTATTTTGATTTCGGACGATCCGGTGACGAGCTGCACTGATCACCGCGGAGGACCTTTTTTTTGGGACCCCTACGGTACGTGCGGTTATGGAAAAATTTCTGCATATTTTGCAATGAAAAAATTGTATTATTTACTTAAAATATATGTCTTTTGTATGGAAAAAGATTTACGATTAATTATTTAAATGTGTCCCCAAAACAAATTCGCAAAAAACCCCTTTTTTCGAAGTCCTAACTGTACGTGACCCCTTCACTAAAATTCTCCCCGTCCATTGTAGCGGAAAGAGGAGAACAGCGACATGCGTCGCTGAGATCTTGCACTTTGGCAGGGCAGTTTTTATTAACTGATAACAGTTTTTAGAAACTGTAATTCTCTTCGTCCGTTTTAGCGGACGAAAGAGAACAGCGTCATATATCGCTGGCATCTCGCTCTTTAACAGAGCGAGTTTAGTAGTTAACATATTTTACAATTAAGCTTATAATAATTATGCAAATATACTTTAAAAATAAAATATTAGTTTAAAATAGTTTATGGGACACTACTATATCCTTCGGGTCGCGTAGAGGACCGAGAGCTCGTGCCACGCGCACTATCTGCTCAACACGCACGGATTCTCCCTCAACCGCTGCCCTCTCACGCGCGGTTTTTTTGTCAAGTCGCGTCTCATTAAAAAATTCATAGAAAATCAAATAACTTGAAAATAATTTTTTTAACGCGGCAGTTATCTGTAGAATCGTTTGTTTTATAATTTTCGTGAAACAACAAAATTCTATGATTATTTATACCCGTTGTATCATAGTTTCAATATTTGAAACGGCTTTTTTTGGGTGTTCCCATGAACGAAAAAATGTTTAGCCTAAATATTTAATAAACCTACTTTATAACGAAAAATAAAGTTCCTTGAAAGTTTCTCGTCACTATCACCGTTTACGCGGTAATAATTATTACGCGACGCGAGAGACAAAATTTGTAAACCCGCGACGCTGTATACACAGAGAAAGATTATCGCCTATCTCTCTCTTACTCACAGCGCATATGGAGCCTTCGCTGGCTCAGTGCCGGTGCTCACGGACACACTGGCACACATTTATGCTCTGACTGTGTCGCACGACGAAGCTCTTCGCTATAGCAACCGCGCGGCGTTCCTCGAGTCCGACGCGACAGAGAGAGAAGTATTAGGTATCAATGATGTGTGCGACAAAGATGTACTTACCCAACGCTGCTGAGAATGTAAGGCGTCACACTATAGGTTTTCGCCGGTCCGGCCTTATTGTTAGACTGCCAATGAGTTGGACGCGATTTGAGAGGCGGAGAGAAATATATATAAAATAAAACAAGCGAACGCGCCAAACCGCTTTCGCGTGACGCCTATAATGGCTTCAAGTAATCTGTGTTATATTTGCAATGAGACGGAATGTGATAATAATAAAGTTATTACTCTGGCACGCCGAGAAATGGAAATATTGATTGAGTGGAGTAAAAAAAAGACAATAAATGGAGAATTTTCGAACAATCAAATGCAACAAATTTTCCAAATAATAGTCAAGAGTCTCTTGAGCAATAAACATTGCAGAACTACAACTGCTATTGTACGTACTACTGTGATAGGTACGCAAAAGTACTGAGAAAAAAGAAACGCTTCATATAATAACTACATGTACATTATTTCATATAGAAAAAAAAGATTTTAATAAAAAAAAATGTATTTGCGCGTTACGATAATAATTATATTCATAAAATTTTGAGTTGAATAAGCTATAAGTATTAACATCGATTTTTCGAAATTTTTCTACTGTTTGATGATTTTTATCGGCTGAAAATGAAAATTTACGGCAGCGCGCGAACAGACAATCGAAGTGTCACAGCTGATGCGTTTGTTGATCTTGTCGTTGGGTAAGTAAGTAAGACCTCTCTGTCACATCGGACTCGAGGAACGCCGCACGGTTGCCAGCCATAGCGACGAGCTTCGTCGTCCGACACAGTCCGAGCATAAATGTGTGCGAGTGTGTCCGTGAGCGCCGGCACTGAACCAGAGAAGGCTCGTATGCGCTGTGAGTAAGAGAGAGATAGGCGATAGTCTTTCTCTGTCTATACAGCGTCGCGGGTTTACAAATTTTGTCTCTCGCGTCGCGTAATAATTATTACCGCGTAAACGGTGATAGTGACGAGAAACTTTCAAGGAACTTTATTTTTCGTTATAAAGTAGGTTTATTAAATATTTAGGCTAACAAATTTTTCGTTCATGGGAACACCCAAAAAAAGCCGTTTCAAATATTGAAACTGTGATACAACGGGTATAAATAATCATAGAATTTTGTTGTTTCACGAAAATTATAAACTTTTGTGTTAAAAAAATTATTTTCAAGTTATTTGATTTTCTATGAATTTTTTAATGAGACGCGACTTGACAAAAAAGCCGCGCGCCGAAAAAAAAACTTTGAACAATTTCTACCACCCCTCTTTTACAGATAGACTAGTGCTACCACGGACTTTTTTGTGCAAAATTAAATTATATAACATCGTGCAATTGAATTTTTCGGAAAATCGAAAAAGTACAGCCGCGGGAGGTCAAAAACCACGCCCGACCCCCCCTTTTGTTTAGTTTTTAATTTTTTTCTCGCGAACGCACAATTTTCTCGAAAATTACTAAGACGAAAAACTTGTTTAGAATTGATAATTACGTATACCCTCTAAATTTCAATCTGTAACTCCGAAAAAATTACTGCTAAATATCAATGAAACGATAGAAATAATTGGAAAAAATCTGGGAGTGCCGACGCTCGGAAGACTCAGAGAAGGCGCGCCTAACATGTAAAGAAAGAATAAGAAAACACCAGTAGTCTCCTGACCGACCCCAATGCTTCGGTCATATATATGTAAGATAATACGATAGTATTATGTCAGTAATTAGATATTTCGCCTGCGTTACGCCAGTGATCCAAAGCGACGAGAGTCGGCAGTTCGATAAGAGACACTGAAGTGTAAACAGAGTAATTAAGGTGAGGTGTAGACATGATTGGAACGAAGTAACTTTTAATGTCGTTTTGTATATTCTTACAGAAACACAATTTAGTTAATTGAACCAATCGTGGAAAGAAAAAAGATTAATCACACATTATAAAACGACATTATCAGTCATGGCGGTAGACAAACTCTTGCTCTCGCTTAAAGTGGTAGCAGCAACAGATAAAAAAACCAATATACTATGTCTGGGAGCAATTGGAACGCCGGATGGGAAACTTTATAGAGTACCACAAGAATACTATCCGTTAAAAGATCATGTAGAACTGTTGAAGATCAACTCGGTGAAAAAAGTGAGAGAGATTCTAAAATTGAGACACGAATCAAGGAAAATTTGGATCAAGGCGACAGAAGAGTTGAAAGGAAAATATTTGGATGAGGACGACAATGTAATGATCTATGAGTACTATCCAGAAGAAATTATCGAAGAATCACAACCGACACCAACAAGGGAAGAAAACAAGTGCCGTAATTTAAAGAAACTAACAGAAACATTTGTTCTTGAAAAGTTTACAAGTAAAAATTGTAATGGAAAACAGTGGTTAGATACTTTTGTGAATGAATGTGCGCGTTTAACAATAGGCGAAGACACAGAAAAGATCGAAGTTCTAAGACTATTTCTAGAAGGTTCAGCTATAGACTGGTACAATTCGATGCTTATAAAAAATTCGTTAACATCAGATTGGAGCACTTGGGAAGATAGCTTCTGCGATACATATGCAAACAAAGGGTGGTCTTCAATCAGACGTGCAATTCAATATAAATATATGAGTCGACTCTATATTACTAGAGTCCACATACGCGACAACGCGTTACTAGATTACGCGTTGAAAAAAGAAAGAATTTTATTAGAAATGAACAAACAAATCGATAATATCACTATGATCGATCTCATCGCAGTAGGCTTCCCAGAATTTATAACTGATAAAATAAATAGACAGAAACTAAACACATCCAAAGAGCTCTTTACTGAAAGAGGAAGTTTAGAACATTTAATTAAGAGAAAAACTGGTCACAACGATGTTAAAGAAAATCCAGAAAACAAACAACAAAAACTTCCATGCAAGATCCGCAAGTAAACAATGCGGAAATAGAAACAGAATTATTTGAAACGAGTCCAAAAAACTCATAACTCCACCATTAATCAAAATTAGACTAACTCTTGAGGATACAGTAGAAATTTTTGGAATATATGATTCAGGGGCGAACATATCATTTATAAACTCAAAATTATTGAATATAAGAAATGAGAAATTAGAAAATATATGGAAAACAAACTTAGGAACGATTAATGGTGCGAAGAAAACTAGGGGAATGATATCCATAAAAATAAAAATATTCAATGTAAAAAAGATTATGAATGTTTTTGTAGTAGAAGGAGATGATATCCAATATAAATTTTTGATCGGATTAGATATTATAAAAGAATTCAAACTCATTCAAGATGAAAATCTGAATATTACACAGAAAAAAGATCATATTATAAGAGAAAGATACACTTTAAGTAAGAATTCTATAAATTTCAATGAACACAGAGATAAATCAGATTTCAGTATGTCTGTAAATCATTTAGACTATCAAGAGAAATTGGAGATAGACAAATTAATAGAAAGATATAGTGCGATGTTTGCAAAAGACAAATACGACATAGGCACAGTAAAAGATTATGAAGCACGGATTGACCTTGTAATGATCTCGTCGGCGCTTGAGCGGCGACCACCGAAATTGTAATCGACGATGTCGGATCCCCCTCCGTCTCTACCTGCGACACGCGAATAGAGGAGCGAAATCCTAACGGTCACCTCGAGACAGTCGATCGCGACCGATATACTAGCGTGGTCACGGTGTTCTTTTATATTTGTCATATCGGTGTCATTACTTTTACTATCGCTGTCTAATCTTTGCCTGTAACATTGTACTATTTCGTGATATATATTTAATATTGTCGTATTTGTTTATGCCCTAAGGAGGCGTCGAAATATAAGCCGTGCTGTGAATTATCCTGGTCATTAAAAATGACGGCATACCTTGTAACTGTCTAAATTTAAGCGTGATTGTATTATTCTGAGATACATTGTGGTGTAGATATAGTGTGCGTGCGATATTGGGTGAGACTCAGGATCTGTGAGTTCTCCCGGTGAACCCATACCGGCCCCTAAATTAAATTGTACACGTGCCGACGGACTGATTATCGATCCCGGCCTTCATTTATAAAAAAATTTGTGAAGAATAGAAATAAAATTATTACAACCTATTGATAGATAAATATTGCAGCAAAAGAAATAGATAAAACAAGAAATAGAAGCACAAATAGCGAAATTACTGGAACAAAATCTTATAGAAGAATCTTACGGCCCCTTTGCTGCGCCAGTAACACTGGCGTATAAAAGAGAGGAAAGCAAGAAGACAAGATTATGCATTGATTTTAGAGATTTGAACAAAATTGTAATACCACAATCTCAACCCGTTCCTTTAATAGAAGATTTAATGGTAAAAACGAGAAACTGTAGGTTTTTCTCAACGTTAGACATAAACTCAGCATTTTGGGCAATCCCTCTACGAATAGAGGATCGAACAAAAACAGCATTTGTTACACAAGAAGGTTATTTTCAATGGACTTGCTTACCATTTGGGTTAAAAACATCCCCAGCAATATTTCAAAGAATTTTAAGTAACATAATCAGAAAGCATAAATTATCCAACTTTACGACTAACTATATAGATAACATATTAATATATTCAACATCCTTCGATGAGCATATAAACCATTTATCCCTATTATTGGAAGCAATACAGAAAGAGGGTTTCAGATTAAAATTCACAAAATGCAGATTCGCAGAGAATTCAGTAAAATACCTCGGCCATGTTATAAGTAACAATTCTATATGTCCACTTAAAGATAACCTAATTGCAATAAAGAAATTTCCAATACCAAAAACCAAAAAGAATGTCAGACAATTCTTGGGAAAAATAAATTTTTATAATAAATACATACAAAATGTAGCTATAACTTTGGATCCACTACACAATTTGCTGAGGAAAGGTCAAAATTTTCTATGGACCAAAGAGTGTCAAGAAGCATTCGAAAGAATAAAAGAAATGCTATGTTCAAAGCCAGTATTGGAAATCTATGATCCAGATTTACCAATACATATTTATACAGATGCAAGCCTACAAGGTATAGGCGCGATATTGAAACAGAAATAATTAAATGGTGAAGAAAAAACAGTAGCATACTTTTCAAAAAAATTAAATAACGGACAGAGAAAGAAAAAAGCCATATACCTAGAATGTCTAGCTATAAAGGAAGCAATTAAATACTGGCAATTCTGGCTCACAGGAAGACCATTCTTAGTGTTTTCAGATCACAAACCATTACAACATTTAAATATAAAAGCGAGGACAGACGAAGAATTAGGTGATCTTACATACTACCTTTCACAATATGATTTCACTATAAAATATTCTCCAGGAAAAGATAATTTAGAAGCTGATTGTTTGAGTAGAAACCCGGTATTAGAATCTTATGAAAATGAAGAAGAACAATTGAAAATTGTTAATGCAATAACATTAAGTGAAATTATTGAAGACCAACGAAGTAATGAGCATCTACAAAATATAAGAAATAGGATGATTTTAAGAAACAGAATATATTATAAAAAAGTGAAATCTAAGGAAAAAATTGCGTTATCCGAGAACTTGAGTAAGAAAATGATCAAAGCAATACATGGAGATTATTGCCATATAGGAATAAGACAACTACAAAGCAAAATGACGCCATTTTACACGGCAAAGAATTTGAAAGAAAACATAAAAGATGCCTGCAGCAACTGTGCAATCTGCATAAAAAATAAGACTAGAGGCCAGAATAAGTTCGGATTAATGTCACATTTAGGACCGGCAACAGAACCGTTTGAGATAATGTCAATCGATACAATTGGTGGACTGGGGGGGTCTAGATCGACAAAGAAATACTCACACCTCCTAGTCGACCTTTTTTCAAGGTACGCATTCATTTTAACTTCAAAAACGCAAAATGCAAACGATGCTATAAAATTGATAAATAACGCGACCGACACAAACAAAATTGGTATGATCTTATCGGACCAATACCCAGCGATAAATTCAAGAGAATTCAAAAATTTCGTAAATAAGAAACATATCCCATTAATATTTACTTCAGTTAATACTCCATTTTCTAATGGCCTGAACGAAAGACTAAACCAAACGATAGTAAACCAGATAAGATGCAAGATCAATGAGCATGGAAATAAAAAGGCTTGGACGTCAATAGCACATGAATGTATACAAAAATATAATGAAACCGAACATACTGTTACTGGGTTCACACCAAAATATCTATTACAGGGAACAGATATTACAACTTTACCACAAGAACTGAATCAAAAACAATGTATCAATAACTTAGATCAAGATAGAAAGCTAGCATTAGAAAATACAAGAAAATCACATGACTACAATAAAAATCTATTTGACAAAAATAAAAAAGAACTATCGTTAAACAGTGGAGATATGGTATATGTAGAAAACGGGAATTACTTAAATAGAAAAAAACTGGACGAAATAAGGATAGGGCCTTTTCAGATTATAGAAAAGATCTCGAACTCCATTTACAAAGTAAACACAGGATACAAAAAAGCAGAATCCAACCTATTTCATATTACGAAACTCATTCCAACTCCAGCTGCCACTTAAGATTCAACTGCTATAAACGATTAGTCGCAAGATTACATATAGTATATACATACAGGATAGTATTATCTCAGTAATTAGATATTTCGCCTGCGTTACGCCAGTGGTCCAAAGCGACGAGAGTCGGCAGTTCGATAAGAGACACTGAAGTGTAAACAGAGTAATTAATGTGAGGTGTAGACATGATTGGAACGAAGTAACTTTTAATGTCGTTTCGTATATTCTTACAGAAACACAATGTTACTTACCCTAGTTTCCCAACTCCATCCAAACTGCTATATCTTGTACCCCGAGTGCGAAAAAACACAGTGCAGCGCCGCTTCCGTTGTCCAGCCGTCCTTTTCTTACTCGCTCACGCTGTCCACAGCCTTCCTGCTCCGTCTACATGAACGCCGACAACTGTGCTTTTCGCGGGCTAGGCACCGAGCATGTAGACGGTACTCACCCGATCTGCTTTCTTTTCTCCCATCATTTTATTTTCAATTAGGCCCGTTCACTGAATTTATTTTTTATTGTCATGAAATAATGCTCATTCACCGTCATTCTGCTTACTGTTTTCGTCTCCTCAATTATACTTTGTAAAAAAATTAAGCAATAATTTTGTATACCTCATAAATTAATACTTTGTAAGAGCCCGTGCAACTTTCATTGCATTTGTCGTACGGGCATTATTTTAAATCTCCGTACGAGAAATACAATCATAGATACAGGCTGTTCAAAATTTTGTATTTTATTAGGTATAAAAAACTATCTCTTAATTTTCTTGTAAGGTATAGTTGACGAGCTCAAAAAGGTTGATAAAAGCAGAATGACGATGAATGAAAATCGGAAAGAATAAAAAATAAATTGTGTACTTGAGTTTCTTGTTTGTCATACGAACTTCTTGTCACGTTTCACTCCTTTTTCACTTACTCACCACACTCTCACTAGTATCCTCTATGCACCATCACTGATATCCATTCGTATATTTTTCCACGTATCAGACGCGTTGAGCGACTAACCTCGAGTCACGTCACTTTCCTCTCACAAATCTCCTGTTTTAATAATCACACAATCGCGGCTTAATGAATCAAAGAAAAAACGTTGAAACTCGCGGCGAATTAAAAATAATATACGTTGCAGTTACCTCAAAATACATTCACGTGCCCGGCGAGCTGAGCGACTAACCTTGTCCGACGTCACGCGGCTCTCGAGCGCTGCGACGATCGATATATATATATATGGATATTGGGCGACAGTCGAGAGGGTCCAATGTTTACTTTTTTGAAGTCCCTTGTTCTCGACGTGTTACATCGCGTCGTGGATACGTCACAAAGAGTAGTAGCAAATCGTCGAGAGCAAACCCCACAAATATATGATAAAGTAAAATTATAATATTATACAAAAAAATGTTATGGAACATAATAAAATTCAACTATAATATAACGCTAATGAAAAATATTAACAAACATAAAAATGAAAAATCAGAATATTTCGCAGAAAAAGAAATCTTTTCGTACAAAATAAAATAAAATAATAATATTGCCCGTGTGAAAAAAATCGTAGAAAATAATCAAATAAGATTATGATTTGATTATTGATATATGCTAAGGATCAACACGCAGTTTGTCTTAGGAACATTATTCTGCATTCCCGTGCTGGCAAAGTAATAACAAAAATATAATTTCGTCAGTCAATATTTTGCCGTTTTTGAAGCAAAAATTTATTAAATTCTTGACGTGAAAAACAAAATTGCAAAGATAGATTCGAACCACCATTCTCCACGTAGTACACGACAAGTATACAACGCCTTAGCCCACTAAGCCACCGTCGTTCATTCGAATTAGGTGCATTGGGAAACGTAGGTAAGGCACTCGCTATCCGTTGTGGAGTGTTCACTTCTGCCGTCTTTGTTTTGACGAGCACCGAGCGACCGATCGGGTTGAAAGTTTGAGGATACCTAGAGAGATATGGTACAAATGTGCTAAGACTCGTTTTTTTTTTTCGAAAAAATAAATTATTTCGTTACTGAAAAAAAACGATAAATTGTCATACTCGTACGATATTTCTTATCGTGTTGAAGCCAACATCCATGCACAATGGAAAAACGCACATTTTGGGCTTTGTTTCATATCATTTGATGAAAAAATGACTGAAAATTCGTCGGTAACTCTCATAGCCCGCGCGGCGGACGGATGAGACGCGAGCGTCGAACACAGAGCCGCCTCACATACACGTTCGACTCCGCCGTGCACGTAGCTCTAATGCGGCGCACGTATATATATATATACTGTCGCCGAAGTGTATGGCTCGCCCGATCGAGCTATAGGCAGCTTCTTAGGGCGAGAAAGATAAACCGTATTATGTCTGAATTTTACTATACAGAACAATCGGTCTGAATGGCATTGCTCTTATTGTTGGTCGTATTGTGCTGTATTGTGGTGTTAGTTAGAGAATAATCGTGAAATATCATAGTTTCGTCAATCAATATTTTGTCGTTCATATGATTTCATGATTTACGTTTGTGTGGAAAGCGGGCTGGCGTCGTTATTTCACGAGGCACGTGTCCCAGTCGGCTTCGGAGGGGGCCGGACTCCGTAGTATAAGTAGATATACATATAGAATGGATCTCGATATTGTGGCATAGGAGGCGTGGCTGTATGCGGTGTATTAGTCGTAACTTTTCGAGAGTGTCCTCCTCTGCCAGTTCCCGCACCCATCTCGTGAGACAAATACGTCAGCGCTCCACACGGAATTTCGTCACACTATTTTCACGCCGTGCCGATAATATTCTCAGTGTTTTTTTTCCATAAAACCCCATCCTTAATTTTGCAGCCAATTTTGCATCAAATTAAATGAAACAAAGTTTAAAATGTGTGTTTTTTAATGCTACGTTGCCTAAGAGTCCGAAAATTTCGATAGAATCGGTGCAACATAAAGAATTGTCTCATTTCTCTATTGATAAACTGAATCTACAAATTTTTTTTCAAAATTTTTTTCAAAACTGTAGATTCAGTTTATCAATAGAGAAATGAGACAATTCTTTATGTTGCACCGATTCTATCGAAATTTTCGGACTCTTAGGCAACGTAGCATTAAAAACACATAGATTTTAAACTTTGTTTCATTTAATTTGATGCAAAATTGGCTGCGAAATTAAGGATGGGGTTTTATGGAAAAAAACACCGAGAATATTATCGGCACAGCGTGAAAATAGTGTGACGAAATTCCGTGTGGAGCGCTGACGTATTTGTCTCACGAGATGGGTGCGGGAACTGGCAGAGGAGGAGACTCTCGAAAAGTTACGACTAATACACCGCATACAGCCACGCCTCCTATGCCACAATATCGAGATCCATTCTATATGTATATCTACTTATACTACGGAGTCCGGCCCCCTCCGAAGCCGACTGGGACACGTGCCTCGTGAAATAACGACGCCAGCCCGCTTTCCACACAAACGTAAATCATGAAATCATATGAACGACAAAATATTGATTGACGAAACTATGATATTTCACGATTATTCTCTAACTAACACCACAATACAGCACAATACGACCAACAATAAGAGCAATGCCATTCAGACCGATTGTTCTGTATAGTAAAATTCAGACATAATACGGTTTATCTTTCTCGCCCTAAGAAGCTGCCTATAGCTCGATCGGGCGAGCCATACACTTCGGCGACAGTATATATATATATACGTGCGCCGCATTAGAGCTACGTGCACGGCGGAGTCGAACGTGTATGTGAGGCGGCTCTGTGTTCGACGCTCGCGTCTCATCCGTCCGCCGCGCGGGCTATGAGAGTTACCGACGAATTTTCAGTCATTTTTTCATCAAATGATATGAAACAAAGCCCAAAATGTGCGTTTTTCCATTGTGCATGGATGTTGGCTTCAACACGATAAGAAATATCGTACGAGTATGACAATTTATCGTTTTTTTTTCATTAACAAAATAATTTATTAAAAAAAAAAAAAAAACGAGTCTTAGGATCTTCGTACCATAATTCTCTAGGTATCTTCAAAGTTTCAACCCGATCGGTCGCTCGGTGCTCGTCAAAACAAAGACGGCGTTTTCTCGTTGCCGCTGAGTTTTTCGCTGTCAGCGAGCATAGAAGAAGCGAACACTCCACAACGGATAGCGAGTGCCTTACCTACGGTTCCCACTGCACATAATTCGAATGAACGACGGTGGCTCAGTGGGCTAAGGCGTTGTATACTCGTCGAGAATATCGATGGTTCGAACCTATCTTTGCAATTTTTTTTTCACGTCAACAATTTAATATTCTTTTGCTTAAAAAACGGCAAAATATTGACTGACGAAATTATATATTTGTTATCACTTTGCCAGCACGGGAATGCAGAGTAGTGTTCCTAAGACAAACTGCCTGTTGATCCTTAGTATATATCAATAATCAAATAATACTCTTATTTGATTATTTTTTACGATTTTTGTTCACCCGGGCAATATTATTATGTTATTTTATTTTGTGCGAAAAGATTTCTTTTTCTGCGAAATATTCTGATTTTTTATTTTTATGTTTGTTAATATTTTTTCATTAGCGTAATATTATAGTTGAATTTTATTATGTTCCATAACATTTATTTTGCATCATATTATAATTTTATTTTATCATATATTTGTGGGGTTTTCTCTCGACGTTTGCTACTACTCTGTGTTGACGCTCCACGACGCGATGCAACACGTCAAGAACAAGGGACTTTAAAAATGTAAACATTGGACGCTTTCGACTGCGCCCAATATACATATATATATATATAGATCGTCGCAGCGCTCGAAAGCCACGTGCCGTCGGACAAAGCTCAGTTCGCCGAGCACGCGAATGTGATACAACGTAGTCCGCGACGTTTTATTTTAACTCGCGCGTTTTGCCGTTGTTTCTTTTATTTATTGCGGTGCGTAGTGCAATTTTGGAATACAGTGGATTTATTGTGAAAGTGATGTGCGCGTAATTAGTGAACAGCAAGCGAATGTATGGCGAATAGCCGGAATAAATATAAGCGGCTTACAAGGAAGCGAACGTATTTTATTCGGTAAGTCTACAATTTTTAAATAATAAAATATGCACTTACTGAAAATTTGCATATAACCTTTTTTATAGGAAATTTTATTTCCTACGAAAAGTGTCTCTTATGATTTTTTCGGAAACTTCATAATTACCGCGGTTTTTTGCAAAAAAAGAATATCGATATGTATCGATATCTCGAACAGTAAGCGATATATTGAAAATTTGTATTCTTCATTTTCGATTTTTCTCGTCTTATAAGAGTCAATCGTCAAATCGCGGGGCCTCGGAAATCGTACTCTTGCCACTGCGCTGACATTTGTTTATCATACATTGTGAATCGGAGAACCTTCGCTGACATTTTTTTATCATTCACTGTGTATCGGAGAAGCTTCGCTAACATTTTTTCATCATTTAGTAGGTATTGCAAAAACTGCGCTGACATTTTTTCATCATTTAGTATGTATTGAAGGAACTGCGCTTTCATTTTTTCATCATTTAGTATGTATTGAAGCAACTGCGCTTTCATTTTTTCATCATTCACCCTGGATTGAAGAACCTTTGCTGACTTTTTTCATCATTCTGTGTTTAGCAAAAAAGTTTGATTAAATGATAAAAAAATGTCAGCGCAGTTCCTTCAATACATACTAAATGATGAAAAAATGAAAGCGCAGTTGCTTCAATATATACTAAATGATAAAAAAATGTCAGCGCAGATTCTTCAATACATAATAAATGATGAAAAAATGTTAGCGAAGCTTCTCCGATATACACTGAATGATAAAAAATATCAGCGCAGTTTCTTCAATAAATGATGAAAAAATGATATTTTTAATTTCTAAAAATAATGAATTAACAAATATGTTAATTAATAAACTCGCTCTGCTAAAGAGCGAGATGTCAGCGACGCCTGTCGCTGTAAGTCTGTCCGCTAAAGTGGACAGAGAAAATTTCAATTGTTGATAAATGTTTAGTAACAAATATGTTAAAGATTAATAACCGTTCTGTTAAAGAGCGAGGTGCCAGTGACGCCTGTCGCTGTGAATCTGTCCTCACAATGGACAGAGATATTTTTAATTTCTAAAAATAATGAATTAACAAATATGTTAATTAATAAACTCGGTCTGCTAACGAGCGAGATGTCAGTGACGTCTGACGCTGTAAGTCTGTCCGCTAAAGTGGACAGAGAGAATTTTAATTGTTTATAAATGTTTATTACCAAATATGTTAATTATTAATAACCGCTCTGTTGAAGAGTGAGATGCCAACGACGTTCGTCGTTGTTTATCTCCGTCTGCTAAAATAGACGGACATAATTTCAATTCGTAAGAATTTATAATTAACAAATATGTTAATTAATAAAAACCGCTCTGCTAAAGAGCGAGATGCCAGCGACGTTTGTCGTTGCATACTCAGAATTATCATAATTTTGTTATTTATTGCTGTGGCTGCAGCAAAAACAAACTTGAATGTTTGGTACGCTCGGCTATATATTGTAGCGAGAAAGAAATTCTTGCAGCGTACGTGTAACATGCACACTAGTGTATGTTACATGTGCATGGCCGAGCATTAGTATTAGATTTTCGAACGGGGCGGGTCATGGCTGGCCCTGCTACGAGGCCTCGGCCTTCGGTCCGCCTCGTGTACCGGGGCTTCGTAGCAGACGCGCGCCGTGACATCTAGCGGTAGTGCGCAGCGGCTCGTAGCCAAATGCTGCGAGCTCTGCACTACCGCTGGGAAAGGGAACCCGTCGAAATTTTTCTCCGTGTTACACTGACTCTTAAGGTGGCTGTTTGGAAAAAATGCAAAAACACGTCAACTAGATTTTTGTGTTACCATCAAAATAGAACAGGTTTCCTTCAATTAGATCCACCTCGTTCGCATAGAGGGTGGAAGAAAGATAAATGTAAGGGCGGTTTGCCCCTTAATTTCTTGTTTGTAGGGGGGGGGGGGGGATTTACAAATATGCACACTGGAATTGCATAATGCTACCTGACTATACGATGCTCTTGCCTAAAAAATCGAAGGGCAGTTACAACCCCATAATTGCAAGATACCGGAAAAACAAAAAACCGGTATCCGTTAGTTTTCCATCCTCCACGTGTATGCAAATTTACATCTCAATCGATTGAAAATTCTCGGCGATACGTATGAAAAAATTCGAATTTTGTAATAAACAATATGAAATTTATTGTTATTTGCATCGTTCTCATCTCCAATATATAGTACCTGAAAAAATAAAGGTTGTTGCAATTGGAATTTTTTAATATCTTATACCGTTAAAAAGTTATCGCCAAAAAATTAAAAACAACCCAATATTGTAGGGTGTGTTTCACCCCCTAAACCCGTTTTTCCGCCGATAAAAAAATACCTGTTGATTAGTTTTCGATACTCTACCATATACCAAAGTTTCAACAAAATCGAAGGGGGACACCTAAGTGATGTTCCTTGTATGCTGCTTCTCGCACGACTACTTTTCTACTGCCTCTCGTGGGCCTCTTCGTGGGAGAAACTTCGGGGCAAACTTCAACCCTGGCGCTTGTTGGGTTCTCTGGATGGGAACTAAGTCGGTGTCTTGATATTTTTTCGCATCTTTACGTCGTTTGTTGAATCCTCTTCTGTTTTCGCTATGGATCTGCTGCAATCGAATCTTCGCGTGGTCTCGTACTTCGTCGCGCTCCTGCTCGAACGAAGCTATGCACTTCTTTTCTACCATTTCGCGGAGAGACGCGTCATCCCAGAAACGTGGAGACACACCGATCATCACCCGGAAGGGTGTGGGCCAATGCCACGATGAAAAGTTGAGTTCAGGTACTGTTGACTGTTGTGCCACGCCCAAGTGTTTATACCACTCTCCAACTTTTGGCACCGTCAACTTGGTAATTAAAGGGATCAACGTCCGATTCGTCCGCTCAACTTGGCCTTTGGCCCTAGGTATACCCGTCGTTGTCAGAGTGTGTTCAATCCCTTCCTTTTTAAAATACTCCGTGGACTCCTTAGCGCTGAACGCCGTACCACGGTCTGAAATTATTCGCCGAGGGTTGCCAAGAAATGCTGATTGCTTCTTGAGTTCTTGTAGTTCCCTTCTCAATTGCATTGAGGAACTCCTCTTGTTTCCCGTGCTTTCGTTCCGCCATTATACAATCAACGCAGTTACGTATGACCTTTTCAACTCTTGTACGCAGCTCGGGTACCCAATAGTCCTTTTTTAATATCGCTTCCGTTTTAGCGATTGAAAAGTGACCCTTCTCGTGCGCGTGCTTGATAATATGTGAACACAGTGATCGAGGAACCATCAGGCGTGCGTCGTCGTCGATTACTCTGAAAAGGAGACCTCCACGCATAATGAATCCCGTCTTCATTTTCTTTTCAACCTCCTCAGCTATCTTTTTTATTTCGTCGTCCTCTTGTTGCGCTTTTCGCAACCGCACCACCAAGCCGTCTTCTCGTTTGTCGATCATGGGACAAGTAGGTAACGGGTTTATACTGAGCGCGTTGACGTGAGGCATGTTTCGCCCAGGCCGATGCTCAATCGTGTAGTCAAAATCTTCCAAGTAGAACGCCCATCTGGCTATAGCAGGCAGATATCTCTTTTCCTCATCGTAAGCGTAAATGCGCGACCGTCGGTTACGATTTTGAACGGGATGCCCAGAAGGTACACTCGAAATTTCTTAAGCGATTTCACTATCGCTAACACTTCCAATTCGTAGTTCAAGTATTTTTCTTCAGCTAGGCTCGTCTTTCCGCTTGCGAAGTATGCGGGGTGCCACGTATTATTTTCGCAGTCTTTTTGTAGTAGCATCGCACCGTACCCGTTCTTCGAAGCATCGGTGTGCAATTCTGTTTCGGCGACACCGAAAATCGCGGTTCAAAGTTCGCGCCTGACACGCTCACGCCGCCGTCGACGATAGCGACAGCGTCACTCTGTACCGAGCTCTCTCTCCGTCGGCTCGGCGTGGCGGCGCTAGGCTCGCTTCCGGCGGATGCCGGCGTTTCTCGTCCTTAGCTTGCGAGCTGTCTTCGAGTGCGCACGTACGAATTATTGCTCTACCTCAGTGTATCATTCTATTCAAATCAGCTCTTTCCTCGGCCTTCTCTTCAATCTCGTATTTGGTTTACCTCGACTACCGCTCTCTCTCAAGTTCATTCTCGGAATTTTTGGAACGCTCTATCACCTAACGGTTCACGTTGAGGTCCGTCTCGTAAGCCCGTAAGACCTAAGAAGGCTTGAACTAGTTTAACGGTCGTTAATTCAGGGACTTTACGCACCCCATCCGTCTTTCTGTTCGAGGGTCGTACTTTTCCGTCACTGATCACATGACCCAAGAATTATACTTTGCCCGTCAGAAATGTACATTTCGACCACTTGCAGTTCAACCCGAACTCCCTCTTGACCTTGAACACACGTTTGAGCCCTTCGATTCCGCGTGCAACATGTTTCGACGGTATTACCAAGTCGTCCATATATGTCAACATCACTCGCTGATTAATGAGATCTCGAAAAATAGCATTAATAAACTTCTGGAAAACGGCTGGTCAGTTGCAAAGTCCGAATGGTACTCGACAAAATTCGTATTGCCCATCTGGCACAATGAAAGACGTATATTTTCTACTCGACTCTTCTACTTTTACATGGAAAACTCCATTACGCAAATCCAATGTCGTGAATATGTTCACATCCTGCAGCTGATCGAGCTGATCCTCGATGAGGGGTAACGGATACCGATCTTTGGCGATTTTTTGATTGAGTAGTCTGTAATCTACGCAAAGTCGACTTAATCTGTCTTTCTTTTTTACGAGGACAATGGGACTGGCGTAGTCAAAATGTGATTCGCGAATGATACCATCTTTTAGCAACTTCTGTACATACGTGTTAACCTCCCGTTTCTCGATTTCTCCTAGTCTAAACGCTCGCTGGTAAATCGGCGCGTCGTCTTTAAGTACAATTGTCATACTCACGCCCGATTCGCGACATCTTTTGGGGTCGTACTCATTTATCAAAGCCGCGACTTGTTCTCGACTCTTACAATCAGAGATCTGGGACAAATTTGCCTCGTCTTCAACGTTTGACTATCGTTCGGATTCGTAATATCTCGGGACAGTTTTCGATTCGATCGTCTTTTAGCGGCCTGATTGTGCACACTCTCTGCGATCGGATGAGCTCTACACCATCGAGAAAGTCTGTACCTATCAAAAGTTTCTGGTCCAATATTTCGTTCGCAACAACATGCATTCGGATCGTGTATTCGTTACTGTCGATTTTTATTTTCGCGTGAAAGTAACCGTTCGTCTCGTTCATTTCTCTACCGACGCCGCGGAATGCCATCCGTTTTTTCGCGGATTTGTTCGGAAAGTTTGGCCTATCTAATTTGTCGTATTGGTCTTCGCGTATAACCGTGATATCGCTCGTGGTGTCAATAATTGCGTCGACCATTCGTCCATTTATTTATACGCGATTCGGTCGCTTATGTGTTTGTACCGAGGCGCCAGATAACACACACATTTTATTCGGCTTGCTTGGATTTACCAAACAGTGCGTCGCGATATGCCCGTACTTCTCGCATTTAAAATATTTGCGTCCCAAATCTTTTGAAGGACATTTCAAACTTATGTGATCACGTGCTCCGCAGTTAAAACAGCGTTTTACCATACCGCGATCTTTTTTATCGACACTTGGGTTCGACTTACCCTTTGTCAAAGTCTTAACCGCGACGCTCTTACCATGGCTCTTTCTATCCGCGTTCTTCATCGCGATGCCTCGATCTTGCAGCGTGATATATTCAAATGCTCGTAAAAGTGATTCCTTGTTTGTGAATCCGTTGATTCGGGCCGCGTCTCTCAAATTTGAATCCTGGATTCCCTCGACGACATACTGTAGAATTTCATCTTCAGGTAGATCTATCTTATTCGCCAGTATCACTTTTTCGTGGGCGTAGTCGCTAAAGTTTCCCGCCCTCTTCCATGCACGCTCCTCGAAACGTCGTCTCAATGCGATCTTGTTGATACGCTTGCTATACATGTTACGTAGTTCGGCCAACAGCTGATCCGATGACATCTGAACATGCTCGGGTTTCGAGTGAAACCATTGAAAAGCCTTGTCTTTGATCCTCATTCTAATTAGGATCTTCGTCGTGTTGTCTTCCAGCCGATATGATTGTTTTAGAAAAATCACGTGTTTTTCCCAAGTCTCGTACACCTCGGTATCCCCGTCGAAATGGCTCAAGAGATCGGCGATCATCGCCAAACTCATGCGCATCGGATTGTGAACGTAACTTGAAGTTACACCTGATACTTGCTGCGCACCCGGTATGCTCCTGGCGCTCGTGCTCGCACTTTCCGGCCTCGTGTTACGAGCCGCTTCCAGCTCGCGTCGCAGTAACGCGATTTCGCGTTCTGCTAGCTCTTTCTCTCTATCATACGTTGTGACGATGCTGCTTCTTCGTGTGTGTGCCTACAAAATTCTGTCATTTCTCCAGTGATAACTGAACCTGCATTTTTTTGCAGTTTCAGTTATAACTGGAGAAATAACATAATTTTGTATGGGTGCACGGATCGAATGGTAATGTCTAGGCTAAGAGCCACTCCACGACTAAAAAACACACATTTTGAGCTTTATTTCATTTGACTTTATGCAGAAATGATTGAGAATTCATGATTCACAATTGTTGATTCACAATTGTAAGTCTTCATACAAGTAAAGATTATTTCTGTTCGTATGTTTTACGATGTGACGTGTAGCTCGAGGGTGACTTGTCCCAGCTAAGGCAGTAATTCTTCTCGTGGATACTTACAGACGACTGGACTTTTATTTGTTTGAGTAATATCATAAATGAATGACACAATTTTTGTTCATTGGTGAAAAGCTCGTCTCGCTGAGCGTTGATTTTAGTGTCCACGTGGTTGACAACAGTCCAGGTCTTCGGAAGCGTCACCATATTCTCCAGATGTTCTAACCAAATGGGTCCTGAGGCTGATCCCTTTGGAACGGTGCGAAGGTTTCTGTAGCTGTCGATGTTGCTAGCGACAGAAGTAGAAATAGCCGCATAGCCCAAACAAATGAGCGGTTAGTTCTTGTAATAAAGATTCAGCTTATTTACATGAATCACATTTTTCCGTTCCGGAGAAGAAATTTGGAATTGACTTCGGAGGGTCGGTCAAGTATAACAGCTGGTCCTTCCCACTTCGGCGCAAGTGGGGATTTATTGCTTTCTTGGGCGACAAGAACTTCGTCACTCACATTGAGGATCGGCGCAGGTCCATGAATCATAGAATCCTGCCTTGACTTATAGCGGTATTTTGCTGCTATGAGGTAGTCACGTCTTTTGTTTAGGATTCGGTCGTGGCCCACTCGAAGTCCTTCGGGGTATTCATCGATGGTTATGTTAGTGCGATGAATTGGAAAACTGGTCGGGATGTTTGGTTTACGTCCGAACTGCATCTCGAAAGGCGTTAGCCCAATCCCTTCTTGTTTCGCGGTGTTGTACGCCATGGAGACGAGTTTTAATGTCTTGTCCCAGTCTTTACGGTGATCATAGTTAATAGATTTTAATTGTTCCTTGATCGGTCCGTGAGCTCTTTCAAGGCTTCCGTTACTGTGTGGGTGGAAGGTTGTCGGTGTTATGTCAGAAATCTTTAAAAGTGTCTCCATGTGTTTGAAAGTCTAGCTTATAAAATTCCGCCCACCGTCGGTGAGGATTTTTTTCGATGCCCCATGAATGTAAACGAAATCTTGTATGAGTGCGGCGATGGTTGTTCTGGCAACGTGCGTCTTAAGCGGCATCAGAGTAATGTATTCCGTGAGCTGGTCCTGTACTGAAAGGATGTACTTGTATCCGTCGTTCGATTCCGGAATAGGTCCTACAAGATCTGAGGAACTTTTATCATTTCATCGCGCCGGTGTATCGGTAATGATTGCCTCTGCTTATGGGCGTATGCGAACTAGCTTAATCTTCTGGCAGGTATCGCATTTTCGAATGAAGTCCTCGATGTCCCTTTGCACGCTGGCCAGGTAGCAACAGCCTTGATGCGGTCGAGGGTCTTAGTTATCCCGAAGTGTCCCGTTGCCTTAGTTCCACGGTGTTTTTTTATAATGCGCTGTCGGTCCTCCTCGGTGCTTTCGGTGGGATCTCCTCACTTATTTCTGTACCATGGGGATGTCTTTGCACAGCTCAAATGCCAAGTAGAGTGATGGCTCATCCTCCATAGTTTCCTCTTGTGGTGGCTCCATTGCCTCGCAGTCATCGCTATGCGTCTTCTACTGCATCTGCTTCCTCTCGCGACATCCCTTTCTGTTGTCAGGTAGTCACAGCGCACATTCGAGAGAGAGAGAGAGAGCGTCGGCATTAGTGTTGAGCCAGCCTTTTTTTGTAAATAGGCTCGTACTCGTACTCTTCAAGCTTCAATCTGAGTCTCATCAGACGACTGTTTATAAGGGGATGCGTAATTTTCAGTATTCAGATAAGTGGTTTATGGTTGGTCACGACTTGATCATACAGACGTTTTCCATACAGGTATTGACGGAAGTGCTTTGTTGTCCACGTAATATCAAGCACACCCTTTTCTGTGGTGGAGTAGCGCTGCTATCCTTTGTTGAAGGTTCTTGACGCATAGGCGATAGGTCGGTTCTTACCGATAGTCCCCTGTGATTGCATCGCGCCAATAGCAAAGATACTGGCATCAGTGGTCAACACGAATGGTATGGGGAAATCAGGATACTGCAGCACGGGATCAGTCGTGAGTGCCGTGCGTAATATTGAGGTCTTACTCCTGCTTCTCAATCCAATCCCAGGTAGCTGTCGTTTTTAAAAGTTTTGTTAATGGCTTTGTAACTTTACTAAAGTCGTTTATGAATTTCCTGTAATATCCGGTGAGTCCCAAGAAACGTTTGATTGCTTTGAGATCGTTTGGCCGAGGAAATTCTTTCACTGCTTTAACATTCATGGGGTTTGGTTGAATACCATTTTACGATATTACACCTAGGAATTTTAATTCAGGGCGGAGAAATTCGCATTTATCCGGCTGAACTGTCAGGTCTGGTGCACGTAATTGTTTTAGAATGTTAACGATTTGCTGTGGCTTGGAGGCGACATACGGTATTTGAACAGAGCGCGCAAACGGTACGGACGCCGAAGCGATGGTAGCCGATGGAGTGCAAGACAGACACGGACAGTTACGACGGCGTACAGTGGTTCAGAGCAGCCGATTCCCTGGCCAAAAGTCGACAAATGAAGGTTGAAAGATCGATGTTTTTTAAAAGGTTTCTTGTAGAGGGGGGTTGGGGGCATTTAGATCGCATAAGCAGAGAGCACAATATTGAATACTTGCTTTCCTGCGACAGTCGTAAGTTGCCTCTCGTAGGAACACACGCGCGACGCTTCAGAGCCCAGTTATACAGTGCTCCAGAAAATCATACATAACTTTACAACGACGCGATCGATTTCAATTTTCCAAAATGAAAAATGTTTATGAAGGTATGTAGAAACATTTTATGTACTTCAATGTTCGAAAATGTTTGTCGTTATTTATTAAACGTTATGCTGAAGGTAGTCGTGATTTTCATATTTTTTCGCTTCTTTAAAAATATATTTGTGTCGATATAAACAAATTTTAACACATTTTAATGCTGGCATTGATAGGGACATGTTTGTTGAGCTATCTATTAAGGAATCGTCTCAGTGTGACCCTTCGAAAAATAACTGGTTTTCGCGATTTTTTTTTATATTGTAATAAACTAATCGGTCTGGTTTTCTTTTTATAAATAAATACATTCATGCCGAATACAAAATAATTTTTTTACGTTAATTTATTTAGTATATAATAATTAAATAAATTGTTTAAATGACACGTTAAAAAAAAGGTCCTGTACGATGTCCACGATTGTGGCCGCAATTGTGATCTGAACCAAAAATTTCAAAAAGATTATTAATCTGTAGGAAAGTCGCTATCGCGCTATGGAGGGGGGGGGGGTTAATTTGACAAAATGGCGGCGGTTTAAACAAAAAGTATCGAATTTGGCCCTTTTTCGACAGTTGTTCGTAAAAAAAAATAGGAAGATTTAAAAAAAAAAGCTTCCATAGCACGATAGAAAATGACGTTAAAAATGTTCTCTCAAAATTGGAAATAGATATGTTGAAAACTCTTCCTTTGGGAGTGGACACCGTTTTGAAAAACACCATTCCGAAAAAAACGCGTTTAAAGATTGAAGTTAGAAAATTGTAGATAAATCGTTTACTTACGATCAATCGGCGATGTCAGGTCCATGCCTTCTGCTTCCTCAAACTGCTCATTTTCGGCTGAAATTTCGTTTCGACGAGCTGTCCTGGCTTCTCTGCTGTCCAAAGAGCGTTCTGCAATTTGTATGCGCCCCGCCTTATATTTTGCAGCGAAGTCTGCGTCTATCGGCCCTATGGTGCACCCCATTGTCTCCAGGCTTTTTAAAATTGGATCGAACCCTTCGTTGAACGTACGGTGGCACAATACGTCGCGATTACTATAGTTTGCTTCCCACAGAATATATGTTTGGGAGCGAGTTGCCACACGCAATGATTGAAACTCTCATTGTTAGTTTGAGTGTTTGCGCACGTACATCTCTCTAACAAATCGTAGGTGGTCAAATCTTCGTAAATTGGCTTCAAAACCTCTTGGACATCGTCATCGAGCGCTGGTGGATGAGAATATTTTTCCTTGAATCCATTGGCCTCAGCTATGCGCCATTCGCACCACGAATCTCCTCCCGAAGGACAATACTGATGCTGGGGATTCTCATCAGTTGAGATTTTGTGATAAAACGTCGCCCATATTGCGTTCCTCATGTTCTCAACGGAATCGGAGTTTCGACGAACTGCTATGTCATAATATTCCGAAAGATGTGTTAACAACTTTAGTGTCACTTGCGCTTTTTTTGGTTCGGCAGCAGGTTTTTGTGTTGTATTTGTCTTTCTTTTCGAAATACTCGAAAGCTTGCCTGTCTTTATTTGCTTATCTGCAATTTCCTTCTTGGCTTTCTTCAATTGTACCAACCTTTTTCTCGCTTCGTTTCCCCTTTTGTAAATACGTTTTTTGACGTGCAAAACGCATTCTTTTTTTTGTTACCGTGAAATCGTCGCCATAAGGCCATAAGGCTTGGCTACTAACAACATCTTGAAGGTCTTTGTATCTCCATCTCTAATATATTATCCGTATTTTGCATTGTGTAATTCCTCAGATCTCTTAAAAGTTACGAACATGCCGTCAACCGCCATTTTTCCAGCGCTGCCTTCGTGATTCACGTTGCACTCCGGTTCGTGCGTCGCATACCATGCATCGTATTCGATCGTGTCCTCTCTTCCCTTCCAAAGTGAACAAGCTCTGCAAACGCTTGACCGAACAGCAACGTCCAAAACTTTATTGGTGTATTTTCCAATCACAGACACGATACCCATGCGCGAAGTAAAACTGCGTTTCGACCAGGATCCATCACCAGATACCGTGAATATATCCGCGCGATTTTCCGCTTCCAATTGTTGTTCCTTTTCTTCGAAGCCTGCTTTTCGGATAACAGCCTCGTATACTGTTTTTACAACAATATGCAGCGTTTTCAGGATTCCGTAATAAGTTGTGCTGTTGAAAGTTGACGTTAGATCCATCAGTGCCCTAAAATATTCTGATTCCGTGTATGCCGATGCCGAGTATGCGCATGACGAAACAGAAACGACGGTTGATTTCGTATGCATTGTTTATCAGCGGATAAGAATTGATCTCGGCCGGATCTGAACACAAACACTGAACACAAATTTTGAGTCCCGATCCTCGAATCGATTTTTTATAAAATCTCACATCACTATCACACTTTTTGCACTTGAGGAGTTGTTGCAGACCATCGAAAACTAAGAAAAATTCGATTAAAACATAGCTGAATGTTTGATCGATTCTAACGTCAAACTCCGGACTCTTTCTCGCTATTTTCACCGCCGAAGTACTTGCAACTGATGTATCCGCCTCAATGAAATGTCGATTTGTTCCCTTGAACTTTGCGGGTCTCTTTCTATCACTTCGTGGGTTCGTGCTCCTCGCGCCTTTTCTGTCCATCTTGATTTCTTCTTGGGTGTTTCACTGGTATGTCTATCTGTGGTGGATGTTAAAAACGAACTGAAATGCTTGGACAGTTTATTCTGCAAAGTTATAGAACCTAAGCACCTTAGAAAGGTACACGCGCAGGTAGAAAAATAACAAAAGGATAACGGTTGAGCGGCGCGACGGACTGGGTAGATGTCCCGCTCCGTTTCCTTTCTAGAAGAAACGCTGTAGCGACCGTAATAATTTGAATTTCGATTAAAAATTTTGAGAGAATGTTTAGAACAGTGTATGCTGGACGATAATGAAAAAAAACTTTTTTCTTGAAAATTTCACACTGAGACGATCCCTTTACATATTGGGGGAAACACTCTTGTGGAGTGGGGAGGGGGGCGAGCGCAGTTCCCGCGGTCAGAGGCCGGTACATTAGTCTTCGATTTGTCACCGTCTCGTCTTCACGTCTAAATTGCTTTGACTACAGTTTGTCGCTTTGTCTTATTAATTTGTGTCCCTGCCGGCGAGTACGCTTTTCGCCGCAACTTCGGTAAGTCAATTTCCGTCGTGTGAATCGACCATTATTAATTTGGGAAATGGAGATCGGCAATCTTAAATAATAATTGGCGAAGAGAGTCAGAGAATCCTTAGTATAAATTAATTGCGACAGTCTCGCGTCTCCGTGTGGACCTCTCAATGCCAAAATTATTGTCTTATCTAATCGTGGGTATTCATCCCGTGCTTTGCTATGCCATCCCATTCGCGTAGATTACGAAGATCGGTGGAACATATAATTCGGCAGTGTAATTTTCTCATTTTTGTGAACGTATGTTAGTCGGGCGAGTGCGCGTTCGACCGACCAGTTGTTGACGATAGCGTCCTTTACGGAGCTCGCTATATACGCGTATTTCGCTCTAACTTTCGTTGGCCTCGTTGCTACGTCTATCTCTCTCATCTTTATTTTGATCCACGAACGCAGCTACCGTATTTACTACATTGTTAGAATCGTTCTGCCGGGAATATTTCGTCCGAGTAATATTGTGTGCCGCCATATACTACGATTAATTTTTGCGTGCTGCCTGAATTAATTCTCTTATACTACCTTTAGCAAAATTAATTATCGGGCGCTACCTATTGCAATATGAATTATCGGGTGCTACCTATTGCAATATTAATCGACACGCGCAACCTACCGCCCTATGAATTATCGCGCCCTATCTATCGCTAGACTAGTTATCATGCGCTACCTGTGGTAATAGCAATTATCGCGCGCTCTCTATCGCCATGTGGATTATCGTGCGCTACCGATTGCAATATGAATTGCCACGCGCAACCTATCGCCCTATTATTTATCGCGCGCTATCTATCGCAATATTAATTACCAGGCTACCTATAGCAATATGAATTATCGCGCGCTCTCTATCGCTATATGGATCGTCGTGCGCTACCTATGGCCGGATTAGCTATTGTATGCGACCTAATAGGAGATTAATTATCAGGCGTTACCTATTTCCGAATTAATTATCAGGCGTTCCCGATTGCCGGATTAATTGCGGTACGCTATCTAGTACGAACTCAACCATCAAGCGTTACCTATTGCAGAATTAATGGTCTCACGGTACTCATCGTGAAATTAATGGTCGCGTGCTACCTAACTCGTAATTAATTTCGAGGAGTAACGAAACGCGTTACAATGTTTTCCAAGATTCATTAGCTTGGCTAAGGTCAAAAATAGGGCAACTATTATGTTACTAAGACGTAACATATCTTTTTGGTGACAGCGGTGGGATTTTTAAAATGGTAGTTTGACCGAATCATGCCTGTAGAACATACTCCAACAAAACCCAAAACACCTAAAAATCAGACTAGTGGGGATCCAGGAGTTAGGTTCCAAGAAACAAATTCTCAAAATCCCCAAGAAACTAACAATACACAAGAAAATATTTTACATATATCAAACGACGAGATACAACGCGAAGACACAATGCCGATCGACAACACACAACTCGTTCCGCTTAAAGACGCGGTCCAAGTAGTTTTGGAATTCAACGGAACAAATATTTCGGTTTATCAATTTATTGATAGCTGCGAGGAAGCACTGCTGATGCTTCCTTCGAATGTCGAACAAAACCTCGTCAAGGTCATTCAACCAAAAATCACGGGAGAAGGAAAAAGGTCAATTCAAGGAATAAAATTCGAAAACTTAAAATCATTAGCAAACCACTTGAAAGACTTATTCTCACCCGCAAAAATAGTTAATCAAGTACGTCGAGAATTCAGAATATTAGTACAAAAAACCGATGAAGACGTAATATCATATATAAATCGGATACGCGAAATCGGAAATTATAGCATAGAGGCGTACAAAAGCAATAACGCAGGAGAAGTTAGCGACGAAGAAAAAAATTCCACCGAACAAGAATGCGTAGAATGTTTTCTCGACGGCCTTAAGCCAGATATACAGTTAAAAATGAAAACGAAATACGAAACGTTGACCGAGGTCGGTACAGACGCGACGAGGATAGACAGAAAACAGAAAGCTATAAACGAACTCCGAAAAGGGCTCCCCGACGAGAAAATTGGGTCACGCCAGGCAATAGTAGGCGCCGTCGCACAAGTGGCTGTGATTAGCCAAATTTGTAAATGCCAGCGGGACGGTGCAGACATGTGTTGTTTTCGAAACCAAACTATGGGAAATAAACATAACAATAAACAGTCTAATTCGGACAGACAATCGCAAAAGCAAACCGAGACCACCGACAAACAGGAAAAACTCTGCCGCTATTGTAAAAAGAAAGGGCACACGATCGAAGAATGTAGGAAACGCCAATACAATAATAACAAAAAACAGAATCAGGAAAACTCCAACAGTCTCCCAAACAACGGGGCGAGGTCGGAGACTCAGACGCAGACAGCCCCTCTCAAAACGCTAATCGTAGCACAGAACCAAACAGGAGACGAGTCCGAGTAGAATACGTTAAATTACAACACCGATGTCGACCCCCTGCGATAAAAGTAGAATCCTTGGACCTGTGTTCGCCAATAAACCGATTGGTCGACACAGGTGCTGAGCCTAATCTCATTAAACAAAATTCGGTTAAACCAGGCGCGATAATCGATCGCACAGATATTCTCGAATTACGTGGAATAACGACAAGTCCAGTTAACACCCTAGGGTCATTAACGGTAGATATCTTAGGATGTCCTGTCGATTTTCACATGGTGAGAAAGGCTTTTCCGATCGAACAAGCGGGCTTATTGGGGAACGAATTTTTAGAGAAATACAAGGCGACGGTAAATTATAAGGACCGTTGGTTGCACTGGCGAAATAACCGGGTCGTATTTACGAGTCCTGAGACCGTCATAATTCCAGCTCGAACTGTTTCCTCTTTTTATATCCGAGTGAAAAACAGCGAGATAAGCGAAGGATACTTACCACGTTTAGAAATTGGAGACGGCATTTACTTCGGGAAAGCGGTCATCTCAAATATCCGGGGTGTTTCATACACTCGAGTGTTTAACACACGTGACGAAGAAATAGAAATCGAAGGTCCTACGTTAAAATTATACGAATTCGAGGAAAATAAAAGTAAACCCGAATCAACTAAATTAACTAAATCTCTTAAATCAACTAAATCAACCAAATCCCCTAAATCTTCTAAATCAACTAAATCAACAAAATCTACTAAATCTTTTAACAAACTCAACTAAATCGGAGAAATCGTACGTGGATTGTTTAAAAATCGGTACAACAACACAAAATCAAGTAAATCGAATATAGGCAGCGACGAAACTACTACGTCTCGAACATTTAAATAAAGAAGAACGCGACAGCGTCGACGAGTTGCTTCGCGAAAGCGCGGATCAATTCCACCTCCCAGGAGATAAACTCGGGGTAACAAATAAATTAGAACATGGCATCGTTACCATCGATGAATATCCGATAAATACTCGTCACTATCGCTACCCACAAATCCATAAAGATGACATAGATCAACAAGTCAAGGATATTTTTGATGACGGTATAATCCAAACGTCCGAATCCCCGTACAATGGTCCGGCGTGGATTGTTCCAAAAAAACCCGATTCACAGGGAATTAAACGATGGCGAATGGTGTTGGATTTCCGAATGCTCAATGAAAAAACCATCGGAGACTCGTACCCTTTGCCGAACATCACTGATATACTTCATCAACTCGGAGGAGCCAAGTATTTTTCAGTCTTCGATCTCGCATCGGGATTCTACCAGATAAAGGTAAAACCCGCAGACGCACATAAAACAGCGTTTTCAACTCCGTTCGGACATTACGAATTTTCTCGAATCCGTTCGGTTTAAAAAATGCTCCTGCAACCTTTCAAAGATTAATGGACCGTGTATTGAGCGTTTTACAAGGGACAGAATTATTTGTCTACCTCGATGACAGTCATCTACGCATCATCATTGCAGGAACACCAGATTAAATATAGAAAACTAATTTCTAGACTAAAAAAAATAAACCTGAAACTACAACCCGATAAATGTGAAATTCTGAGAAAACAAGTAACATATGTGGGACATTTACTCACGGAAAGTGGAATCAAGCCCGACCCAAAACAAATTGAGTCGGGAAAAAATTATGAAGTTCCAAAACACGTCAAGGGAATAAGAGAAACCATGCGACTATTGCATTATTACCGAACATTTATCGATGGATTTGCAAGAACCGCGAAACCATTGACAAATCTCCTGAAAAAGGACATAACTTTGTTATGGGGAGATAATGAACAATTAGCCTTTCAAACATTAAAAGACATGCTGTGTAGTAACCCGATTCTGCAACATCCCGATTTTACCCGACCTTTTATAATAACGACCGATGAAATTGGGAAAGATTTACCAGTCTCGTACATATCTAGAGCGTTAAACGACGCCGAAAAACGGTATTCCACGTACGAAAGAGAGTCATTGGCGATAGTTTACGTAGTTAAACAGTTTCATCCTTACGTCTATGGGCAAAAATTTACAATCGTCACGGATCACAAACCATTAGTTTGGTTCAAATCATCGCAGGATCCAGCGTCACGAGTATCTAAATGGCGTTTACAGCTGGCATTGCACGACTTCGACGTCGTTTACAAAGCTGGGAAAATGAATGTCAACGCAGATGCCCTCTCACGAAATCCTGTAGATTCACAAAACTCCCAAGTGGATCCCGAATCAACAAACATTCAAAATACGTTTGTAACAAAGGCCACGGTTCATCAGACAAACGAGCCGCAAAAAACCAATGAACCTTAACTAAGACGAAGCCAGAGAACTAAACAAAAACCCCAAAGACTAATAGATGAAATCGCTAACCAGAAAAAAAACAACCGAGGAAGAGCTACAATTGAAACGAAAAACTTTGAAACAGAAAACATCTGTAACACAACAAAGTGATGAAATTCGTAACCAGTTTAGCGATTCCCAGTCCTCGGATAATGATAGCGAGATTGAGGAGAACGAAAACTTAGGCAAAAACGATACGGACGAACTCGACGAAATCCAAGGTATAGGAAAAACATTCGAAGAAAAGAAGGACAACACTTCTATGCACCAAACCTGATAGAGTCCAGAGACCAAATGTTTATGCGGAAGGATAATTATGCTTATTGTATCTACGATACGGGCGAACCTTGTGACATAGGCTCTGAACAATTACAGGCCCGAAAGAATCTTCCGAAATTCGGGGAACTACATACAGGAAAAGCTCAGACAAAAGAGCATGGTCATAAAATCCACGTCGTACTGCCAATACGGTGTTTCGACGTGGGTCTAACAGCTGTTGAAGAGGACATAAAAGAGTCTTTTCACAGCCTCGATGAAATCATTAAGGATTCTCAATTAAAAACAATCAGCATAGCTAAAACGCCAGAGGTAGAGTGGAAGAAGATTAAAAGTTACTTGTTTTCCCTCGCTCAATCAGTAACTACAAAAATAATAATCTGTACTGGAGTAATTCAATGTGTTGAAACCTCTAGACGAAATGAGGTGATAAAAGAAATTCATTGCTCAACTCTCGGAGGCCATAAAGGGGTATCGAAATTGTATAGTAAAATCCGGCACCGATATTATTGGGAGAATCTAAAGAAAGATATACAAACATTCGTAAGAAATTGTTTAGGGTGCCAGTTAAAAAAGTTAGTTGGAGTTGAACACAGAAACCCCATGATAATCACAGATACGCCAGGCTCAGCGTTCGAAAAGGTGGCTATGGATATTGTTAGGCCTTTAGCCGAAACAAAAAGTAATAACATATATATACTAACAATCCAAGATCAGCTAACGAAATATTCGTTAGCCATCCCTTTGCCGAATGCAACGGCAACCACGATAAGCAATGCTTTTGTAAAAAGATTTATTTGCACTTTTGGAGCACCAAGGTCCGTATTAACTGATCAAGGTAGCAATTTTGTTAAGCAAAGTTTTAAAAGATTGAGCTGAACGGTTCAAAATCAAACAATTTAAAACAACTGCTTTCCACCCCCAATCAAACGGTTCAATCGAACGTTCACACCATGTGTTGAGTGAATATTTAAAACAATTTGCGAACCAACACGAAGAATGGGAATTAGCTTGAATTAGCCACGTTTTCATATAATACGAGTGCGCACGAGGGTACTAAGCATACCCCTTCGAACTAGTATTCGGCAAACTTGCAAGGCTCCCAACGAGCGAACCAATAGAAGACGAACGAACGAAAACGAAGAAGAAATAATATACCATGAATACGTCGTAAAATTAGTCACGCGGTTGCACGAACTACAAGCATTAGCGCGTGAAAATTTAGTTAGTGCGAAACTGAAATCGAAGTATAATTATGATAAAAAGATTAACCCCCAGACACTAAAGGCCGGTGATTTCGTATTTCTCTTAAAGGGCCCAAAGCCTGGAAAACTAGAAGATCATTATACAGGACCACACGAGGTGTTAGAAATATTGCCGAAAGGATATTGACGTAAAAATTCAAATAAAGAAAAAAACTCGTGTAGTAAACATTAATAGACTAAAACTCCCATACATATCAGTTTAATCGATAAGCTAGAATACTAAAGTACAAATTATATATTTTATTTCCAGAAAGAAAAATAAAAATAAAAATAAAAATAAAAAAAATAAATAAAAAAATATATATAATTTACCATGATGAAGGAGTCGTTAACAATCGCGTTGATGCTATGGGCGATA
Source organism: Netelia virgata (assembly GCA_951802705.1). Classification (NCBI taxonomy): domain Eukaryota; kingdom Metazoa; phylum Arthropoda; class Insecta; order Hymenoptera; family Ichneumonidae; genus Netelia; species Netelia virgata. The sequence goes on from OX637866.1 coordinate 13,898,251, forward strand.
ACGAGTACAATGGGCATCGTCTGTTACGACTGTGGATCATCGAACCTCAATATAACTACGCTCTCTTTAATCGGCGTAGGAGATTGCGACATAAACAAACCAGATGTAATTGCAAATCCAGTCTATATACAATTGTTACAACTGAACGAATTTGTCGAAAATAAGGTTATTCAATGTAAAGTAGAAATTCACCGAGCAATCTTTCACTGTAAAATGAATTCACATATCTCTGTCATAGCCCACGGGCAATTAGAATATCTAGCAGAAATTACCCGCGAAACATGCGAAGAAATGCACACCACTGGGCTTTATAAACTTGGAAACAGTATTATCGCCGATCTGCAAATAAATCAGTATACAACTCGTAGCATAACACCAGCAGGATCAATTAAAAATAATGGTGCATGTTATGGAACTCAGTACTCAGACCCTTACGGTAGCTGGGACGATGTAGTAGTGCAAGGATCCATAAAAATAACTTTCGTACAGTACCAAGCGATCGTAAATTCAAACACAAATCGAATTAATCTTAAGTCCGGAATGACGTGCCTATTAACGAGTCAAAACTGTATTGACCTTGAGGGCGGACAAACCTTTTAGAATTCATTACCAGTCGACAACTGAAAATTTAACCGCTATGGCGTACTCTATGAGGGAATAGGAAAGAAAATTAAAGACGTAGGACATAACTACCCTCAAACGATATACAGTCTTTCAACACAAGATATGACTTTTGCTTTGACGAGAAAATCCGTACAGATGCTATGTGGTTACACGTTAATACGCACAGAACATCCAAAGTTATTAATAATCAAAACAAGTAAGGGAGAAAGATTTGCTAAACCAAAACCAAATAGTGTAGAAAATCTAGATATCTTCGCCTACGTAAATTCAAAATTTGTATTTGTAGAGAAACACGTTCGTAGTCAAATAAATCAATTATATCTTGACGTACTAACTCAACGATGCAATTTGGAGCCGCAAGTATTGAAGAACGCCCTAGTCATCGCTACTCAATCTCCGGACGAGGTCGCCTTCCACGTCATGAAAGGACCTGGCGACATGGCAGTGATCGCCGGCGAAGTTGTACACATCATTAAGGGGTCACGTACAGTTAGAATTTTCAAAAAATCGATTTTTTTTTACATTTTCTAAAAGTAACACATTTGAAAAGTATTCTGTGAAAATTTTAGACGAATCCGACTGTTGGGTATGGAGATATGTAACTTTGAACGGAGCCGTCTCCGGCGCACCAAAGTAGGCAGGTAGCGGCAGCTGCGCGCTCGACCTTCTGAGGCCGGTCAGTGCCTCTATTGTGACCTATACACACATATATATATTATTATATATATAAGAAAATGTACCTTTGAAAATTATATATATATTCCAAGGTACATTTTCGAAAAATTGCTGCTTTGAAGCAGTTTGCTGTGAGACGTAGAGCTGTGCGCACGTTATATTTCTCTGGGCATACAACAGTATTAAATTCGATAAAAATGGATAAAAAAGTTTCAAGAGAAGTGAGGAAGTCTCGAACAGTTTATAAGTCGAGATCCCGGAAAAGAAAACAGGTTTTCAATCCGAAAACTGCAGAGATAGATGATGGCGGAGCGAGTACGTCTGCGAAAAAACTGAAAAATCAACACGAATACCATGTCCCTAAAACTAATTCTATAGATTATAGAATTATTAATTTTTTTTCTGTATTTTCCGCGATCGCGAAACTGGTGAAATGTGCAAAGTGTAGCGGCGAAGTGTCGTTTGGCATCGTGAGCGAACGTGGACTTGGATTTAAAATTTCTTTTACTTGTGAAAACTGCGCTCCGGAATACATTGCATCCTGCGGGTTCATTAAACATTCATACGAAATAAATCGAAGATTTATATTAGCCATGCGTGTAATAGGAATCGGTTACAAAGGTGCAAAAAAATTCTGCGGTTTAATGGACTTTCCGCCCTTTTTATCCAGATCTTCGTACTGCATAATGTTGCAGCATATTTATGAAGCGAGTCGATGTATGGCAGAATTTTTCATGAAAAAGGCTTGCAAAGAAGAAATTCGACGTAATTCCGTGGACAAGAAAAATGAGAATACCGATTTAATGGTTTCCGGTGATGGGACGTGGCACAAACGCGGATTTTCATCTCTGTATGGCGTCACATCGCTGATAGGACGTTTCACGGGCAAAATTATTGATGTGCTCGTAAAAAGTTCTTATTGTAAGGCTTGTGAAGTTTGGGAGGATAAAAAAGGCAGTGAGGCATATGAAGAATGGTATGAAACCCATGAAGATTCTTGTTCGGCAAATCATACGGACTCTACGGGAAAGATGGAGGCCAGTGCTGTGATTGAAATGTTTCGTCGTTCGATAAAAAATCTTGGAGTGAGATATTTAAATTACATCGGGGACGGAGATTCAAAGACTTACTCCGAAATTTTAAAGGATTCTCCTTACGGGAATACTGTCGTGTCAAAAAAAGAGTGCGTTGGTCACGTTCAGAAACGGATGGGTACGCGTCTACGTGGTTTGAAAAAAAGACCAAAGGACTCGGCGGTAAAGGAAAATTGACCGGTAAATTAATAGACCAATTGTCTGAATATTATGGCAATGCTATTCGGAACAACTGCGATTCTGCTGAGAAAATGAAGACAGCCATCTGGGCTACATTTTATCATAAAAATTCTACGGATGAAAATCCGCAGCATGATAATTGCCCACCGGGTGCTGACTCATGGTGTAAATATCAACAGGCAAAGGCGCAGAATGAGTTGGAGTCTTTCGAGCACGATTACACCGCCTTTCCAGAAATCGTCGCAAATGCTCTACATCCTATTTATGAAGCACTCACAAACGATGAGTTATTACAAAGATGCATTGGAGGATTTACGCAAAATAGCAACGAAAGTTTCAATCAGAGCGTGTGGAAAATCATACTAAAAACTTTACCTGCAAGTTTTACAACCGTCAGCATAGCCGCCAATATTGCTACCTGCACATTCAACGAAGGTGCACGAGGACTATTATCTATTTTTGACGCTATGGGGATTAAACTAGGACCTCACGCCCACGATTTCGCCAAGGAAGAGGATTCTATTCGAGTTGCGACAGCTGCCCGACGATCAACACAGAATACTCGAGAGGCCAGAATAATGCGACGAAGGCTCAAAATTACCGCTCGGGCAGCTGACAAAGAGAAAGAAGGGACCGTTTATGGTGCTGGAATAGACGATTCACTGTAAGTCCCGACATAAATTTTTCTTCTGCATGTAAATCGTACTGAAAACTTTGAATGCGTTTTTCTCGAAACTATGTTTTCGAACACGGTGATCACTGTACCTCGGAAACGGCTTTACCGATCGACTTGAAATTTTGCTCACTTTTTCTAGACATAATTGTCCTCCGGATGAACGAAGGATTTTTCTATGCGATTATTATTTTTTTTATAGCTGAAAATGTGAGCAAAATTTGGGTCGAAAACACAACTTTGACTTCCAACATCCACCATTTTGTGAAAAATCATAAAATTTTCAAATCCTTCGATCAACCGGAGCATTATGTCATTAACTAATGATCCCTACTTTTATTTTGATTTCGGACGATCCGGTGACGAGCTGCACTGATCACCGCGGAGGACCTTTTTTTTGGGACCCCTACGTTACGTGCGGTTATGGAAAAATTTCTGCATATTTTGCAATGAAAAAATTGTATTATTTACTTAAAATATATGTCTTTTGTATGGAAAAAGATTTACGATTAATTATTTAAATGTGTCCCCAAAAAAAATTCGCAAAAAACCCCTTTTTTCGAAGTCCTAACTGTACGTGACCCCTTAAATGCATTCCGGTAGAAGTAAAAGTGCGCAAAACCCAAAATTGTTATAATCAACTGCCAATTGCACGGGGCAACGCCAGCCTATTCTTATCACCTCGCACACACATTATTATGCAAACTGGCACAAAGATCACATGCGATCCTTTGTTACCATCGAAATATCTCCTCGGAGACTCCTGGTACGAATTACTACCTGGACCAGTACAAAGTATACCGCCGACAATTATTAAACCGATGACCAAACCAACTTGGAAATATACCAACCCAGCATCTTTAGCAACCAGTGGAATATACAGTCAAGAAGATCTCGAGAAACTACGGGACCACATCATGTTTCCTGTGGAAAAACCAGCCGTCCTAAATACTTTGGCTCGCGGCATCAGTGGACAATCCGTTGCGAACGAAGAACTTTCATTTTCGAACATGCTGGGGACACACGGACTGAAAACCCTAGTCGACTCCGTCTGGGAAAACATGTGGGATCGCTTCATGTTCTTCGGAACTGCGAGTGCTGGGATCATCGGAATAATGCTTCTAGTGCGAGGAATACAAATTATCGTGGATACGATAATCCATGGCTATGCACTTCACATCGTTTATGGTTGGTCCATATTTTTGATCGGAGCAATCTGGGACTCCGTGACACATCTTCTCCTTCATTTAAGAAGAGATTTAAACGAAACACCGGGAAGGCAATCGAACCCAACGGATACTAACGGAATCGAAACAATTCGGATTCCTACACTACAAGAGAAACAACAAGTCCAAGAAAAAGCTGAGGCAACATCCGTCTCCAATCCCACGACATCCGGAATATTCTCACTAAAAGATTAAGGGCATCGAAATAACAACAATTCGTCAAGCGTAACGAAGATATAACCAATAAATTAGATAATTTTATGTGCCATATTTTGTTTCTCTATGTCTAATCTTATTTTTGTTTTGTGTTCACAACATATATATACCTATATCTATAAATGTCGTTTTTCTCAAAATGTATAACGACATTTAATCTTAGGGGGGAGGTGTTACATCCCCATAATGTAACCACCATCGCGCCTTAAGGACGAGCTCCCTCCTTATGCCAACGCATGACGCAACCCTAACTCAGGGATGAACGCGGTAGGGAGAGATGCTCGGGCCCAAGAGTGGGGATAGGCGATAAGGACAAATTTTCCTTCGGATTGGAAAAGTAAGAAGTGGGAGACGGTGGAGATTTTGGACCAATAAATAATTTATAATATACCCTCTCCAACCCCTACGCAATAGACAAAGATAGTTGATAGACTAGTACATAAGGCCCGAATTTTAGCATAAAAGTTAGTTCTCAATCAACATTCAAACCCGTAAGCTTCTCTTAAGTCTTCGAAACTGTAAAAGTCCTGGACAGAGCAAATTTTCTGTACTGCTCTACCAGTCTCAACTCAACCACCAAAAATAGAAAAGAGTAAGTTACTAACTGACTCCCACGAATTATTGAACTGTGAGGACCACCTCGAGTTTGAAATTCCTTCTCAACAGCAAGTCGGATTGCGAGGACCAACCCCGAGTTCGACCATCCGCCAATATAACATATTGTACTGCGAGGACCACCCCGAGTATGATAATTTTCCCATCCACAACTAGAAGTTGCAAGGACAACAACAAACTCTGTTCCTAAGTTTTGTATCCATTGAGTTGCGTGGACCAACCCGAACTCACAGGATGTCTTCCTTACTCCCTATCAATAACCTTGGTTTCTTCTAACCCCTGGGGACTCTATAGTCTAAATTCATTTTGAACTTTCTAGTGGAAAAGAAACGCCGATCAGGAGGAAGCAAAAACCAGCTACGGAAAATTACCGCTCAATATTACGGCTATTCACGGGATAGAACTCACGGTTATTACACCAAGGAATTCCTGGACCATACGTTCTCTCAGAAACCCATCGAGATCCCGTATAAGATATACAAATTGGAATATACGATTAAATTCTTACACCCATATCGGATCCCTAAGAACGATCCTCGAAGGAGAATATACGAACAGAGACTAGTAACGTGTAACAAGGTTTCAACTCAATAAACAGAATTTTTCTATCAGTTCATTTGTCTGTTAAAAAATCATTTATCTGGTCAAACTCCATTAGCCCGTTTCCCAAGACTCATTAGCTTGGCTAAGGTAAAAAATAGGGCAACTATTATGTTACTAAGACGTAACACGGCCCGCTCCAAAAAGAAAAAAAAAGAAAAAACGCGTACTATGGCGACATGCTCTATCACCCCTATCCCCCCCGCACCTCTTCCCCCCGTGCTCATGACCGACCGAGCTACAGACTCGGCGGCCGCGGAGTGGGGGAAATGAGTGGGGGTCGCCATAGTGCGCAACTTACTACTTTGGTAGATGAAGCTGCTCAAGGCATTCAGGCCTTGGAGACTTCATCTACAAATTATGAAAGTGCTTGGGGGCTGTTGGTAGAGCGTTATGACAACGAACGAATAACAGTGCAGAGCCATATTCGCACGCTTTTTGAACTAACGGGAGTGACGAAAGAATCATCAACGCAATTATGGTCTCTAGTCGATACAGCCTTAAAATATACACGGGCGCTCAAGGCTCTTGGCTAACCAACCGATACGTGGGACGCCTTGCTTCTTCATGTAATAACTTTAAAACTTGATCGAAATAGTCATAAGGAGTGGGCCTGTTCTCTGAACGGTACTGCAATGCCGACGATCGACCAATTGTGGAAATTTCTTAAAAATCGCTGTCATGTTTTAGAAAGTATAAGTCAATATTCCTCGAGCAATTCAATAAAAAACAGTTTCAACGAAATAACGCGCGAACTAACACAAATCAAAAGGCACTTCTAAGCGTGCAGGCAGGGGTTCAAAGCGCACTTTGCAAACAGAATCATAATAGTTACCAGTGCAAAAAATTTATCAAGTCAAGTCAGGACGCGAAATCTACCAAGGTGAGGTCACTGGGCCTTTCTTATGATTGCTTAAGGGGTAATCATTTGGCAAATGAGTGTAAGTCGGGTACGTGCAGAAAGTGCAATAGTATGATAGCATCATACTATTTCCATTTTGAGAACGACTCAACGGGGCATAACTCCACACATTCGGGTCCAGTTGAGGGCAAACCTAGTACAAGTCTTCAGGCTATTATCATGCCGCATGTCCTTTTATCTACTGCCGCGATCCTTATGTTAAATAACAAGGGCGAGGAAATCGAGTGTAAGGTTCTGTTAGACAGTGGACCGCAGTTCAATTTTGTCACTGAGCGATTGTGCGGTGCTTTAAACCTCAAAAAAATTAAGTCCATACATCAGTCTCAGGATTTAATCAAGGTCTGACATTAAACATTCGACCGCGGCGAGCATCAGGTCAAGAGATGGGCGTTTCAAGGCGCATTTGTCCTTTTTAGTAGTATCGCGAATCACTGAATGCCTTCCGACCGCGGGAAACGATCGACGCGAATTAAATCTGCCCAAGAATATCGCCTTGGCAGATCCCGATTTTTTTCGGCCTGCGGAAATTGACGCGCTCATTGGAGCCGAGCTATTTTATCAGCTGCTGTGCGAAGGGCAAATCAAAGTAAAACATACGACTGTAATATTGCAAAAAACGTGGCTTGGTTGGATAGCGTCAGAAGCAATACACAATCAAAAGGATTCGTCAAATAAAGTCGCTTGTAACTTGGTCATCGAGACCCTTAATTCTCAGGTCTCTAAATTCTGGGAAATCGAAGAAGTTCCCAATATTAAGCACATGTCGAGTGAGGAGAGGGCCTGTGAAAGGCCTTTAACTAATACCGTGTCTAGAGATCCGAGCGGACAATATATTGACAGGTTATCGTTTAACAATAAAAAACGCGAGCTAGGCGATTCTTATCATGTAGAAAAAGGAGGTTGTATGCGTTAGAGCGACGATTAACTCGGGATTTGAAAATGCGTGAAGAATATTCCAGATTCCTCGACGAGTATAAATCACTCGGGTACATGAAGCAGATATCTAGCCCTGAGGCCGTTAATGGTGGATACTTCATACCGCACCATCCCATATTTAAGCAAAACAGCAGCGCGACGAGGCTACATATTGTGTTTGACGCATCATCAACGAGTTCCACCAGGGTATCGTTCAATGACGTGCTCAATGCGGGCCTGACCATTCAGGACGATCTATTTTCAATCATCACGAGGTTTCGAACGCATCGCTACGTTTTGAGTGCAGACATCGAAAAAATGTATAGGCAGGTCAGGCTGCACGACGACGATACTAAATATGAAACAATATTATGGCGTGATAGCGCTACCGAAGCTGTTAAGGTATTTCAGCTAAGTACCGTAACCTACGGCACGGGTCCTGCCTCGTTTCTTGCCATCCGAGCTCTGCTACAACTAGCCATCGACGAACAAGAACACTTTTCGCTGGCGAGCAAAATTGTTCGGGAAAACTTCTACGTCGACGACTTTCTGACTGGCGCCTCGAACGTTGAAGAGGCACGAAAGTTGAGTGATTAAATCATCGTTTTGTTAAACAAAGGGGAGTTTAACCTACGAAAATGGTGCTTAAGCGAGCCGGTTCTTTTGGAATCATTGGGAGAAAAATCCATCGATCCTCACATATGTTTGAGCGAATCTGAAACTCAAAACCTCTCGACATATATTGGCACCCTCGTGACGATCTACTGACATACATGTTGAAGCCATTTGGCGAGCAACGGCGAATAACCAAAAGAGCTATGCTTTCCCAAGTTGCTACTCTCTTCAATCCTCTCGGACTCTTGGGACCAATGATAGTGATAGCAAAGATCATGCTACAGCAACGGTAGAAGATCAAGCAGGATTGGGATGAGTCAGTTCCCCTAGAGGTCGCTACGGCTTGGCGCAAAAATACGAGTCGAAAATCGGAATTATTGACAACTTCAGCATGCCTCGCCAGGTCATCGGCGAAAACATCACACGTGTGCAGTTACACGGCTTCTGCGATGTGAGTGAAAGCGCCTACGGCGCCCTGCTGTATTTGCGATCGACAACGCCCTCGGGATATCATGTTGTACGATTGATCTGCCTGAAATCTCGGGTGGCGCCGATAAAAATTCTAACGCTGCCTCGTCTCAAGTTATGCGCAGCAGTACTCCTCGCAAAATTGTATGCAACCGTTATCACATCATAGAAAAGTGCGTTCGATGCGACCTTCTTCTAGACGGACTCCACGATCACACTCACATGGATACACACCTCTCCGCACAAATTGAAAACATTCGTGGCCAATAGAGTAGCACAAATACAAGAAAGTACGAATTTGGGAAAATGGAGATATGTGCCATCACTCAACAATCCTGCAGACGCTCTGTCGCGAGATCAATATTCCCGCGACTTCATCGATAACAGTATGTGGCCGAGTGGACCACCATGGTTATCTCCAAAGGAAGATACCTGGCCGCCGAACACAACACACGACGTGGAGATTCCGGAACGACGCACCACAGTTGTCTTGCCCACTATCATCGAAAATGAACTACTCGCAAGATTCTCGTCATTCGTAAAAATGAAGAGGACCATCGCGTAGTATATGCGTTTTGTAAGTGGTTACAGAGCACGTAAGGCCATTTCTACAGATCTCGGCCTTGAAGAAATAAAAAAGGCTGAGCCATGCACTCTAAAGTTGACTAAACATTCCTACTTCGCAAGAGAGTTACGGGATTTAAGAAACAATCGTCTGTTTAGCCAAAATAGCAATACTCTATCGCTCAGTCCGTTCGTTGACGCTGAGTGAATACTTCGAGTTGGTGGACGACTGAAGCACGCGGGTTTAGATTTCGACAACACGCATCAGATTTTGTTGCCTCCTAAGGCACATGTGACTAAGCTCCTCGTCCGTGAAACTCAAGTCAAAGTTTGCCATGCCGGAAGCTAGGCAACCCTATACGCGATGCGAGAAAAATATTGGATCCCAAATAGGAGAAATTACATAAAAGGAGTAGTCCGCAAGTGTCTCTTATGTTGTCGTTGGAAACTGCCCGTTCCCGACTATGAGATGCGTAATTTACCAACAAATAGACTTGTAAGCTCGAGACCATTAAAACATGTCGAGGTTGATTTCTGCGGCCCGTTCTTCATCATGGAAAAAAAATCGTAATCGTACGAAAATAAAATTTATGTAGAAGTATTTGTATGCTTAGTCACCAAGGCTGTGCACCTTGAGGCCGTAAGTGACTTAGCGACCGAAGCTTTCCTAGCTAGTTTAAAACGACTATTCACGCGTCGGTGTAAGGCTCGAATAATTCAATCCGGTAACGCGATAAACTTTGTGGGTACCAACAGTCATTTAAAGGATATGTTCGAAGTAATAAGAAAAAGGGGAAATCAGCAAAGCATTATGCGCTTTCTATCAGATCAAGGAATTCAGTGTCCTTCATTCCTCCGCGCCCGCCTCACTTCGAGGGAATTTGAAAAGCCTCCGTAAGAAGCTTCAAACATCATATGGGGCGGACTATTAGCGACACGCTTTTTACCTTTGAGCAGCTTAATACGTTCGCAATCGAAGTGGAAGCAATTTAAAATTCAAGGCCACTCACCACCCTTTCTGCGGCTCCTAATTATTTGCTGGTTTCTGGCGATGATGACGTCTTCACAGTGGCAATGGTCCAAACAGCCGAAGGCGTATATAAGCGTAGCGTTAAAATGATATCTCCGCTGCCAATAGAGTAGGTTCATTGTTCAACCATTAACTGTTAAACATATCCTTTTTTGTTTGTTGTTTGATCCTAGCGTTCAAAGAGAGGTGGCATGTTGGGGCCCCATCGCCAAATATATGTACGGCACTGTGGCCCTGCCTTTCCTCTATCGGCCGTTAGCTCGAAGCCAGTAGACGATGCGTGTAAAATGTGCTAGTTCGTAACTGTCGTGCCATAGTCACATCCATCATCCATGCTGCCGTTGACTAACAATAAGTGGTCTTGTAATATTCATTGTATTATTTAATAAACAATAGTATTTTTTGGTACAAGTGCCTACGACGTGCTCTTTAACCGCCAAACCATGTTGGACAAAAACGAAAGGTCCAAGGAATAAAACCCTTGGCGTTAAACAAAATGTTGCGAGCGGTGTGCATGTACAAAAAAGGCATTCTCGGGGCATATCGCAACCCGACAGCGATCGAGAGTTTAGCGTTGGGAAAGGGTCTTTATCTTAAACCTTACAAAAGCGATACGGGTCTTCATGTAAAAAATGACTGAGGCTACCACACCGAGCGCTCACCGGCGCTGATTTATCAAAGTTCGCCCGAGCATGCAAATTCCATATTTTCACGGTGTTTACATGAGAAATACGTTATCAACGGATGGACCCTGAATATACGAATTGGATAACGTCAATCTTGATGTAAAGAAGGTCCCGGCACGCATTGGGTCGCGTATGCGAAAAAACAAAAATGTTATGAAGTTTGACAGTTTCGGTCATCTTCAACCACCACCCGTTTTAATAAAATACCTCGGTGTTGGTAGCATTGTGAATTACAATTATAAAAAATATCAAGATGACCATACAGTAGAGTGCGGACATTTGTATCTCAAGTTTCTCAACGGAGAATTATGGAATGCCCCGTTATACGAGTCGTATCATCAGTCAAGTGCTAGACGCGGTGAATGAATCTTTTACATTGACATTGTGCGACACACGGTCTATACTCGAAGCTTGTTGCATCTCTTGAATTATACGAGTGCTCGGCACGTATTTTCTCTTTTATTTGCGTGTAGTACGCCTTATGATTTGTGATAATTAAACGCAAACTGGATGCAGAAACCAATATCTTTATTTAAGTACATGGAAAATTGCGTACATGGTCAATCACGTTGCGCGATGCGCGATCCGCTAGGAAAATTGTTTGCCTCAATATCAGCCAATGTCCTGAGAGACTTGATGGCGAGGAAAGAAGCTGGTCCTGTGCCATAAGTCCCGGTGGAAAGCTCATACTCGCTAGGAACTTCGTGGGGATGGTTGCGCCACATGATCCTTTGCAACGACGTCTGCGTTTCATCGACAAGAACCTGACGGTACATTTTCGTTATGTCGGCTACAAGAACGTATTTGAACGTTCTAAACCTTGTCATAATCGAAAATAGAGCCTGTTGAAGCGTAGGTTGAACCATTAAAACGTCGTTGAGTGCGACACCCGTGGCGGACTTGCATGACGCGTCGAACACCACGCGCAATTTTGTAGTGTCGCTGTCTTCTTTTACTACGCAATGATGCGGGAGATAATAATGAGGCTATTCATCCTTTTCGCTGGCTTAAACCTTTTTCATATGCCCTAGCGACTCATATTCACGTATGAATTTAGAATATTCACATTTGAGACGGGGATTGCGAGCGAAACGTCTTTCTAGAGCTTTAAATCTGCGTATCGCCGTTTGTTTAGATTCGCTGAGATGACCGATCTTTTCGGCCTTGATCGGCAGGTTGACGATAAATCGTCCTTCTGAATTTTTGCGGAATGTGGAATCGAAATGGCGCTCGCACTGTCACTCCTCAGGCGATCGCTCGTTTTTCTGCGCACCATGCTCAATATCCCAAAAGCGCTTAAACGTTGCATTTAGATCGTCTATTGTCGCCAGGTTACACACTGTAGGTGAAGGGGGGAGCGCAGACGCTGTGAATCCTCCGGCCGCTATCCAGCCTAGCTGAGTTTTTTGCCCATATGGCTGTTTTTCCGTTGCCTTGATTTGTCCAACGCAAATAACACTCCAAAAAGGATTAACCCCACGGAGCAGATCAATTTTCGCTGACTTAAGAAAATCTGAATCAGTGAGCGTAATTCCGCGTGGTACGCGAATTTCAGAATTATTAAGAGAAATGATTGGAATCTCAGCTGTGATAACTGTTAGGACCAATCAATGGAATTGCAAGATTTACGGAAGAATGCGTTTCGATCGACGAGTCTCCCACCCCGCATATTGGTATGCGAGTCGGTCTATGCTTGAGGCCTAATTGCCTTGCCATTTCGGCAGTTATAAAATTGGACTGAGAGCCACTCTCGAGAAGAGCGCGACACGCATGCATATTTCTCTTAGCATCTGTAATGTGAACGATCGCAGTCGATAAGAGTGAATGCTGCGCTCGAGCAGCAAACGAATGATTGGCTCCCGCGAGAGACGCTATACTCGGCGTTGCCGATTTCTCCGAGATCGGTTTACTCGATGTGCTTTGCGAAGCCCTGTTCGACTCGAAATGTAATAAGGTATTGTGTCTCTTGCCACATTTTTTGCATGCTCCACCGCGGCAGTCCTTTGCGCGATGATCAGTACTCTTTAAATAATTTGCGCACAGTTTAAAATTTTGAATTTCTTGCAATCGATGTTCTGCGGAGAATTCGAGGTATGAGCTGCAACGAAAAAGTGAGTGATCGCCCTTGCAACAAGGGCATGCCTGATTTGTAGTTGTTACGTTCGCGATACTAGATTTCCTTAATGCCAATCTTTCGGATTTATCCTGTTGGTTTGACGATACTGGATTCCTGTTAATTGCTTCGAGTGCCCGACATCGATGAGCCAGAAAATCCGTCAGCTGTTTAAGCATTGGTATATTTGCATCCTTAAGGCCTTAGTCCACCCTAGAATTTTCGAAAAAAAGATTTTTTTTTTTAAATTCCAAATGGTCCCTTAGGACCTCAAAAATGATGTCCCAGAAGATTATGGCCGGGAAAAACCTTTAGGTACTCGGTTTTCGAATTTTAGTACAAGGCCGCCTGGCCCGCATGGTGCTCATGGCAACGCGCTAAAGCTACAAATACTTTGGCTGAGTACAAACATAAGCCAGCTCTTGCAATTGAAGTCTATGAAGCTATCAAACCAATCTATGAAGAACTGACCAGTGAAGATTTTCTAACTCGGTGCATCGGTGGTTACACACAAAACAATAATGAAAGCTTGAATTCCACTGTGTGGGCATTGGCCCCGAAATCCATTTCGAGTGGTAAAACAATCTTGGATGTAGCCACGGATATTGCAGTTTGTGTGTTCAATGACGGGTCTGTTTCAATTTTGCACATAATCAAGGCAATGAACTTGGAAATCGGTCCGAACAGCTACGAAATGTGCCTGGAGATCGACAAACAGCGCATAAAGCTTGCAGAAAGATCGCTGTCCGACCGGGTAAAAGAGGCAAGAATCGCTTCAAGATCAAGCAGAAAAGAAATGCAAGAGCAGGAAGATAATCTGGAAGGCCAATTGTATGGTGCACGCTTCGCAGATTAAAGGTATTGTAAAATTATTCATGATTTTCTACTACTCAAAACTTTAAACGCGTTTATCTCAACACTGTATTTTTCAAGTTGGCCGGACTCGTAACTCAAGCAATTTTCAACCGATTAACTTGAAATTTTGAAAATATCTTGAAATATACATTGTCTATGTCATTGTCTAGGACGTAGGATTTTTGTTTTACATTGCGTAGTTCATTTGTTATTAACAATTATCTGACAATTTTTTAGGCAAGTTTTTCACTTTTCACTTTAGATGGGCGCCATTTGGCCAAAAATCAATATATCACAAAAATCCTACGTACTTCTATAGCAGTTACTATATATAATCGAAACATTCATTTGCTCATTATTATTTTAAAAATTACAGGAGCTGTTCGTCCGGCCGTGGACCCCGAAAAAAAGACGTCGTCGCAAAAACGCTGCACAGCCACCATTTTGTAATAAATCGCTTCAAAAAAATTATTGTAAGCAGTCACTGATATAGATAATAAAATCACGTTTCTGTTATCTCGATTTATTTTGTAGTATTTCTGAAAAAAAAAAATCCCCCAAAAGCCTATTTTTTCAGCCTCTAGGGTGGCCTAAGGCCTTAAGGCTCGTTTCCCATTCCTTATTTGTTACTGAAGGGAGCCTAGTCGTGATTATGCGTATGATAAGATCATCGCAATGCTCGATGGGGCGACCGAGAACTCGAAGAGCGCGCAAATGTTTAAGAACACCGTCGAGCAGTTGACGAAGATCTAAATGATTTTCCTTATTTAAAAAAGGTTGATCGTAAATTGCTTTTATATGCTTTTATACTATGACGTGCTGATTATCGTATCGCTCGATAAGCATCGACCATGCTTCACCATAATTGTCGGCAGAAATTTCGAACGACGCGATTAAATCCGCTGCTTCGCCCTTGAGAGAAGCCTTTAGATACTGGAACTTTTGTGTGGTCGGTACCTCAGCATTCGCGTGTATCATTGTGTTAAATATGTCATGAAAGGATCGCCACTCTTCGTACGAGCCCGAGAACGACGGTAGCTCGATTCTCGGGAGCCGTATGTTTACATTCGGGAGCGCGATGTTGTGAACGACCGCGTCCTCTACGCGAGGCCCGGCCGCCTGTGCGATGGGGGGTGCGAGCGCGACGATGAACTGCTCGAACTTTGTTTCAACAGCGAAGTATTTTTCCTTGAACGACGTACGCTCTATCTCGTGCGCAGCGCCATTATGCGAGGAAGTTTCATCAGATTCGAGGGCTGATTGCGCCTCTTCGAATGCCTGCCAGTAATCTCTAAATTTTAATAATCTTTGTCGCAGCTCGATTACAGAAACCTGCGCTGGATCTATACCGTCTAAATATGTTTTAGCACGTGTGCACGCTGCCTTAGCCTGAGCTCGTTTTGTCCTTAAGGCTCTGCGCTCTGCCTGACTTAATGCTACGCCATTGTCTTACCATTCTTCGTCGAAATTCATTGCAATTCAGATCGATAGCAAATCCACGTAAAATTGGAAAGGATTGAGAATATGTGTATGGGCTGTATGATATTGAAAGATGGAGACTCACCCAAAATTTGTTGCGATGTCGAAACTTCAGGAAGCCTGCCGCCGCATACCTTCGATGTGAAGAATGTTCCTTTGCGCCGCGTGCGATAGACAATGCTATGTCCCAATGCCTCTCGAGCCCGTGGTGGTAAATCTTGTGATGAAAAGACGTCCCTTTCCAGAGCTATCCGGCTTGTAGGACCAAAATGTTGCGTCTCTTGAATTAGACGAGTGCTCGGCACGTATTTTCTCTTTTATTTGCGTGTAGTACGCCTTATGGTTTGTGATAATTAAACGCAAACTGGATGCAGAAACCAATATCTTTATTTAAGTACATGGAAAATTGACGCGAGCATAGCTCTTACTCTTCGTGGGGAGAAACCCGCTAATACAGGGAAGCGCCTGCTAGGCGCCGACGCGCCCGCTAAGGCGGGAGTTTTTAAAAAGGCTCGTTCAGTAGCCTGAACAAAGCTCATTATTTTCCCCCGATCGAATTTCCACCGCATACAAATTATACTCTGGATATTCTTGAACTGCTAAGATTCAATACAATTCCCAATATAGACGAGAGAAATAACAAATTTTACGTGAGTACGGAGATTATCACAATGCCGAACAGCAGCTACGAAATTTATGATATTGATAGGTATCGGCCAAAAGTACTCTCTGATAGTAATATCACCATCATTCTCAAGCCCAATAATAATACTCTATGCAGTGAAATCAAAAGCAATCGTGAGATAAATTTCGAACCGAGTGATACTATTGGTCAGCTGCTGGGATTTGCACCACGCATCCTTCCACCAAATATTACCCATAAATCTGATTCATCCGTTACTATTCTCAAGATAAATTCTCTACGAGTCAAGTGTAACATAACATCGGGAGCGTATATCAGCAACGAATTCATACAATTGACGATTTTTTCCCACTGTACTGCTAGGGTATAGGATTATCAAAGTACCCTCGCACATCGCATATCTCCTAATTACCGTTAAGGCCTTAGGCCACCCTAGAGGCTGAACAAAATAGGCTTTTTGGGGATTTTTTTCAGAAATACTACAAAATAAATCGAGATAACAGAAACGTGATTTTATTATCTATATCAGTGACTGCTTACAATAATTTTTTTGAAGCGATTTATTACAAAATGGTGGCTGTGCAGCGTTTTTGCGACGACGTCTTTTTTTCGGGGTCCACGGCCGGACTAACAGCTCCTGTAATTTTTAAAATAATAATGAACAAATGAATTTTTCGATTTTATATAGTAACTGCTATAGAAGTACGTAGGATTTTTGCGATATATTGATTTTAGGCCAAATGGCGCCCTTCTAAAGTGAAAAGTGAAAAACTTGCCTAAAAAATTGTCAGATAATTGTTAATAACAAATGAACTACGCAATATAAAACAAAAATCCTATGTCCTTCCATAGACAATGTATATTTCAAGATATTTTCAAAATTTCAAATTAATCGGTTGAAAATTGTTTGAGTTACGAGTCCGGCCAACTTGAAAAATACAGTATTGAGATAAACGCGTTTAAAGTTTTAAGTAGTAGAAAATCATGAATAATTTTACAATACCTTTAATCTGCGATGCCTGCACCATACAATTGGCCTTCCAGATTATCTTCCTGCTCTTGCATTTCTTTTCTGCTTGATCTTGATGCGATTCTTGCCTTTTTACCCGGTCGGACAACGATCTTTCTGCAAGCTTTATGCGCTGTTAGTCGATCTCCAGGCACATTTCGTAGCTGTTCGGACCGATTTCCAAGTTCATTGCCTTGATTATGTGCAAAATTGAAACAGACCCGTCATTGAACACACAAACTGCAATATCCGTGGCTACATCCAAGATTGTTTTACCACTCGAAATGGATTTCGGGGCCAATGCCCACACAGTGGAATTAAAGCTTTCATTATTGTATTGTGTGTATCCACCGATGCACCGAGTTAGAAGATCTTCACTGGTCAGTTCTTCATAGATTGGTTTGATAGCTTCATAGACTTCAATTGCAAGAGCTGGCTTATGTTTGTACTCAGCCAAAGTATTTGTAGCTTTAGCGCGTTGCCATGAGCACCATGCGGACCAGACGGCCTTGTACTAAAATTCGAAAACCGAGTACCTAAAGGTTTTTCCCGGCCATAATCTTCTGGGACATCATTTTTGAGGTCCTAAGGGACCATTTGGAATTTAAAAAGAAAAATCGATTTTTCGAAAATTCTAGGGTGGCCTAAGGCCTTAAATCGATACACAATCTACAGTTAACCTGTAGATTGTGTGTCGATCAAGACGGCGAGTTGGTGAATTTTCGTGATGAGGTAATAACGATCCGACTACACATAAAATCCTAAAAAATGGAAATTGTCTTTGAGTCCAAGAGCGGCAAAGGACATCAATTTCAACGACCTTGCCTCGAACAAAACATTCGTCGAGCACCTCGCAAGAAGCTAACAGGTCACAATATTTGATATCTGAAGAGTCTGGGTCTGAAACTTCAAACAAAATAAAAATAAGTTCTTATTGTATTACAATTACTTGCTTCATACCATGGAGGAAATCTTAAAAAATACAAAAACTCGTGATGTTCGATGATCCCATTGCGCATTACAAGATACACGGCCATCAGTCATTCGCCTCGACAACTTTCAATAACAACGATGAAATTCGTATCGTAGCGCAAGCACGGAAATATAGATGGAATCCTCGCGTCACCTCGCCGAGCTGTTATCGCGGCGTCCCCTCGTATTTTTGGCCCCGCATAACCTCGTTGAACTTCGCCTCGACTAATCTCGATGAGAGTGTAAGCTAGCATCACGAGCGTGATGAAAAATTACGTGTCTCAGAATCCTAGTTAAACTTCGGTACCCAACCAGCGTTTGCCACGCTGGTTGGGTACCTAGTGCAGAAGAGCAACAAATGACTGACGTTTCTGGCTACTTTGATATCTTGATACCATTGATTTGTGTATGTTATTGGGCTTTGCTGAGGACTATCGCAAGATTATCATCGATGTCGGGCACGAGCTGATATTGACAAGGGCAACCACTGACACGAATGCCGCCATACAGACGCGGCTGGAAGAGGATGCTGCGCCGGAAGAATTCAAAAATACTCTTTCGAAAATTGAATGGATGATACCGTATATCAAGTTGTCCGATGAGCAAAAAATTCAGCTACTAAATTATATAACCAAAGACACACCCATCCCCAGAACTTTTCGCACGTGGGAACTGTATGAGTACCCTCTATTACCGACTACATTGAAACATGTTTGGGTAGTAAAAACTTCTACTCAACTCAAAAAACCCCGATACGCAATCGTAGGATTCCAAACAGCACGAAAACATAATGCTCTTAAGAATGCGAGTCATCGTGATGATTGTCATATCCGAGACAATCATCAGTTGCGAGGGTTATTCGAATCAGTTGTATCCAAGATGGAGTACGTGGTTGACTTGCAGGGTTTCAAAAAAACCTTCGAATGAATTTGTCTTGAAAGAATCTTTGGCTATTTCTTTAACAGATTCCAATATAACATCGTCAACGATTCTTGTTGAACTACCATGCGTATGGATTGATATGCCCGTCAAATACAGATGGATGAATCCTTGGTTGACAAATCATTATAACGCCTTAACATGGAAATTTGGTACTGTACCCTGCAATGTTATAAACGGAATTTTCCAAAACGTTTTGCGCGATGCTCGAGTTTACATCAAGAGCTCAGAGAAGAGAGAATGGTTCATATCTTAAAATAATAATAATTGTCTCAACTCAGACTTGTCTCAACTTGTCTCGACTCTTATACTCTCATAGCGTTCGTATTGTAAAATAATTATAATAATTAAAAATTAGTCACTAAAATGAGGTGGAAGATCTAACTCGGTATAAATGAGACTCTCTGACGAAGGTTCCAGTCAGTCGTAACATCAATGTTCATGCGGCACAGTCAAAAGTTATTGCAGTCGAAGAGACGTGAATCGCTTATTCTCCTTGAACAATCGTCGCGAAATATTTAACGCGTGAAAGAAATAATTGTCTTACGATCGCACGCTTAATCGTTGGTAACAAATTCGGACAAATGAATTTCGGCACGTCATCGTCGTGAAAAAACGCAGGTTCGTATTGAACGTTTTGTCTCTTGAAATATTTTTACTCATAAAGTTAATGAAAAAAATTGTATGGAAAATATATTTTAGATCAGCATAGATTTACGCGAAATCAACAAAGTGGGTCTGTTTGTGGATTTCGTCCCAATCAAGAAGTTATCCGACTTGTTAGCTCAGAAGGCGTATCTAGTAACTGATATTAGAATTGCAAAAACCAAGTACGGCAACAGAGTCGTCATGGATTTGGAGAAAAGTTGTACGGGTTTTCTACCACCCAGAATGACCGCACCGATCCTGGGGAATGCCGATTTTTTCCAGAAAACGATACGAGGGTCTCATGAAAACGGCTTGGCTTTACTCTCTCATGGAACTGTGTATAGTCACATTGAATTTGTCCAAAGGTACAATTGAATTGTCCAAGGTTTTTATGACTTTATAGAAAATTGTAACCTAACTATGATTTCGGAAATAAAATATTGTATAAAACTGTTGTACCCCACAGTACAACGAAAGAATATTCCAATGGAATATTCCAGTAGATTAATCGAATGATATATAAAATACATACTAATCACTTATAAAAATAAAGCGTGACAATCACGCCACCAGAAATTCGCCGTGACCATATATGGTCATAAAACCAAGTACTCCCAAACTGCACAATAGGCAGTTTAGTCTAAAGGCGAATCACGCCATCGTTATGATCGTTATGATCAAATCATCGTTATGACCATATATGGTCATAACGACCAAATGCCGAATTGGCACTTTCGCATAGCGACTCGCGGGCGTCTCGTGATCGCCCCGATAATTAATTCAATCTTAATTAACGAGCGGAGCTAATCAGTTGGTCTTTAATTAAAGCTCGTATCCTATAACTTCGCCTAACTTTGTAAATTACCAATCCAAACCTTACAATAAACTGTTATTTCTTTTTACTTCATAAACTCGAGTTCTACTCCTTATTGGCTAATATCCCAAAATAATATCTTATCGCGCAATACTAACGTTTTGCCGATATAACAAAACCGACGATATAAACCCTTTATCCGCGCGCTTATTTATCAGAGAGATGTTTAGAAAGCCTCATAATAATAATAATATGATCGACGGTTAATGCCGCTGCTCTCGCTTACTCTAAAGTTTGCGAAAAAGGGGGATAGCGAATTTTCGACCATCATCGTCAATGTTTATAATGAAGCGTCTTCGAGAAGGGTCACTCGACACCTTATCGGTAGCTGTCACGGCTCGCTCTTCTCAACAAAAGGTATGTCACGGTAGCTGTGGACGCGTTGTAACACGTCGAACATTCCGAGGCAGTGATACCCAGCGGAAAATTCAGATGGTTTTTATTTCTCCGCGGTAGTGCAGAGCTCGTAACATTTGGCTAAGAGCCACTGCTGACTACCGCTAGATGGCATGGCGTCCATATGCTACGAAGCCCCGCTATGACAAGGCAAGCCAAGCGTCGAGGCCTCGTAGCGATATGCGACCGCCCCCCCCCTGCGCAGAAAAATACACGAAGCTAAAATAACGGAGTCGCGCGAACCGATCTCACTTTTTCGGCCATATGTATATGTATACATACATATTTGTGAATGGGCATATGCATACCCAGATATCTGCAAAGATATATGCGGAAGAATTTATTTTTTTCAAGCAGCATAATATTTCGTGAACATTTTGCAGTTCTCTCCAATATGTGTCAAAAAATGTACGGAATACTGTCAAGTTTCAGATGTGCAACCGAGAATCGAAAATCCTCGATCGTGTTTCGACTTAGCTCGTTGGATTCGTCAAACGCCTCTCTTGAGCATATATGCGTCAGATAATGTAATTGACAGTCTAAAAATCGCGACCGAGTATTTTCGATTCTTGGTCGATTTTCAACTTGAATATATTCATTCGTCGAACGATGCTTGTAAAGCATCGTCGATCAAGCATGGTCAACATCAGGCGAGAAATTGCGATCTCGGCGCCGACCGACTCTCGTCAGCGAGAGACAGGCCTATAGGCGTCAACAAATGTACAAAATACCATGAATATTTCTCCTCCATTTTTTTGGACGGGAATAATCAGCGACAAACGTTGCTAGAATTTCGCCCTTCCAGACAGTGGTATAATTTGCGCATCTGTGCGTTCGAAAAGGCAATTAGAAATCGTATATTGGTATCGATGCGCACATACGCGTATCGTCATATTTGTGTTGATTAATCGCAGAGGAAGAACGATAATTGGCTGGAACTAAGAATTTCAGACAAATGGCGGTGAATTTTTAATGCATTCAGCGAATACATACGATTTTCAGGGTTATTCGGTAATTCAATTGTCGTTGCAAAAGCAATTGCGTACACTCCCTAACTGAACGGATCAGGTTGCCTAGCTACTGGTTGAAAAATAATATCTTTATCATAGCTGTTGATTGGACAGCTTACGCGCTATAAAAATACGCGCATTTTGCCTTTATTTCAGTTCATACGTTGGAAAAATAAACGAATATCATTTGCAATTTGCATTATCGGCAAGACAGGGCACGAGGCTTTATTTCATGAGGTAAGCGCGGTCGCCGGTGACGGAACAGCCACGAGAGCCGCACACATAGACGTTCTTACATATAAAAACATCCAGGCCCGCCTGAGGTAGGGCTAATGTGTAGCGCGCGCTGTCGCTGACGTGTATATATATACCGCAGCGGCTTCGTATATATATACACGAGCCCTGTGTGGTACCCAGTGAACATAGTTATATATATGTTATATAACTGTAATGAAACTGAATATTACAAGTTATATAACATGTAAGTTACATGTAAGTTACATGTAAGTTACAATTTCCTACTTCGATATATAACATTGTTATATAACTTTGTTACATTAATGTTATATAATCGATTGCCTTTCTGTAATATTACTGTAACGTTTAAGTTATGTAACTCTTATGTAATTTTTGCAATATTGCAGTGTTATGTAGAAGTTATATAAATAATTACCGTTCTGCAATATTACTGTAACGTTTAAGTAATATAATTGTAATATAACTTTTGCAATATTACAGTGTTATGTCGATGTTATATAAACAATTACTGTTCTGTAATATGACTGTAACGTTCAAGTAACATAACTGTAATATAATGTTTGCATATTAGTGTTATATTACTGTTACATGTAAGCAATATACTTATAAACTTATAGCTACATTCACAAGGAAAATCAATAATCAGAAATCAAAATATTTTCAAATCAATTAAATTTATTCAAAATTTTTTAATATTAAATGATCACAGGTCATTGCACAGTGGTAACCTTAAGATAATAATACAGATTTATTAATGTAACATAGGAAAAATGACTGAACACGAATCTTTACCGGGATAAGGTATATTAAAACATTTTCTTCTAACCTGCGAAAGATCTACTAATGCCGGCTCTTTAGTAGATGTTTCATCAATTATAGAAATGTTAAACAATTCTTTTGAATCACATGGAGAGGAAAAAAAAGATTTTGTCCCGAAAATTTTGTTACCGCAAAGATATGTAATTTTGTTACGCACGACGAACATATCAACGATGAATATTGATGAATCCAATAAGATACAATGATTATCTTTATTTGATAAAGATAATGAAAAATCATGAAATTCAATTTTCGAAATTTCAGATTTAGTTTTATTCGAGTGATGTGTAATTGGAAATGACATTGCACATTCGTTCACGATCGACAATGCATTCTCTTCAATCGTTCGATTGATAACCTGCTGCAAAGGCTTAGGCGCATTTTGAATTTTACTTGTGATATTTGACATGAAATTCTCAAACTTAAAGCAACTAAATTTATCGAGAGGACCAAATTTTTTCGCTTCACTGGCAAAATGCAGTAGGTTATGGACATTATATGATATATATTGCACGCCGTACAACTCTTTGTACTCAATTACGTACGATCGTAATAATTCCTGAGCAAAATTATTATATTCGAGATACAAGTTGCAATCACTAAGAATGCGTATCGCAACACTCAACGTTAAGAAATGAATATAATATTTTTTTCCTAAAATGTGCTTCAAAACAACGATTCCAGTGTAGAGTAAAAATTGACGGCATTCTGTTGCCCTCCACCGGTCTGCAACTTCAATAGCTCTAGGTACTCTGGCGAAGTCAGAGGGAATTGATGACTTAATTGCTAATAAGTTCTTGGAAAATAACTCTATCGATGTTTTTGGTAATCTAATATCTTTAGAGCCTTTCAACCACAATTGAACTATGCGTTTTACCACGCCCAGGCAAACCAAATGCATATAATCTAGAGCTAAATTAGACACCATACCGATTTGCAAGCTAGTCAAAACAGATTTTCCTCTATGATGCTCCTCATCACGCATATTTTTAAACGCTTCGTCAGTTCTCAAAGAACTGTTCATTTCGAGGAAAATTACACGTCCAGCCCATTTCTCCCTGCTGTATACATTTACTACAGCCAAAATACCCGCTGTGGTACTTAGTGTTAGTAATGAATGCTCGAGCAGGAGCATCACAGACAATCGCATCGATAGCAACTTGAACTTTGTTCCCATCAATAATGATACCATTTTGCAAAATATCAGTCATTTCATTAACGAATGGAGTAAGGAAGATGTTGGCATCATTTGGCTTGGAATAACCGTGAAAAAGGCCTACAATGAATGGTTGAGTACGGCAATCTGCTTTAATTGCAGCTAATATAGGCCAAAACTGACTGGCAGAACTGAGCGATATTGACGTACCATCACAATTAATTTGTATAAAGACTGTCCTCGGCAAAGTTTCAAAATAAGTCAAAATTGATCGCTTTAAACCACATTCAAGTCCAAAATGCATATATGCTCCACCGTTACCATATTGAATATTCTTCGCGAATAATTTCTAATAGACTATTCATAGCACGATGTGATGTTGGAAACTTCAAAGCCCATGCGCGTAATTTATTAGATAAATTTATGTCGTCGCGACGCACTAATTCTCTTTCTGAATACGCGATGCCATTTCCAAGTACAATCTCCGAATTTTCATTATATTCCAAATTTTCTTTCTCTCCAGTATTGATATCATAATTTTCAACATTTGATACGTGCGAAAATATTGATTCATCAGTTAAACCGACTTGATTGCCGAGCACGCATTGTTCAGTAAAAATTCCTTCATTATAATCAATTTGGCACTCAATCACAGTGTTTGAAAACTTATCTACTTTACCACTAGACTGATTAATGTTACGTCTTATTAATTGGTTTTTTCTACGCTTTGACAAGTTTTGTGTGTTTTTTGGCATGTTGAAAAAATTACTGCTAAAGATACAGAATACTTAACTAGTGAAATACTGTAGAACTTGCCCTCAAAATCAGGATTCTTCGAATAAACTTAATTATTGTTGTTGGTCGACTTTTTGGACGTCTTTGTGCTTTTAGTTTCTCGGTCATTTCGCTGTTTCGCAAACCGGAACCAAGCTGCAGCAATTGCATCGAAGTCGAATTCAGTTAAATCTGAATGGCTACCTGTGATAATATCTAAAAAATATAAATATAAATACTTGTTAGTAAACTTGATGGGTATGGTGTGTAGCCGTGTAGATACTTAATTGTTGGCGAGGTGTCGGCTTCGATTCGCCTCGTTATTCCAGGTGGAGGCGGAATGAAGTTTTTGGATGTTTTTACGTTTCGATGCTGATTAGGATCCTCTTCAGAAATTTATTCACGCTGGATGTTCGCTGATTTTTGGTTTCACGATGCATTTCTTTGGTGATCATTCGGGATATGTTGGTTATAAATTAATACTTCAATTTGGCGAAACAGTTGATAGGTAGATTTGTTCATTTTGTGTGTAAAATTTGTCATGAGTCCAATCGGTTTTTTGCGATAGACATTATCATTTAAATTTCAGCGATGATGATCTCTTTTGAATTGCATCGTGAGACAGGAAAATTGATAACGATCGAACTAGAGAAACAAACGTTATTAGTAAATTTGTTAGTAAATTTCGTCATTGACTCCACATTAGATGAAATAATAATTTAGGCATACCTTTCAACATTTTTACAGCGTTTAAGTTTGCAACCCCAAAATTGCCCTTTCTTTCTTGCCAAGAGCACTCGACTGCTACGGAGTTGGTAAAAACACTTGAAAGAGCCCGATGGATATTATCTTTGGTGGTACTCCCACCAATTTTTAGGATATAAGTCTTCTGTAACAAACAATAACAAATTTATTACAAAAAAGTCTTAAAAATGAAAAGAAAGTTATTATTTTAGGTTAAATGACAGATTTAGAAGAAAATAATTTTTTTCACTTGAAAAACAAATGAAATTGATCAAAAATCAACTTACGTATTCGGCTACAATAGTTTTGTCATTTAATTGCTCATCAAAATCTTTTATTGCATCAAGCGATGCTAGTGGCATTAATTCATTGACGTAATCAGTGGAACCACTCAATTTTGAAAAAGTACTTCCACGATCTAAACGATAGTGCAAATTATCAAAGTCCAATTTAAGTGAGGCAATCATACGCATGATCGTGTCAGTTTTTTTTAAATAAACAAAAATACGTGTACATGTACTTATATTTTTTAAATAAAAAAAGGTCAATTTTCATTTTGTGCTAAATAATATTTACCGAGCAATTGTTTATTGATAGAAAGCAGCTCCTCGTTAGCGATATGTCCCTGTTCACCAATTAAAGATTTTCCAGGCGAGGTCCTGGTAAAATTACTGTTGGTTTTTTGGACATTAGTGGGCGAAGGTGAAAGAGAATGGCCAGCTTCTTCACTGAGATCTCTCCGTATCGCTGGGAGAGGATTAGAGACCTTGGTCTTGGATTGCGTCTTCTCCTTCAACTTAATTGATGAATTGGACTGGGGCGATGAATTTGTTTCCAGTGATACTGGAGTAGACGTCGACTTCTGAGCTGTAAATGTTGATTTTATGACATCAAGTTAAGTTTAACTGAATACTGATGGTAAATTCAGTAGTTATGGCTCTGACTTACTTGATGCGAACACTTCCTCGGCATCACTTGAGTTGGGAGACGAGTCCGTATTTACGTAAAAACGGCTATTACGTTTCTTTGAACGTTGTCCTCGACCAAATGTTAATTCATCTGCAGATGTATAATCGGACTCTGCTGCTACTTTTCGAGCTTTTTCAATTGTCACTAATTTCGAAAAACAAAAATTAAAAAATTAATTTTTAAAGATATGAAAAAGCGCAACAAAAATTAAGCTCATAAAATTACTAGTAGATCTGATCACTCTGACAGGGAGTAACTGCCATGAATCTTGATTTGGTTGTGCTGCTTTTGAGATGAGGGAACTCAGGTTTTTGGTACTTGAAGGTGGCCACCAACATTTTGACGAGTCGGGATCATCAAAGTTATCTGTTAATAACCAATTCTTTGGCACTTCCGAAACCGTATTGTCGCGCAGAAAATTAACTACGGCAAAAGCCATTATATGCATGCTGTAGAAATTAGCAGCAGTTAGAAAAAAAGAAACACAAAACACAAAAAAGTAACACACAAAGACGTTAATAAAACAAATTGTTTAGAATGCTTTATTTTAATGTGCGGTGAATCTTGTACCCGGCATTGCGTTAAATAGGGTTAGGAACGCACGATATCTGTTTGTTCAATATTTTAAGAAAACTTATGGAAGCTATTGCGTAAAAAAGTCAACCCAGAATTAGCTAATTAAATAAAGTTAATAACAAAATGAAAACTAGAAGAATTGCAATAAATAATTAGAGTTTTATTAGTTAATTACACCATCTACGTACCTCAATGATAAACGACCACGAGGGAAAAGGCCGGTTCCAAGATGGCGGTTGACGAGCACCCCGCGCACTGCACACGCTGCACACAGCGTAACAAAACTATCTCGTGACAACAACACGTACCGACACAGCGCGCGATATTCAAATCGAAAGCATTCACTTAAAATGGTGCGGCGTAGTCATGTCGAGAAGAAAAGTTATATAATTCTATTTGTTAGGTTGAAAATTGCTCAGTCCTCATTCGAGAATTTTTTATAATGATAATTTAACTGTATTACTTAGAAAATCGTTTATTCGAGAGCTAAATACAACTAAATATTATTTTAATGCCTCTTATCTCTTTGAAATCACGATCTTAATGGAAGTATTATTTAATCTTACTCAATACAAATTTTCTTTTAGTAAAATTCATTTTCGTCAAGCAAGAAAATGAGTTCAACAAATGAAATGTTTTTCATCAAATAAAATTGCAGTGATTCGCGAAAATACTTGTTTGCACTAATGTTTTAAATATATAAATCTTTTTATTTCATCATTTTTCCTTATCAGTTCTTCAAAATAAGGGTTAAGTCATAAAAGTTATATCACTTATATATAACATGAATGTAACCAATGCAATATTGCATGAACGGAACACTGTTATATTATTAATATATAACATGGTCACTTCCACGTAATATAACATAAATCTAGCAATGTTATATAACTTACATATAACTAGGATATAATAAATGTAATGTTGCATGGAGTCAACATGGTTATATTTCTGATATATAACATAGCTGTAACCGAGTTATATAACATAAGAGTAACAATATAATATAAATAATATATAACATACATGTAACAAATGCAATAAAACTAGTTACTCTCATGTTATATAACTGTTATATTACATAGAAGTAACCAATGTAATATAACTTGTAACTTCCATGTTATATAACTATTATAAACTGTGTTCACTGGGTAGGCATGCCGGGCGACAATTGGTGACGGAGGAGGCTAGGCCTCGCGGTCTAACATATATAGATATATAGCGGCAATGCTTTCCGGCATATGTCTCCGCCTTCGTCTGTCACCGTACGAGTCTCGTGAGAAGATTTCGCCAGCGCGTTCATGCGGAATTTCGGTACACTATTTTTGTCTATGTCGGTGAAACGTTCTAGCCGCTGTCGTTATCTTCTTATCAAACACTTTTAATCGCTAATTTTTATTTATTCGTACATAAAATCGAATAAAATAAAGCTTGAAATGTGTGTTTCTTAACCGTGGAGTGGCTCTTGGCCTAGAATACAAAATTCCACACAAATACAATACAAAATTCTTTCATTTCTCTAGTGATAACTCAAACTGCAAAGTTTTTGCAAAATTTTGGAAAGAAATTACCAAGAGCCACTTTTTGCCGTAATTCTCTGTGTACCTGCCAATTTTTACCCTGATCAGTTGTTTAAGGGCAAGGTAGGGTTAATTCGTGTGAAAAAGGCACATTTTTATGATTTTTTTTTACGAAACGGTTGAAATCTATTTATTTAAACCAATGGTACATTAAAGTGTGACATTCGAAGAATATTGTGTCCAATTTGCACGAAGAAATATTAAAAAATACGGCGATGGCAGCAATTTTTGTCAAGCGTCTCGGAAAAAAGTTGAATTGCGGTGCCCATCATAACTCCGTGCTGGATCATCTGAAATAAAAAAATCAAAGTTATATCGTTAGATAAGGACTTTCCCCAGGAAACGCTGGGGGGTTTTCTCGAAATTAAAATTTTTCAATTTTTCAACTTTAAAACCGCGATTTTGAGCGAAAAAATTGGTTAATTTGTTATTTTAAAATAAAAAATATAAACGAATTTGAAAAAACGGTGCAGTAGTTTTGAAGTTATGATGGCCACCGACATTGAAAATGTCAGTTGTGGGAAAAACGTTTTAAAGTTTTGAACACTAAAAAATTCGAGATGAAACGTTCGTAAGTGAGTTTTATCGGCTTACCTTACACTGAATCATCGATGCCAGGTCCATAAAGGATGTTGCTGTCATCCAGGATGTCTAAAGCAACTTTTTGCTCTTGTCTACGACGAATCCTGCCTTCTTTCGTCTGTTTTTCGCCTTCCTGATTTGCTCGGCCTATACGCATAGAGTCAGATGATCGCGCCCACTCATGAGCGTTTGGTCCACTACTGATTCCCATTTCTTGCATGAAGGTTAGTAAAGCAAAAGAACCTTCATTGCCACATAAGCTGCAATCTGAACGATGACAGAGGTTCCACCCACGTGCTTTGGTGAGATTTTTCAAATAAGTTGGTTCAAACTCTCATTGTTGTTCTGCGTAAAGCCTCCGACACATCGCTCTAGGAGGGCATCTTTGCTCAGATCTTCATAGATGGGCTTGATGGCATCCAAAACATCCTTGGGAAGAGCACTGTAGGTGTGTTTGAACGAATCCGATGCATTATCAGCTGCAGCTTTTTGCCACTCAGGAAATTCAGGCAGGTATAAAAATACTCATAACGTCGTCAATTGTGCTCCGATCGACTTGAAATTTAGACACAATATTCTTGAGATATTATGCTTTCAGTGAAAATTTTAAAAAATCGAAAACAAAATTTTAAACCCTACCCTGCCCTTAATGCTCGTATGAGTACTTATCAAATTTTCGAGGCGCACGTCGCATGTATCACTGCCTCTTAAAAATGTAAAACATTAGACGCTCGCGAGCCTCACGAATATGTATATCGCGAAAGCGTTCGAGGAGCTGCGCTGGAGGTATCGAAGAAGACGATAATTTCGTTTATTAATCTCATCGTGAGAACTGCTCGATAAACATGACATCGGCATGTGCCCATAGCCCCCCCCCCCCCAAAGTCTTCTCCTCTGAACAAAATCCGCTGGTCGGCGGCATTTAAGAATATTTGTCCTACATATTAAATAAACAATACGATTAACGAAGATCTGGTAACTCGTATCTCATACTCTAATAATGGCAACTGCTGAAATTCGATATTGGTCGGCGGTATCAAAGAATATTTATCTCATACTTTAAATAAACAATACGGTTAAGAAATATTGGGTAACCCATACCCCGAGTGCCTTCAAAAAGTATCTGGTGTATGTGTGTGTGTGTGCGTATGTGTATGACGTCATCACGAACCGCGGTGTGCATGTGTGAGTGTGTGTGTGTGATATGCACGTGTGCACTAACACACGTTGGCCCAGAATGCTCCTTGATTATTTAGTAATATAATAAGAAGTCTTTTGATCATCAGTACAGAAGAATGTTTATCTCCCAGATTTAATTCATTCCAAATTATTCCGCCCGCACAGTACAAGTAGGAATAAAAATAATATAACACTATTATTAGGTTAAATCTTTGAGCAAAAATAAATCGTTAAGATTTGGAGCGATATACAAATAATATTATTAGGATTGAATTTGATGATATTTTATATAACTTCCATAGAATTTGTCGTTGGCCCAAATAAAAGAGTAATATTTACAAAATCCGTACTTCACAAATATTATGCACATTCTCATAATGAAATATTGTTGAACATTGGGTTTTCAGGTTGACGTCTATAATGGTGTTCTAGGAAAATATGAGAACATTTCTGGGGTTTTCATAAAAACCATTACACCTGGCAGCCCGGCTGATAAACCAAGGAACCTCAAAGTAAGTGAATTTCTTTATCACGTTCTCCGATTACGAGTACTAAACTTTATAAGTACACTACCGCTCAAAAGTTTGGATACACCCGTCGATATTTCTTGCCGCATGTAAAGTTGGATAACTCTGCAAAAAAAAAAGATCTTTGAATTTCCAAAGCAGCGTTTTAAAGAGGATAGATCAGGCTTCAGTTTCCTTTTTTAAAATAATTTTTTCGATTTTTTCCGGAAAGTTATTTCATTTTTGGCTAAAAACGATGATTTTTGAAAAATTCAAAATAACCCAAAAACGATAGGGTTTAAGAGAAAATATTAAGGATACAAAAAGTTGCGTATTTTTATATTGAATCGCCTGGAACTTTTTCACAATTGCTTTTGAAATTTTTTTTTTTAGTATTTTTTTTGAAACTCCCGAGTACAATTTTGTTTTCAGGTCGATAAAATGTTTTAAGGGGTCACGTACAGTTAGGACTTCGAAAAAAGGGGTTTTTTGCGAATTTTTTTTGGGGACACATTTAAATAATTAATCGTAAATCTTTTTCCATACAAAAGACATATATTTTAAGTAAATAATACAATTTTTTCATTGCAAAATATGCAGAAATTTTTCCATAACCGCACGTAACGTAGGGGTCCCAAAAAAAAGGTCCTCCGCGGTGATCAGTGCAGCTCGTCACCGGATCGTCCGAAATCAAAATAAAAGTAGGGATCATTAGTTAATGACATAATGCTCCGGTTGATCGAAGGATTTGAAAATTTTATGATTTTTCAGAAAATGGTGGATGTTGGGAGTCAAAGTTGTGTTTTCGACCCAAATTTTGCTCATATTTTCAGCAATAAAAAAAAAAAAATAATCGCATAGAAAAATCCTTCGTTCATCCGGAGGACAATTATGTCTAGAAAAAGTGAGCAAAATTTCAAGTCGATCGGTAAAGCCGTTTTCGAGGTACAGTGATCACCGTGTTCGAAAACATAGTTTCGAGAAAAACGCATTCAAAGTTTTCAGTACAATTTACATGCAGAAGAAAAATTTCCGTTAAAAGTTACATATCTCCATACCCAACAGTCGGATTCGTCTAAAATTTTCACAGAATACTTTTCAAATGTGCTACTTTTAGAAAATGTAAAAAAAAATCGATTTTTTGAAAATTCTAACTGTACGTGACCCCTTAAGGCACTCACCTCATCTAGACGAACTTTTCGTTGAAAAATCCGCCTTTGGCTTTCAGCACCGCGTCCACGACTCGTGGCATCCGTTCGATTAGCTTATCGATTTGGTCTTGGTTCAGACTCGACCATGCATCTTCTAATTTTGCCCAGAGATCCGCCGTACACGGTGGACAACATTGTCTGATTGCAGACAATGGCATTTCAATGTTTAGTACGCACCGTAAAATATGGAGGTGGCTCTGTGATGATGTGGGGTTCGCGCTCGCTTAGCTCACGCTCTGCTTACGAGGGGCCGCACAGTGGTTCGGAACGGCCTAATCTCTGGCCAAAAGTCGAAAAGTGAGAATAATAATTCCAAAATTTTCATTCATAGGTTTTTGGGGTTGCTGATTACGAATTTGATATAAAAAATGTAAAATTCAAAATGGCGGACCAAAAATAGCGGACATTTTGAAAAAATAATCACTTTTTCGCTCCGAAAACTTGCATCATTGAGTTTTCGGGGGCGCTGAGCACGAATTTGATATTAGATTAATGACATTTGAAATTCCAAAATAAAAGAACAACTTTGTAGAATATGTAAATACTTATTTTATTTCACATTACATTACATTAATTAAAAATCATAATCTTGGTCAGATGGATCGGTTTCTGCTAACGGTAAGCTAGTATTTGCGACATTACCTTCTGGTGTTGCTAGTAGAAGTTGTATTACATCAAAGGGTAATGGTGCACTATGCTTCATTTTTTATTTTTGAAAACTTATTATGAGTGAGTCCGAGGATGCAAGAAGCCGACAAAAACATCAGCCATTGTTTTCTCTCGCGTAGATTTCGAGAAAAATTTTATTTTAAATCTTCATTCACAATGCTACACCGTTGCAATGAACCCTCCATACCTGGGACCTTTTAAGCCTCAGGTATAAAAAGTTGATCGGAGAGAATCGCCATTAGTCACAGTGCGTAACGCGCACGACAGCGTGCACGGTGACACTAAAATCGTTATTATTCAAAACGGCCAACTTTCGAGCAGCTAATTCTTGAAAATTTCATTAATAGATAGTTCAACAAACATGTCCCTGTCAATGCCAGCGTTAAAATGTGTTAAAATTGTTTTGTATCGACACAAATGTATTTTTAAAGAAGCGAAAAAATATAAAAATCACGACTACCTTTAGCATAACGGTTCATAAATAACGACACACATTTTCGAACATTGAAGTACATAAAATGTTTCTACATATCTTCATAAACATTTTCCATTGTGGAAAATTGAAATCGGACGCGTCGTAAAGTTATGTATGATTTTCTGGAGCACTGTATAACTGGGCACTGAAGCGTTGCGCGTGTGTTCCTACGAGAGGCAACTTACGACTGTCGCAGGAAAGCAGGTATACAATATTGTGATCTCTGCTTATGCGATCTGAATGCCCCAAACCCCCCTCTACAAGAAACCATTTACAAAACATCGATCTTTCAACCTTCATTTGTCGACTTTTGGCCAGGGAATCGGCCGCTCTGAACCACTGTGGGCCGGTCCGGGAGGCTCATCGAGTTACGGGCTCCCACTTTGCGTGCTTATAGTGTGGGTAAGGTACTAACCAAACCCCAAAATTGTAGGGGCCAACTTGGCTCCTACAAAGATGGGAGCCCGCTCACGTACCGTAGAGTTTGTACATGTTACACAACGAGGCGAGCGGCCCAGCGGTAAGCGAGTAAGACTCCGGATCTGGAGGTCTCTAGTTCTAGTCCCGTCTATGCTATTTTTTTATTTTTTTCAAATTACTCTTGAAATTTATAATTTATGATTAAGAAATTGCAAGATTTTTGAAATAACAAATTAACGCGCCTTTATTGATAAAAACTTACGAATTAAATGTCATTTTTTGTTTCCAAATCTCTTGCAATTTTTTAAGTTTTGTTAAACACGTTAGCCGTAATTTAATTAAACAATTTTGTCTTGATTATTAAATTTTTTTCAATTTTTTGATATCTCCTTCGATGGGACAGGGAATATTTAAAATCTGTTTTATTAATTAAAAATTTCTTCAAGAAATATTTTGTTAATATTCAGGAGTACACTGTGCCGGGTAATAATCATTCCCGGACTGTCCCCACGTTAACTGTTAAAATATAAATATAAATCTGATAAATCGTGGGTAACGCCGCAGGGCGTAGCTAGTATGTGGCACTCATTTGAGGCTCATTTTTTCCATGAATTTGTTCAATTCACTTAATGGTTTTTAAGCTCCATTGAATATCTGTTGTTTCTTAGCCATCAACGTAGATTCAAGTAAATATGTATTGAAACAAAATTAAGATTTGAAGCAAAATACATTTTTCTCGAAACCACGTTTTTTGAACTGGCGCGGACGATAATCCGAGCAATAATAGTCGGATATGTAAAATTTGTACAGGAAAGTTTTTGTAATTATAATAGCTACTGTGAAGCATAATCATGCTTGATTTTACTTATTTTTCGGAGTATGGCTACGTTTCGAAATAAAAAGTATTATTTGTACCTAAAACATTTTCGTTCAAGATGCTTTAAGAAGTACTAATTCTAAAAAACGGTTAAATATAACGGTAGCTATTACGATTATAGAAAATGTCGTGCAAAAATTTTACATTTCCGACTATAATTTCCTGAGTTATCGTCCGTACCAGTCCGAAAAACATCGTTTCGAGACACATTTATATTGTACATCAATTATTGTGTTTTTTCAATAAAAATTTACATGAATCTACTTTAATGTACGTGGAATAGCATACCTTTAATGGAACTCAAAACCCATTAAGTGAATTAAACAAATTCATGAAACAAAGCTTATCTTGCTGACCGTCAGAGTGGGGTCCTGCCTAAAAAGGTTGACCTTATGGATTTCAAGTTAGATTGGAGTTTGGTATTCACTATAAGTTGACAGTCGGAGTAGGTTGAGTGTTCCATAGTTTCGAAAGCGACTGTAGCGAAAGCGTGGAAGAGCGGGCCATCTCAAGATGGTGAACTGACGCGATCACGCACAGATATGTTGCAATTAGATTTCCTAACACGTGCATTTTATTCACCTTAAGAATATATGGCACCTAACGTGTGAGAAACTCAAGCGAGTGCATTCAAGCACAAGCTTGGAAAAAATAGCGATGTTTGTGCGAGAAATCGGGGATTTTCTTATGTGGTCACCGGCGCCGACAGACCTCAGTGGAACGCCAACGGATACGAGGAACAATCGTATAATTGACAGCAGTCAATTATGTACATGAACATTCCAGCAAATCTTGCGCACTCGTCAAGCGAAAATCCGAAGCGTCGGTGCTCGCAATTCAACTCCAAATATATCGCATCGAATCACTGCATCACCAAGTGTACGCGCGGAAAATACAGCAATACCGACCGTTCATAAAGACGACGTTCGCATTCTTCGGCGGATTGTAAGAGAGCCAACGCAATTTTCAATCAGCTAGAAAATAATCATCGCGACGAGCGGAATATTTGGACACTCAATTTCATCACATCCAGTGGACGCAGATTTCGCGTATATAAACAAATCGACAAAAGAGGGAAGTCGATCGCGGTACAGCGACAGGCCGAACGATGAGCTTGGCAAAATCGGCACATCGCAAGGGATGGCAGCATACGTGCCCGGCAATCGCGCGGCAGCAGCACAGCCACGCGCAGTGAGGGCATAATAGCGATGACCTGAGGCGTGTATAACCGTCCTATACCGACGGAGATCGAGACTCGCGATAACAAGGGGCCTCCAGGGTATTTGTTTACATTAATATTAGTAACTTGTTGATATTCCTCTTCTATCCCATTGTTTTGATTTTTCAGACCGAAAATGGCAGACTAAGAATATAAAACTCTGTGCCGCCAACGAGCTACGTTGAATGCCCAATTCATAAGAATACGGAAATTTCTTGACGCTCAGAGGAAAATTAGTTCGTAAGACGCGCAAGTCAAATTGACGCCAGCAGAGCAATTGTTCAGGACCTTTGACGAGGTGCAGATGGCTATTGAAAATAAGAAAGAGAACGCCGGGACTTAACATCCGGAGTACATGGCGCTGTATGAGGGTGAACGAACACTTTTTAAACAACGTATTACACAGCAATAACAAAGGCTAATCAAATTATTCAGAGACATGCTCAGCAATCAAACCACGACCTTCAGGCTACTGGTGTCGAAGCCCCAAGAATGGTGGACATAAGCCTACCGGGGTTGAAGATTACCGACTTCGATGGAAGTTGCGAGAAGTAGATCCTGTTCAAGTACGGATTCAAATCGGCTGTTCGTGATAATTGAAAATTAATGGATATTTAGAAGTTTCAATATCGGCGGACTGCTCTCAATGGCGAGACAGTCGACATTATTGTAACGATGGCTACGACACCCAAGAATTATCAACGCCTATGGGATCTGTTAAACGAGAACTACGGAAATAACAACAAATTAATCATTTACACACATGTCAGTAAGCTATTGGAGCATCCGGCAATTATAAGAAATAAACCGAAGTCGTTGAGAGAATTCATGGTACACATTTGAAAAAATCTGAAGGGACTGGAAGCTTTCCTAATTCCTACGGATTAGATGAGAGATGTAATTCTCATTCATCTCGCAAAGGGAAAAATTAATTTCATTAGGCAGCGTGACTGGAAACAAGAATTCGGTCAAGATCTAGACAAAGTTCTCACCATGGACGATTTACTCAAATTTCTCACTTCCAAGTGCAACTATCAAAGTGCTTTCATTCCAAAGGACCCTTTGGAAGTGGTCAAGATCAACTAGCCAAAACAAGAGCAGTTGAAATCATCGGAGGGCAAAAACCCGAGAGAACGGTATCGTTATCAAAGTTCTCACCATGGACGATTTACTCGAATTTCTCACTTCCAAGTGCAACTATCAGAGTGCTTTCATTCCAAAGGGCCCTTTGGAAGTGGTCAAGATCAACTAGCTAAAACAAGAGCAGTTGAAATCATCGGAGGGCAAAAACCCGAGAGAACGGTATCGTTATCAACCACTACTTAAGATGCGTGCAGATACTGCGACGAGCAGCATTCGTTGTACATATGTCAAGAGTTCGGCTGCGAAACGCGGTAGTTCAGAGGAAAAACGCGGTAGACACTTAATTGAGAATCACAAGACTTTATTCCCAGTGATACAATAGACAGCGTAACGTCGCTACTCAGATGTTCGGAAAACTACTAACTAGTTAGCCTAAGAGGAGGGTGGTGGGGCACGTCGCAATCGCGGCGGAAAGGCCCTATTTGGAGGCGTGGATCGGTCGACGGCACGGAGCCCTCAGCTTCCGGGCGACGCAGGTACTTCTCGGACACGGGTGCTTTGGGAAGTACCTGCGTCGCATAGGCCGGGGGCTGACACCGGTGTGCCATCCCTGCGATAGCTGTCCGGAGGACACGGCACGGCATACGCTGGAAAAGTGTCTGGTGTGGGACGAGCCGCGCCGTGCGCTCATCGCAGCGATTGGCGGGAACGACCTCTCGCTGTCGGCGGTCGTAGAGGCCATGGTCGGCAGCGAGGATGCTTGGGTCAGGGTCGCCTCCTTCTGCGAGCACATTATGTCCGCGAAGCAGGCGGCCGAGTGGCAGAGAGAAGCACTCAGCTCTTTCCCCTCCCGCCCCCGGCGCAGCGGCCATCGCCGCAGGGCTGGAGGAGCCCGTCGTTTGCCCTGTGGGCCGGAAGTTGGTGTAGCGTAGGTGTTCCACGCTCGCCTTTCGAGGAAGGGGGCGGCCTGAGGGTCGCCCAGGGAGTCGGGACCCACCGTACTCGCGGCGGCGGGCCGAGGCCTGCCGGGGGCGCGGTGAATGCGCGAGCGAACCCCGCGCCCCCGACTATAGGCGGGAGATGGAACACCGTTGTGGTTTGAACCGGTAAGAGCCCGGCACGTCCCCCCGCCGCCCTCAAGGTGGGGGATTGTCCATGAGGATTCCCACCACGATAGAAAAAAAGGAGGAGGGTGGTTCTTATAACAATAACCTGCGAGAAAGTCGTGGTGTGGTGGGGAGGGAATTTGGGAGTCAGATCGTTCTGGAAACAAAAACCTCTTAGGAGACGCTAGGAACGGCAAGTGTTTCAGATTTGAGGTATGCCAAGCCATATAGATTGGTGATTTATGGCTGGACTGTGGAAAATGAAAAAACAACTTTTTGGGCCTCTATCGGGGAACAAAGACTATTTCCATTTATACGGAAAGATGCCCCAGCGATAGCGAGGGTGCAGCTGTAGGAAGTCATTTAGGCAAGAAAGGAATGCGAGAGTCGCATGAGAAAGAAGAAAAAAGGTGGCTGGGGAGACCTTCGTCATAATATGCAGGACCTACAACGTTCACACAAATGGTCATGTTGTATATGTACACTAACATATGAAATGTATTCAACTGGTATTGAGCCGGTATTGAAACGGCCGTGGGCTGAGTACCTACGACGACTTAGAAAAAGAATAACAATCAAATCACATAACCTCGTATAATAATAATAAATAAAGTTCGTTAAATAACTTATCCATAGATGGACATATGCATTCTCACAAGTAAAATTAACATGGGAGGATATAAATATAAGACAAATTATTGAACAAATTGCCTTCTAATCGCGAATACGATAAAGGACTCCGAAGTAAAACGCTAGTT
The DNA here is from genome assembly GCA_951802705.1 of Netelia virgata. NCBI lineage: Eukaryota > Metazoa > Arthropoda > Insecta > Hymenoptera > Ichneumonidae > Netelia > Netelia virgata. The sequence continues at coordinate 13,937,253 of OX637866.1, forward strand.
GAAGCCCGACCGAAGACGCAAGTCGATGGCAAGGGAATTTTGCATACTACTCCGGCAGGAGTCAGTTATCGGGAAAAGGATTAAAGGTCTAGATGAGGGGTCATCAAATGGCGGTCCGCCGTCCGGATTCGGACTACCGACCTATTTTGTTCGGATCGCCGACAAGACCTTAAGAAAACAGTAAAATTCATACCTCAACTTTTTATTCAAGTACGTAGGTTAGAAATCAAAGAATATTATTATCAGAATCTGTGGTAATTTGCTTTAGGTTGTGCTTTGTCTCCTCTGTCGCTTTGGTTTAAATATTCTACTCTTTGCTGCCGCTCATCGGAAAATCACGCCTGCGACCGACGCAAGACGCGAACGACGGTCAGGCCTCAGTAGGCAGACGTGCGGTGTGGGGGCAGGCGTCAACGCCCGGAGCAGTTCACTTCCTCTACCCCGCACTCGCTGTCGCCAACAGTACGCGCACTCAACTCAGTGACGCAACAAGAGCTTGTGTTCTCCGGCCTACGGACTTAGTACCTGCCTACATTTATGAGTTGCTTTGTTACGATGAACCCGAAAAAACGGTAGAAGCCGAAAATAGATAGTTTTTACCAGAATGGATCAATTTATATTGCTTTACGCTGCCAAATCGTGCTGAAGCAGTACCAGTGTGTTTGATTTGTCAACAAGCGGTGAATTTAATTAAAAGTTTGAATATAAAACGACATTATGAGACAAGACACAAATCATTTGTCAACAAATTTCCTTCGTAACTCGAAAATCGCAAGATTATCTTCAAGTTACACATCTTCGACCCAGATCATGAGTCGTTCAATGACTGAACAGAAGAAATGTGGCAAGGGGTCTTTATGTATTTCTTGAACTGTTGCTAAGCATATGAAACCATTCACCGATCCAGACATAGTTAAGAAATGCATGCTCGAGGTAGGTACCGTTTTGTTTGAGAATAGAAAAAAAGTCATTGAGACTATTCGACGCATACCGATATCTACATCTACTAATACAAGAAATACACAAGTTTTTGGCAGAAGAAAATCACTGTGATGTGAAACCGTAGTTAAAGAATGCAGACTATTATGCCTTAGCTGTGGATGAATCTTGTGACGTCACGGATAAAGCACAACTGATTATTTTTGTACGTTACCTAGACAAAATAAACAAATTTTTGCTGAGGAATTGTTGATTATTTTACCGTTATTAGGAAGCACTAGAGGAGAAGATATTTCCAAGGAGATAATCGATTGTTTCGATAAATATGGGTTAGACTTGAAAACACTAATATCAGTAACTACCGACGGTGTGCCAGCGATGGTTGGAAGCAGTAAAGGACTAGTTCACTGGTTGAGGACCAATGCAAAATGCAATAAAATTTGATTTCCTACTGCAGCATCATACATCAAATTGTGCTTTGTTGAAAACTTAATCCTAATGTCGAAAGTACTATGCAAAACGTAATTAAAATAGGAAATTTCCTACGGGCCAAATCATCACTGAAACATCGTCAATTAAAATCTTTTCTTGGCGTAATTAATCCACAATATGACGATCTACTGCTGCACAACAATGTAAGGTGGCTAACTTGCGCCAACTTAACTCCAGACTTCAGGCCGCTAGTTGAAAGTAAAAAATGTAATTTTTCTCATTATTATTGGGTACTTTGTTATTTTTGTGCATTAGCTAATTAGGTATTTCTTCAAAAAAAAAACAGATTTCTTATAATTTTATTTATAACTAGCTGTGCCCGCCACTTCGTTCATGCGGGACTTGGACAAATAGCAGTTTTTATGTTTATATTCATATCTTCAGAACCCTGTAAGATATCGAAACGAAATATACACGAAAATTTAAGTTAAAATGCCTATTTTAATTTCTAAAATTTTCGTTGAAAACTGTAGAGCCGTTTCGGAGCCTATTCGAGACAAATGTTCAGACAGACAAACGAAATTGTAAAAACGGTCATTTATGATAAGGCATTGTATAAATAGTGGTTTTCGCTTCAATTCTGGTATTTTTTTTTTAAATCACAGACATACACTTTAATTTTATTATTGGTTGGTATGGTGTTACGACCTGCTAAACTCATCCGAGTATGAGGATACGTATCGCGGTTCGACCTCTCTTTTCGAGGCAGGGCAATTAAGTCCTTTCCTCAGGGCCGGAAGTCTCGCCTTTATTTAACTGTAAGATTCGTTTAGAGCGATTTTCAACTAAAACAGCACCGTCGGTTGCGAGAGTCGGATGGTCAGGTTTGACTACGCGAAAGATAGATAAATATTTCGACTCACTCTTTCGTTCATCATGTGATGCTGAAGACTCGTGGATGCTCGAAGTAACGCAGTGGTGACTCTGGAGACTCGGCGAGGACCGAAGGAAATATGATTGATACTCGAGATTTAATACAAAATCTTTGTTCGTAGCAAAACTTTACTGACTCTAAGCTATTTTACAATATACGACTTTAGTCTGAGTGAGTTTACAACTTGATACTCCAAACGGACGACGAGCGAGAATGCTCCGCAGATTTTGTTGCGTAAGGTGGTTGCGTTGCTGGTTCCCGTTGAAATTGTAACTGACGTCCTGGTAAAAAAGTCGCCTTTTTATACTAGTTTTTGGTGGATTAGGTACAATTCCTGATTGGTCGAGGTATTATTGATTTCTCTTATGATTGGTAGTTGATAATATTTCCCCAGATGGCATATAGGGGATTCTTGGAATTAGAGTTCCGTAGTAAGAAGGGGTGATAGGTACAGATATTCATTGCGTTTTTTTCACCCTCACGTAGGGTTAGCGGAAGTAACACCTCAGTGGGGTGTCAAGATATCGCTAAATAGTCCGTCGAAAGATCGGACTGGTGGGTACACGATTAGAGCAAAGATCTGGGCCCTGGGTAGTCGCATATATATCTATTAGGCGTGCCAAATGGTGCGGCAGATGGCATTTCGTCAAATTATATGATATTATAGGTGAGGTTTTCTTGGTTTATATAATGTAAATTTACATTGTTTTAAGAGTATAGAGAAATATCGTCGGATCGTAACAATGGTATGGTATAATAATATTATAAACTTAATATACTAATAATGTACACTCAACACAACAATTAACGGAGTAAGAAATTTTCCTGAATCTTTTAGTGTGTTTTGAAACACTGTATCTCAGTGAAAAATGGTCGTATCAAGATAAAAAAAAGTATTTTGAAGATCAAAGATTCTAGTTTTTAGATCTTCCGGCCAAAAAATTGTATGAGCTACTGTTATTACGCAATCATAAGAAATAGCGCGGAGAACAAAATTTGAAATTTTTTCTTTTTTATTGACCCGGTCCACGGGCTTGGAATTTTATTTAGTTGAACAACTATACGGACCAGATAACCTATTGTTTCAGCTTCTATTTTATTTTTATTTATCTCTTTGAGTAAGTTTTTTCCTGAGATATTCGACTTTTAATGAAAAAAGATCCTTTCGCATTTTGCCATCGATATCTTAGGAACCAATGACCGCTCACAAAATTAAAGGACAGTTTAAAACTTGAAAATATTTTCTATAAGAGTCTTTCGTAATTTTTAGGAATTTTATTTTATTTTCTTCATCGATTTGAAGAAAGTATAAACAAGTAACTTTTTTCATTGTTTTAGTAAACCTACCGCGTATTGACAAATGTTGATAGAGAGACCAAGATTTTCAGAATTGTGTACAGATCAATGTACCCTCAATAGCCCTGTAAATTTATTAATTGATCCATTGAACTGTTTTTCCGGACCGATTGATCAAAGTTTACAAATGAACTGAAGGAACAAGAATTATGTTCCTAAAAACGGTGTAATCTTCATAAAGATGGGAAAATAAATTTTGTTCGACTTTTCTTACAAGTTTACCCAGTTACTGGTTTAAGGGATCGTCTCAGTGTGACCCTTCGAAAAACCACTGATTTTCGTGTTTTTTTTTAAATGTTGTAATAAACTAATCGGTCTGGTTTTCTTTTTATAAATAAATACATTCATGCCGAATACAAAATGATTTGTTTACGTTAATTTATTTAGTATATAATAATTAAATAAATTGTTGAAATGACACGTTGAAAAAAAGATGCTGTACGATGTCCACGATTGCGGCCGCAATTTTGATCTGAAACAAAAACTTCAAAAAGATTATTAATCTGTAGGAAAGTCGTTATCGCGCTATGGAGTTTTTTTTTAATTTGACAAAATGACGGCGGTTTGAACAAAAAGTATCGAATTTGGCCCTTTTTCGACAGTTTTTCGTAAAAAAAAAATAGGAAGATTTAAAAAAAGCTTCCATAGCACGATAGAGAATGACGTTAAAAATGTTCTCTCAAAATTAGAAATAGGTATCTTCAAAACTCTCCTTTTGAGAGTGGACACCGTTTTGAAAAACACCATACCAAGAAAAACGCGTTGAAAGATTGAAATTAGAAATATTTAGATAAATCGTTTACTTACGACCAATCGGCGATGCCAGGTCCATACAATATCCCTTCTGCTTCCTCGAACTGCTCATTTTCGGCTGAAATTTCGTTTCGACGAGCTGTCCTGGCTTCTTTGCTGTCCAGAGAGCTTCGGCGTTCTGCAATTTTGATGCGCTCCGCCTTATATTTTGCAGCGAAGTCTGCGGCTATCGGCCTTATGGTGCACCCCATTGTCTCCAGGATTTTAAAAATTGAATCGAACCCCTCGTTGAACGTACAGGCTGCACAATACGTCGCGATTTCTATAGTTTGCTTCCCACAGAATATATGTTTGGGAGCGAGTTGCCACACGCAATGATTGAAACTCTCATTGTTATTTTGAGTGTATGCGCCCGTACATCTCTCTAACAAATCGTCGGTGGTCAAATCTTCGTAAATTGGCTTCAAAACCTCTTGGACATCGTCATCGAGCGCTGGGGGATGAGAATATTTTTCCTTGAATCCATTGGCCTCAGTTATGCGTCATTCGCACCACAAATCTCCTCCCGAAGGACAATAATGATGCTGGGGGTTCTCATCAGTTGAGATTTTGTGATAAAACGTCGCCCATATTGCGTTCCTCATGTTCTCAACGGAATCGGAGTTTCGACGAACTGCTAAGCCATAATATTCCGAAAGATGTGTTAACAACTTTAGTGTCAATTGCACTTTTTTTGGTTCGGCAGCAGGTTTTTCTGTTGTATTTGTTTTTCTTTTCGAAATACCCGAAAGCTTGCCTGTCTTTACTTGCTTGTCTGCAATTTGCTTCTTGGCTTTCTTCAATTGTACCAACCTTTTTCTCGCTTCGTTTCCCCTTTTGTAAACACGTGTTTGACGTGCAGAACGCATTCTTTTTTTTTACCGTGAAATCGTCGCCATAAGGCTTGGCTTCTAACAACATCTTGAAGGTCTTTGTATCTCCATCTCCAATATAGTATCCGTATTTTGCATTGTGTAATTCCCCAGATCTCTTGAAACTTTCGATCATGCCATCAACCTCCATTTTTCCAGCGCTGCCTTCGTGATTCACGTTGCACTCCGGTTCGAGCGTCGCATACCATGCATCGTATTCGATCGTGTTCTCTCTTTCCTTCCAAAGTGAACTAGCTCTGCAAAAGCTTGCCCGAACAGCAACGTTCAAGACTTTATTGGTGTATTTTCCAATCACAGACACGATATCCATGCGCGAAGTAAAACCGCGTTTCGACCAGGATCCATCACCAGACACCGTGAGTATATCCGCGCGATTTCCCGCTTCCAAATTTGTTTCCTTTTCTTCGGAGCCTGCCTTTCGGATAACAGTCACGTATACCGTTTTTACAATATGCAGCGTTTTTAGGATTCCGTAATAAATTGTGCTGTTGAAAGTTGAGGTTAGATTCATCAATGCGGTAAAATTTCTGATGCCATGTATGCCGATGCCGAGTATTCGCATGACGAAACAGAAACGACGGTTGATTTCGTATGCATTGTTTATCAGCGGACAAGAATTGATCTCGGCCGGATCTGAACACAAACACTGAAACCAAATTTTGAATCCCAATCCTCGAATCGATTTTTTATAAAATCTCACATCACTATCACACTTTTGCACTTGAGGAGTTGTTGCAGAGCACCGAAAACTAAGAAAAATTCGATTAAAACATAGCTGAATGTTTGATCGATTCTAACGTCAAACTCCGGACTCTTTCTCGCTATTTTCACCGCCGAAGTACTTGCAAATGATGTATCCGTCTCAATGAAATGTCGATTTGTTCCCTTGAACTTTGCGGGTCTCTTTCTATCACTTCGTGGGTTTGTGCTCCTCGCGCCTTTTCTGTCCATCTTGATTTCTTCTTGGGGGTTTCACTCGTATGTCTATTCGTGGTGGATGTTAAAAACGAACTGAAATGCTTGGACAGTTTATTCTGCAAAGTTATAGAACCTAAGCACCTTAGAAAGGTACACGCGCAGGTAGAAAAATAACAAAAGGATAACGGTTGAGCGGCGCGACGGACTGGGCAGATGTCCTGCTCCGTTTCCTTTCTACAAGAAACGCTGTAGCGACCGTAATAATTTGAATTTCGATTAAAAATTTTGAGAGAATGTTTAGAACAATGTATGCTAGACGATAATGAAAAAAACTTTTTTTTGAAAATTTCACACTGAGCCGGTCCCTTGATTTGAAAAAAGTTTCGAAGAATTTTTGTTTTAATATTTATTTGGTACGAACCAATTTGCCTACTAACAATTTACCCGAAGGGATCCGCAAATATACCTCGCCATGCCATGCGCCACGGAGTCCGCTGATTCCCAACGGAACACGGTGACGATTCCCCGAACTCACGACCATAGACTGAGAAATGCAAACGATCAATTCCTCGAAATCACGATCATAGACTAAGAAATGCGAATGATCGATTCCTCAAAATTACGACCATGGATTGGGAAATCGCCGAAAATACAAACGACCGATTGCTCAAAATAGATTGAGAAATCTTCGAAAATGCAAACAATCGATTTGCCAATCGGTAACCCGATACTTCCCAGTTGCCCCCACGAGACTCCAATAGCACCTTCGCGCTAGGGTATCGAGGGTTCTTTCCGACCGATTATTCGACAGTCTTAATTGATGTCTTCGTCTTAGCAGACGTATCAACGGTCTACCGATACTCGTTCCCTAGTGGCAAGTTCACTCCCATACTTAGAGTCTCGTGAGTGTAACAGTGAGTTCGGGAAAACCAATAAAGAATCGATTACAAACTCTTCACGTTAAACTTATCCTTAGTGGCTCTTAATGCAACCCAATATACCTCGGTACCGCGATAATTACCTTAGCGGTATTACGCATCTGAATATATTGGGATCATTTGTAACTTCCCAAACATATCACCTCGTTCGAAATAATTATACGCGCCGAGTGATACATTATCATACTGTGAGTATTCGTCTCGCGCTGAATCAGTGAAACGCCGATCGTCACTGTGTGCGCGTATAAACCTGTAATCACACATACAACAATAAAACATACCGCCGACTAACTGGTGAGTTGTATCCAACCACATCGAGGAAGCTCTTATTCTACCTTCTCGAAGCACCGAGCAATCCAGCGGCGTCAGCGATACACGTATACACATACAACACCAGGTGAGGTGCGCAACCCCGCTTTAACTAGGACAGAGATCCGCGTGTCGAGGCCCTGACTCGCTCGACTGCAACAATATTAAATTCATAATTACTAATAAATCAATAAATAATTTTACGCTAAGACCAAAAATCGGGTCTTAACATAGTTTTTAATTTTTTGATTTAAATTCGTAAAAACAAAATTTTTTAAACCATACTGTCTCATTTTGAAGCAATTCGGCCCTTCTGTAACTTCATTTTCCTCCATTTAAAGAAAAAAAAATCATTTTAAATTTGTTTTCTTTTTTAAGCAATTCGATCGGTCTGTAACTTGGGTTTCCACATTTAAAAAAATCAATTTGATTTTTTTTTCCAAATTGAACAAGTAACTAGTACTAACTTGTAAGAAAAGTCGAAAAATTGGTTTTTCCATTTTTATGAAGATTACACAATTTTTAGAAACAAAATTCTTGCTCCTATAATTCTTTTGTAAATTTTGATCAATCGGTCCGAAAAAACGGTTTAATGGATCGATTAACAAAATTCCACGGCTATTGAGAATGCATTGAGCTGTAAAAAATCTTGAAAGTCTTAGTCTCCCCATCAATATTTGTCCATCCGCGGTAGATTTACTAAAACATCGAAAAAAGTCACTTTTTTATACTTTTTTCAAATCGATGTGGTAGATAACAAAAAGTTGTTCCTAAAAATTACAAAAGGATCTTATCGGAAATATTATCAAGTTTTCAAAACTATCCTTTAATTTTCTGTCCGATCATTGGTTGCCGAGATATCGATGACCAAAGGCAAAAGGACATTAAAAGTCGGATATCTCAGCGAAAAATTGACGTAAAGAGATAAATTAAAAAATAAAATCTAAAACATCAGGCTATCTGGTCCATATATATATTTGTTTAACTGGAAAAGAAATCCAAGCCCGTGGAGCAAAGCAGAAAGAGACAAAATTTGAAAAAAAAATGTTTGCGCTATTTCTTATGATTGCTTAATAACTGTAGCTCATATATTTTTTTGGCCGGGAGATCTTAAAACTAGAATCTTGGATCTTTAAAATGGATCTTTTTTTTTATCTTGGTACGACCATTTTTCACTGATTGTGAGATACCGTTTTTCAAAAAACACAAAAAAAATTCAGGAAATTTCTTTGCACTTTTAATTGTTGTGTTAAGTGTATATAGATTTGACATTTTAATTAAGTCTTACAAGGGGACCTTACGGTCTCGGAAATTCAGTTCGGGATGAGACTTCGCAGGTTAGTAGTATATCTTAACGGTATCCACCGAGTAAAGTAGTAAAGCGGACTAGCCACAAGATTCCGAGAAAGAGAGCTCTAAAGTTTTACGCGCAGCTCATATACTCGTCGATTTCTACACAATGCTATTGTGTGATTTCTACACAGTGAAGTGGCTGAATTAGTAGTGAGTTTGGTTGCCACATGGACGATCCAGGTTCGATGCTACCTTTGGGAATTTTCTTTTATTATTTTTTGTTTTCAAAATGATAACATCTTTTAAATAAAGTTAATGACCTGAAAATATAATCAATTAAATCCTAAATGATTTTATTTAGTTGTGAAAGGCCTGTTATAGTTATTTAAAATGTGAATTAAAGATAATATTTTATTTTTAAAAAGTATAATAAATTCAAATGCATGGAGGCAAATAAAAACTTGAATTACCTATAAGCAATAGAGCAATAGCTCTGCTTTTCCACATACAAATTTGTTCACATTCAAGTTTATTTACTGAACGAATATTTTTAACCTCACTACACCTTGAAATGTCTTAAAATTAAAGTTTTAATGTTCCTCCATGCATTTAAAGTTATTCAACTTAAACAAAATTATCTTTAATTCACATTTTACATATCAATTAGCGTTAATCATTTGAAAGATCTTTATAGATGGGGCGAATATGTTTCTCAATTTCTTCGTTAATTGAATTTGCGGATTTGCGTTACTGAACGAAAACATCGAAATTGTTATCGGCTCAACGAGAAAATAGTGTGACGAAATTCCGCATGGAGCGGTGACGAAATGTTCTCGCGAGACGGGTGTGGTAACTGCTAAAGGAGGAGACATACGGGTGAAAAGTCATAACCCATAGGCCACATAGCCACACATCTATGCCCAAATACAGAAATCGCTTAGACAGCGTTGTCCGGCCCCCTCTGAAGTCGATTGCTACGCGTGCCGCCCAAAATATAGACGCCGGCCCGCTTTCCACAAAAACATAAATTTCCATAATTAAGTCATTTGCTATCAAATGATACAAAATAAAGCCCAAAATGTGTGTGGTTTCATTGAGCATGAAATGTTGGCTTCAACATGATAAGAAATATGGCGCGACTATGACAATTTTATTATTTTTCTTCATTAACGAAAGCACTTTTTTCGAAATTGAAAACAAATCTCAGCATCTTTTTACCACAATTCTCTTTGTACCCTCAAAATATTCAACCCGATGGAGTCGCTCAGACAGAAAAAATGATAATATTTCAGCATTATTCTCGATCTAACAAGACAATATACGACTGTATATTGTCGTTGACGTCAATTGTTATGTAAGTCAAATTTACCAATTATATGTTCTAGTTTTTGGTAAATTGGTAGATTCGTAAATTTAACGCAAGACTGCGCAGACACAGCGGAGACAGTTTCTTTACTGCGAGGCAAAGGAAAATGCAGCACCAGTGGAGGCAGTTTTTGTTAATGCGCAGAGACAGCGGAGGCAGTTTTTTTTACTGCGAGGCAAAGGAAAAGGCAGCGCGAGGACAGTGGAGACAGTTTATTAACTCCAAGGCAAAGGAGAGATAGCCACGCCTCCTATGGCAGAATATCGAGATCCCATTCCCACTATATGTATACTACTTATACTGCAGAGCCCGGCCGCCTCTGAAGCCGACTGGGACACGTGCCTCGTGAAATACCGACGCCAGCCCGCTTTGCACACAAACGTAAATCGTCATAATTCGGTCTTTTTTCATGAAATTATATGAACGACAAAATATTGCCTGACGAAACTATTCTATTTCACGATTATTCTGTAACTAACACCACAATACAGCACGACATGACCAACGATACGAGCGATGCCATTTAGACCAATTGTTGTTTAAAGACAAATTCAGGCATAAGATGTTTTATCTTTCAGGCTGTGCGAGACACCGTAATGCATAAGATAGAGAGAGACATCGCAACGCACGAGAGAGAGAGAGAGAGAGAGAGAGAGAGAGAGACGCAGCACGGGAGAGCGCCTAGCGCTACGCTGCCGCGCCACGGGGGCACTAGTTCGCGCGGTCCACCGCGAGAGGGCCACGCGCGCAACGGTTCTCGCGCGCGACTAGTGGCCCTAGCGGATACATAAGCGGCAGCGGTGCGTCGAGGAAAGGCAGCCAGCACTTGTTGGGACACTCATCACCACAAGATTAACAGCTCGGTTTTTCTGCTAATACCGCTAACGACATGTGTCACGGCCTGACCAAAAGGAAATCCCGACAGGTCAAACTCTCACTGCAACTAGTCACCGAGTGAACGTTACACCGAATCACCATCCCGAGCAACGCATGCCCAGGTCACCTAACAAGACCAACTCGCTCGTGCCTCTGTACTTGGGACGTCCGCATCCGCCGATGGACCTCTCCCAGCTGGGGTAACGCAGTGCCGGCTCTTCTGTCTCCTCTTCGAGCTACGCCTCCTCGCTACAACTGCGCAGCCACGCAGACAGACTCCAGCAGAATTCACCGAGGCACACAAGCTTCAACCTCGGCAGATTTCAGCAGCCAACCTCGGCAAGCCAACGCCGAAACGCAGACCTCCTCGGGAAGCGAGTGGGAAGCGCCCACTTCTAGACAGCCAGCAACAGAAAAGAGCTTCAACTCACCACGACACACGCCACCTTTGCACCTTCTACCAGGGGTACGAACCACTGCCACGCAGCCACCCCTTCTGTGGAGCGAACACCCAAGAGCTCGCCCTGTATCTCTCACCGACGCAAACAACAATAAATAAAACAATACAATTCTCATCTATGTCGACTTAACAACGATTCTCTAACCTTCCCTATCGCTGCACCTCCACTTCGCAATTATTGTACGAGCTTTCGAACACACGCCCTAAGAAGCTGCCTATAGCTCGATCGGGCGAGCCATATACTTTCGGCGACAGTATATATATATATATATATATATATATATTGTGACAAGCTCTTTCCGTCTAAATTTCGCGAAAGACAAGAAGAGCTACCAGTACAAAATCTATAATGACGCCCAAAAATATTTCCTTTTATTCCGTTCTCCAATTGCCGATTGGGCGCCAGGTGTTTGTACCAACCCCGTAACACCAAGGGAGCTTACTTTTTTATTTCTCTTTCTTAATCGTTTCAGGGAAATGTTAGGGTTCAGAGGGCGAGCATCGATTACATTTATTTACGATAATATCTGAAATTAACGTGTGAGTATTCTTTCTAAAAGATTAACAAACGACTTATTTATCACTCCGGTCCACGGGTTGGACCTCATTCATAATTTACAATATCGCAATACAAAAATTATCCGCGCGACAATCACGCGCAACAAACAATTTATCGTACTTCTACGTGTCAGAGTGAGACAGCACCGTCCTCCGGAGACGCCGGTAGAGACAGCTACGTAGGTGCAACGAGAAGCGTTGCGAGATCGACACAACCTACTCCTACGCGTTCGACGATACGCTAGGCTCGTATCGGCCAAGAACATGTTGCACCAGCGTGCGCCTACCTTTTCGATTCGCCGAGATCCTTCGTCCTCGTCGCACAGTGTTCCTCGTGGCGTTCCTCTCTCGCTCGTCTCTCTCACACATACTCCGCTCGGCTGCCCGCTCTTTCACTCTCTGTTCCACACTACTCTTACTCTTTATCGTTACTCTTATTCTATCTAGTAATCGATCCGCTCGGGCTCGTGGTCGAGTTCTCACTATTCAAATTAGTCTTATCGCTACCGTGGTCGAGTTCGCACTCCCCCCTCCCAACTCGTCGCTCCCGCTAGCCGGCTTCGGCTTAGCCCTATCGGGGGGAGGAGGGGGTCCTAGCGATGATCGTCTCTCGATCGCCGGCACGGCCATCCATCTCTCTCTCTCGTTCACCGGGCGTCAACTCTCGCGTACGGCCGGCAATGTTTACCTCTCGCGACCTCGTGTCTTTGTAACTAAAGAATTTTCTCCGGCAGTGTACGCTTTAGAGCACGACTTCGCTTCACCACGGGTGCGAGACTGCGCGACTCTGCCTACTCTATCTCACTCTAATAGTCCGCCGAATATTTCGCTTTCACGCGATTGCGAGGAGTGTAACGCCTCGTCACAATATATATGACAGCCGGAATGGGTATTTTTTGTGGCGAACAACCGTTGGCGGTTCACGTCGTCACTTTCACCGAGAGCAGGAAGCGGCTGACGGCATCTCTGCTAATCGCTTGCCTTTCGGTCAAGTCGGTGGGTTTTTTAGGGTAAACCATAATTCCTCGAATTTTAGGTAAACGGAGGGATAGGGGAGTGAAGTAGAGTCCGGAAAGGCGGTAGGTTTAGGAGGAGTGATAGTCTGAGGAAGAGGGAGTAGAGGGTTAAAGTGCCGAAACCAGGCACCGTAATCCGGGAAGTGAGGGGCAAGGCGAGGATCGGTGAGCGAGGGATGTCGAAGAGGAGAGATGGAAGAGAGAATTTGCGGTTCGTGCTTTGCGGCACGCCGATTTTGCCTTCTTTAATAGGCGGGAGGCCGTTTGTGTGACAGAAAAATACTTCATTTGATAAAAACTGGTGTGGGTATCAGTGGGTGTGATTAAGCGTGATTATTTATTCGTTCGGAAACAGTGCTATGCAGCACGACCCGTGACGAGAGATCAACTCTCTTTTTTTCTTTTGAAAAATCTCTTTATTTAGTTACTATCACAGTGGTAAAGTACATTACAATTGTATTGTTGTTTTTGTCTGCATATCCCTGCTCTTTTTCAGCTTACTGTCAGGTTTTTTATTTTGTATTCTTATCATGTATGTTTGTGTGATAGTTTCGCTTATATTTATCTGTTTATTTTTAAGGAAAAATTGCAAAAAACCCGTCACATTAACTCAACTCGCAGTTAGAGGTTTGACTTATAATACCAGCGGGCGGTAGACACGCTGACGAGAAAGCGTTCGGGCATGCGCCACCAGGCGGCCGCGGAGAGAACTAGCATTACCGTTGCGAGCGCGAGCTCGGCCAGGCGCCGCCCGTCGGCCACTCGGCCGCGGAGAAGGCGGGTAGGGTCTGAACGTAGGTACTTATCCTATACAGATATAATGCCGCGATATTTCTTATGACTAATATATATATATATATATTGAAACCGTTTTATTTAGTTTCAATAAATTTAGTATTGTATAAAATTTAACAAGTTTTTATTAATTCATATCACCCGCCTTCGTCATACAGAAATTTGCGGTCGATAAGTGTTTTGACTGCTCTCTATATTATCCTATGATTGCTATCGTTCGCCTTGCTTCGGGCTCGCACCGTGGCTCCTCGATCGATGAATTGACACACGGCGTGTCTCTCTATTTATGTTTCGGTAATTGTTCTCTCCCAATGTGGTTAAAGTGTTGTGAATGCCTTGGATTTATCTGTTATTTGTGTTTCCTGGATCTTTTTATTTCCACAGGTGAGTAATTGTACTGTTGATTTCTCGTGTGAATTTCTAAGATATCTGATCTTAACTTTCTTTTAGTTTTGTTAAAATTCTGACAGATTGGTACCGGTGACGAGTCCTGAATATCTCGCCTCTGCCCCTTCCTTCTCCCATTAACCTTTCAGCCAACCTATTCCTTGGCTCCTTCTTTCTCTTAGTTCTTTATTTTTTTTCTTTTATGAATTTATTAGTTGTCCCCTGGCAAATTAATCCCGAAGGAGTTGCTGAGAAGATGTCAACGTAGTGACCTATCGAGGATTTCGTGATACCGGTACGTTACGTGTGATTTATCTTTATATTTCTGCCTAAAAAACTGGATGCTCCTTGTGTTCAAAACCAATAACTTAATCACCTCTATTCAGTCTTTTATGATTTTCACGTTTCCTTTTCACACTTTAAATTCCTCTACTTTTATTCTCTTTTTTCATTGGGTGAGATTGACTTAATCTTAACAGACGAGATTCCCTGGGTGTAGATGTTCATCTACACCGGGCTTCAATAAGTTTTGATCTGGTCAATCCTTCCGTATGAGATCAAAAATGTATTGCGAGTTCAAAATTGTTCTCCTTATCGTTCTTAAATTCTTATATTTATGTACGCGTGAGTGTCCTTTCATGTTGTGTCTTCCTTAGCCATCTTGCAGAGTTCTTGGAGAACTAACTTATCATTTCCTTTTATGTTTCAGGTTACCTTCACCGTCTGTCGTACCATCACAATATATAAGGAAATGATTCCGAGAGTGGACGGATAACATATATATGTAGTGCATAAAAAAGGGACAAGACTCTAAAAGAAAGGAACAACGAGTGAGAGAGAGAGTATGACTGCGAGAGAGCGTGGCTATATTATGAGAGAGAGAGAGAGAGAGAGCGAGGACGAAGAAAAGATAAAGGAGATGGGTGTAAGAATTTATTCGTATATTCCAATTTGTGTATCTTATACGGGATCTCAATGGGTTTCTGAGAGAACGTATGCTCCAGGAATTCCTTGGTATAATAACCGTGAGTTCTATCCCGTGAATAGCCGTAATATTCAGCGGTAATTTTCCGTAGCTGGTTTTTGCGTCCCCCTGATCGGCATTTCTTTCCCACTAGAAAGTTCAACATGAATTTAGACTATAGGGTCCCCAGGGGTTAGAAGAAGCCAAGGCTATTGGTAGGGAGTAAGGAAGACATCCTGTGAGTTCGGGGTGGTCCACGCAACTCAATGGATAAAAAATTTAGGAACAGAGTTTGTTCTTGTCCTCGCTACTCCTAGTTGTGGATGGGAAAATTATCGTACTCGGGGTCATTCTCGCAGTACAATATGTTATATTAGAGGATGGTCGAACGCGGGGTTGGTCCTCGCAATTCGACTTGCTGTTGAGAAGGAATTTCAAACTCGAGGTGGTCCTGGCAATTCGATTCGTTGTAAAGAAGGATGCTCGAATTCGGGGTGGACCTCGCAGTTCAATAATTCGTGGGAGTCAGTTAGTAACTTACTCTTTTCTATTTTTGGTTGTTGAGTTGAGACTGGTAGAGCAGTACAGAAAATTTGCTCTGTCCAGGACTTTTACAATTTTGAAAACTTAAGAGAAGCTTACAGGTTTGAATGTTGATTGAGAACTAACTTTTATGCTAAAATTCGGGCCTTATGTACTAGTCTATCAACTATCTTTGTCTATTGCGTAGGGGTTGGAGAGGGTAGTTTACAAATTCCTTATTGATCCAAAATCTACACCGTCTCCCACTCCTTACTTTTCCAATCCGAAGGAAATGTTGTCCTTATCGCCTGTCCCCACTCTTGGGCCCGAGTATCTCCCTACCGCGTTCATCCCTGAGTTAGGGTTGCGTCATGCGTTGGCGTAAGGAGGGAGCTCGTCCTTAAGGTGCGATGGTGGTTACGTTATGGGTATGTAACACCACTCATTGAAGATCAGCTGGACCGACTTCAAGGTACGAAGATTTTCAGCACCCTCGACTTGAAGAATGGCTTCTTCCACGGGCCAGTAGACGTTGCGAGTATTAGATATACCGCTTCATTGTTCCTGATGGACAATTTGAATTTTTGCGTGTTCCGTTCGATTTGTGCAATTCACTATGTGTGTTTCAAAGGTACGTAATCGCAATTTTTTGCGACGCGATTCGAGACGGAACAGCGCTAACGTATATGGACGATTTGATTGTGCTTTCGAAGAATTATGAAGACGGACTAGAACGGTTGAGGATGGTGCTTGAAACCGCGAGTAGAGCAGGATTAAGAGGCAGTGTAACACGGAGAAAAATTTCGACGGGTTCCCTTTCCCAGCGGTAGTGCAGAGCTCGCAGCATTTGGCTACGAGCCGCTGCGCACTACCGCTAGATGTCACGGCGCGCGTCTGCTGCGAAGCACCGGTACACGAGGCGGACTGAAGGCCCGCCCCGTTCGAAAATCTAATACTAATGCTCGGCTATGTACATGTAATATACACTAGTGTGCATGTTACATGTACGCTGCACGAATTTTTTTCTCGCTACAATATATAGCCGAGCGCACCAAACATTCAAGTTTGTTTTTGCTGCAACCACAACAATAAATAACAGAATTATGATAATTCTGAGTATGCAATGACAAACGTCGTTGGCATCTCACTCTTCAACAGAGCGGTTATTAATAATTAACATATTTGTTAATAAACATTTATAAACAATTAAAATTCTCTGTGTCCACTTTAGCGGACAGATTTACAACGTCGGACGTCTCTGACATCTCGCTCGTTAGCAGACCGAGTTTATTAATTAACATATTTGTTAATTCATTATTTTTAGAAATTAAAAATATCATCTTTTCATCATTTAGTAGGTATTGAAGAAACTGCGCTGAGATTTTATCATCATTTAGTATGTATTGAAGAAACTGCGCTGACTTTTTTCATCATTCTGTGTTTAGCAAAAAAGTTTTATTAAACGATGAAAAAATGACTGCAAAGTTTCTTCGATACAGACAGAAAAATGTCAGCGCAGTTTCTTCAATACCTACTAAATCATGAAAAAATGTTAGCGAAGCTTCTCCGATACACACTGAATGATAAAAAAAACTCAGCGCGGTTTCTTTAACACCTACTATATGATGAAAAAGTGTCGGCGCCATTTCTTCAATACATATTAAATGATAAAAAAATGTCAGCGCAATTTCTTCAATATATACTAAATGATGCCGTGCCGAGAACCGATCACAATGCTTCGGCTATGCATATATATATGCGTCTGGGTAATATACACCCAGTCATCTGTAAAGAAATATGAATTATACAAAAATGTATTTCTTGCAATCATATTATATGATAATCAGTTCTTATAAACTGATACTCTCTCCGTTCATTTTAGCGAACGGAGGAGGACAGCGACAGGCGTCGCTGTGACCTCGCTCTTTAGCAAGGTACTTATTAATTAACATGTGTGTTAATTAATAATTCTTATAAAGTAAAATTAATATATTTATCAATTAATAATTCTTATTAACTAAAATTCTCCCCGTCCATTGTAGCGGACAGAGGAGAACAGCGACATGCGTCGCTGAGATCTTGCACTTTGGCAGGGCAGTTTTTATTAACTGACAACAGTTTTTAGAAACTCTAATTCTCTTCGTCCGTTTTAGCGGACGAAAGAGAACAGCGACAGACATCGCTGGTATCTCGCTCTTTAACAGAGCGACTTTAGTAATTAACATATTTTACAATTAAGCTTATAATAATTATGCAAATATACTCTGAAAATAAAATATTAGTTTAAAATAGCTTATGGGAAGCTACCCGAAGGATATATCCTTCGGGTCGCGTAGAGGACCGAGAGCTCGTATCGCGCACACGACATGCTCAACGCGCACGGATTCTCCCTCAACCGCTCCCCTCTCAAGTGCGGGGTCGTCCTAATAGGCCGGTCAAACAAGAGGTTCGGGTCTCAATCCTCAAATTTTCGGAGCTATAGATTGAAATTCAGAGAGTATACGTAATTTTTAATTCTAAACAAGTTTTTCGTCTTAGTAATTTTCGACAAAATTGTGCGTTCGCGAGAAGAAAATTAAAAACTAAAAAAAGGGGGGGTCGAGAGTGGTTTTTGACCTCGCACGGCTGTGATTTTTCGATTTTCCAAAAAATTCAACTGCACGATGTTAGATAATTCAATTTCGCACAAAAAAGTCCGCGGCAGCACTAATCTATCTGTAAAAGGGGGGTGGTGAAACTTGTTCAAAGTTTTTATTTCGGCGCGCGGTTTTTTTGTAAGTCGCGTCTCATTAAAAAATTCATAGAAAATCAAATAACTTGAAAATAATTTTGTTAACACGGCAGTTATCTGTAGAATCGTTTGTTTTATAATTTACGTGAAATAAACAAATTCTATGTTTATTTATATCCGTTGTATCACAGTTTCAATATTTGAAACGGCTTTTTTTTGGTGTTCCCATGAACGAAACAATTTTTAGCCTAAATATTTAATAAACCTACTTTATAACGAAAAATAAAGTTCCTTGAAAGTTTCTCGTCGCTATCACCGTTTACGCGGTAATAACAAATTTTTACACGCGACGCGAGAGACAAAATTTTTAAACCCGCGACGCTGTATAGACAGATCTCTTATGGCTTATCTCTCTCTTACTCACAGCGCACATGGAGCCTTCGCTGGCTCAGTGCCGGCGCTCACGGACACACTCGCGCACATTTATGCTCTGACTGTGTCGCACGACGAAGCTCGTCGCTATAGCAACAGCGCGGCGTTCCTCGAGTCCGATGCGACAGAGAGAGAAGTATTAGGCATCAATGATGTGTGCGACAAAGATGTACTTACCCAACGCTGTTGGGAATGTAAGGCACTATACGTTTTCGCCAGTCCGGCCTTATTGTTAGACTGACAATGAGCTGGACGTGATTTGAGAGGCGGCAAGAAATATATATAAAATAAAACAAGCGAACGCGCCAAACCGCGTTCGCGTGACGCCTATAATGGCTTCAAGTAATCTGTGTTATATTTGCGATGAGACGGAATGTGATAATAATAAACTCATTACTCTGGCACGCCGAGAAATGGAAATATTAATTGAGTGGAGTAAAAAAAAGACAATAAATGGAGAATTTGGGAACAATCAAATGCAACAAATTTTCCAAATAATGGTCAAGAGTCTCTTGAGCAATACACATTGCAGAACTACAACTGCTATTGTACGTACCACTGTGATAGGTTCGCAAAAGTACTGAGAAAAAAGAAACGCTTCATATAAAAACTACATGTACATTATTTCATATAGAAAAAAAAGATTTCGATAAAAACAATGTATTTGCGCGTTACGATAATAATTATATTCATAAAATTTTGAGTTGAATAAGCTATAAGTTGTAACGGCTTTCCGCTACTCCTCCGAGAACCCTGCCCGCCTGTGTACCACGAGGGTACCCGCGCTACGCGCGCACCCTACACAACCACGGCCAAGGTAGGCGATGATATTCGGGGTGCGGCCGGCGCATCCGGGACGGACGGGCGCCAGGTACAAGTACCACTGGAAGAACCGGCTTGTTTGATTTTGCCGCCCCGTGTGCACCTCCGTGCACCCCGACCTCCTCGTGGTACGGAGCAGAGATCTCGGGAATACTGAAAGGACTAGCTCAGCCCGCCATACGGCCGGCAAGGATAGAGGGGCGTGGACGGGCACGAGAGTGGAGGCGTGAAAGAAATAATTTGACACATGATAATTACGTTTGAACGGATTTAATCCGATTCGTTACTACAATTTCCGACGTTCTTACAACGAGGACCGCTGCCCATCGGCTACACTTGCGTTGAGATACGTGACTAGATCCATCACAGACTCTCGACATGAGAGCGAAATCGGTCGCGAACGAGAGTTGAAGGGGGCTAGGTAGCACTCGGGAGCAAATCTTACGAAAAGGTAGCATTGGGAACGATAAGATTACGAGCCCGAACACGTAGCGCGCGAAACAATGAAATTACGCTCCCGGAAGGTGGCACGCGAAATATTAACCCTACAAAAGGTAGCGCATGACACAACAATACTACGAATCGGTAGCGTACAACGTAATAATATTACCAACAGGTGACGTACTACATAATAATATTACGAACATGTGGAGCACAACCTAACGATAGTACCAACGGGTAGCGCACGTTAACGATTCTCTGATACAAGATACCTTAATATAATCGACTGAATATTAGCTAGTGCATTATACGAAATTTTGCGGTACGCCATCGCCTGATATGGTTTCTCAAATAATATTCTACGTATGATCGCGAATTTGCAACACCCGATCGAGGAGTATAATTTCCGTATAATAATCGCGTACGATTGCGAATCCCCACGCTCCGGTCCCGGAATATCAGTCGCCGGGCTAAGGCTTTTCGTACGATAGCTAATGCTCAATATTCAACCCAACAATATAATTCCCGGATAATAATTTGCGCATGATCGTGGATTCTCAATAGTCCATCAAATAATATAATTCCCGGATAAGGATTGGCGCACGTTAGTGGATTTACAATAGATAGCGCCCGATAGTTACTTTACGATAGGTAATGCACGGTAGTGAATTTGTGATACTCAATCAAACAATATAATTCACGAAATAATACGTCGCGCACGAGACGGATTCCTAACATTCAATCGAATAATATAATTCGCGGAATAACGATTTGCGCGCGATAATTAATTTACGATACGTAGCGCACGATAGGTAATGTTCAAGATTCAATACAACAATATAATCCCCGGATCTTAATTTGCGTGTGAAAGTGAATTCGCGCGATAGTGCACGAGGAACCGCCTCCTCCAAGGTAGCCTACGACGAGTAATTCGGCGATAGGTAGCATACGACAATTAATTTAGCGAACAACAATTAATTTAGCGACTTAAGTTAGCCATAGGTAGCACACGACAATTAATTTAGCGAACAACAATTAATTTAGCGACAGGTACCGAACAACAATTAATTTAGCGACTTAAGTGAGCCATAAGTAGCATACGACAATTAATTTAGCGAACAACAATTAATTTAGCGACAGGTAGCGAACAACAATTAATGTAGCGACTTAAGTTCGCCATAGGTAGCATATAACATTACGATCATGAAAATGTAGTATGGGGAAATGAAACTACTGAGAGGTAGCAACTACTATTACAAGTACGAAAAGGTAGCACGCCGAAATCATAATCCTGAAAGGTAGCAAAAGAAATATCACGACCATGAAGATGTAGTACGTATAAATAAAGCGACCGAGAGGTAGCAGATAATATTACCAACACGAAATTATTTCCAATCGTCCGCTTTTGTAACAACGAGGTACGCACGGTCGAACGCTCACAAAACAAAACAAAGCTGAGAGAGATAGGTATACTGCCAAGGCCATCTAACGCCCGAGCGAGCGAGATACGCGCACAGCGCGAGTGCCGAGTGCGCGTGTACTCGGCGACAAAGAGCGACCTCCGAAAAGGACGCTACCGACGAACAACGGCCGATCGAATATATGTGAGCCCGGTCGACATACGAACATGATTAATAAATATTCTGATTTTGATACTAAAATAAGTGACTTTAGCGATTCGAGAGGTCCACAAGGAGACGCGAGACTATCGCAACTAATTTGTAATTAAGGCAACGAAACTATAAATTCTCTGATCCTGGTGCCCGTAATAAATGTTTTAGCAATCCAAGGGTCCACACGGAGACGCGAGACTATCGCAATTAATTTTATTGCCCTCAATTCAAACAAACTATGAATTCTCTGACCTCCCGAAGGCTACGGACTATATGATCTACACTCTCCCATCCCGCGATAAGAGAGCTAAATTCGTATAACAAGAATTGGACTCACCGTAGAAGCGTTGAACTTTACCCGTCGGTCGGCACACAAAGCAAAAAGGAACACTCGTTTACTAGGTAACTGAACGTGATCGCTGAACGGTAGCAGGTTTTAGACTAATTCTCTTGGCCTCTGACCGCGTGAACCGGGCTCGCCGGCTCTCTCTCCCCCCACTCCATAGGTGTTTCCCCCAATATCCTAATTATTGCGAAGATCCCGCGTTGCCGCTAATTTTCCTCTCCTACCGCGATGATTTTCGATTTTCGTCCTCCCGCCCCTCGATCCTCGCGCTGGCCAAGCTCGCGGCGAGGAGGGGGAGGGGACGGAGATGATAGGGCCGTGCACCTCTCGCAAGGAGACTCGTGCTCCCGGTACCCGAAATCCTCTCCGTCCGCATCGAACGCCTTCTCCACGGAGTCCGGGATGGGCGCCGGGACGGGGGAGGCTCGCCTCGCAGGGCCGGCGTCCCTGACCCTGCGGCTGGCCCACGACGAAATTGCAACACCGCGTCCCGTGTCACCCAGTCCGAACTCCCCTCGATGGGAGCGCCGTGTTTAGCGGACTGCGGCGCTCGATGCACTAAATCGGCATCGGCGGAGAGAAAATATACGGTCCTGATGTTTTAGAGGCTGCTTCTGTCCTCGTCGGAGGCGCAAACCCGCCTCCTACCCGGATGTTGATACCGGGGTGACGGGGTCGCAAGAAAACTCGTCACAAAGTATTAACATCGATTTTTCGAAATTTTTCTACTGTTTGATGATTTTTATCGGCTGAAAATTAAAATTCACGGCAGCGCGCGACATACAACCGAAGTGTCACAGCTGATGCGTGTGTTGATCTGATCAGAGAGGTACTTACTTGGGTAAGTACCTCTCTGTCGCATCGGACTCGAGGAACGCCGCGCGGTTGCCAGCCATAGCGACGAGCTTTGTCGTGCGACACACTCCGAGCGTATATGTGCGCGAGTGTGTCCGTGAACGCCGGCACTGAGCCAGCAAAGGCTCCATATGCGCTGTGAGTAAGAGAGAGATAGGCTCTCTTTCTCTGTCTATACAGCGTCGCGGGTTTAAAAATGTTGTCTCTCGCGTCGCGTGTTAAAATAACTACTACCGCGTAAACGGTGATGGTGACGAGAAACTTTCAAGGAACTTTATTTTTTGTTATAAAGTAGGTTTACTAAATATTTAGGCTAAACAATTTTTCGTTCATGGAAACACCCAAAAAAAGCCGTTTCAAATATTGAAACTGTGATACGACGGGTATAAATAATCATAGAATTTTTTTGTTTCACGAAAATTATGAAACGAACGATTCTACAGATAACTGCCGTGTTAAAAAAATTATTTTCAAGTTATTTGATTTTCTATGAATTTATTAATGAGACGCGACATGACAAAAAAACCGCGCGCCGAAAAAAAAACTTTGAACAATTTTTACCACCCCCTTCTACAGATAGACTAGTGCTACCGCGGACTTTTTTGTGCGAAATTAAATTATCTAACATCGTGCAATTGAATTTGTCAGAAAATCGAAAAATTACAGCCGTGGGAGGTCAAAAAACCACTCGCGGCCCCCCCTTTTTTTTAGTTTTTAATTTTTTTCTCGCGATCGCACAATTTTCTCGAAAATTACTAAGACGAAAAACTTGTTTAGAATTAAAAATTACGTATACCCTCTATATTTCAATCTGTAGCTCCGAGAATTTGAGGTTTGAGATCCAAACCTCTGGTTTGACCTGCCAAAACCTTCAAGCGCTCGGGATTTTACCTAACATGAGTGTCGCCGCGGATCAAAATTATTATAAAATGAATTTATTTTAATATATTGAATTGCTATTTAGCAATAATAATTATGTTGGCGGTAACTTGGAGAATAACTTCTTTATTGAATTCCGTCGATTTTTCAATTATATAAAACATGCAAAACTTTTTTTTTATTACGTTGTTATAATTTTCGAAGAGGGATTTCATAATTGCTGTTTAAAAAATTGTAGATAGAATACAATATTTTCGCTGATTTTTTATTCGGAAAAATGAGTGCAGGTTCGATTACAATTTTATTCGACGACACATTGTTCACATAATTATGACTGCTAAATATCAATGAAACTATAGAAATATATTCGTCTTACAATAATGTTTGTCTACGCCGACAATTGGAAAAAATCTGGGAGTGCTCGGAAGACGCAGAGAAGGCGCGCCTAATATGTAAAGAAATAATAAGAAAACACTAGTAGTCTCCTGACCGACCCCAATGCTTCGGTCATATATATATTGTTACGCCGTTGGGGAAGGAATAACTGGGGGAAGGGTGGGGAACAAAAAAATTAATTCTAAATTAATATGGGCGACACGAATAGAAAAAAATATAATAACAATATTTTATTGATCCGTATTCTTCAAGATTAATTAATACCGAACGGTTTATAAATTAACTTATGACTCGCAAATACGAAATACTAAACAACAAGAAAAACAAATATCACAATGTTATCGGCGGACGATGTCGGGGGCGATCTTAATAATACAGAAAGAAATCTATACAAAAAAAAAATTTGATGGGGGTGGGCGCCAGTTATTTTTATAAAAAAAAATAACAAAATAACTTTTATCACAATGGGGGGGGGGGGGTACAAACAATGATTTTGGGAGACTAGGGGAGAAGGAATATTGGAGGTAGC